>CM037852.1:172159294-172814035 GCA_021234595.1 Delia radicum
AACCTTATACTTGCCTTTTGTGGGATGCTTTTTTGTCAATACTTAATTTTAGACAACCTGTGACCAGCAATATGAAAAAGTTAAAAAAAAAAAATTAAACAACAAACTACACAGCGATACAAAATTGCCCCTTAAAATCGAAAAGAAGAGTACCTACCATTGATCGTAAATATTTTGGCCACGCTGATTTTAATGGCTTCCCCAGTTTTTTCAGTTTTGGTTTTTTTATTGCACATTTGCGTTAAAGTTTTGCATGTTTAACATATTTTTTTATACATACAATTTTATAAAACCAATATTTTAGTTTTTTATGGTAAGTACATTCTTTTTAGAATGGTTGATGTTAAGAAGAAGAATAAACGTTTTTATGGACAGTCGCCATCTGTGATTTTCAATTCAGATTGTCTCTATGATAATTTTTTTTTACAACCTGCGGCTGTAAGAATCTAACCTGAGCTTCTTCTTATATTACAAACGTAGCAAAACCCAGTCATGACCGTTTATCGATCACACCCAAGTATGGACTCGAATGTAATGCAGCTAACTTGCTATTAGCTTTTCTGAGATTATACTCAGAAGTAACAACACTGACAACACTGACAAATACAAATTTTCTATTTTTAGATTTTTGTTTATTTTTATAATCTGCTCTAATCTGCTATTTCATAAAGTTACCAGATTACCGTCTGGTTTTTACGTTCAGTGTAGACAACTTTGCGTTTTATGTTGAGACATCGCCACAGTGCAAATTTTGTAATGTATTTTAGTACAGTGTCATTAACATTCGGTTATCAAATTTGGTTAATAAATGTGCATTTTAACAAGTAAATCCTATATTTTTCTCAGTTTTTACTATATTTTACTATTTTTGCACAATTTATCATCCCATTTCGCAATCGATCAAAACATTTTTGTGTATTAGCAAAAAAAACAAATCGAAACAATTATTTCGCGTAAAAAAGTAGACAAAAAGAAAGTGCGGTTTATGGAAAAACGCGAAATGCGCCTTAGCTGTATATGGCAGCATGTCGTTTCGCAAATATAAACTTTTTGGGTGAATTTTCGTGCACATATTGTAATTTTTTAAGCTATTTACATATTATACTGAAAGATGAACTCATAGTTCGTTAGTTTTTGTTGCTACGCTGTCATATAAATTTTAGGCGCATTTTGAGTTACACGAAATAATTGGCCAGATTTGTGTTTTTGCTAATGCTCAAAAAATGCTTTGATCGATTGCAAAATGTTATGATAAATTCTGCAAAAGATAGTAAAATCTAAGAAAAAACATAGATTTACTTGTTGTTGTTGCACATTTATTAAACAAATTTGATACCCGTTTGTTAATGAAGGTCTTTTACGCATTTGGCATAAAAAACTAACATAACATATTTGATTTTTAAAATTGTATACTTAGCATACTATGTAAAGACCACTGAAAATGTAGTTAAAAACAAATGAAATTTCACTTAAAGAAAGGACGACTTATATTTCATAAAATTCAACTAACATTGTCATTTGTTTTTTAGAGTTCAAAAAATTAACCACAATGTAGTAGAAATTAACCACATATGCAGTAAATAAATAAACAAACTTTTATTTGCTTTATTTTTTTTAAATAAACAAAACTATTGTATAAACTTAAAGTAAAATCATAATACAGTAATTTGATGTGGTTGGTTTTCTTAAATGAAATACATATGTAGTCAAAAATTAGCTGACTGTTTTTTTCACTTAAAAATAAAGATTACTGTATTACAACTCAAACAACTACAAATATTTACAGCAGAAGTTCCCTGAGTGCATGTAAAAAAAAACTGAGTTAAAACATGCAACACTTTAATACAAAATTTAAAAAAAAATTTCCCATAAGTGAAAAAACTGGGGACGCCATTAAAATCAGCGTGGCCGAAATATTTCGGATCAATGTTTGTTTTATTTTTCGAGTTGCGCAGTGCTATTAACACAATTTTAACTACTAAAATATATTTATAATAGTAGTTAAAAGAACAACTTCCCATGATCTTTATCATCCTTGTATCGACATATGTTGAACTCCTGTTCATAAATGTTGCAAGTATATGTATAGTCAACAGCATCACTTTGTTTATGATTGGTGGTAATTTTCGTTTAGAAAAAAAAAAGAGTTTTATAAAAAATGCCCTCCATATGCGTCTTAATTATAGTGGTTTCGGTGGTATTTGATGGTGATGTTTTTTTTTTTTTTTTGTTTTACTATATTTTGTGCAACATATTAGAAGAAAAAATAGAAGCGCCATGCCTAGTGGCACATACGTATAGAATAATACCAAGTCATATATAAACACATATGGAGTGAGGAATTGTATGTGAAACTTTTGGTGGCGTTGTTGGTGTGCTATTGTAGCTTAGACGTGTTTTCTGCCTGAGGTTTTTCTCCATATTCAGTTGCAATTGTAGTGCCTCGTTTTGAATCTCTCACATTTCCCGCCAATTTAGAACTACTAAAGTCTACTAATATTTAGTTTGATGGTGGCGGCATCTTTGTATGCTGCTTTATTTCATCTCTGGTAGTTGTTTTTTTTGTTGTTATTGTATTTTTTATTCTGGCTTCTAGTTTGGCCACATTTCACCATCATTTAAGCAATATGTCATTATACAGTTGCTGCTACTTGGCAATCATACAAATCATAATAATTTACAACCATTCATTTAAACTATAATATTATGATTCATTTTAGCTGGCTGTAGCTAAAGGAAAATCTACACTAATAGAAAAAAGTTATTTAAAATGTTTGCTAAAACTACTAAATATTAGTTAAAAATTACGTTGCAAAAAAACTGCAAAAAAATAGCAGATTTTTTCTGCTAAATATTAGTAAGATAGTAAGAGCAAATATAAATCTGTTGAATCTACAGATATTTAGTTATATTTGAGCTAAAGTTAAACTAATTGAAAGTAACAAATTAATCTGTAGACAAAAAAAAATTACAAAAAATGAGAAATTTACAAAAAAGGTTTTTTTTATTATTAATTTGTAACGAGCTTCCAACCTCCGAATATTTACAAAAATAAAGTAAATAAAACATATTAGCTAGGTTGATACTAGTATTTCGATCCGGCTAAAGATCTCATCAGAACCCGAAGTTTTAGAAATGCTAGAGCCTCCAGAATAGTCAGAGCTTCTACAAAAAACCTTTAATTATCAATTTTGTTCTACTAAATTTTGTTACTAAACTTTGAAGACCAAAACTGTTCTATTTACATAAAAAAAAATAGTTTTTACTCTTGCTCAATTAAATTTTCTTACAGTTTTATTAGTTTTTTTGTTTTTATATACATCGAGAATATTCAATTTTTAATTTCTAACGAGCCTCCAACCTACGTATATTTGCAAAAATAAAGCAAATCGAACATATTAGCTAGGTTGATACTAGTATTTCGATTTGGCTAAAGATTTCATCTGAACCCGAATTTTTTGATAAGCTAGAGCCTCCAGAATAGGCAGAGCTCTAACAAAAATCCTATTATTCATCAATTTTGCTTCATTTTTGTCTTAATAATTTATTACATTATTTTTATGCTATTTTTAGTTTATAAAGAGCTACAAAAATAAAGCAAATCATTATATTAGCTAGGTTGATACTATTGTAGTATTTCGATCTGGCTGAAAATCTCTTCAGAACCCGACGTTTTTTTTTAATTTTTCAAATATCATTTACACAACAAAAGTCATGGCCTTTTTAATGATGTCCCAACCTCTAATTTTGCGATATTTCGAAGCTACAAAATTGCCACAATAAATAAAATAAAAAAGTTTTTGCTTAAATTTTATCAAAATCGGAAATTATCGAAAAATGAGTAATTGAAATTAAGTTAAATTGCTTTATTACTACAGTTTTATCAAGTTAACAGTTTTATTTTTGCTGTAATTATTGTATTAATATTAAGCAACAAAAAAAATCTGCAGCACTTTCTGCAACGTCATTTTTAACTATTTTTAAGTAGCTTTTTTTTTTGCTATTTTGACAGGTTTATTTCTATGAGTGTATGAAAGAACATTTAGTTGGTGTTCTATGTGAATTGACCACCTACTTATGCAAGGCGAGTTTATAAAATTATGGCCAATAATAGAAGTTTTAAACCCCAACGTAATTATTGATTGACCAACTTAACGGTTTTTTTTATTCTTTTGTCTCCATCCTTTGTATTCTATACTCAATAGTTGAGGCGATTTCTACGTTCTTTTCTTTTATTATAATTATTGGGCTTCTGTTCCATTTTGAAACTGCTACTTTTTCCTACTGTTGATCATTTAAGTTATACTGTAGCGGCTGCGTGTAGCACCTTCCTGCCATTTGTTCTCATTTTCTGTTGCTGCTGCAAACTTTTTTTTTTCACTCAAGTTGTTTATTGTTAAGACCAACGGCTGCCGTTTTATATATTTTTTCCATTTGTGCGTTGCCAGAGGCTAAGATTTCTAATTTGTCGGAAGTTTTATGTTGTTTTATGATTTGTTTTCTGTATCTCATTTTTGTTTTGCTTTATTTTGACATGTGAGAGTAGTCATTCGATTGTGGTTAGATTGTGGCTTGCAAATGCGTGCGTTTAAATGGTTTTTTATATAAACAAATCTTGTTTGTAGTTTTATGTAGATTGCATGTAGTTTAATTTAGGAGTGCAATTATTTTGCATTTAAATTTTAATTTTACAAAAAGTATCTCAATTTATTAAAAAATGGGCCATAATGTTGTTTTTTATAAGATGTACAAATGATTTTTATCGTTTCAGAAAATTTCAGTGTGTTCCTCGGCTTCGTTTTTCGCTTTGTTTGCACACACATTTTCGCTTTGTTTGCACACACAAAATGGTTAATATCAACTTTGATATAAATGCTCTCAAAACAAGTCAGTAAAGTCAGCAACATCTTTGCTGGGAGGATCCTTGCAGAAAAATTGCTAATATCAACAAAAAAGATGGTAAATTTAGAAATTTTTTTGCTGAATTTACAAATTTTGTTGATGATACTATCAATTTTTCTGCAACAATCCTCCCAGCAAAAATGTTGCTGACTTTACAGTCTTTTTTTTTTTTTTTGAGTGCAGTGAAACTTCATGTTTATAAAAAAAATATAACTTATAACATTTTAGTTGTTTGAAAAACGATATAAATAAAAATACGCTTATTTTACTAAAAATAAACATTCTTTCAGTATAAATTAAATAAAAAATGGGGTTTCTAACAAACTATTGTCATTAAAAGCTGCCGAAGTTAAAAAAATTTAAAACAAAATTAAAATTTCAGATTTAATTGAAAATATCCCCGCACAGTATTGTTAAACATATAAACATCGTTTTACAATTTAAAATCGCTTAGGAATTGAGTAACCTTTTAAATTTTTAGTCTATTCAGTCTAAAATAATTGGTTTTTTAACAATTACTTCAGATTTTGGATGGTGTATTCAAATGTGCAATATTTCATTCTAATTCTACTCATTCTCATTATATTACAAATTGTTCTATGTGTTCAGAATTCATGTTCCGGTCTTTCCCCGGTCTAAGCGTTGCCGTTCATTTTTATCCTTGTGTATTTTATTCCAATTTATCTCTTTCCTGTTACATTCCGTTTTGTTCCCTGTATTTTGTATTCCAATTCCACTCACTTCTCAGTCCAACCCACAAATTATTTAATTAAATCGTAATGATGATTTTGAAAAATAATTTATTTGTTTCCTTTTCCATTCCATTTTGTTTCGCATTCTATTCCATTTTGTTACTGCCACTCGTTCGATTTTGCTCAATATGAGTCAACAACACTATTAGAAAATCGTGGCAATCATCGATCTTTTGTGCTCGTAATATAATTTAACAGTTTGTTTATGGTTTATTGTACGAATATTAATAATATTCAATATTGGACGATTGGCGTGTATTATTTCATAAAGCGATTTTCTTATTACTACATCTTTTAGCACAGCTGGGCTGTTAATAGTAACGAAAAATCGCAGCAAAAATATTTATAAAAAAAAATCAATATTTAAGTGTGTACAATATGTATGTATGTATATTAGGCATATAACTTTTGGCATTTTTTTGCAAATATCAAAATTTAACAGGCAAGGCTGAATAATCAGTGGAAAAATATGAATAATTACGTTTTTACTTTTTCGCGATCGGTAAAAACGGTTCCGCACCAAATGCGATAAAGTTTGGAATTAGGATCTTTTTGATGGCACAATTCAAAATAATTTTTCTGATTTTAGTTATTCTTGGTTTCAATACCAGAAAATATAATTCATAAACTGAATGAAATTTTGACTTTATTGGAATATACATCGTTTTTATACCTTAAAAAAATATACAAAAAAAAATCCTGGCAGTTTTTAGAAATCGCATTCGGTGAGTAAGATTTTTGTTCAAACTGACCTAAGATAACGTTTTTTATTATCAGTACAATATTCCCCATAGCGTAGTGAATGTTAAATTCTTAGTCAAAAAAAAAAGTTATATGCCTAATGTATATGTTACATAACTAACACACCCACTGCTGCTGCAAGCGCCTACTTTTATTGACGAGATATTATTAACTTACAACAACAACAAAAAGTATAATATTTAATGCGTTTTCATATATTTTCCAACATCTTTAAAGACTTGTGATAAGTTTTTATTTTTTTTTTTGGTATAGAGTTAATGCCACTTCTCCACCTACTTTTGAAATCTAATATAATTTCAATTTAAAAATTGCACAAAACTCAGAAAAAAAATAATATGAGTACTATTTTAAAAACATTTATTGGAATGTCCACTCATGGGTGTAATGCTTCCGCATGCCATCCGAAACCAATACAATATACTAGACTATATGATAACTTATATACTCCCATACTACAGTACAATGTGTACACTAATAGAAAAAAATTAGTACAATTTTTTTGTTAGAACTACTAACAATTAGTTAAAAATTATGTTGCAGAAAATAGCAGTTTTTGTTTTTTTTTTTGCTAAATATTTGTAAGATAAGAATAGCAAAAAAAAATATGTTGAATCTACAGATATTTAGTTGTATTTGACACCTTAATTAAAGGTAACTAATTAATCTGCTCAAATCACAAATAAAATTTGCTAAACAATACTAGACCATAAAAAGCATAAAAAATGGTAAATTTTTTTTTAATGCGAATGAAAACCTGCCATTCATTTTAGCAAAATGTACTGTTATTTACATTCCACTTAATTTAAGGTAAATATAGCAAAAATTTTGTTGCTATTACAAGTTTTTTTTTGCTATTTTAAGTCTACAATTATTTAGTAAAAGTTTTTGCTAATTTTACTAATTTTAATTAACTAAAATTTAGCTTGAAGTTGACAATTTTATTTTGGCTGTTCTTATTTTATTAATATTTTGTAAAAAAATTTTTGCAAATTTTAGCATTTTTTTCAGCAACGTAATTTTTAACAAAGTTTTAGTAGCTTTTTCTGCTGTTTATATAGGTTTATTTTTGTGGGTGTAAAGGCCGCTGCTGCTTCTGTAGTTGTTCTAATAAAATTGCAACATATTAACTATTTATCAATAATAATTCTATTGGTTTCATTGGATGCAACTAACGTTTATAAAAACGTGGTTAAAATGAAATTTAATGCGTTTTTTACTTTATGTTTTTTTTCTTTTTGCTGTTGCTATCATAAATACAAGATCATATATTAAGACTTTGAGTAGGATCCATGCATGATCCACGTTGCTCTATATTAATAACGCATCCACCCTCTAATTGCTTTTTGTTTTTTTTTTGTTGTTATCTTTTGTACGTTTTTCTTTTACATTCTACCACGTTTTTGTTGTAGTTGGTGTTTTTTTTTTAGATAAACTATTAAGAAAAGGAGCCAGCGATTGAGCGGCTTCTATTATTGGCACTAAAGAAAGGAATATTTCATAAGCTGGTTTTAGTTTACTCACGATTTTCAATTTCGATTAGTATAGTTTACTATTTTTTTTTTCATTACTGCATTAAACAGTGGGATTAAAATACCAAATTTTGGAAGAAATTGTCAAAAACTTTTTTAAGCTTTAAAAAACTTAAACAAATAAAGTGAAAAAATACATTTACTTAATAAAAAGTAGGGAAGTTTAGAGTGAAATACATACACTGAAAAATGATCAAACTAAAATATCTAATTCAAGATTTGATTTGAATTTAATTTGTTTCTAAACACATATTTAATTGAATCAATTAATATTTTAATTGTCTTTTAAATATATAAATACATATTTTATTTTAGACGCAATTATCATATTATTTTTTCATACACTGTATGCTTAAATGGATAGTTTTCAGTATAACATACCAAATACATTTGAAGTTAACAAACAAAACAAGCACACACACAAACAGACTCAGCATTGCTAAAAACACACATACCAACGAATAGATCACGCACTTTTTTTGTGAGTATCATTTTTGTTTTCTGTAGAAGTTATTTATAACTTTTTTTTCCTTCTTAATTTTAATAAAAGGTTTAACTGATAGTATCATTGCCGTGATAGGTGCAAAATCAATTAAAATATTAATTGATTCAATAAATTTTTTAATTGAAAACCGTTTTTATTTTTTTCTGTGTACATTTTATAACTTATTAAAAAAACAGAACAGAAGCACAAGAAGTGTTCCAGGGCATCCTCCAACACCAAGAACAGCTATAAAAATGCACAACAAAACATTTTTTTCTCATAGATTTGAATTTAAAAAGAAAACCGCGATTATTTTGGAAAACATAAAATTTTTTACGGTTTTATGATATTTAATTGGGTTTAGGGTTACCTATTTTCAGGAAATCACATTAACAGCCTTTAAATTATCAAAATTAAAAAAATTTATATAAGGATTCTTTTTGTTTGCTCCATCAAATTTAAAGGACATACAATTGTTGATGTCTGTTCGATTTTAGTATTAGGCTAATTAAAATATTTTTCTTGATTGTTACAAATCGAAATATGTTTGGAAAAAAATGCAGCTATGCTCTCTAGGACTAAAAAAAGATTAACTGCGCAGATTAACTGCAGATACAACTATGCTCTCATGTTCTTCTTGTTTAAAAAAAGTAAAATGCAAACAAATAAATTTCGGAAAATTTTTTAAAAGTTCATGATTTAGTTGCGCTTAAAAATTTTAAATCTCTTTTTTGAGACTTAGAGGTACTTTTTACTAAGAACTTCAGTTGAAGTAATACGTTAGCCAATTTCAAATATAATTGCGAAAGTCAGACTCAAAAAACATCCATTTTTTGAAAATGTACACCAATTGCTTATAAGTCTGTGATGTTCGTATCCCGATATTGGTGCCCTGTTATATACTTGGTATACTAGAGCTGATAAAAATTACAACCTTTTTAATTACTGCTCTCCAAACACAATTCCATTACTTGAAGCAAAAACCCAACGAAAGAATCTTCGAAAGTTTTTAAAATTTGAAAATTTTGGTTTCACTTGTAAACCACCATGCAAATTTTCACCAAAAATTACTTTTTTAGTGAATGTATGTCCCAAGTCTAGCGACTCCATTTTGTAGTAGTTTGGATCCGAAAGTTGAAAACTCTTATCAAATAAAATGAGTGAATGTAAAAAAAAATAAATGTTTTACGGAAACCACAAAAAAAAAACATTTTTTCTATAAAAATATATAACTTTAAATAGGCCTAGAAAAAATTGCTAGAAATTTTTACAAATTTTTAAGAAAATTAATTTTTTCAAGAACACCTTTGCCTATTAAAAAATCCTTATTTATTTCGAATGCTGTAAAATAATATGAATTAAATCGACAGTTCGGTTTACTAGATATAAAAATAATATTATTTAAATAAAATGTTAAACCAATAATGAACATTAAAGGGTTAATGTGACAACATTACAATTTTCAAACAAATCCTATTCTAAATAAAAAAAAAATAGTTACTTTTTATTTTAATAATTTCGGCCAATATACCGAAATATACCTGGACAAAATTAAAAACAATAATGACTTTGGAATGAGAGGGACATTTAGTGAAAAGTAACCTTTTTTGAAGTAAGTAACTTTCCATATTGTACATGACGCTGAATTAATTTTACTACATATTATAAAGTTTGCTTTATAAACTACTCTCTGTCCCACTGTGCTTCTCTAGTTCTAAATCTATAACAACTATAGAGTATTTTTTTATATGAGTTAAGACTTTAACTAAAATTTGATGCGTTTTAATTTTTTATTCTACATGTATGGAAATAAATATATGGTACAAGTGATTCTTTTCAATATTTTTTTTATACAATTATAGGGAACTGGGACCTTTTATATAAAATAGTTTCTATAGTAAGCCTTAATCATTTTTATGAATTATTTTTATCATTCTAAACACTCAAAAAAAAAGTTTGTAAAGTCAGCAAAATTTAGCCAGGAGGATGCTTGCAAAAAAGTTGCTAATGTCAGCAAAATCTGACATTTCAGCAAAAGTTTTGCTAACACTTAATAGATTAGATATAAAAAAGCCTTGCTAAAAATTAATAAATTTTTTGCTGAATTTTAGTAGACTGAAAAAACACAAAAAATTTGTAGAAAAATTGTAATTTAGTTAATTTATTTGCTGAAAATCATAAAACATATTTTTGTGATTCTTTTAAAAATAATTTACTATAACAACGAAATATAAAAATTTTCATTTTCTCACATTGACGACATGAATTAATTTAATATCTAAAAATATATAGAAATAAATATATATAACATAACAAAAATTTTTCTTTCAATCAATGGTTGTCTAAATGATGATATCTTTTAAAGGACACAACTGCCGAAGATAATTATAGAAACAAAACGAAAAAATAAACAAAAACAAACGAAACGAAAAAAACAACCCTTTTGTGCAATAAGAATAAGGAACCATACAAATCTACCTAAGATGTGTGTCTTTGTCTTTCACTTTAGTCTACATGTCTGTATATGAGAGTAATTTAAATAAATAATAATTGTTTTAATCCTCAATTATGCTTTATGTATGAAAAAGAGATACAAAAACTTCCATGGTTGATTTTTTTATATGTCTTATTAGAGTTGTACTTTTTAGTATAGTTTTTCTCTTCTCTACTACATCTTGACATGCCGCGACATCTACTTCATTCTGCATATATCTTTCAATCTGGTTGTCGTCCACACTATTAATGTGCTTATCAACACAATTTTTTTTTAGCAAAATTAATTAGTAAAATATTAGTATATTAGTAAAGCATTAGTATGAAACAGTTAAGTGCTGAATAAGTATAACAAAAATTTCAGCTGAAAACACGATTTTAGCAAAAACTTTTGATAAAAAATAGTATACCTGATTTACAAGACGTTTTACTAACTTTTCTACTAACTTATTTTTTTGAGTGTAGTTTTGTGCTCAATTGAAGAAAAACAAAAAACAAAAAAAATCTATACTAAGTAATTATTTATATGGTTCAAAATGGTTTAAAGTTAAAAATAACTTAACATTTCGAAAAATAGTCGCTAGGACTTACTACAACTAAATTTAAGAGCTTTGCGATATAGGAAAGATTTGTATAAGGCGTATATTTATCAATTTTCTAAAAATCCTTTATTATATAAATTTTAATCAGATAGATTTTACAAAAACTAAAAAAAATTTTTTGTAAATATTAATAGCAAATTTGTTTACGATTTTTAACTGAAATTATCAATAAAAATCTTTTTTAAAGGTCAATATGCCTTTTTAATCGTTTGAACTGAAGAGACATTTAGATGAAGTCTGAAATTGTACCAACAAATTTTTAATCCAAAATCGTTTTGAACTTTAAATAAATGCAAACAAAAAAGTGTTGAATAAAGATTCTGCATAAAATTTATAATCCATTTTGTACTGAATTTTACAAGTTTTAAAAACTAGTTTATAGCTAAAATTATACCATATAATAGGAAAATATGGCGTTAACCTTATACTGCCACACAGAGT
The DNA here is from genome assembly GCA_021234595.1 of Delia radicum. NCBI lineage: Eukaryota > Metazoa > Arthropoda > Insecta > Diptera > Anthomyiidae > Delia > Delia radicum. Next base: position 172,171,260 of record CM037852.1, read on the forward strand.
ATAAATTGGTTGGAATTCCATTGTAACCAACAAAATTTAATCATTATTAAATAATTTTATTTGTAAGCTCTTAAAATTCATCATCAGAATAATTAAACTATATTGTAAAGAGAAAATATATAAAATTAACCAAAAAATAGTCACATCATTCAAACTATTGGTTTTCCCTATCAATATTAATAAAATATTATCTTCCACATTACCCTTAATATCAACAACCAACCACTTTTCGGAAATTTTATACCTTGAATAAAATATTTGCAGTTAAAATCGAATATTAGTTTCGCCTATAAAAAAAACAATCACTCTATCTAAAATATAAGTTTTCGTTACCAATTTTAAAGTAATATAAAGTTTTTTAATAGTTTTGGTAACTCTAATAAAATATTAAGATTAGCCAACACAATTTATGTTGTACATACAAATCTATTTTTAGACATTAATATTTAAACTTGAATCAAAAAAAATATTCAAGGTAGAAATTTGAAAATAGAAATTCAAATTGAGTTTATGCTAGAGGTAAAGTAATTGCCTGACAAGTAGAAGGGCACCGGTTCTAGCCCAGTTCGCAGAGAAGATTAGATTAGATCAGAAGGCACTATGCACCGCGACCAATGTAGGTCTTTTGTGCTGCCTAAAGTTACCTACAGATTCAAGCTACCTATAAAGCCAATTATCCTATTAGGCAAAATGTTTGCGATGTCGGAAGGCGAAGTGAAGCGATCACCTAGAAACCTAAATCTAATATCACAAAGCCTGGGACATTCGCAGAGAACATGCTCCGAGGTCTCAGACACCGTCTCACAAAACCTACACATATCCGTGTCCGATTGACCCTTCCTGTGCAGATGGTATCTGAGATTACAGTGTCCAGATAAGTACGACGCCAGGGTTCTCAAACCCCCCCTTTCAAGCGACAAGAGTAGCCTCGACCAACTACTGGAAAAAGTGATCAATCTCTTAGCCTGGCGCTGACCAGGAGAGTTTTCCCAGTAACCAGAGAATTCAGACTCTCTCCATGCCCTGAGCCTTTCCCTAACATACCCCGCAGGTATTCCACAGAATGGTTCAGGACCAGAGAAGATTTTTTTATTAATAAAATAATTTTAAAATAATATAAAAGTTTTTTAAAGTTTTGGTTACTCTAACAACATACTGAGATTAGCAACCGAACTTGCCTGATAAACGGAAGATCGCCAGTTCGAATCCAGTTCGAGGCATATAATTTTTATATCAATAAAATAAATTTCTATTCTATTTATAGAATATTATAGGACTAAAACATAAAATATTCAATTGTTACAATAGCATTTAAATTTAATAATAGTACTATACGTGGAACCACAAAAACTCGGTCGGCAAAAAATTCTGTACAAAACTGTTTTCTGTGTGTGTGTTGTTGCTATTTCATGCTAAATATTTCTTAAAATTATTTCGTTGTTCATAAATAGTGTTTTTATTATAAAATGCACTGATATTTTCCCGATACTCGGTACTAAATATAAAAATCTCAAAATAGGCCAGTTTGAATCCTTATGTATGAACAAAAAGTCCAATCAACAACAGTCCACTCTGTGTTTAAAATTATGTGTTTCACAATCTATGTTGAAATTTGTTTAAATTATTAATATTTCAGCCTTTTTGCCTCAGAATTTGTTTATTTTTTTACAACCTGATATTAAAGTTCTCACATATATTGCTAGTATCCAGTTTATGTGCGGATATTGTATAAAATAGAAAAAAAAAACATTTAAGATTTTTGTATTGCAACCTTTTATACTCGTAAATTTGCAATTTAGAGTATTTTCACCCAGATATATTTGTGTCTGAATCGAAATTTAAGATATGCTTATACCCTCTAGCAAAAATATATCTTCCAATGAAAATTTTGTACAAAATGTTAAAAAAAGTTATGAAGTCTTATTTATTATATTCACCCAGAAAAAGTACACTTTTCAATATGTTTGCAGGTAATTATTTATATATTTACAATGATTCAAATTTTCAATCTTAAACAAAGATATATTTGTAATTTTAAAATTTTACTATATTATATTTGGGACATGCAAACATACATATAATAAACATATATATATTTGCCTCCAAACATATATATGTGTGGCGCTAGAGGGTTTTCACTTTATCCAAATATAAATATGTTTACAGGCCAACATAATTGTATTCACAAGCAAACATGTTATATTAGAAACATGTGAAACAGAAATGTTTGCTAAACAAAAGTATATTACCAGCTTCTATATTTACAGCAGAGCGTTTTTCAGCGTGCTTTAAAAAAATTTAATTTACTCTAAAATAGGGGTTTGTGTTAAAAATTTGCGTTAAAAATAACATATCCAAAGTTTGTAAGCAATTTGTAGTTTTGTACCATATTCTTATTTCATTGAAGATATATATATATATGTATGCACAGCGCATACTTTAGGGACACGCCAAAAATTGTCGCCGGAATATGCGGTGTATGGAAAAAATTGTCCTCATCTAATACGCTAGATGTATGAAAAGGCGCGAAAACTTTGGGGACAGTCCCCAAAGTAAGCAAATGTCCCTAAACTATGCGGGGGAACGAATAAATGTCTCTAGACTATGCGCTGTGAATACATATATATATATATATGTATGCGTAGCGCATACTTTAGGGACATGGCCAAAATTGTACCCGAAATATGCGCAGCACATAGTCTAGAGACATTTATTCGTTCCCCCGCATAGTTTAGGGACATTTGCTTACTTTGGGGACTGTCCCCAAAATTTTCGCGCCTTTTCATACATCTAGCGTTTAAGATGAGGACAATTTTGTCTATACACCGCATATTTCGGCGACAATTTTGGCCATGTCCCTAAAGTATGCGCTACGCATACATATATATATATATATGTACTTTTGGGGACAGTCCCCAAAGTAAGGAAATGTCCCTAAACTATGCTTGGGAACGAATAAATGTCTCTGGACTATGCGCTGTGCATACATATATATATGTATGCGTAGCGCATACTTTAGGGACATGGCCAAAATTGTCGCCGGAATATGCGGTGTATAGAAAAAATTGTCCTCATCTTAAACGCTAGATGTATGAAAAGGCGCGAAAATTTTGGGGACAGTCCCCAAAGTAAGGAAATGTCCCTAAACTATGCGGGGGAACGAATAAATGTCTCTGGACTATGCGCTGTGCATACATATATATATATATATATATATCTGCGACAAAAGGGCGGATAGCCCAGACAAGTTTGTATTTTAATTAAAGGCTTATCTAATATTATTAAAACATAAATAACTCTTAAGAAAGACAGTTAACTAAAAAATAACGTTACTTTGTACCATATAATTGTTTCCTTACGTGTACTACTTTGTGCCGTTGTAATAATAATATTGCCACAAAAAAAGCCATGGCTTACCATTCTAAGAAGAAAAAAGATCAATTAACCGTATTTTATTTTTAACTTTATTTTGTTAAATGTTTAATAAAAGCGGGTGTGTGTTGGGTTTTTATATAGCAAAAATCGTGTTTGTTCGTTTTTTTTTTTTTTTTTTTTGAATTGTATGCAATTTTTTAATATAATATTGTAATAAAATGCATGCATAAACCTGCTTTCCAGTGTTGATTAATTAATAGCAATTATTGTTGTTAATTATTGTTGCAAATTATCGCGCTCTTTGACTTGTTCTTTTTATTCTGTTGTGTCGATATATTTTTTTTTTTTTTTTGCTACATTTTGTATGTATGATAATTTTTCTCTTTAAACATTTTAAATAACTTCTTTAATAGAGACAATCTTGTTAATACACACAGAGAAAAATTTAGTCAATTTCCAACAGGAATTCAGTTACTACAACGAAAATCGGTTAATTTACACGGAATATTGGTTTAAGCTTCAAAAATCGGTTAACCCAACATAATTTTAGTTGCAACACCCAAAATATTCATAAATCACATTTGAATTTGGTGGCTCTAATATATATATTGGTTGTAGCAACAAAAAAATATTTCTCAATTCGGTTGACACTTTATTTTTCTGTGTGTAAGAATAAAACGTTGTAAGTTTATAGGAACCAATTTAGTAAATATTAGATTGAAATCAAAGATAGTGTTAAGATTTTATCGTGATTATGTTTTTTAAAAAAAAGGTAACAAGCAATAACCAGATTATTATTAACTTAAAAAAAAAATTAAAGTGTAGCTTGCTACACAAATAAAATATGGAAAATAAATCGAATTAAATATAAAGCTACATCAGAATTAAATATAAAAGTTTTCTTTCAAAACTCAATACAAGTCATTTTTAGCCAAAATTTACTTGGGTGGAAACAAATTTGGAAACATATTTTTCTTGATGGCGGAACTAAAACATCCAAAAAACTGTGAATTAAATGTGATTTTTGATTATAATCATTTTTTTTTTATTTCAAATAAAGATTTTTTGGAAAATTCTAAATCTATATTGAATTTAAATTAAAAAAAGAAGTTATTACACTAATAGAAAAAAAATAGTAAAAAAAAATTAAAAAACTACACAGAGACAGTTTTCGTGGACGAGTTTTAATTAGCTTTTTCACTTAACTAATGAAGTTCTATTCAAAAAGTGAAAGAATATTTTTTTAAAAGTAATGAAAAAGTTTTATGAAAATTTAAAAAAAAAAAATTATGAACTTTTTATAAAAATTAAAAAAAAAAAAATAATAAAAAATTGAAAATGAAAATTATTCAAGTTTGAGGCCATAGTCTATATTTCGTTATTAGGATATTGTCCGAATAAATAATCTATAGAGTTTTTTGTTTTCAAATTTATTATTTGACCATATTAGGAATGTGTTGATAGATCTATTTCGGGAATTTTCTAGGTTCCCATCATCAGAACACGTTTTCATATAAACTAGTTTACTCACTACATGAGAACTAATATATGAGCTTGAAGTTAAGTTAACCATTGATCAAAAAATAAATTGAAAACTTGTTTGTTATGTGCAAGGTCCACCACGGGTGGATATTCAATACACGTTTTTTCTCCTTTTTATTTTTTGTTTAGTTTATATTATTTATTATTTTTTCCTTTATCCGACGTTTTGTTGAAAATGTCCAACTTCCTCGCAACGATTTAATTACAAAACTTTTGTTTCCTTGTAGAATAGACACACCATTTATTTAAATATCGATATCCTTAAAACTCATAAAGTTTTCCCCTTAAAATAATTTTAACTTTATTATATTTTTAAACAAAAATTGCATTATATTTGAAAAATTTTCTGTCAAATTAACCAAATTTATAGATTTTTTCACTAATATCTTTTATAAGTGTAGAAAACATCCATGACTTAAAAGCCTTTTTGTTATTTTTTTCCATTTAACGTTCAATTTGATTAACACTCCACCTTCATCATTTTCTTCTTATTTTACTTTATAGTTTTCTTCTATAATATTATCTTTAATTGTCATCTTAATGAAATGGCAACACGACGCATAAACAATTTAAATTTTTGTTATACAATGCGTTGCAAAAAAAAAAAAATATAATAACTTGTCTTCATATTAATTTTAGATAAATTTCTTTAGATTAACCCTTACTTGAAAATTTGTTTCATTTAAGATTGATATTTTCTTTTTTAAACAGCGAAGGCACAAGTTTTACAAAATCGAGTGAAGAATTGTTAATTTCTAACACAACATTAAAATGGTTGAAAAATGAAACAACTTCATTAATTATGCAAGGAAGGATCATATAAAGTTGTATGTTCTATACATGATTGTTCTTCCGAACTAGTAAAAAAAAATCTTATTAACACTTTATAGATTTAATGAAGGTAATTAATCATATGAACAGGTTCATTAAAATTTTTAATAAAAAAATATCTATATTGTGATTGAAATTGATATAAAAAGTGTGTAAGATCTTAGTAAGTGATCTAGGAAAGTTGAATGCAACAATAAATGTCGGGTCTGTCATATTTTTCTAGTTTGAATTTAAATTGAAAAAAAAAGTTATTACACTAATAGAACAAAATTAGTAAAAAAAAAATTTAAAAAAACTACACAGAGACAATTTTCGTGAACGAGTTTTAATAAGATTTTTCACTTAACTAATGAATATATCTTCAAAAAGTGAAGGAACATTTTTTTTTTTAAATTAATGAAAAAGTTTATTAGTTTTAATGAAATCATTTTTTATGAAACTATTTCATTAGGCGTATGAAATTTTGCATACAATTTTATGAATAACTGCACTAATTTAATGAAAAGTTTTAATGGACAAATTCCAATGACCCTTTATAGATCTAATGCAAAAATTCATAGATATCATGCAGATAGTTCTCTCAGAACGCAACAAAATTTTCTAAATGATGTTTCAGAAAAAACTGCTAAAATTAGCAAATTTTTTTGCTAAACTTTGCAGATAAAAAAAAATAATTTTTTTTTTTGCTAAAAGCGCATATAAATCCTTGACGGTTGATAATATTTGAAAAATTTAAATTTTGTATAATATTTTGGACAAATTTTTATATGAAAAATAATATTTTTTAAGTTAACCGATTTTTAAAAAATTTTGAAAAAGGTCGTGATTTTTTAAATTTTTGAAATTTGTCATATTACAATCCTGACTATATAATTTTAATAAGTATAGTGGTATTTTAATAAAAACCATGCATTATTTCTGCTCTGAGTGAAAACGGAATAAATTTTGGAATATCTTAGACTTTGTGCATTTGAAAAATTTCAACGTCCGATTGGCTAGATTTTCAAAATTTATATACAATCGATAAATTTTTAGCAAACAACAAAAAACAAACACACTATAAATAGAAATCGTTCGTGGTAAATTTCATTTTAACTCAACACACAGAGTAATGTGGGATTTAAAGTCACCCAATTCCTTTAACGTGTGAGTTAAATAGAAGATATTTACAATTAACACTAAATGGCACGAAGAATGTTGATGAAGACCGTAGTGGGTCAGAAATGCATTCCATTCGTGCTAGTGTCTAATAACTTTTTCTGTGTTTTTTTCTAATAGTCAAAGTAAATTATCATATAAAAATTATAATTTTTTTGTTAATTTAGAGAAAAATTTTTCATGATCTCAAACCGAACAAATAAAATCTCACAGAGAAATACATTTTCATATTTTTTCATCAGTATAACAATCAAAAATATAAATGATTAAGCGGTTTTTATATTTTAAATAAACTTTGTAAAAAGTTCCATCAAAAAGATCAAATAATAACTTATCAACTTAGGATTTAATCTTCATCCAGTAAAACAAAATATAACCATTTAAAAGTACTAGGTCCAATAATGAGTTAATATACACAGAAAAAAATACTGTCAATAAAATTTCAATTAAACTTTTGTTTAATTTCAAATTCAATAAAAAGTTTAATAATTTATATTAGCTGTTTAATTTAAAATGAATTTGGTGCACACAAAACTTCCAATTTTTATAACCCACAAAAAAACAAAATCCGAAATGAAAAAAAAAATCACCAAAATGGAAAAAAAATCTCCTAAATGCATAAAAATGTTAAAATACAAAACACTTTCGTAAAATAAACGAAATAAGCGAATAAAGCGCATCATAAAACGTGATAATTACTTGTGAAAAAGAGATAGGATTAAGAAGAAAAGGAATTCTAGTTGAGAAATGAATTGTGCATTGGTATTAGTTAATTCTGTCTCTTCTGATCGAAACAATACTTGTGTGTACGTAGTGTGACCAAACTCCACTTTAGCCACAGTCATCGCTGTGTCGACCGTGGCTCATCTCGTTAAGAGGTGAGATTACGATGCATAGCTTGATGCTAAGGCAGTGAGTTCAAATCACAGTACGACACCAAAAAATAAAAAGTTTTTCATATAGAGCAAATTAACAATATAAAATACTTTGTTCAATTGACGCATAAATTAACCACTGACGAGTCCCAGGTGGGGGACGAAACTGCGGCAGTCTGGTGTATCCCTTGTGTCCGTAAAATTTTTCAATAAAAATGTTTTCTTCTTCTTCTTCTTCCTGTAAAGAGACTAACTAAAGAAAATTTGTTAATTTTACAAAAGTTGTCGTTGTTTTGTGAATAATTTCGTATTTTTATGCATATATTAGTAGGAGTGCATAAATTTTAACTTCACCGTTCAGGTGTTTTCATAGTTTTAGTCATAACTTTTGACACAAACCCGATTTTCCTAATTCTTAAAGCTAAACTACTCAGGAATATAAAAACGGTTTTTGGAATTAAATTTAAAAATATCTCTTACAAAGCAAAAATTATTAACCTAAAATATCAAATAAAAGATTTGATTTGAATTAAATTAAATTTGTTTCTAAACAAATATTTAATTGAATAAATTAATATTTCAATTGACTTTTAAATATGTAAATACATATTTTATTTTAGATATAATTCTCAAATAATTTTTTTTATATATGTACTGTATGTTAAATAGAAAAGTTTCTGCATAAAACACCAAATGCATTTGTAGTTTACAAACAAAACCAGCGCACACACACATTCACAAACAGAGACATACAAACGTGTCGTTCACACACTTTTTTTAGTATCATAATTTTTTTTGGTAGATAGGTATTTATAGCTTTGTTTCTTTTTAATTTTCAATAAAAAATGTTTAATATTATTATTGACGTGATAGGTAGAAAAATCAATTAAAATATTAATTGATTTGATTTTGGTTCTATTTTTGCTTTATTGTCACGTTAACTTTATTTTAACATTTTTTTTTTATTTTTTTTTTTTTTGTATAAAATCTTAAATTGTCTCAACACTTTATGTTGTCTTAGTAACATAAATCTTTCATTAAACTAAATTTTGTATCTCTCAAAAGAAGTCTACTACATTTTTAAGTTAATTTTTTTTTTTTCTTAAATGTTTAAGTAACATAGTTTATGTTTTAATTTAATCTAAAAAACATTATTTTTACTTAAAACCACAAAAATGTTTTCATTTTATTTATTTTTTTCTATTCCATAGACTAACATACAGACAGATCACTTATATCTATGACCCACACGTTCACCTTATGGTAAAAAAAGAAGTGAGGAAAATTTACTTTTTTCTAATACAATGCGGAAGCCAGTTTAAAATATATTTTGTATTTCTTCTCTTAAAAGTAAAGTTTTTATTTTTTTTTATTTTCAACATTAACATGTTTCTGTTATCAGTTTTTCTATACCAAAAACTGCAACCATAACAAATATATTTAGCAACTAATTGTATATCGGTTTTTGTTTTTGGTTTTCAAGCTTATCAACACTTTACAGTAGTTATCGTTAAAACATATTTTTTTTAAGTTGGTAGACAAATTGTATTAAAACCAATTTTTTTTTTAAATGATTACCACAAGCGGTTAATAGATGAGGTCATTAAAATAGCAGTTAAATTGATAAACAAATCGGTATAAATTACTTTATTCTAGTTTTTAAGAAAGTAGTGCTATTTTTGTTTTAAAAAATTTTTAGTAAATGATAATGAAATCAAAACGATTGTTTTGTTACACCAGTTAACAGCAATTTGCCAAACTGAAGCCAAAAATATATTTTTAATGACTAGTTTTTTTATTTCTACTATATCTTCCCCAATAACAATCAATTTTTTTTTTCAGATGTTAGCAATATAAAGATAACAAAAGAACAAAAAAAGGTTATAAATATTCTGTTTAATCCATTCAGCAGTTTAAGTGCAATAACCAAACAAATTTTTAAAAATAAATCCAATTTTGGCAAAACCATTATATTATTTCTCAAAAACTATTTTAAAAATATTGATGCCATTCAAAAACCGATATGTTTTAGTTTTGAGCGTAGAGCTAATATTGCAATAAAGAAAACTAAATATTATTTAACCCTTTCGACCCGGTCGGTACAATATATCCCAAAAAATTTGAAGAACACCTGTTGGTAAGATTTGCTGAAGAATATGCATGAAAATGTATTTGTTCCGTTCTTTATGATCTTTAATACGTTTTTAGTACAAAATATTGACGTTTAATTGACATTTGACAGATGTAATTAAATGTAATCAGTGAATAAGTGAGCACGTGTTGTGAAATTCTGCAGAAAACTATAAGAATAACCACCAAAAAAAGCGGTAATTATTATATTTTTTTTTATTTATCGTATGTTTATCGTGTGTTTGTGCTATATATTTACAATTCAAGTTTCAAAATACACTAATTCGTGATATATCTAGTGTTTTCTGCTCTTGGGATTTTATGTCCCAGTAGTATTTTGACTTGGGATTATATGTCCCAGGAGTACATAACCTGTACATAAATTCATAAATGGAATCATATTCATATTATTGAAATTTTGCACCCAATAGCCATAATGACCAGCAAGGGAGGTAAGCTGACTGACGAATAAATCGAAAATGTGCTCTACGATTTCTCAAGTGAGTCGGAGCCATACGAAGACGGCGGATCCGAGCATCTAGCATCGGAAGATGACGAGTCATCTACAGAGGGAGAAGAGTGTCTAGATATGGAATGTGCTGATCTTAGTGATGATTAGTCCAGTTGTGATGAATATATAGCTCCCGACTACGAGGAAGAAGATTGCGCAACTGCAGTAACACCTGCTACGGAGAATATATGGACGGTCGACGGCAAGAAATGCCTCCAGAATACAACCCGACTGTGCTTTGCGATATAAATCGAGGCTCCAGTGAACTGGAAACTTTTTTGAAATTGTTTCCTCGAAGTCTGCTCATATGGACAAGCCAGTGCACAAACGAAAGAATAAGTATCGTAAAAAAAACTCAAGGTGCATACAAAAAACCCACTCGATCCATTCATCAAACAGACCAGCACGAAATTTTGGCAATGCCAATGTACTGCTCTAAAAGAAAGTCTGTTGGCAATGCTTTGATAAGAGATAGCATTGATAAGAAACGCATCACTTGCCAAATCTTCCATATATTGATTTTATAATTGCATTGGCGGAAGATGTGATAAAGGCTGGGCTGCACAAAAGTAAGGTGCCCAAGAAGAAAAAATCTGGACGCCATTTGAAGAATCGAGACGTAAATTACAGTGTAGTTGGCGATCACATGCCAATTGAAGGCACAAAGCGACGCCGATGCGTAAAGTGGTCAAGAGATAAAAAGGGTGGAAAGAACGACGAGCGAACTTATTTTACATGCAAGACATGCGAAGTTCCACTATGTTTCAAGTGTTTTTCACCATATCATATATAAAAACCATTTTCTAAATTAATAAAATAATAAACTTTTACTACTGAGTGTTATTAATTATGAGACCTGCTGGGACATTATATCCCAAATTTAAAATCAAAACCACCGATTGGGATTAAATATCCCAGCGCTCCCAGCGCCTCTAGAGGCGAAAACTAGAATTCTGGCTCGGTACAAATGTTAACTTTTTACTCATCTTTATGGTCCACCTAGTGCCAATATTGTATATCCAACAGTTTTTTTCGGTTCGAAGGGGTTAAGAATATTTATGGATAAATTCCTAAGTTATGTCCAAATATATAAAACATGTTATGAGAATTTTTTACGAATATAATGTAACCCTAGGCGTATGAGTGATGCGTTAGAGATAGAATACAACACTCATACGTCTTGTGTTACAATGTTTTAGTAACCAAATTCCTAGAGTTGTGTCGTTCATGAACGAACTAGTTCAATTGAACGACTCACGCAATTGAACGACTCACTCAATTGAACGATGTGATTCGTTCGCCAATATTCGATCTTGTCGTTCAATCGTTCATTTCGTTCTTCTTATTCATAGAACAATTGCATCTCTATTCAATCAAATTGCTTGCAAGAGCAATTATTTTTTTCAGTAAAACGTAATAATATTGTTTCAAATTAGGAAAAACAATTAATTCAAATAAAATGATTTTTACATAAAATAAATACATTTTTGTTAGAAAAGTTTAAATTTTATAACAATTTTTGTCTATGTAAAGTAAATTTGTAAAAAAAACTCGTAAAACATTAATAGTGCGTAATAATTGTCAAACGAACTACACAGGTGACAACACGCAGATCAGTCACAAGTCAAAGCAAAAAATAACGATTGAACGAACTAGTTCACTGACTCGAATTGAACAATAATGACCGAGTCACCAAAATGAACGATTAATCCCAACTCTACAAATTCAGCTATCTTATTTAACAATTAACCATAACTTTGAAATTTATCCGCTGATTTTCCTAAAATATAACTTTTTTTTAACAAAAAAAAATATTTCAGAAGTCTATTACTTTTAAATAATATTTTCAAAATAATAAAAAACACTAGTTTTGGCAAATTCAAATTTAATTTGTAAAATATTTTTGCTATTGCTCCTAAATAACTGAGCCGATCCAAAAACTAACTGTCTTTATATTGTTGTAATTTGTAAACTTAATCAATCTATTCCTGGGCCAAGATATAATCAAATAATTCAAACTGTCTTCAACGTAAATCTTAAAAACAAAAAAAAATCTTAAATAAAAAAAAAAAATCAAAATAAAACAATCCATAAACAATAACTAATTCTCGAGTTTAACTAGTCCATATATATAAACAAAAATTGTCGTACTTAAAAAAATTTGGTAATATGGATAAAGTAGTAAATTCAATTTTTTTTTTCAATATTAATGCGTCTTAAGTAGGGTATTCAATTTACTCGGGTTGCTTTTGTTCGAGTAATCGAGTAACTCGATTTTGAGGTTTTTAATTTACTCGAGTAGGCGAGTAAGATTTTAAAATTGCTTGAATAACTCGAGTAATTCGAACAATTTTAATACTTTAATTTTCTTTCCCAAAACTCACATTTTTGTAAGTTTTTATATTTTATTAGTACTAATATAACATATATATAAAAATTAACAAATTAATTAAAAATTTTAGTAAAAAGTATATCTAAAAGAGAAAAACGTTTGCTAAGATCATTTATTATTGCGGCAGTTTTGAGTCATTACACTCAAAGCAAAAGCGTTATTATATCAATGAAATTCTTTATAAATATGTTGAAATCTTCATTCATTTTCTTTCAATATAACTGGTTCATAAATATGTTAAAACTGTTTTATAAAAATATTTGTAAGGTGATCCGTTTTGTAATTTCACTCAGACTTGACACAGTTTTGTTATATTAGTGTGTTAGTACTAAACGAAAAAATAGTCCATTTTGACCTATCATTTTGGGATTTTGAGATATGTAATTTTTCTAAAAAAATTATAAAGAAGTTTTGAAACAACTTTCATGAATATTTAAGAAGATTTTCATCATATTAATGAAAACTTCATTAAATTCTATATGTAAATTTTAATATGTGGAAATTTTGCGTAGGACCGCTATGAATTTCCATATGGGCTTCTAAAATTGGCTTGTTACAACGACATAAAAGGGACCAACAAAAAGTTTTTAGTAAATGACATTTAAAAATTCCTTTTTGAAAATATAGTATTTATATGTAGTTTCTTTAGATCATATGGCAACTAAATTAAAAAAAAAAAATAATGTTTGATCCCACTTTTAACCCTTAAATCCGCACCAATAATCTTAAACACCCCAGTCTTAGAACTTGTTTCTTTAAAAAATATCCAAGTTTCTTCGATATCGGAGTTTTTCGCATTAAGTTCTTCGTTTTTCGTAATATAATTTCTTTAACAGTGCTCACTTAATATAAAAATACACTTAACATTTAAATATTCACTATAACAGTCACATTATTTTATACAAAATATTAAAAAAATATAAAATAGTTCATATTTTTAAATTACTCGAGTTACTCGATTAATCGACCAAAATTGTTCGAGTTATTCTTTACTCGAAATTGGCCACTTCGAATTACTCGAACACTTGTTCGACATCATTTCATCGAGTAACGGTTAACCGATTGAATACCCTAGTCTTTAGACATTCTTTAGACATACTGTGTGTTGTTGTTTGCAAATAAATTAATTCTTTGATAAAGCGTATTTATAATATTTTTATAGCTGTTGTAACAATTTACAGCAAAAAATTTTTTTTTGCTGGTGTTTTGTTTCAAAAATATTTCCTCGTTTATATTTTCAATGTGGTAAATATACCAAAATACATTTTATTTGTAAATCTTTGCAAAATATTGCAAAATTTTTTAAAACTATGGAACTTTTTGTGAATATTTTCAATTTGGGTTGAAGTTTTTATAGAATTTTGGGGTTAAATCTTAATATCAATTTAAGTAAAGTTAGGGCATTTATATATTGTGTTAGTAGAATATTTTTGTAAATGAGAATTTTTTAAATAGTTTAAGAGACATATCGAGAAATTAGATTAAAAAAACGATGAAGCAAATTAGTAGAAATTTATTGCAAAACAGAAAAAATTTTTGTCAAAAAATTTTAATTAAACTTTAGTTTGATTTCAATTAAAAGTTTAATAATATGTATTAAATGTTTAATTAAAAATTAATTCGGTTCACACAAACTTTAAAATTTGTTTAACCCATAATCACAACAATGAAAAAAATGCCAAAATTAAAAAAAAAAATCACCAAAATTGAAAAAAAATCGGTGCTATTCAAAACAATCGCAAGAACTTAAAAAATAAGTTAAAATTAGATAAAAGAAAATTTTTTATTTAAAAAAATCTCTAAAACTAAAAAAAAATAGCAAAAATTTAAAAAATAAATTGCCAAAATTGTAATCAATGGCTAAAATTAAAAATAAATATTATTAAATGCGAAATTTGAAAACAGAAATCTAAATTTTATATTATACAAGTCCTAGACTAAAAAAATATTACAAAAGACTAACTTAATATCATACAAAATTACTATATTTTAGTATACAAATATTTACAAAAAAAGTTGAATAAAATAAAGGGTGTAAACGATTTTTTTTTACAAATTTAAATGTTATTTATAGAAAAGCTAAAAGCAGTATAAATAAAGTTGAGATATCAAATGAAATAAAATTTATTGATATTTTTAAATTAAAAAAAAAAAAACTTCGCCACTCTTTGCGACACGGAGCGAATTTTTGCATTTTCGCTATAAAAGTCCTTGCTAGATTTTAGACAGTTAATCCTGTATGTATTTCGACTATTCAAATTTAATGATTTATTCATATTTGTTCTTAGTTTTAAAGTCTAAAACTTTCCTGGAAACCAGCATAAATTTTTAATTTAATATTTTATATTTGCTTATATTTCATTATAAAAAGTGATTTTCGAGTAAATTATGAATTATTTTATAAGAAGTACTTTACACATAAATTCAACTGTAGCTAGAAGTTTTCCGTAATTTACTCAACATTTTTTTCCGATGAGAAACCATAAATTTTTATTTTGCTTTTTTTATTTTGATTTCAACTTTGAAAGTTCATTGATTTCAAAATGACAAATTATCTAGACCACATGTGATTATCGAACTTTATACAAAATTTTTGGTTGGCGTTTTTTTTCCTATTTAGTATTTATTTTTTTCTGTTTTAACAAATTACTTTTGTCAAAATGGAAATGGAAAATTTCTAAACACATTTTTTGTTGTTCGTTTAGTACATTAACTTCGCAACAATTTTAAAATGTAGATAGAGGAAATTAAATTTGATGACAGTTGACAGTTTTGATATTTTTTATACAGCGTTGGGGAAAAAATTAAGGGCTCATTTAGCGACTAGTTCCGTTTAGCAAACACTCCCTTAAATATTTATTTTAAAGTGTCACTTATATGCGTTAAGTTTATTTCTTTAATTTATTTATTTAAAAACCTAAATTTTGTATATTATTTTCCATAATTTTTTTCCCGGTTAATTTTAAAATTTTTATCGATTAATCGGTTAAGAAAAAAAAAATCCGAATTATTATTTTTGAATAATCGATTCAAATGAATAGTGAAATAATTAAATACCCTTTATAGAAACTGGTATTTAAATACCATAAAATTTTTCTTAAACAAATTTTAATATAACTTTTCTTTATTTTTATCTTTACAGGTGAGTTTTCTGGCGAAATTTGATGTAATTTTTGTTATTTTTAACACAAAAAGGTAAATATTTAATGTAAAAAATTAGTTCATTTTAAAATTTTCCTAAGAAAAAAATTTGGGTTTAAAAATATTTTCTCATTATGCGCTGGTAAAATACAAATATTATTTCAGCTGCAGACACTTAACAAACAAAACAAAAATAAAATAACAAAAACTTAAAAACTAACTCAAAAAAAAAAAAAGACAATTGCCCACAAAAACATAAATCCAATGACGATTTAAAACAACATACATAATAGGGTTATTACTTTTTGCAAAAGTTTTTTTTGTTATATACTTATACTATCATCAATGGAAAAATTTTACCGCCATTGCACAGAGGGAGATATCATTAGTAGTCTTATTGCAAAAAATGTCAAAATGGAACATACATAACTGACGTAATATCGAGCTTAAGTTTTGATTTTGAACCATCCAAACCCGCCGGGGCGGCAATATGACCACCCAAAATAGGAAACTTTTAGCATATAAAATTTTGAGTACTCGCGATTTTTTTTGATTCTAATCCGATTTTTATATTTAATATTTAACATATTTGTAATCTGCTAGAAAAACATGGAAGCAATAACTTGGCCTATTCAAAAACTACATTCGCTTAAAGTAGAAATTAAAGAAAATCTAATTTTTGCGATTTTTTCTCCAAAAATTAGCAACAGTCTTATGCCTCCAGATAACTATTTTCTTTCTGAACATATAAAGTGAGCATAGTATTATGAAAGGTTTTATTATATAAAAGCGAGTCGTGTTAAAAAACTTTTTGATTTGTATTTACTTTTCTCCGCAGCCGCTTCTAAATTTGCCGGATTATATCAAAATATAAATGTTAACCCACTGTTATATATACTCCAGAATATACTTAATTTATTGGATAAGTCTCTTGGAATGCCCGCTTTAAATGTAGACATCGTAGCAAATTATTTAAAAAATCGCATTTTTAGAACTTTTTTATTTTTGGGAATTGTTGGATTGCTTACATCAAATCATAAATTCGGATATACATTTCATAATTTTGACTTAAAAGTCTATTTAAGTCCAAGAACTCATTGGATTATGTGTATTAATAAATATTTGATTGAAAAATGAATATTTACATTTTAACAAAAACTGAAATTTTTACCTTCCTATTAGGATGGCCCAAATTTTTGTTCTACCAAGAGAACTAAATGGGACTCTTTTTAAAATGGAGTACACCCAGAGAAAAGTTGACACCATTCGTGTACAAATGACCACATTCGTTGTCAATAGTCCGCCAACAACGAATAATTGACAACGATTTCGTTGTTAAACCGACCACAAATGTGTACAAATTGACACCGCCATGGTGTCGAAGTGACAACATGTCGGCGTTAAATTGACACCCTACCGGTGTCGAAGTGACACCGTGCCGTTGCTGAATTGACACCAGAACGGTGTTGGTTTGACACAGTTCGTGGTTGATTTAAAAAGTTTTGGCCCTTTCCCATTCTGTTCCGAACCTACCCGTTCCCATCTACTGTAGTAATAAAAAACGATTAAAATTGATTTTAATTATGTTTTATAAACATATTTTATTCAAATAATGTATTTATTTAAATTTAGCACAATAACTTAAATTAACTTAATTCTAAAATAAATTGTATCATATACAGTAACAATTTCGTAAAAAATTTTGGAATAAAAATCCATGGTTGTTGGCACGCATCCGGATATTTTTGAAACAGTTTGAAACATGTGTCCAAACAATCAATAAATGAATTAAATTTGAGCAAATGGTTGTTAAAAATATGCAAAAACCTTTTATATCCGTATCGGACAAGCCTTCTACAATAAGAAAGGGCTGGATAGTTAAACCAGCATAGTAATATTTTTCTATGACTGCATTAATTTCGCATTTGCAATCATTTATAGTTTCCAAACGCAAGACGAAGCTTTCCTGTGAATCGGCTATTGTTACCTATTTTCTAATTTTAGCACCTCCGCCTTTAAATCTAGCTGGTGATGGTAAAACCGCAATATGGTGTATATATAGTAGCGTGTCCCGAATTTGGCTTTTTTTTCGAATTTGAAAATGCTTGCCCCCCAAATGATGGGGATTTCGGTCCCTTTTACGAGAAAAATAACAAAAAAATTTTTGGACAAAAAACCAGATGGCTACCGGATCCTAAAGATGGCTACCGGATCCTAAAGATAATTACCTATACTGGTCGCCGACTGAACTGTCTGTTGAATTTACAAATACTTAGTTATATTGAAATTAACAAAATAATCTGCTAAAATCAGCAAAAACATTTACTAAATATTTGTAGACAAAAAATCATTAAAATTTTTTTTTTTAAGCGATTGTGAAATCAACAATCTACAATTTTGTAACATAACTTTTTGTTGATTTTAGCAAAATAAACTGTTATTTGCATTCTACTAAATTTGAGGTAAATATAGAAAACCATTTGTTAATGTCACAGTTTTTGTTTGCTATTTTAAGTCTACACATATTTAGTAAAAGTTTTTGCTTGTTTTGCAGAGTAAAATGCTATTTTCAAGTAACTAAAATTCACAACGAATATATGAATTTTGAAAAGTTAACGGATTTATTTTTGCTATTCTTATTTTATTAATATTGTGCAAAAAAAAATCTGCTAAATTTAGCAGTTTTTTCTGCCAGGTCATTTTAAACTAACTAGCAGGTCACTTATGCCTGTTAAACGTTTCATTGCAATCGGACCACTAAGTAGGAAATTACCGAATTATTACTGTTTTTGGCAGCTCAGCTGTTTTCGTGTAAGATGTTACTGTTAAACATGTTCAGTTTGGTCTATATTTAACCATGAATCGACTTACAAACGAACAACGCTTTGCAGATTATTGAATTTTATTATCAACATTCATGCTCGGTTAAGAAAGTGCATCGTGCACATCTTCTTGTGACAAAATTTCGCACCAAATTTACATTTTTGAACATTAAAGCAGCCACACGCATACGTAGAGTGCGGATAGAGGAAAATTTCGCAGCTGTATCCGCCAGTGTTTAAACCTTTAAAAATACAGCTGGTGCAAGAATTGGAGCAACACGAGTTACCACAATGGCTACTTTTTGGTGAATGGGCGATGGCAACGTTGGATGAAGATCCACTTTTTTATCGGAAAATTGTGTTCAACGGCGGCGGAGCTCATTTGTGGTTAAATGGATACGTGAAAATTTGGAATTGGTTTGTGTGCGTAAGGATTTTGGTCCGAATTGACTAACAAAAACGATATTTACTATCAGTTCAATATTGTCCATAAGGTGGTGCATTTTAATTTGTCCGCAACAAAAAAGTTATAACCCTAATACACAACCGCCACAAGAACATAAAAAAAATATTGACATTTACTAGTTATTTTTATTTAAATATATATTTTTTAGCATAAAATATATTTTTATAAAACGCACTTGTCAAACGATTGTATATAACAGCTGTCAATTTGGCAAAAAAAAATCGTTTGCTTTAAAAAAACAAACCTTTAGGGAAAAATAATTTGTTAAGTTTCCACTCAAAACAGAAAAACAAAAACGTTAACATTTTTAGTAAAAGTTTAAATAAATCAAAGTAACACCATTTAAACGCATATTTATTTAGTACTGTTTGGTCTGACTTATGTTCCTTTTAACCAAAATAAAACTGTAAAAAAAAAAAATAAACACTTTAACAAAAACACATTACCATGAAAATGCAAATGTTACAAATATCGATACAAATGAATTAATAAACTCCAGGGTTTCTTTTTATGTTAAGCCGCCAAAAATCAGCAAAAAAAACCTAAAGTATGAATTGAAATTGTAATATATGTACGAAGTATTGTTGTATTTTAAGCCAGGCTTTTAGTTTCAATTTTGGTTTTCCTCTTAAGTCTTATATGCAAATGGATTGATTTTTCTTTGTTTGTAACATGTCTACCCAGGCCAAAGTTTATTTAAATGATTCAAATTTGTTGTATATTCGTTTCTACACCTTAAAAATTTCAAGTTGCTTTTGATTTTGTTTTGTACCAAATTTGTTGAAAAAAAAAATCTATTTTTATTGACAACTAAATTTTCTGTAATTGTTCACGCTTTTTGTATATAAATTATGTAAGATAAAAATCTTTTGACAATAAAATTAAATTTATATAAAATTAGTTTTTAATTTTGTTGGTATATTAAAGTGATCTAAATTTAGGTTCCTGATAATATAATTTGTACTGTATTATTTCAATAAATCCTTTCGAAAAACACTTGGACGTATGAGTAATAATAATTCATTTAAATTTGTTGAACAGATGTTTTACCCTAAATCGAGGTAAATGAATGAATGGAAAATTAATTTGTATCAATATGAAGATTATTTTTTTATATTTTGTATTATCTACTCACAAAATCAAAAGCCTTTTAAGAAATTACGAAAGCTCAAAATTTAAAACTTTATTACATATAACACCACCACTATATGTAATAAAATTTTAAATGTTGACCTTTGTCAGTTCTCAAATTTGTGAGCATTTTTTGATTGGTAAAGCGGTTAAAAATTTGCGGGTGAAAATTTAAAAACTCTTTTAAATATTCCATATAAAAAATAACTAGTGTTTTCTCAAAATATAGCCTTTTTTATGTAGCTATAAGAGAACTTGTAACATTTACAATCGCAACTTTTAAACCCCTGAACCAATTTTAAAAGGTTTTATCAAAAATCGGTTAAAATATATAATTAATTAAGAGCTATAAAAATATAATAGTTAAACTTTTCATTATGATTGTGCAAATTTTAATGAACTGTTTATGAAAAATTAAACTGATTAAACTGAACTGTTTTCTAAAACTTCGGGTTCTGATGAGATCTTTAGCCAGATCGAAATACTAGTATCAACCTAGCTAATGTTTGATTTGCTTTATTTTTGTAAATATACGGAGGTTGAAAGCTCGTTATAAATTGAAAATAACATAAAAATAATCTCGATGTGTATAAAAACAAAAAACTAATATAACTGTAAAAAATATTACTTGAGCCAGAGTACAAACTAAAATTTTTTTATATAAATAGAACATTTTTGGTCTTCAAAGTTTAGTAACGTCATGATGCTTGTTAGGAAAAGACCTAACCACGTGCTTGATTACTAAGAAGACAAGAATGGAGCAAAATTGAGTATTAATAGGTTTTTTGTTAAAGTTCTGCCTATTATATAGGCTCTAGCTTTTCTAAAACTTCGAGTTCTGATGAGATCTTTAGCCAGATCGAAATACTAGTATCAACCTAGCTAATGTTTGATTTGCTTTATTTTTGTAAATATACGGAGGTTGAAAGCTCGTTATAAATTGAAAATAACATAAAAATAATCTCGATGTGTATAAAAACAAAAAACTAATATAACTGTATAATTTTTTTATTTACTTATTAAAAATATGATACAGTCAATCATGAAGTTTAATAAAAAAATATTTTCAATTTTTTGTTTTCCTTCTTTAATAAAATTCTCTCTATGTGGTTTTCCATATCATGATTTCACATTCCCCCGAACAATCATGAGTAGAATTTAAATATCGTTGTATGTTTAATAAATGAAATAAAAAATAAAATTTTTCAAAATATAAAATTTTTCGAGTTTTTAATGAAAATACACTTTAAAAAAAAATGGAATTGAGCCCCGGTAGGCTCGTGGTAGGTCGTGGATTCGATTCCCACCAGAGGCACTGGTCTGTTTTTGCTACAACGCGCCGAAAGCCATATCAGCTAGAGCTCGGTTAGTGTAATAGTATATAATTTGTAATTATATGATTATTAATTAATAAAAAAAAAAAATGTTCATGTTTTGTATTAAATAATATTCGAAATCCTAAAAACATTATGTTTTTGTATAAAAAAATCTAGTAAGCTTTTTTAAATAATATTAAACAAATTACCTTTCTTGTCCCAATAAAAATTAAGTTTTATTTTAGTCCTGGACTTTGCAAAAATGTAAACTATTTTAAAATCTAAAAAGTAAAAGGTAAAAAGTGTAAAATGCATTCAAAAAATACATTTTTAAAAAGAAGCCGTCACAGATCGTAAAAGAAGACAAATGCAGCTTTCAGAAACTTTTAAAATTTTTGAAATAGTATATTTACAAATTATGTTTCCTCAAAATTCCCAACTTTTAGAATTTTGTTCAATTTTTAGTTTTAAATACTTCCTCTCCGTTGATTTATTACAGTTTTAGAAATTTGACTTGATTTGGTTTAAATAATATATTATTAAAAAAACAAGGTCTCAAATCTGTTTCCAACTTTCGATATAAGTGGAAAGAAAAATCACAACAGACATTGCTTATGGGAAAATACTAGAAAAATTAAAAAAATTTAATACAAATTTTTTTTTTTATTTTTCGCGTAAGCCTCCCATAAGCAATTCCTGTTGTGATTTTCCTATTCGCTTAACTTTTTATATAAGATAGTACACTCACAAGAACTTTTCCATAAAAAATCAACAGTTATTTCAAAGTTTAATCGGTAAAGTTGTTTCAATGGAATATACAGTTAAATTACCAAAGAAATATATTTTTTAACTTTCTGTCTGTTATTCAATAAACATAAAAAACGGACTTTCGGTAATAGTTAAAGTATTCAGTTAAACTTTTCTATTTAAAACAAAAACTTGTTATTGAGTATTGAAATAAACGAAAACAATCTATTGTTTTTATGGATTTTGTCAATTAATTTTTTAACAGTTGAAAATAAACTAAAACTACAATTGTTTTAAACGAAAAGTAAGTAGTCCTGTTTTTTTACTGATTTTAAGTTAATTTAATGTGTATATTCAGTAGTCTTTACGGAAAAAATATTGTGTATGTACAGAATATACATAAGTCTGCATAACATTTTAATCTATAAAGTCTTGTATTTAAAAACTATCGCTTAACTCAGTCTCTATTAATGTAACATTTTCTGTTTTAACTTTTATTGGAGCACACACTTTATATTAGTTATAACTCAAGAACACATGTGGAAATATTATTTTTAAAGAAAAACTTAGAATGTAAAGAGTAAATCTCTTTCTGCCTTACAAAGAATTTCCTGTTGTGATTTTATTATATAAGTATTTTTTTGCAACAATTTTTCATTTGCTACTGAAGCATAAAATTACTTTCATCATTATAATTTTTTGAGATGTTTATGATATTTTTGTGGTTTTACTACTCAGCTCACTTGCAACATAACTGACCAACAAAAGTCAGCAACCAGGCCTTGAATCAGCCATAGCCATGATATAATACAAACAAACATGTGGCAGAAAATAAAAATTGAAAAGTCATTTGCACCACAAGTAGCTACTGCTTTTTTCGTTTTTTTTTTTTTTTAATGAAAGAACGGAAGACTTCTATAGAAATTTATATACATTTATGGTTAACATCGATATAAAAGTAACCATGAATTTATGGCAAATATAATGTATATGTTGCCACATTGTATAACATGATGAAAAAGATTATGAAAATATTTTGTTATAGAGTTTAGAGGTGTAGCAAAAGAAAAGAGGTGGTTTTAAAACAAATGCCTAGTACTGGATTTTTGTTTTGGAAAATAGTGTAAGGCATGGTTTTTGAGTGCTTTAAAAGCTTTAGTAGTTATACTTATTTAAAACATTGGTTTTTATAGCCCCCCCATATGATGATCAAAATGCAAGTGAGTGATCATATGTGGGCTTCCTAGGTGTTTTTTTTTAAGAGAACTAAAATAAAATCACAACTGTGGTAATCATTACGTGGGGGGAAGGTGCCCTAAGATGGAGATGATTTTGAAATAATGCTCCAGAGGTCAAACGGAATAAGATATATTAAAGTGTTATATAAATACCACATGAAAGCCCAATACATTGGGTATTTTTGGCCACAGAGATAATTTTTTATTTTGCACACAAAATATATGTTTACCCCCATATTTTGAAAGTGTCCAAAATTTAAAAAAAGTGGCTCCAACATGAACAATTTTTAAAAATTCTTTAAAAGTGCAAAAAATTAAAAATTAATACAATGTAAAGATTTTAAAGACCATTTTCTTTATTCATTATATTTATACGGTGAAATAGCATACAAATTTTATGCAAAATAATCTAAATCACATTTCGGGCATATATACCATGAACCGATGATTTCGGCTCATTTAGAGTGTTTTTATTCATACATTCGTGGCACATAATCATATAGGATTCGGTGACCTATGCTGGTGTGGTTTTTAGTCAAATTATACACACACAATATTTTTTCCATAAAGACTACTGAATAT
Organism: Delia radicum; assembly: GCA_021234595.1. Classification (NCBI taxonomy): domain Eukaryota; kingdom Metazoa; phylum Arthropoda; class Insecta; order Diptera; family Anthomyiidae; genus Delia; species Delia radicum. The sequence goes on from CM037852.1 coordinate 172,195,517, forward strand.
CAAGTGCGCCGAAAACGCATGTTCATTTAATTTCATTTTCTTTCTATTTTCTTAGCTATATTTAAGAAAATAAGATTTGTAATCTTTCTAATGGCTTTTCAATAAATTTTTTAAATGCTCAGAAAGATGAGTTCTTTATATTTTAAATAAAATTGTGATAATTAATATTAATCATACGCCATGTTATACCAAACTTATAAAATTGAAAATAACACTAAACGTTATACGAATTTCAATGTTATTATTTGAATTTTAAAAATCTAGATCTATTCTCAAATAAAAAATTGTTAAACTCATAAAAGCAATCTTGAACGATTTATTAAATTTAAAGAATTTGGTCAAACAAAAGTCATTTACCATATTCTATTTAGCAGAATGTTTTTGTTATAGTGTTTTTTTTTTCTGTAACACTACTTTTAGTTAGATCTATCTGTATGTAGTTTTAAATATAATTTATTATGTTTTAATTTTTTTAACATACAAAAATTACATCTATTTTTTTTTTCTTAACCAGTTTTAACAAATTATTATTAAATTTTTTGTGTGTAAAATAACATAAATTTCTAACACTTGTTTGGTGGTAACAATAGCTGTCGAGTTAGGTTGTTATTATATATAAATTTTTTTTTTGTTACTCACAAGGAAGCACTGCTGATGTGTTACTTCCGATTGCTTCTAAATTTGGATATATGATAGAGGGGAAAAAAAATAAAAATTCGTACCTCTGTAGCTGTCCAATTTCATGCTTAAGGGTTTAACATAGCCCAATTATCAGTTCCTTGCATTTTGTTTTCAAATATTATACAAATTTAATATAAAATGAAAGATTCAAACAACATGTTACCCCTAAAATATGCGATTAGGCAAGTATGTTTCTTTTCATTTTTTTTTATTACTTTCGTCTCCTCTAACTTGTATCCGAATTTCATCAAAATATAGGAGAACCTTCTACCAGAGTTTCCTTGTTTCATTTTTACAAAGTAGAGGACTTTAGCTACTATATAGTTATAAAAGAATGGGCTACAGCTGCGTTTTTTTTTTTTTTTTTTTTTTTTTTTTTTTGCTACAAATATGAAAGCTGATAAGTTGTTTTCTGTTTGAAACAGGGCGTTTCATGGTGTATTTTGAATTTGACGTTATGCTTAATTAAATATTATTTTTTTAAAAGCTAAGTCAATGTTTTGATAGTGTGAAAAAATGAAAGGATAATTAAAGGTTTTCACACAATAAAATAGATTACAAGATAAAAATAAAGCAAACGAAACAATTTTTTAAGATTTTAAGGTTAATCATAATCTGCTCCTGACTAAATTGAAATTAATAGGGTTTTCCTCTAACAGTCTGAACTGGATTTCATCATACCTTTTTAATAGAAAGCAAAGTGTACGATATAAAAATTTTACTTCTAAATACATAGCAGTTAAATCCGGGGTCCCTCAAGGAAGCCACTTAGGGCCAGTTCTTTTTTCTTTATTTATAAATGATCTTCCAAATGTGATCAAATATTCGAAAATATTGTTGTATGCTGATGATGTCAAGATCTTTTCGAGTTATAAAAATCCATCTGATCATATCTTTCTACAAATGGACTTAGATAATTTCCAAAATTGGTGCAATATAAACCTAATGGATCTTAACCTAAAAAAATGTAAGTCCATGTGCTTTTCTAGAAAAAATCCTATAAAAATTGATTACTTCTTTGATGGACACCAACTGGAACTAGTTGATATTTTTCTGGATTTGGGAATACTATTTGATCCGAAACTTAATTTTGTCTCTCATATTCATATGACGGTAAACAAGGCCAGAGGCGTACTTGCTTTCATTAAGCGGTGGGCCAAGGAGTTCAGTGATCCGTACGTTACAAAAATGCTATACACGTCTCTTGTACGACCGATTTTACAATATGGCTCATTAATTTGGGACCCACAATATAACAAACACAGTAATCACATTGAATCTGTTCAAAAACAGTTTCTGATTTTTTGTTTGCGAGGTTTATCATGGATTCCGGGAGTTAATCTTCCTTCATATCAGAGTAGACTTGCTATTATAAAATTACCTACGCTTAAAAGCCGTCGAATTATGTTAAACGTATCTTTTCTACCTAACTTAATTAATCGTGATGTTTTTTATGAATTTTTGATTAATAACATAACGTTTATTGTTCCTCAACGTCCAACTCGTTACTTTCGTCCTTTATCACTGCAGTTTTATTGTAGTAACTGTGCTAATGCTGACCCATTACGAAGAATATGTAAAGACTTTAATGATTTATAATATTGTATTGATTTTTCTTTAAATGTTGATGCTGTTAAACGTAAAATAATACTGTATTTGCTACATATTTGTCACAAAACTGGGGTTTTTGTTAGCACAACTTTTTTTAAATATAAGCATTATTGTCTGATTTTTTTGCACAAATGCATTTCAAAGGTATTCACATATCATACTAAAAGATGGAATATGTGTTTATATCGGAACGCTGTGCTGTCATATTAAAATTCATATGAGGCACATTAAAATAACATATGAGGCATATTAAGATAATTTTTGCTGAAACACCTCCCCCGAATAAGCTGTTTTTGCTGCACGACCATTTATTAAGGACAATTGCCAGTTTAACGATAAAATTCGATTAAACCGTAAAAAATAGGAAAAACCGCCAAATAGCAGGTTTAATCTACAGTTTTGTGAATCAAATATGTACCTCATATAAGAATACAAGGGTTGTCTTTACACTTCAACAGAAAAGAGTCAGCATGATTGGATTTTAAAACCGTTATATGTAAAAAAAACTGCATTTACATGATCCAAACTTAAAAGTAATTCTGTGGACAAACTGTACCATAGATGAAAAAATAAACTACGCAATTGAATCAGCGTATCTGATATATATAGAATTTGGTAGTCATAAACTTATTAATTTTTCGAGGTTGTAATGTTGTCCTCCTGTGTGATTTTAAATAATTATATTTGACTACTTAAAATTTAAATATTTGCCAGGTGACATGAAGTGACAAAGTTTGAAATTTTATAAAAAAAAATATCTCTGCTTGATATGTCTCAGATTTTTTTAAATTAGATTTGTCACAATAAACTGGATTTAAATTACAAGTTTCAAATAGTTGCTAGCAGCAACGCAGAAGTTATGAGCTTAAATCTTGACACGCGGTGACAAACGTGACATAAGAATGCCAATGAAAGTAAATCAAAAATGTATCATTTTCTGATCTTTACTTACTCCATTTGCATTTTTTAGAGTTAAATGTTTTTGTAACAAATATTTTGTGATAGAAGGGTACTTGCATCATCGCTCTTAAAGAAGAAAACATTTAAGAGAAAATGTTTTTGAAAATTAAACTCAGATACTCTTTTGACATTTTATTTTAATAAAATGTAATTATGTTTTTATAATAATACAAGTCAGAAGGAATTATTTTTCCACTTTTAATTTTTCTGCCACTTTCTATGGAAATGCCCATATATCCTTTGCCTTATTTTTATTTTATCTACCCACATTTTTATTTAAATAAAACAAATTTTATTTAAAAAAAATTAAACGGATTTAAAAGAAAATCTCTACAAATTAAAGCAATAGACCACCAACATAATGTTAAATTTCAAAATCTAGAAGATTTTTTCTTCGTTTTTTATTTAAGCAAATAAACACTTGTCTTAATTGTATGGCAAGTAGCTTTTACAACAACTTTTAAGTAATAGACACGTTGTTTAAGACAAAAATTGTACACATTTATATGTTGCAGTAGTTATAATGTGTGGGATTATAAACAACATCTAACACTTCTTTTCATTCAAATTTTTTATTTTTTTATTTTTTAGCTTTGTTTCTGTTGTTGTGTGCTTAAGAGCACTTCAAGTATTTGTTGGATAGTCATAGTCAAACTGTAAATAGAAATACCACCAAAATGGTGTTGCATAAAAATCAAATTAAATTAAAATTTATGCAAACCGACGCATGTTTGCACACGTCAAAATAGAGTAAGGAAAAAAAAAGGAAAATGTTATTTTTAAACAACATTTGCTTACTTTCTATAAAGGAAAAAAAAAAAAATTAGAAATAAACAAAAAAATTAAAAATTAAATAAAATAAAATAAAATAACAACATTTTCAATGCCAGACATATTTGGAAACATATTTGATAGGAATGGTCAGAGGGATTTCATATGACGAAATTTTAAATAGAGAAAAGATTGCACTTGATGATTCAGTTTTTATAGATTTTTTAGAGTCGCTTAAAAACGATAAGGATTATAAATTACAGAAAAAAAACTTAACAATCTTTAAAACCCCGTTAAAAATTAAAAAAGTAAAACTCTTTATATGGGACGTATGATTGATATTAATTGGGAATTATGTCCAAAATGTACATTACAATGAAATTTTGTTAAAAATGCATGGAAAAGCTTAGAGTACACTTAAAAATAAATAAATAACACTGGGCAATTTAAAAAGAACTTATAAAGCGGCGTCTAAAACATTTTGAAAAATATCTCTAAATAAATAAATATCATAAAATTGTAATGTCGACCTACACTTCAAGGGTTTACAAAAAAAGTAAACTGAAGGAAATTAGCTCATTGTGACATGTCACAGAACTAACCTAGGACAGATCCCTTAAAGTTTTGTTAAAAATGCATTGAAAAGCTTAGATTACACTTAAAATAAAACGTCAGTAAAAATACACTGGACCTTTAAAAAGAACTGATATAGCGGCGTCTAAAAAGTTTAAAAAATATCTCTAAATAAATAAATATAATAAAATTATAAAGTCGACCTACATTTCGATGGTTCACAAAAAAAAAGTAAACCGATGAAAATTGGCTCATTGTGGCATGTCACAGAACTAACGTAGGACAGATCTCTTAAAGTTCCTTTACTTTGTAATTGGTTCCCAGAAAAACTTTGGAAATGGGTGCGATAAAGTAATGCATTACCTTGTAATGTATACTCCTTACTTTTATCATTATCATGTTCCAACAAAAAGTAATGAGTTACCGATAATGGGTTACATAACACATTACTTTGTAATGGGCACTTATTACCTTCGGCATTATTTCGAAACATAAAGTAATGAGTTACCAATGATACATCATTACCTTTTACATTATTTGGAAACATAAAATATTGACTTACAAATTATCCATTACATAATGCATGAAATATAAACGTAAAGTAATATTTAAAATATTTTTTGAAAATCTATATTACTTTGTGATTTTTTGTAAGCATGAGGGTAATGTATATTTTTTTTAGCATCACAAACGAAAACTCGAAGCACAATTCATTTACACTTTAAGCAACTTATAATTGTATGCGACGATAGCTCAGTGGCTAGAATTCTCGCCTAACAACCAAAAGACCCCAAGTTCGAATCCTAGCAAGACCACTTTATTTGTTTAATTAAAAAAAAAATGTTTGAATAATTTTTTGTTGTATTTTTATAATTTGTTAAAATTGTGACATGGTAACCCTGACAGTTTTATAACTGCAGTAGTATTTTATAAAAATCAGACACTATTCATATTTTGAGTGAAAACGGAACAAATTTTAAAATATTTTCGACTTTGTGCATTTGAAATATTTATGGTCCGATCGGTCAGATTTTCAAAAGTTATATAAAATCGATAAACTTATTTATAGAAGAGTAATAAATGTTCGTATTTTCTCATTAATATAACAATGAAAAATATACAACTATAGGCTTTTTTAATTTAAAATAATTTTATAGGAGCCCCATTGGCAACTGTCGATAACAAATTTTCTCCTATTCTACATTATGTTTGTAGCCAAGATGTTGAATTATATGAGTGGTTTTAAACCATTTAATTATCTATATCCATACATAGTGAATTAAATTTAAAAATAATAATCAGAGAAGCATTTCGACTTAAATTTAAATCCTGTATAAATTTACATAAGATTTGCCTCAGAACTTTTCTGAAAAAACAAATTCAGTTACATGTCCCATATAAATTCTGTAACACATTAAATGAAAATTGCCAGGTTCTTTTCATACTACTGCCCTGCGGGAGGTGGTCCAGTCACTGGTATGGTCATGTGACTACAGCTTTGTGTGTAAGAACCTGTCCTAGTTTCGGTTCTGTTATATGAAAGTGACCGGTAAATTTAACATGGGCTTGTCATAGGAGGTGACAATTTGCTACATGTGGAGCACTGTGTGACGTATCGAATAACTTGACCAAGGTAACCTATACAGACTGAAATGAATATACTACGGGACAAATTAGAAGTAGGTAGTGTCAAAATATGACCATTTTAGGATTTATGTAATATGCAACACAACCAGTGGGAAAAAAATTATTTCCCGCAGGGAAGTTTATTTCAGTGTTATGTCTGCTTTGTAGCTGTCAAGGGACTGATTCCTTTGGCACTAATGGCCACGATTTCATCCACTGCTAACGGGATTGAACCAGTTCAATAACCAGTAGCAATTTCAACTGCAACGGCCCTAGTTGCTTTAGTACACTTTGATGTTATGTTACTTTTTCTCCAGTTACATGATATATCTGGTACCAAGCAGCCAATGTTTTGTTTACTTTAGTCACGTGATTGGTCATTTCACACAAATTAGCACATTTCACCAGTTTCCTGACGTGAACCCCAATCACATATCACAGCATCGTCACTTTAGATCAATCCACCATTCATTTCACGCAGGGTGGATGTATTTGGTGACAGTAACCAATTTTTTTTTATATTGTTTTCAAAAATATAAAAGTCATAAAAGTCTTCATAAGTTTCATTTAAATTAACCATGTTTTGGAATCATATATTCCATATTTGTAATTTGCGTTTAAAGAATTTTGAGTCGCTGATTCTGAATCTGGAAGCAAAAAGTCAAAATTCAAAATGTCGAACCCAATAGGACGATGTATTTACTTCCAATTTAATACTAGGACCAACCTAGCTAATATGTTTGATTTTCTTTATTTTTGTAAATATATAGAGGTTGAAAGCTCGTTATAAATCGAAAATAAATTTTTTGTTTTGTCTGATTTGTCTTTCGGTTTCTTTGCACAAATGTGTTATCAAAAATTAAAAATGGCGGGTCCAAAACGGTGGTCATTTTGGAATAGTACAATTTTTGATTTTAATTAATTCTTTATAATGTATTAACAGTGGCTGATTACGCATCAGGATTCAAAATTCGAATCTCAAAATTGCGCAAAATCTTTATTCATAATAAATTTTGTATTGTCTACTTCAATATAAAATATCATTATAAATAATTTTTGGTAGCCACACACGAATCTAAAATCAAAAGTAAGAGGTCATAATTTAGGTCAAAAAATGATTATATTAAAAACTAAAGGATGATCAAAATTTGGCAAATTCGAATAATCAGAAAGACAACATTTTTGTTAAAATGTTAATTTTTTACATTTTAACAAAAATTTTGTCTTTTATTTTTACTAAACAAACAAATTTTTTGTATAATAATTTTAATGAAATTTTTCATAAATAATCCATCAGTTCCCAAAAAGCTTCAGAAACTTTTGGAAACTGAGATTTTTTTTTTTTTTTGAATTTTGTCTACAGTGTTTATATTTGACACGGTAAGGTCTTACCAAAATTTATCTTTATGTGAGTTTAACTTTTCAATCCACAATTATGCAATGAGAGAAATTATTTTTTAAATTTAATATTTTTGAAAAAAATTTATCAAATTCGGATGGATAACCTCTTTTTACAATAAACTTATACATATATGTTAAGCAACGATATCTTTTCAAAAAGTTATAAAAACTTTGTATGTTTTTAAATAAACTGAGTTTCGGTGGCAAACGAATGTTGAAATCTTTTCGACAAATTGCAATTTTAAACTTTAAACAGGTAAAATTTTTTAATCAATTCAAGGTTTTGAACTGGTGTTTTTTTTATTGGGTTATACAATTTATTTTCTACGTCGCTAATAATTAAAAAAAAGTCGTCCCGTGAGGCAACTAGTCCTGAAATTGAAGCAAATAATTTTTAGAAACCTAACTTCGATTTTTTTCACGAAAAATATTTCTTTGTTTGGTCTTATTAACGAGAATAATTAATATTTACTTTTTCTCCGAAAAACTCGCTGTAAAGCCCATGAATTTTGTTTATATAATTTTCTCTTTTTTACATAGAGAGAATTTTTGTAGATAAGTTTTAATGAAATTTTTCACTAAACTAATGAAATTTTCTTCACAAAGTAAATGAAAAATTTCGTTAACTTTATGAAAATGCTTCATGATTTTTATGAATAAAATTTTTATGAAACTTCATCATTAGGTATATGAAATTTTTAATAAATGAAGTGAACTACTTCAAAAAATGAAAATGAAAATTATTCAAGTTCGAGGCCATACTCTATATTTCTTCATTAGGATATTGTCCTAACAAATAATCTATAGAGTTTTTTGTTTTCAAATTTATTATTTGACCCTTTCAGGAATGTGTTGATAGATCTATTTCGGGAATTTTCTAGGTTCCCATCATCAGAACACGTTTTGAAAGCGGTAACAATCCCATGCCAAACATCAAACATTCGTATGAACTAGTTTACTCACTACATGAGAACTACTAATATACATATGAGTTTGAAGTTAAAGATTATAACCATTGATCAAAAAATAAATTGAAAACTTGTATGATGTGCAAGATTCACCTCTGGTGGATATTCAATACACGTTTTTTGGGTTTCTCTCCTTTTTATATTTTGTTTAGTTTGTAAACAAAACAGGGGAAGTAAACTAGGCGGTACTTTGTCTTTTTTACAAGTTTGTTATAATTTTTATTAAAAATAAAAATTATGTTTTTTTCGACCTTTAATTGAGCAATGAAAATGAAAATTATTCAAGTTCGAAGACATACTCTATATTTCTTCAGTAGGATATTGTCCTAACAAGGAGAGAAAAACAAAAAACGTGTATTGAATATCCACCAGAGGTGGATCTTGCACATCAAACTAGTTTTCAATTTATTTTTTGATCAATGGTTATAATCTTTAACTTCAAACTCATATATTAGTTCTCATATAGTGCGTAAACTATTTTATATGAATGTTTGATGTTTGGCATGGGATTGTTACCGCTTTCAAAACGTGTTCTGATAATGGGAACCTAGAAAATTCCCGAAATAGATCTATCAACACATTCCTGAAAGGGTCAAATAATAAATTTGAAAACAAAAAACTCTATAGATTATTTGTTAGGACAATATCCAAATGAAGAAATATAGAGTATGGCCTCGAACTTGAATAATTTTCATTTTCATTGCTCAATTAAAGGTCGAAAAAAACATAATTTTTATTTTTAATAAAAATTATAACAAACTTATACTTCAAAAAATTTTATATAAAACTGCAATAATTTAATGAAAAGTATAAATGGACGAAAATTCATAGATCTACTGCAAAAAATCATTGATATCATGCAGATAATTCTCTCAGTGTATCGAAACTGGTATATATACGTTACAATTTTCATACAAAAAATTATAACTTATTTTCAAGGAACAAGCTTCAGCATAATATTGAAGTTTTTAGCTACACTGAGAGATTTATCTGTATTATATTAATGAATGTTTGTTTTTAGTTTTCATTAAGTTGTATGTAAAATAGTATTTATTAAAATTTTCTTACACTCAATAAAGAACTTTCATTAAAAAACTGATTTAATGAAAGTGTAAAGCATTTCGTTGATTTAAGATTATGTCGTGAAGAAAATTTTCATTTATTTACCGGAAAATGTGATTATTTTTCGTCCAAAAAAATTATTTCAGTGTAAGTTTTTTTTTCATTTAACAAATTAATTCATTGAATTTTGCAAATAATCTCTTATATGAAATCATATTTATTTAATTATCAAATCATTAATATAATCTTATCGCTTTTAATTTTATTACAAATATTTGAACACCTTAGCTAAATCTAATTTAATATAAGCCACAAAAAAGTTAAATATTTTGTACAAAAAAAAAAAAAAAAAAACTAACGCCAAAAACTAACACCACTTGTTATTTTACATGTATGTTTGGCTGGGTTTAACAAAACATTTATTATAAGTTGTTAGTTAATTGTAAAGTTGTAAAAGTTTAGAGTCTTGTCTATTTTTTAATATAATTAATTAAACATGTTTTTTGCTAGCAAACATATTCAGTTAAAATATTATTGGTCAATATGATTTGGTTTAAATTAATTTGTAGATTTAAATTTTTAATAAGTTAACAGATACAGGTTTGTTAGCGTGATTTTTTTGGACAAAAGACAATTGGTTAAAATGTGTTTGGAGACACAAAATGTAATGTAAGTACAAGATTACGAAAGAAGGTGCAAGCTCCTATTTGCCCAAATTTAATTTTATCTAAACTGATAGAATTTTTTGCTTAGTATTAAAAAAGTACTTATGAAAAAAATGCATTAATGAAGGAATTTTTTTAATGCATTTTTTCATAAAAAAGTTCCCAAAGAAATGTTTCATTAAATCAATTAATCTTGTTTCATAAATTTAATGAAAATTTCATAAAGTATATGAAATATTTTTATTTATTAAATCTAATGAATTTCAAATTACCTTCCACATCGCAACTATGTAATAACGAATCAAAAATGTATTGACAAATTTTTAAATTTCATTAATACAATGAAAATTTTATAAATTAATTTTTTTTTCTTAATTGAATGAATTCTAAATTACCTTCCACATCTTAACTATGTAACAAACTACAAAACAAACAACAAAATTATTTTTTTTTTGCATATTACAATTTAAAAATTTTATTGAAAAAACTTAACAAATTTTCATTAATTTAATGAATTTATTTAATGAAATTATGATAATATATTAAAAAAATTTAATAAAAAAATTAACATAAATAATGAAATTTTTCATTAAATCAATGAATCCATTTCAATGAAAGCGATTCATTAATACCACGAATAAAAATTCTTTCAGTGTACCCCACTGGGCGATGGAATATAAATAATAAAAAAAATATTATTAATGCAAATCGAGGCAATTTATCGACGACGAATTAGTGATTGCTACACCTTCTTGAGCGACTTTATTTAACACCGAATATATAAACCACATGCCTAAGCAGTTTCTTATCGAGAATTAGCTGAGTCTGTCGAGATATTTAAAAGTTATGAGTCAAAACGCTAAGACCCTTCTAAAAATGTATTAAAAATTATACATTATCGTTTGGTTTCTGAATTAAATATGCGTTGTAAAACATATTTCATGCCTTGGCTAATCTAGTGTAAAATTATTTAAATTAAACTATATTTGTTAAACAAAACTTACGTTATGCTATAGTTCTGCTGTTAAACTTTAACTTAAACATTCTTTTGATTTATATTTTATTTATTTTTTCTTCTACTCCGTTCAAGTCAACTTCATCTTATTCAAATCTTGGCAACCGCATTTATGTAAATGTAAATTTTTAGTAATCTGCCAACATCTACAGTTAAAATGTTGTATGTAGAGCCGTATTGTAAGGCAGATAGGATGATATGAACTTAGTATACATCACCTATATATACAAATAAATAATCTTATTCTAATTTACCTAAACTTCTTGTGTTTAGATAAAAACTAACAACAAATAATAAAGATAATACTAAGAGATATTTTTTATGCGTTAAAATTGCAGCTGCAAAACGCACAATTACATTTCAGTTAAAATCGTTTACTACATGAATGTCTGTCTGAACTTCTGCCTACCTTCCTTTCTAACAAACCAAACAAACTGAATGGAATACCACTTTTCTTTCAATGCCACCAATAGCACTATGGTATAAATAACCATACACTTAGGAAAAAACATTTCATGATATTGATGATATTGTTTCATAAATCGTTTGTCATCAATTATTCTACATAAATAATAATCAAATGTCGTTCGTTGGTAATCGTATCACTTGGGAACGGCTGCACCGATCTGGATATTTTTTTTTTTAAATGTTCGTCTTAGTCCAACTTAGTTTTATACGGAAACAAAAATTGACCACGCAATTTTTTACGTCCACTTTTTTGATTTATATAAAACCGGAAAACAGCTGGACCGGTTTGTTCACTTTCTATTTTAAAATGTTTGTATTAATCCAATTTAAGTTTTTACGGAAAGAAAAATTTACCACCCCCATTTTTAAGCCCACTTTTTTCAATCTATCTAAAATCGATGAACGCCTGAACCGATTTTTTAAAAGTTCGTAATAGCCCACAAATGTTTTTTTACTTAAAGAAAAATCGTCCACGTCCACTTTTTTTAAATCCTCATGTAATTTTATGTACAAGTTTAGCTGTCCACGCAAAATTAATACGAATAAGGAAAGAAAGGGAAAGAAAATAAAAGTAAAAATGTTAAATGTTTTTGTGTGAACTCAAGACCATAACTTTCAATACGAACAATGGATATGCTCAATTCTTTTCCTTTTGTTCGGTATGGTATTGAAGAAGTTGCAAATTTTAACAGTTTGCTAAAATATAAATAGGAACTACATGTTTTGTTTATTCTTCTTTGTTTTGTTCGTTTACTCTCTAGATGTAAACAAATCACTTGTTTTTACTTTTGTATTGTGTTGCGATATGTCCGAAAATGCCGCAAATAGTCAATCAAAAATACTTTATTTTCGCTTTTTAACTATTTTTACACATTTCCTACAGCTTCTCACAATCTTTTGCTATCTTACCTCATTAAAATATAAATAAAATTTGGAAGCAAAACAACGTTTGCCGGGTCAGCTAGTTTGTAATAGTTATGGTTTTATAAATATCATAAAAGGTATCATAAAAACTTATGACAAATGTTCATATTATTGTAATTTTAAAATTTTTTTCTATACTCTCAGATCAGCGGACCTTTTGACTAGAAAAACTTAGATTCAGCGGGTTTCTCTAAAAAGACATAGTAATAATACGCTTTATATATAACAAAAAAAGTTTCAGATCCTGACCACAATATATTCTAAAAGAACTTCACAGTATTTGTGAACTTTCTGTTATTGAAGGGGGCTTTTTAATAATAAATTCAACTGAGATAGATAAAAAGAGCCTTAGATTTTGAGCACTTTTTATGGAAAAACAATCAGACTATAAAGCCTTTTGTCTTAAGAGAATTCCTCAGACTTTAAGGCGTTTAATCTATAAAAATCCCATTAGATTGTAAGGATTGTTTTTTATAAAACCTTCATTTTGAAGGACTACATCAGTTATAAGTCATTTTTTCTTAGGAAAAAATCTCATACTCAGTTCCATAGAAAATTCTTCAGATTCTGAGGTATTTGTGTTAAAGAAAAACCATCAGACTTTAAAGACTTTTTTCTTAACAGAATTCGTCAGACTTTAAGGCGTTTTACCTATAGAAATCCTAACAGATTGTAAGGACTTTATAGGACTTATAAGCCATTTTTCTTAGGAAAAAAATTTATACTCAGCTCCATAGAAAATTCTTCGGATTCTAAGGTATTTGTGTTAAAGAAAACCATCAGACTGTAAAGACATTTTTCTTAACAGAATTTCTCAGACTTTTACCAATAGAAATTCTATCAGATTGTTCGGACTTTTTTATAAAACCTTCATTTTGACGGATTTTACCTGCTATAAATAGGGTTAATTTAAACAAAAATGTATCGGAGTGGGTTTATTATTAGATTGCAACAACAAAAAAAAACGAAAAAAGAATGTGAGAAAATTAAATTTTGGCCTAGAAAAGTTGTGTTTGAAACCATAGTGCATAGTCTGTGGAACATGATTTTCTTTCATTCCTTGTGTTTCTTCGTTTTTTTTTTTTGTTAGTTTTCTTTATCTTAAATTATATGGTAATAAACACTGATTACAAATAAATCTTAATATCATACATATAGAAGAGATTTTTTTAGTATCACGATAATGATGATGATGATCATCATCATCATTTTAATACAAAAAGAAGACGTTGTTGGTAGCTGCATTGTCAGTTTGAAGTATTACCATGTTTAAATGCTAATTTATGTTAAGCTTAAACAATAATAACAGAAAACATTTTGCCAAAGAACCAAAAAAATTATAGGTTGTTTTAACCATTTTAGGATTAAATATAAAATTTTTTTTATTTTTTATTTTTTATTTGCTCTTTTTAGGTTAGTATGAATATTAAAATAATTTGAAGAATACAAAATGTGGAGGCTTTTCTTTTTAATGCCATAATAAAATTTAATAATTATAAAAATAGTAATTGTTTGTTAGTTTATGTTAAATATAAAGAAAGTATATAATTACACTAGTTTACAACATAATAAAAATGTGGTGTTTTTTTTTTTTAATTTAAAAATTGCATTTAATTTTTTTTTACCATAACTTGAGGTACAAGAAAAAAATTTGTTTGTAAAGTGTACTAGCCTAGCAAATTTTTTTTTTTATAGAGCATGCTGTGAAATTTTTTACAAAATCTAACATTAGGATAATATCAAACTGGTAGATCTCGTTAAAAGGCAATGTGCTACAAATAACAAATTAAAAAAGTCCTGGGATGGGACGTAGATGAGTCAACAAAAAATGCTTTATTTTTGCAGAATTGCACTTTGAAACCATAGGTCAATTGGGTATCCAATGAACGGTATATGAACAATATATATTTGGATGTGCAAAAAATTAAAAATCTTAGTAAAACGTTGGTTTGTTTATTAATAAACAAAGGGAGTGTTCGCTAATGTAAGCCTTAACCTGGGTTTTTAGATATATAAAAACAAGCAAAGTGGAATATTTTAAATCGAAATACATTAGCTTATAGGTCAACTCTTTGGGCATAACGTTTGCGGAATGAAACTGCAACAAAATGAAACTGCAACGAAATAATTTGGCACAATTCCACCAGTTTTGAAGCAGTTTGAAAGAACATTGTCTGTAGCTATTGAAAACATAGATGATAGGAGTTTGCTGAGCTCTTTTTAAAAATGTTTGATACATTTTTTTTGGGGGGTTGTTATGTATTGCTGATGATCGAACTCTTGTAAACCCCTGTATTATTGTATTTCCTCATTACATAAAATGTAATGCTACCTTTAGTACTCTCCCACTGTAATATCTGATTTAATTTGATAAAAAGTAGTACGCAAACAAAAAATATGATTCAATATGATTGCCGAAACAAAATTTTCATATTATGATCCTAATTATCGTATATATAATTCTGGCTGATCATATTATGTTTAGAATCATAATATGATTGCTACGAACATATTATGGTTGTCAGTCATTGCGATCATAACGTGATGCTCTCAAACTATCATAACATGATGCTCTTTTCTCTGCGTGTACAGAATTCCATGACATTGGCATACATGTCATTCCCTCATTTACTTTAGAATAATCAATTTGCGTTACTTAAATATGTAACGGTGGTGCTGACTTTTTTTGGGGTTGTTGTCTATTTTCGACCAAATTTGTGAATTGAATTATGTGTCAGAATTATCAGGTATATTCTTTCTGGACTCTATTTGTATTTCCCTATTATAAAGAAACTTTTTTTAATGCTTTTCCATTACATTAAATCCATTTTCCAAGCTGGCTACACGATTTAGCGATTTATCAAGCAGATTTCTTCAAAGCTAGGATCTCATTAATAAGTCGGCGAAATTTCACTTTTTAACGGAGCAAGGATTACACAGAAAAAAACTAAAAACAGGTCTCAATTAAAAAATTTATTGAATCAATTAATATTTTAATTGATTTTGCTACTATCACGGCAATGAGAATATCAATTAAAACTTTCATTAAAAATTTAAAAGAAAAAAAAGTTATAAATAACTATCTTCAAAAAAAAGTATGTTGCTCACAAAAAAAAAGTGTGTGCACTATACGTTGGTATATGTGTTTTTAGTAACGGTGTGTGGCTTTGTGTGTGTGGTTGTTTTGCTTGTAAACTTTAAATGCATTTGGAATGTTAAACTGTAACTTTTCTATGTAACAATATCGTTTATGAAAAAATAATTTGAGAGTTATGTCTAAAAAAAAATATGTATTTATATTTATATTTTTTTAGTTTTTATTAATTTAATGTTTTTTTTAATTAAAAGATTTTTTTTGATTATTTTTTTTATTTACTAAACTGGTATTTTGGCTTATTTTTCTTTCGGGGTGTTTTTTGGTTTTTGGGTTGAGGGCCGCACGAAATTTGCGCTGGAGCCGATTTGAATGACTATATATGAAATTGTATATCGGCCGTTCCACCGAAGACCGGCCAAAAAATTTAATTTTGTGACCTTCGTTTTTCTGAATTCAATTAAATCTAAATGTATTTAGAAATTATATTAAGCCACTTGAAGATTGGCTTTTTTAGTTTTTCAAATTTCGAAAAAGCCACGGCTTTCTACACGATTTAGTTTTTTTTTTTTTCGAAAAATGTGAAAAATTTAAAAAGTGTGTAAATTTGAATATTCGTTTTTTTTTAATATTAATCGGATTATCACCAATTAAAATACACTGGAATGGTATACTCCCCTACTTTTTTACTGCTTAATGAAGTTTTTTTCAGCGTTACATGCATTTTTTATGCAATTTCTTTTTTAAATGCACTTTTTCAAATTTGGCCATTCTCGATTTAAAAAAAAAAAGATGCATATTTGTAAAATATGGAATTTTACTGAAAAACTACACTTTCGTGTTTTGTATCCCGGTGTTTATCAAGTATTAACGATTATTTGAAAAAAGCTTGCATCATGTTTCCATGGGAAAAACAACAATTGTTACTTTTTTTTGATTTTTCAAAATTAAAAAGAATCAATTTTAAAAATATTGAGCTACGGCGCCGTTTAAATGTCACTCTTTTTAAAAACTATACATTTAAAAGATTTCTTCTTTACATGAAAGATACACGAATCAACTTAAATACACACAAAAAATTGTTGCCTGGTAACTAGGAGCATTTCAACTAATAACGTTTTTCACATAAATTATTCAATAATTATGTAGAAACAAGTAAAAACTTGGTAAAATGTTACTAGTTTTCGCATAACATTTGTGAATAAACTTTATTAGTTGAAATTCATCTAAATAGTTTGCAACGATTTTTTTGAGTGTATTAAGTTTTTAAAATTTAATTTTTAACCCTTTCAACATCATGTTTCTTTCTATAAAAATCTGATAAGCGATGACAAACGTGTACTGGAAAGGGTTAAAAATTAAAATTTTTAAAACAGAATATTTCCGTAGATTCTTTTATCTTCCATCTACAAAAAAATCCACAAAATTAAATGTATAGTTTTTAAATCAGAGACGTTTAACGGGCTCCTTAACATTATATTTTTAAATTTAATCTTAATAAATCTGCAAAATAAAAATATAATAAATTGCTGATTTTTCTAAAAGTGGTATAAGATTTAAAAAAAAACATGTTAAAAATAGTTAATACCCGGGACCCAAAAAAGTTAATGGTGAAAATTCCACATATTTGGTGAAAATTCCATATATTGCAAATATGCATTCTTTTTTAAATCGAGAGTGGCCAAACGTTAGAACAATATTTCATGCTGGAAAAAATTTTTAATTCGCAGTATAAAAGTAGAGTAGCGTACCATTCCAATGCAATTTAAATGGTGATGATCCGATTAATATTAATAAAAATACGAATACACAGCCATACACACTTTTTGCATATTTCTCATCTAAAAAGAAAAAAAAAACTAAATCGCGCATTTTTAAAAATTTGAGAAACTAAAATGGCCAATCTTTAATTGGATCCATAAAGTTTCTGAATGCAACATTTAATTGAAATCGAAAACAAAAGGTCAGATTTTGGTCGATTTTGCGTGAAATGGCCGATATTCATTTAACCATACTCACTATTACTTCAACATTTACGTCTTTTAGACGATTTTAGCATATTATTTATTTTGCAAAATAATAATGATTTGTATTTTATTGTTTTTTATTTTTGTTATTTAAACAAACGTTTCTTAATTGTTTTTGCTTTAAAACTTTGTTACCATTACACGTGTCTATTTGGTTTAACATTCATTTCCATCTCTACTCTAAAGAATGTATACAATGACTCTTAAATCTGGTATAAACTTGATAGTACATATTCCTTGCTTTAAAGTAAAAGCATAATCAACATCATCATCGTCGTCGCAGTAGTAGCTGTTGTCGACAGAGAACGAGATCAAATTGCATCCTTAACTTTAAATTAACATTACTATAAGGGAATGTTCCCTAATGTGGAGGTAGACCTGATATGTGGGCTACATAAAAAAAAAAACACTAACAAGGAAACTGCACAGAGGTGAATACGCAGATTTTAATTAAACTTGGATATGTTGTTTAGGACAAAAAAATCGCAAACGACAATCGCACGTTTAAGGATCAAAAAGAGGGGTCAAAAATTAACAAAATTTTCTGTAAAAACATGCCTAAAATTTTTTAATTTTTTTTTAACGCTGAATTATAGTACTCAAGAAAATATTTAAAATATTGGTAATAAAAGCTTTTCTGAAAAAGTCGTATTAAAGCCGAACCATTACTAAAATTTAAAAATATCCAAAATCCCCCTTGATAGAATTAAATAAGCATTATTATATGTTAATTTGAACTTAAATCAACAATAACTTCCCATACAAATGTGGCATTCGAAAAATTTTAAAATTACTGTGTAGTTTTTTCGTGAGTGGAATATTTCAAATTCAAATATTTGCATCAACTTATAGGGCAACTCCTTATTTTTCGGCTATAGATAATTTTCTTGTTAAAATAAAAAAAAAATGAGAAAATATATAAAAATTCCACTTTAGATATTTTTTTTTTTTGATAATTAAATTTTTTACAATTTTGATACATTTATTATATTTGTTTATTGAATCAATTAGATTGTAAATAAAATGCTTACCGTTTACAAAAATTCGACTTGAAAAATTCTTCAAAACTTGGTTGTTATTCACTTTTATGTTTACGAAAAATCACATTTTAGATTGCGTTTTGTTGCAACACAGAAAAAAATATTGCTCAAAAATATTTGATTAAATCGGTTTGTTGAAAAATAAAAAGTGTGTCAATTACTTTTTAATTGAACCAATTAATTGTTGATCAAAATTGTAAGTCTCTAATTTTTTTTATATCTCTTTTTTCGGAATTAAAAACAATGTTCTCAACGTACTATGTTTTTGAAACGCTTATTAATTATTAATAAAGTAATTAAAAGGAGTTTAAAACCGAAAAGTTAATCGAGCATAAATACTTTGTATTTTAAGTTTTATATTTATTCTTGATTTTTTATTCAGTAAAATAATTTGTATATCAAACTTTATAACTTTTTTTCGCAACTGAATAAGTATAAACGCATTTTTAACAGACGTATATTGTTTTTTACATTGTATGCGACACTTGTTCTTGTTGGAAAAGAATCAAAGAGCAAAAGAAAAAATGCATACACATTTTTTTTTATTTGGCTAACACATTTTTTTCTTCATTAGTTTTTAGTTGATGTGTGTATTTTACTGCAGAAGACGCGTGCGCTGCTGGTTGTTAAAAAAATGATTGTTGATAAATAAATAATAATTTCTTTAAAAGAAATACAAAATAAATATTTAATTCAATTCCTTGAAAAACGCGCTGTGAAGTGTTTAAAATTAATTGATAAATTAAGCAAATTAGTTTTGCAAGAAAAAAAGGTGTCACATTTTTTTCCTGATATATAACCACTTGCGCTAGTAGTTGTGTACGAAGCAATATAGGAGAAGGAACGCACAGATATTTTGCTTGGGTCTATTGACCTTTTTTTTCTTTTGCTATAACGCTTGCGCTGCTGAAAAATTATTTAAAAACTTTAAAAAGAATAAAGATTGGTGAAAATAAAAAGAAATCAAAGAAAAGGTTAAGAATATGGAACAAATAAATTATTAATAAAATATTAAGGTGTCCCTTAAAATAGATTTGTCGTTACACCCCCAGTTTTCTTGCAAATTGTTACAAATCCAAAACGTGAACCCGTGCCAAATTTCGGCCAAAAATGGCATATATGCTTTTTTGGTAACAATTAAAAAAAAAAAAAAAATCGAAAGTTTGACATACAAAATTTTTTTATTTCATTTATGGGTTAACTTTTTCACTTTTGACTCAAAAAACACTAGAAAATTTACAGAATGGCTTTATAATTGATTAAATTTGAATATGTGATAAAGGGTACTAAACTAAAAAACGATTTATTAAATAAATAAACGAAAATCGATTTTTAAGGGACAGTGTATATAGATGTGAATACCTTTCTTATAACTTTTGATTTACTTTGTTTAGAACCAGAAGAAAACTACTCTATTGCCTTGAAATTACTACGAAAGGAAAAACTCACTGCTGAAGAATTTGATCTTTATTGGAGACAGTGTGCTCAATATCGGTTCAAACAAATGGTGGAGTCAAATTCAACAAAGGAAATTTTAGAATTATGGCCGGAGTATGGAAAACCTTCCGGTATGAATTTGGTAAAAATGAATTTTTAATTTTTATTAAATTCTAAACCATTTAACATTTGTTTTCTTTCAATTATTTCAGATTGAACTAGATTTTTCCTTAAAATTTTCAATGGCAAAAGATTTAAAAGCAAGATGTTCTGAAAACGTTGAACATACCTACAATGTCTAATTCAGGTGCATATAACCAAATTAAATAGTGTACCATTTAGTTTTTAGTTTAGTTTTCTTTGCAAAAGTACAACTATTTTTATTTCATTTAAATAACTAAGTCATACAATACTGACTTTTATTATATTTTTTATTTAAACAAGCCTTAAAAAATGTGTACAATATGTGATACAATAGGTCATACTTTACCTAGGGTATGAACGCATGGCAAAGACATAACACATAAGAAGGTTATATAATTATTTTTTAATAATTATTTTTTTAAAAAAAATCTGTTATTTTGTAAAAAAAAAATTAGTTTTTTTATATTTATATTATATATTATATTTTTATTTTTTTACTGAGAAGCTGTTTAAATTCTTAAAAAGCTTCATTAACTTTAATTTGTTCGTTATATTGTATTTTTTGTTCTTAAATAACTAAAACATGAAGTGTATTATGTTTATTTTGTAATGCGTTTACAAAACGTTATTGACTTTGATTCTTTCAATAAAAAAAAACATAAAAAATGCCAAATACTAGTTTTATTTCAATTAACCTTTTAATTGAGCCAATTACAGGTTTAATTAAAAAATATGTTAAACTTCAATCATTTTTTAATTGATTCGATTAAATATTTAATTGTGCGTTTTTTTAAAATCAATTAATTTTTAATTGAGTTGATTAAAAAGTGATCAAAATGTTTACCATATTCAATTATTTTTTAATTGTGTTGATTAAATATTAATCAAAAAGGTAAACCAAATGAACAAAAATACTAATCAAATGTATCAATATTTTATTGAAAAATATTCAACTAAAGTGCTATCAATTCGTAATTGAAGAAGTAATTTTCGTTGTTGGCGGAATTTCAGCAATTAAAGTTATTGAATCGGTGGTTTTCGTGATTGAAATGGGTTTTTATTTTTTTGTGTGAACGACACAATAAAATTAAAAAAAAAACACTCAAACGTTTTTATGCAAAAAAGCGCTACTTTATTGCTGTCGCCGTGGGTCTGTGAGGTACAATGCCAAAACTACGGCTCGATATTACGCCACTTAAGCCTCTTCGAAACTTTTTTTTAAATAGAGATAGCGGAAATTAAACTCTATGACAGTTGAAAGTTTTGACATATTCATGCAAAAACATAAAAAAAAACGAAATGCCCACTTTAGGGAACAGGCCACAATAGGGAATATTCCCTTACACATAAAATGCCAACAAAAAAAGCAAACAAATTTACATACATGCGTATACATTTGCTTAACAATTTTCTAACAACAAAAAAATGTTGTCGTGTTTTTTTCTGCTGTTGCTGTTGCTGTTGCTGTTATTGTTTTGGCATTTAAAGTGGCGCTTCATTATGCGAAATGATCGAGTGTTTAGTTTACGTTTAACATTACAAATAACAGCAACATTGTCAGCAATAGTAGTAGCAGCACAGGCAGCAGTAACAAGCATCACCAGCAATTGCATTTAAATACCGGCCTGCAATACCATACACAAAGTTGGTGGTGGTTGCAATAGGAAAAGGAGATATAAAATGTTAAGTTTTCTTACTTCCCGTTTGTAACGCATTTTATTCAAATTACTTTAAAGAATTATATATAAATATATACAATACCATATATTGTGTATGTCAATAAAAGAATATAGTTGCATTTACTGGTTTTTTTTGCTATTTTTCCTTTAGCTTGTTTTACGCTTTTCATTTAGTTCAACTAGTGCGGAAGCTAATGTCATTAAATGGTATTTTGTTGTAAATATCTGCTACTTGTTATTCTGTACAACTATGCTAAACTATTATTCAATTATTTTCTTTTTACGCATATTTTTTTTTTACTATTTTTTTCTAACGCAAATTAGATTTTTTTTCTAAGAATTATTAAACAAATTATTGCGGAAGTGTTAGTTGAAAGAAAGTTATTAAGTTTTTTTAGTAGGTTAAAAGTTGAGAAGTGATGTTAGCAAATATGCAGAGTAAACCGGAAACAAAATGTTACTAATAATTTCTTTGAAGTGCTTTAATTAAGCAAAAGTAGTTTTGGAAAATTCAAAAAGTGTGATCTTATGGCCCTTTTTTTAATATAATATTAAATTATTTTAATAGCTTTTTTTAGGTTGTGCTTTACAGCTGATTATATTAAATATCCTCAGAATTAATATTACTCATACGCCTAGTGACAAAAAAAATTAAAACAATAATTAAACTTATTCTAAACGCACAAACTAAACGAATGATGTAGATTGGCAACAGTTTTTGTCAAATTAAGTGTGAACTACAAATCAACAAGTTTTTATGACAAGTTTTAGTGGTTCTGATGAGTAATTTCAAAAATTTTCGATATCTGTTGAAGCTGACTTTACCCAGGAAAAAACGCAGCTTACCTGGAAGCATGTTTGTAAGGGAGTAAGCCAAAAAGAATCCCTTACAAACTTGTTTACATACGCCATGATTTTTATATGGCGAAATCGCACTTGAAAGCATTACTTTTGGACAAAATAAGCGCGGTTTTAGCGCTTACAAAAAGCTGTGATTTCATGGCTTATTTTTTTTTTTTTTATTTATTTAAGAATTTGTTTGGTTAAATAACCAACATTTTTTTTATAAAACTTGGTCTTGATTTTGTCTCGCTATTCGCGAAAAACTGGATCTGAGTCGGATTAAAATTTGCAATTCCACATTCTCCAATTTAAAGATTTATTTTATAAAAATCGGATAAGAAACAAAAAAAACGGGTAAACACTCAAACGTTTTTATGCAAAAAAGCGCTACTTTATTGCTGTCGCCGTGGGTGTGTGAGGTACAATGCCAAAACTACGGCTCGATATTACGCCACTTAAGTCTGTTCCAAATTTCATTTCAATCCTGACCCGAATTGTAATGAAATGAGTTTAATGAACTTTGTATATTAGATTTAGATAAGATTCGATTTTCTTTATTTTTTCAAAATCATTACAATAATTTATCTTATTACTATGTAAAACTTACATTTTTGTTTTTATAAAGAAATTTACGGCATGGTTTAAGAAAACCTTTAGCCGGAAGTTGAATTTTACAATTTTTTAAAAATTATATTCTCTTATTAACATATGTAGATCTATATCTTAAGGCATCTTTAACAAAATAATATAGGTTTAGCCAATTATTATCTTCCCCACCGTTTAACACACGTACTATTACTTCATCGTTGAGCTAAAAACTCAAAAACAGATAATTCTCTCAGTGTAGAGGGTGCTTTAATAAAGCATTGCTTTATATATCTGCAAAATTTGGTTGAAAACCTTCCAGCTGATCTATGACATGTTTTTAATGAGTTTAAGGCTTTTATATGATTTTCAATTTCTATTTCATTCACAAAATTAATTTCAAAAAGATCAGATATCCAACTTCATGTTTTCAAAAAAAAAAAATTTAAATTCATTTACCATTATTATAATAATATTAATAATATTGTTCAATCTTTAATCGAAAATGTGTGCCAAAAACCAACTAGAAAATCTTAAAAATCTTATAATTTACGGTATTTTATTTCTTAATATAATCTTTACCAACTACAACAAGAAAATGCATAATAATTTATATGCCCCCAGTAATAATCTCCACTCCTACACATTGTAGTGCTTATTTTTTATTTTTTTTTTAAATTACGCAATAAATATTTTTCTTTGTACATTTTTTGTTCAAAAATTTTAGCTTGGCAAATGTTTCCAAACAAAAAAAAAAAACATTAATGGGTATTACGACTACTTAACATGCATTGTGGACACAACACGCATACAGTTGTTGGTAGTTGAAATTTTTTATGACATACACTCGCCATAAAGAAGCATCTTTCTAGGCATCTTTAGAGGCAAACTTTTCTGTCTTCTGTCTGTTTTTCTAACATACAATATAAAACACTCAATACAAATGTTAAACGCATGTCTACAAACAAAAAAGTTGAATACAAAAAAAAAAAAACGTTGTAAAATAATCTACCGCTTTGAATTTTAGAAAATCTTGTTTACTCCAAAAATGATTAATGATGAGCATGCGTACAATTATGCAAAAATGCTGGAAAGACAAAATAAAACCAAATATGGTAGGAGATGAAAATAAGAAAAAAAGATTTATGAATATTGTGGAAAACTTTTATAGCGGCAAATAAAATGTGAATTTTTTTTTTAAATAAATAAAATAAGGAAAATTTTTGAACTTTAAATTTGCTCTTGATGGACCAACTGTTTCGTTTTCAAACTAGGACCTTTATACGGAGATAGTTTTTACTGAACAGAGAAAGTTAGCTGCCCGATTAAAAAACAAATAGTATGAAGCTTTATGTAGTCATATCAATTTCTATGTGACCCTATATATAATCTTATTAAATTTCATCCGAAATATGCGCTCATAAATACACAGAGAAAACAGATTCATTGTAAATAAGGAATTTTTTGCCAACCGAATGATTTGGTCGGAGCCACCAATATTTATGTTTGCGGTAACAGAAGTTCGATTTACATTTTACACACATTTGAGTGCGTCAACCAAATAATTCGGTTGCTGCAACCAAACCATTCAGTTGGCAAGAAATTCGGTTGTCACGATGAAACTGCTTTCTCTGTGCATAATTGTATATATTTTCAGTTCAGATCTAATCAGATGCAATTATGGCCCGATCTGTTTTGTATCTAATTGTATTAGTTTGTATCTAAACTGATACAAATAGAGATAATTATATAAAAACCAGATATTATTTTATCCGGATTTTGACCTGATATAATTGTATATGATTTCATGTAAACTGATACATCTAAATATAATTATATCCAAGTATTAGTATGGTAAAATTTAACTAAATATTACATATATGACTGTATGAGAGATACACAATTTTATACAAATGTATATTCATTATATCATATCCGTTAATTCCATATAAAATTTTTAGAAACATATTACTTTTTTGCGGTTTTCAAAAAATTTCCCACAAAAACCTTTTTTAAGTTTAATAAACATTAGTTTGCCCCAAAAGTGCACAATTTTACATAATAGTGTTCAAACGACGAGTATTACACAATTGATTATGGGAAAAATAAAAAATCGACAATACTTATAGGTTACTACTCGTAATTTTTTGATTTTTTTTACAACATTGGTATTAAAAAAATATGTAATGCTGAGCATATATCCGACACCTTTGTAGTATATTTTTAAAATGTTTGGACAAAATAGAGTTAACAAGTATTTTGAAAAGAGCTTTTATAAAATTTCAGTAGAGTTATTTTGTTTTACTATGGTAGCGATTCCTATTCTCACTTTCACCATTCACCTCAGTTTTCGAACCTCATTTTGTCTCAATAGTACAATCTATATCTTTGAATTTACAACAAGTAATAAATAAAATTACATATTTCAAACTAAATAATGCGGTGATGGACTAAAATGAATCCATGGAAATTTTATAAATGTTTTACCCACAATACTTCTAAGCTCTATTTTGTCCAAAAATTTTAAAAATACTCTACGAAGGCCTCTGGTAACCAATTTTTTTTTAGGTTTATCCATTAACAGCTCAATAAAACCTATTGAGTAGTTTTATATAAAAGAAGATCTGCATTTTTCGGAATAGAACGATATATCTTTACATATAACTACGAAGAGGTCAAGATATCGTTTTAGACAAAAGGAAATACATTTTTTGAATATTACACAATATCTTATTATAAATATGTAATGCTGATTTATATTATATCTAATTATGCATGTATTCATATATAATTAGATCAAACATAAAGAATTGTGTATGTCATATAAAATGTATTGGATTAATATATAATTATATGTGACATTGTATTAAAAAATTCAGAGTAAACAATTATTTTATATAAACATACATAACCATATATATTTTTATATAAAAGCATGCAATAACATATTTTTTTAAATAAAATCATATATAATTATATGTAAACGTTTTCCCTCGGGTGGTTTCAAATTGATAAAAGGAATAGAAAATAGTTTTCAAGAACTAATAAATATTAATTTAAAAATAAAGTTCACCCATTTTTTAAAGCATCTTTTACAATACTTACGTAAAGATATAAAAATACATCCATGCATAAAAATACGCGAAAATATTTAATTTAACAATAGTTTTTGTTATTTTAAAATTATTTCTATAGTTTTATGCATGGGTTATTATGAGTGTAAGTTTTTATAAATTTGATTATCATGTTGATGAGAAAATTCGAAAACTGACTTCCTTGCTACAAATCTGTTCATCGATTGTATATAGTTTTTGAAAATCTGAAGGCCTGGCTAAAAATAAAATTATATGTAGCCATTTGTGAACATGTACGAACTCATTAATATTCGCACATGAAGTCATTTGAGGTCACACATGTCCATATAACACCATATAGGAATTATATATGCTCATAGGAGTTCGTATGGAATCTCGATAAACAGGGGGATCGATGGGGATCGATAAATCAGTGTAACACAGCCCACATTCCGACGATGCTACAATGAGTCAATAGAGCGGGTTACCCTATTGTCGTCCAACATCATTGAAATATATTTAAAGGGTCCGCCAAATAACTTTTTTTTTGAACTCCTGGACCAATTGGACTTTGTATGGCGCCATACCAAGGTCTTTATGCAAAATTCGTCTCAATGATGTCTCCGAAATCTTCAATTGTTGAGAACGACGGTGAATTGATGTTGATGGCGCTTCACGCACATTTTCTTCCACAGCAGCAATATTCTCGGTGTACGCACTGTTTTTGGATTTTCACGCTTTGTTTTATCGATGAGGATGCCAGTTTCTTTCACTTTTTTCACAAAATAACGAACATACGGACCATATTCGTTCAGCGGAAGGATAAAACTAATTATCTGTCAAATGAGACATGAGCTAAGTGTTACCATTCACGAAATAAGCACTAGTTGACAAAAAAAAAAACGTTAGATGGCGGACCCTTTATATTAATTTATTTAAACACTGTATACATTTAACAAAAAAAAACATTTAAGTGAAATTTTATATACCGAATGTAAAGAAAACAACACATTAAATTTATTTTTTGAAATAAAGCACAAAAAAATTAGTTTAAAGTTTACTTTAACACATATAACACATTTTTTCAAAATCTTCAAATTTGTACTACGGTGCGTATGATTAATAATAATTTTTTAGTATTTCTCTTGTTAACTCGATAACTTCTAAACGAATTATTTAATATTTTAAAACTAAATTATCTAAGTTTGTCTATTAAGCAAGCTATTATATTAAAGTATTAACTTTTGCCTCTCAAAATTTAATTAGTTTAAATATTTTTTCATAATAACAATTTTGTAAATATAAATATAAAAAAATTTTTCATGATCTTGAACCGAACTAACCAACAACTCACAATTTAAATTTTGTTAGAAAATTATTCTCAATCTTGATTAAGTTTTATGTTAAATCAAATAAGTCAAACAAAAATTGTGACAATTCTTAACATTTCAAATACTTATTTAAAATTATTCAATTTTATGTAGAAAAATGTCATCTAATAAAACACATCATTAAAATATATTATTTTTTTTTTGTTGATTTTTTTTTTTTTTTTTTAAAATAATATAAAATCTGATATAAACTAACGGTAATTGCTATCAAATGTCTAAATGTATGTTTATATGCCAAAAAAAGCAGGTGTAAAAAGTCATGCAGTTTTGCAAAAAATAAAAAAAAATCGAAAATTGAAAAAAAACGGTTTTAAGATATTTTGTTACTTAAATACAAACAATACCAATGTTTTGCGTGTCAATTGACGGTAAAATTTCATACGTTAAATTATACGTATAATAAAATCTATATATCTTTGCCTTAACCTCTTTGATTGGCTTTTTGCCTTTGTGGTATTAACGGCAGCAACATTAGCAACAACAAACACAAAAAAAATGACAATTGATTCTTCAACATTCAAGTATTGCAAACTAACAACCTCTATATGGGCATTTCCATAGAAAAGTCAACCGTGACTGAAAAATTAAAAGTGGACAAAAAATTATTTCCGATTTGTATTATGCAAGAAAAATACATAAATTTTATTTACAAAATACAACGAAGCATATTTCAGTTGCCATTATGAAAACCCGACTGCGAAGTTGCGTTTTTTTTTGGTACATTTTTTTTCAATGTTCAGTAACATTTTCTCTTAAATATTTACTTCTTTAAAAGCGATGATACTAGTAATCCTTAATTTATCAATTTTAAACAGAATTAATATAATATGAAATTTAGGAATTTTAATCGATGTTTTTTAAATAGAAAATTATATTTGAATTGATGTTTGTAACTTTAATTGATGTATAAAAATATTTATGAATCATTTACTAAAAGCTTACGCAGCTGCAACATCCAATTTATGAAATGTTTCATAATATTTATTAAGCTCTTCATAAAAAGTTATGGAAATTCATCATCATATTTATGAAACATTTCATAAATATAAAAAAGTCTGTCTCCAATCTCATCATATTTTTGAAGTGTTACATTGGACGAAAATCAATGAAGTTTTTCTTCATTTTTACGAAGTTTTTCATAAATGTGATGCAGCTTTTTCCCTGAGTGTGGTAATTGTTGCATAGGTAACGATTTCATATTTTTTTATTCTAATATAGTATTTATTAATTTGTTAAAATTTTTTACAAGTAAATTTTCTGAGCTAAAATTATTTTCAAAATGCTTTAAAGATTTCTTTAAAAAAAAATAACTTCAAGGTAACCCCTTATTCCATCATTTTGAGCAACCACTTAATCCTTATGTAATAGTAACCACTCGTTCTTTCCATATGAGCAACCAATCAGGTAACTCATTATTCTCACTTTTTTGAAAGCGATAGGGCAATGACCAGCCATGAAATTTGGGACGCCGCGAACAAAAGCAATTAAGCGAGTATGTTAAGATTCATCATGTATATGAAAAACTTCATAAATATCATTAAAAACTTCATTGATTTTCGTCCAATGTAACACTTCATAAATACGATGAAACAGTTTCATAACAGTTCAAATTAAAGACAAACTTCATCATATTGAAGAAATGTTTCATAAATACGAAGCAGTTTCATAAATTTTCATGAAATGTTTCATAAATGTTATAAGATGATTTATTAGCATCATGAAGCACATTCATTAATTGTTATGAAATAAGAAATTTTCTTTGGTAGCGTACAAACACAATATATATTTATGAAATGATGAAGATTTATGAAACATTTGACATAACTTTTTATGAAATTCTTCATCATACAACTTTATAAATATGATGAATAATTCAAGAATAATTGATGATAAAACAATTGATAATTGATGAATAATTGATGAATAAATATGATGATAAAACACGTCCGGGATCAGACTTTTTATATAAAAGGTACATGTCACTTTAACATGGAGTTGTCATTGGAGGTGACGTATTTCCCCATTTAAGACACCTTGTGATATGTCAGCTAACCGTTCGAATTGATTGCAAAAGTTTAAAAAAATCACCAAAAATTAAAAATTGCTTTTATTATGTGAAAAACCACAAAATTTTGAAAAATTTTGGCGATTTTTTTCAATTTGACTGATTTTTTTTAGATTCTGACTATTTTTTTCTTCAAGTTTTGGCGATTTTTTACAATTTTGGCGTTTTGATTTAATTTTGGCAATATTTGTCAATTTCGGCAATTTTGGTTATTCTTGTCGATTTTTTTCCAATTTCATAGGTTTTTTAAAATTCGTAAATATTTTTTTAAATTTTAATGATTTTTTAAATTTTGGAATTTTTTGTACCTGCTTAAACCAATTTAGTGATATGTCCTCGATTGACCAGATTTGGAACCGTTGTTTTTTACATATATTTCCCACCTCTTAATCCACAGCAATGTTAAATTTTA
The DNA here is from genome assembly GCA_021234595.1 of Delia radicum. Lineage (NCBI taxonomy): Eukaryota > Metazoa > Arthropoda > Insecta > Diptera > Anthomyiidae > Delia > Delia radicum. The sequence goes on from CM037852.1 coordinate 172,226,033, forward strand.
CTATTCCTGGGATAAGTTCTGTTTTAACCAGTCAAGGTATATGTCCCTTAAGGGCAATTGGCCACTCATTGCCCGTAGGGTAGTGAATTGCTTTGTGCGCTACTTACACATTTAATTATTTGTAATGTCTGTTTTTGCTGGCATTGAGACCAATCAGTTCGATTTTTTTATTATTTTTTAGGAAATTTAAATCTTTTTACGGTCTTCACAAAAATCTAAAGAAGTACAAAAATACGTATATCATCGTTTTGTCACCTCACTGAAATGTGCGTGCAAACACCCATATATGTTGTGTCGATTATGGTACACGATTACGTTAATTAACGTAAATTTTCAAACAAATTTTTTTATATATTTTTGTTGTAATTGTAATACATGTAGCAATTGCCATCAATTAAATATTGTTATTTTTTTTTTTTGTTTTTATTTTGTATTTGGTGGCATTTTGGGTGAATGAAAACAGTAAAATAATAGAAGGCATGACCACCTAGAGGTCATAAAATTAAAATTTTCGCGCATTTTATTACGCAATGCAATTTTATTATTATTTTTTTAATAAAATTTTTAACAAAACGCACAGGTGTTTGTTTTATATGTTATCTTCAGATGATCAATAATTTTTTTTTTTATATATCAAAATGATTTTCCAAAAACACAAAAATTATGGCTAATGATCATGATTTTTCATTTTTTCATTAAAATTGTTTTTTTTTTTCATTATTATACCACAAAATTAGTTCAAGGTTTGTAATACAACGATACTTCTTGGCCACAAAAAAAAACAACAAAAACTTAAAAATTAAGCCTTTATTATATAATTTTATAGAAATATATTTTTATTATTATTACATTTTTTTTGTTTTAGCTGCGAATATTGAAAAAAAAACTAATTTTCCACATAATTATCATTTATGGTTTTTTTTTTATTCTAACGAACGTATAAGTTCTTTATACACAATTTTTATCGCTTAATTTTGTGTCTGTAATAAGTTTTTTAGCGTAATTAATTGTTTTGCAAGGTTATGATAATTTCGAAAGGGGAATTAATTCGCCATTTAAATTATTTTTTTTTTTTTAATTTTAGATTTTTCATTGCATTTACAAAATAAAAAATAATAAAAAAAAAAAAACAAAAGTATTAAAAAGGGAGTGCTGCACTAATTATCTTTGTAAAAATATGAAATGAAATATCTCATTATTTACATGTAAATTATAATCAATACCATTTCAAATAGCAGGTACTTAAATAAAATTATTGAAATTTTAATAAGTTTTTGCATGACTTACGTACTATTTATTAATTTATAGTTTTAAGTTACTTAGTAATTTCGAAATACCTTTAAAAGTGTGAGAATTTATTTTAAAATTAATTCAATCAAATGCAGTGGGAATTTTTTATAGACTATGCTTATTTTGGTGTATAGAAATAAAAAATGTCCTACCGAACAGATCGGTCATATAATGAATTTTATCGGTACTCGGTATTTTAAAGCATTATAGACTAATTTGGCGAATACAAAAATGTCTATTGGGCTGATTAGGTGCGATTTTAAGTGTCAAATTTAGAAAAAAGTATATAGTTAAGCAATGAATTTACTGTTCGTCGTCCGAAAGTTCGGCCAAATCGAAAATAGTTTGGCGGCCGAACTTTTATCTTTATAGCTAAACATTGGCGTTTTCCTTAAATTTATACACAAAATCGAATTAAATCAGTTCAGCAAACATGCTTCCAATACTAAAATTTATTCTCGTTAACTCTAGAAACAAAAAACTGACCACATATTGTTTATTGGCCGAACTGTTCGGTCGGACACTAGATATTGATTTTATAGAGCATTTTTAAAACTTTTAATATATAAAAAAATTAAATATATTCAGCAAAAAATTTTTCTCTTCTAATTTGATATTTTCTTTGATGGTTTCAACATTGGCTTGTCCGAGGAAGGAAGCATTCCAAATATGGAAGATTATTGCCTTGACAACTTCTTTGGAAGTTACTTAGGTATAACATATTCCTGCACTCAAAAAAATAAGTTAGAAGAAAAGTTAGTAAAATGTTTTGTAAATCAGGTTTATACTACTTTTCAACAAATTAATTTGCTAAAATTATGTTTTCAGCTAAAATTTTAGTTATACTTGTTCAGCACTTAACTGTTTTGAACTAATATTTTACTAGTATTTTGCTAATGTATTACTAAGTTATTTTGCTAAAAAAAAAATTGAGCTGGTAAGTACATTAATGGTGTGGACGATAACCAGATTGAAAAATATACGCAGAATGAATGAATTTCGGCATGTCAAGATGTAGTAGAGATCATAAAAAAAAAATACTAAAAAGTACAACTCTTATAAGACATATTAAAAATCAACCATGGAAGTTTTTTGTATCTGTTTTTCATAATTAACACAAAAATTGTGTATTAAAACAACTTAAATTTTGTGTTGTCACCTGCTCGTGAAGGTAATTGTTTATTAATTAAATTAAAGACAAAATAAAGTATTTAAATTTAATAAAGATTAAATGTGTATTTGTAAACTAAATATTTAAAATGATTATTAACGTAGTGTGGTCATATTGGGAAATTGAAACTGCAAAAATATACACGTTAAGGTAGACAGACTAAAATGAAAGACACACATCTTAGGTAATTTTATTTATGTTTAATTTTTCTTATTGCAAAAAAAGGGTTGTAAGGATGAAAAGCATGAACAGGGGTGGTGCGGCAAAAAAGTATAATTGATGCAAAAAAAATTAGTTCCGTACAAAATAAAATACGCTTAATTGTCCAGAACCCAGAACAATGAAATTATATTAAGATTTTTTTGGTCATATAATTTTTTATAATTTCCAACAAGAAATATTGAAAAAACACTTAATTTCGAAAGCTATAAATGTTTTCTTAGCAGTCTATCGAACGTGGCCCTCCCTGTCAAATGGGAAAAAAATGCTAATCCAGCACACAAAAATTAAAAAATGGTCAGAAGGATCACGGCTTCCACAAAAATGTCCTTAAGGTCATGATCAAGAAACACAGAATGCACAAGCAAGCACCAAATACTCCCCTTCAGGAAAAAGGTGTTATTTGGTTATTTTCGTTGATGTATTTATACGTTTTTTTTTAATACTTTTAATCTCGAATAGCGTATAAAAAAAAAGATTATCAAATTGGCCTATATCATTTATCTATCGCAATCTTATTGAACTTCAAAGATACACTCAAAATATTATGTAGTTTACTGTTTGTAGTTTAATATAAAACTTTTCAGTTGAGTTAGAAATAAAGGAACATGCATTAGTTTTTTCAACTTTTTTATACATTTGTACATTTGCACTATTTACAGATTTTTTTAAGTTTCATTAATTTTTTCATTTATTTAAAGTTTCATATAAATTTAGCCACAAAATCGAAATTTTGTCGTTTATTTGTTTCCGTTACATTTTGTAGAAAAAAACTAACAAAAAACTAAAATAATTTCAAATAACTAAACATAAATTTTATTTTTCCTATCGTTAAAATTTGAATATTTTTAACTTACTATTTATTTGTTCTTATGGATTTGTTGGTTATTTAAGCAATATTTAAGAAAGAAACAATTGATTTAAATCAAAATTAAGTAGACCGAATTTTAAGTGATATATCATTTATGTTAAATTACATTTTCAGTTAATTTAAACTACAAACTATTTTGAGTGTAGCGCTTTTTTAGAAAAAAGGACCTTTACACTGATTTCTCATAAGTCGTTGACAATAAAAGAGTTTGGTTTTTGGTTATATCTTATCGTAGAGGCATTTAATTATTGTAAATTCGTTTTATAAATATTCGATACACACATGGATTTTAATGTAATTTTCAAAATGCACAATTACATTAAAAATTTTGTGTGGAAATGTGTAGCTCTATATTGCATGCATCTGAAACTACATTTATTCTATTAATACGTAAAATCAATTATTGAAATCTCACTGCGGCTCACGATTTTATTAGTACGCTCAATATGGAAAAATCTGCGGGAACTTTAGTTTCACTTGTAATCCACCAAACAGCAATATGGCAATCGCTTTTTTAGCAAGTCTAGTGACTAAATTTTGTATTCGGGTGGATATGAAAGTTAGAAAGTATAAGCAAAACAATAAAATATATGGAAAACTCTGGTAAGTTTCAAGTAACTTTTTAATTTTTTAACTTTTAAATTGTCATCAATTCTGTAGGTAAAGACATTTCAAAGTAGGTTTGCATCCATCTCATTCTCTCAATCTGCCCTCTTTTTATTTGTTCGTAAACTCGCACCGAGTAAATGAAAATATGTTGCAGAAATTTGAAAGTTTAAATTGATTTTTATCATGTTTTTGAATAATAATTTAATAAAATGTTTATAATTTTAAAATTTTAACTATAGAATAAGCAAGATAAAATAAAAATACATTAAATTTTCATAGAAAATAGCACAATATAAGTAAAATGAAAGTGTCTCTCTATTTGCATATACTCTTTGTGCTCTACAAAAGATTTTGTGCTAAGAGTCGTATGAGTGGTATGAGTTTAATACTAAAAAATGTCACTAGTACACCAGGTTGTACACATTTTTGTGGCAATAGTGTAGAAAATTTATACAATTGGCCATAATTTTGGAAAATTCTTAATGTGTACATTCCCAACAAAATATTGGTAATCGGTTGAACTTATTTCATATATTACTTGGCAGTACACTTACAATACTATGTAGGTAAAGACCACTGCAATTGTAGTTAAAAACAAATGAAATTTCATTTAAAAAAGGACGACATACATTTCAGTAAATTTAACTAATATTGTCATTTGTTTTTACTGTTCAATAAATGAACCAGAATTGTAGTAAAAATGAACCACATATGCAGTAAAAAATGAACAAACATTTATTTGTTTTATTTTTTTAAATAAAATAAAACTACTGTATAAAATGAATGTAAAATCATAATACAGTAATTTGATCTGGTTTGTTTTTTAAATGAACTAGTCAAAACTGAAATGTTTTCTACAAATTACTGTTTTTTTAATTGATGGACTTATTGTAAAAACTTTATAAGCCACATTTATTGTTTTTTACGGTTTTCGCTGTTTTTTAGACATAAAGTACCTGGAGTATAAGAATCCTGCTAAATTCATATTTTTGCATTTTTTAACCTTTAAAAGGCAAAACAAACTAAAAATAAAATGTGACTTATCATGCTTTTACAATAAGCCCTTTAACTAAAAATAAAGATATTGTATTACGACTCAAACAACTACAAATATTTTAAGCAGAAGTTCCCTGAGTGTACTTAATACTCTATATATCGGGTACAAAGTAGGTTAAGGTAGGGTAATTTGAGACTAGTTTTTTTCTCGCTCCTATTATTGTACTACGGCTAAGAAGTAGGGGAAGGTGGTGTAAGTTGGAACTAGTTTTTTTTTTTTTGCTCCTAAAAAGCACCCCCCTTTATTCTTTGGAGGCGTAATGTCGAAATATACCAATAATTTACAATACATGCCATACAAACAATATGAAGCTGCGTTAAAACTGCTTAAATTACACGTCCCAATTTACCCCCACCCACACGTTCCAAATCACCACCATATGAAATTACCACACGTCGCAAGTTATCCCACCTTCCCTCCCATACTATCGTCAGTGAGTTCGCCATGTACAAATACTTTAATTGCATAATAACAACGTCTTTATTTAATTTTTTCCTCGTCGATTTTTAAAATGTTTTCCAAACTTCCGTTCTGAGAGTATTTTGCTTCAAAACCATATGACGTACACACAAAAATTCTGAATTGAACATGTTACAACTAAAGTCATCTATCGCAATTGTTCAACATATTTCATTCAAAGATGGAAATATTAAAAATTAGTTAATAGAGCTGAAAATGTTTAAAATTTCCTGAGACAACCTTATGGATATGACGGTTAAAAAATGTATAGTTGATTTAAATTCGTTTGGGGTTTGAAAAATTGTTTACTAAAAGAAATTGACTTAAAGGAAACATTTTTGTAAAAAAATCTTCTGCTTTAATTTTATGTTTATTTAAAATTTAAGTTTTGTTTTTAGGGTAACATTTAGAAAAAAAAACTTACTTAACACCTTAATTATACTAAAACCAAAAACAAATAGTTTTCGAAAACTTCTAGTTTTTGTTTAAAAACTTATATGGAATTTGACAATTAAATACAAATAGTTTTTAAAAACTACTAGTTTTGGGTTGTAATATAAATGAGGTTCATGAACAAATTGTTTATGAATTTCAAAAAATTCCACATCAGTGCGTATGATTAATATTAATTAAACTAATATTTTACTTTATGCGGTATAACTTGGACTAACTTGTGAACCTTTTTAATGTAACCAAATTTATTATTAAATCGTATTATATAAGTTATCATGATTGTTTTTTTTATTTTCAATTTATAGCGAGCTTTCAACCTCCGTATATTTACAAAAATAAAGCAAATCAAACATATTAGCTAGGTTGATACTAGTATTTCGATCTGGCTAAAGGTCTCATCAGAACCCGAAGTTTAAGAAAAGCTATAGCCTCCATAATAGCCAGAACTTTAACAAAAAAAAACCTATTAATCATTAATTTTGCTCCATTCTTGTCTTCTTAGTAATCAAACATGGGGTTAGGGTATTTTCCTAACAAGCATCATGACGTTACTAAACTTTGAAGACCAAAAATTTTCTATTTATAAAAAAAATTTTTTTTATTTAGCTAAAAAATATAATTTTCATATTATAGCAAACATACTTTTTTTAGTTAATTTTTAGAAAATTGCGTATGATTAATATTAATTAAACTAATATTTTACTTTGTGCGGTATAACTTCGTCCAACTTGTGAACCGTTTTAAGGTAACCAAATTTATTATTAAAGGTTATAATATAAGTTATCATAATTGATTTTTATTTAGCTAAAAAATATAATTTTAGCATACATACTTTTTATTGCTAATTTTTTAAAAAATTATGTAGGAGAAAATTAGAGTAATCTCTAATTTCTTAAAAAAAAATGTTATTTATATTATTTTTTTTTTTTATTAAATTCTTTATATTTAATAAATATATTGTAAAACCGAAATACTAACATTAACCCACCCATTTTTTTAAAGCTGACCTATAACAGTGAAACAAAAAATCCCAGCTTAAAAGGGCTTGTTTACTTAACATTTTTGTCACTTTGTTTTTATTTTAATTCTTTAAAAACAAAAAAGTAGAAATACGTAAAATGTCTATAAATATGTCTCATAATTTTAAATGTCAAACGATTGCGTAAAGTATGTAAAATTATGGCCACAAATGATTAGAGTCTAAGCCTTAACCGAAATGTTATACTATTGTAAGAAGAAAAAAGTCGAACAACAACAGCAACAAAACATAAAGAAAAACTCTTATATGACACGAATAGATTTTTTTTTTCTATATTTTCTTAACATTATTTTTGTGTTTTTCTGCATTTTTTTTATAAAAAACAGTATGCAGCTGCTGCTTTTGATTTTGCTGCTCTTAAAAGTGGCCTATTACTGACTATTGTGGCAGTATGGCATGCGTGCATTATAGCAGTTTGTTGTGGCATTTTATGTGTACTTTACTTCATCTGCATCTGTATTGTATGAAGTTAATTCGGAGATAGAAAAAAAAAATGCTTTTAAATGTTGAATGTTATTGAATGGAATATGTGTGAAAGAACTGGTGTTACGCTGATTTACAATATGACACGATAACAGTACATTTATACAATATTAAACAAATACAAAAATAAAAAAAAAATAAACAATTAAATAACTACAACAAAAAATTCAGTAGCTGTAATAAAGTTTAACAAGCCACAAAATAAAAAAAATAAATGGGACAAGTTAACAAAATTTTGCAATTAGTAATAAAGATTCTAATGTGTTGCATGATAAAGATCTAAAGATATATAAATATTTATATGAACAATTTCAAAAATGTTCGACATCTGCTGACACTGATTTCAGATGGCTTTTATTTCTTAAGGTGTTTTTTTTTTTTAATTCAGAGAAACTATTTCACGTTGAAAAGTCTTCACCTTAAGAATTAATGGAAATTTAAAAGTCGAAAAATTAAAAAAAAAAAATGATTTAAAACCGAGTTTTTTCATTCATTTTATGTTTTTGCTCATAGTTAAAAACTTTCAGATCCAAACCAATACAAAATGGAGTCACTAGACTTGGAAGATACATTCACTAAAAAAGTAATAACTATATCGCAACTTTGTCAAAAGTTGTATTTTGGTTTACATAGTGAAACAAAAATTTTTAAACTTTCGCAGTTTTTTAAATAGGGTTTTTGCGCCGTTTAATGAAATTGAGTATTGAGAACAGTATTAAAAACTGTTTTAATTTTATACAGTTTGAGGTATACCAAGTTTCTGTCAGCGCACCAATAAAGGAATAAAAACATCACAAACAAATAAGAATCTGGAGGAAATTTTTTTAAAAATTATGTTTTTTAAGTCTGGCATTCACAATTGAAGGGCTTATTGTAAAAACTTGATAAACCACATTTTATTTTTGATTTATTTTCGCCTTTTAAAGTTGAAAAACATATAGAAAAGAGAAATATATCACGACTTTTATACTCTAGGTACGTGTGGTAAGTGTTTAAGGTAGACTTGTTCCAAAATATTGTTAATAGATGTTTAGAAAACAGTGAAAACTATAAAATAGAAAAAGTGGCTTATCAAGTTTTTACAATAAGCTCTTCAATTATATTTGCAATTGGTTGCCGTATTGTGTGAACTGAATATGTTAGTAAATAGCACATCCAAGTCAAAAAGGAATTTTAAAATTACTGAACTCAAAATTTGTTTGAACTTTATAAAAATTCTGTGAAATTTAATTTATTTTCTTATGCATGACTTGACTTGCAAAACTGCCGCCAGATCAAAAAATTATTTACTTTTTACACTTTAGAAGTATAGTCCGTTTGAAGATTCCCTCTAGATACACTCAAAAAAAAAAAGTCAGCGAATTTACAAACATTTTTGATGGAAGGAAGGATCCTTGCAGAAAAATTGCTAACATCAGTAAAAAAATTAGTAAATTCAACAAAAAAATTTCTGAATTTAGCAAATTTTTTCGCTAATATTAGCAAATTTTCTGTAATGATCCTGCCTGACACACTTAACAGAAAAAAGTCATCAAATTCAGCAACATTTTTGCTGGAAGGATCCTTGCATTGCTAACATCAGTAAAAATATTAGCAAATTTTCTGCAATGATCCTGCCTGACTTACTGACTTTTTTTTGAGTGCAATTAAATTTCGTGAAACCGGCCCAAAATAATAGCAATTTTTTTTTAAATTCTTATATACGACAAAAAAAATTTTAGAGTGTATTTTTTTTTTATATACAATTTTGGAATGCACTATGTCTTTAAAGACAACTTCCATCTGCCAAAATTAAATATTTCTCAAATTCTGTTTAAGAAATGAATAATAAAGATATTTTTAAATTTTTCATTTTTTGTACGTGTTTAAATGTAAATACCAAGCAACACATCGGTAATAGGTTTGGTATTACGGAATATATTACCTGGTAATGAGTTAAACTCCTTACACTTGCATTACTTCGCAACTGTTGGTATTACTGTCTTTCTCTTAGTAACACAAAATGTATAATATGCACACCTAGTTCAAAAGTGACTCAACTCGAAATTTTTCTTTAAATTTATTTTCATCGGGATAAACATTAATTGCATTTGTAGTAATTAAATGTGCTAAAGTCCCAAAACTTATTTAACAAATTGTGAAAAGCAATCTGATGTAGGCGTGTCCCTATCCGGATTTCATTCCTGCCCAAGGAAATCTTCAGGGGACTTTGTTATTAGAATTTCTAGAGATATTTGTTATGTTAAATCACAAACTCAATGAGAATTTCTTGTCCTCGTCTAGGAGCGAGATTCAAAATTTAAAATATCAAAAAAAAAAACAAAATTGTCACAATTGGCTTTGTCATCTTCCAAATACTACTCTGTTTTCTTGACAGACCTAGCAATGTAGTGACGTTTATTCAAGTAAATCAACAATAGAAAATCATATGTTTTCTATTAGTGTCAGTTACATTTTTCAGAAATCGAAAAAAATGTTTGCAACTTTATAGCAATTGAAACATAAAAACAGACATAACTGTTTTTTGGCAGCAGTTAACAACAACAAAATACACTAATATTTTTTTTATAGATAAACAAGTGTATTGTGCATAGTTTAAAGATATAAACCCGAAAAATTAAAATTTTGAGTTGAGTCACTTTTGAACTAGGTGTGCGATATGTTTAAATGTTTTAATGGTATAATTAGTTCATTTCTACATAAAATTGAATATAATTAAATTTTTACTACAAAATTTAGCAATTTTAAAATAATATTCGATACAAACAAAAAAGATTTAAATAAAAAGATTTTTGATAACTCTTTACCTGTGAGTGAGGAGTGATATGTTACCGAGGTAAGTAGTTACCCATATGGACATGCTCTATTTTTCACCCAAAACTTATAAAAAGTTACATTTATAAAACTTTTAGTTAAACATTCAAAATATGGCAACACTGCCTAGGCGACGAACATAATCGGCTTTTCACATGTACACAACACGAAGGTAAACCAAACAAACAACAGAGATCGTGAAAAAAAACATAAAATCTCATCAGTTTTATGTAAGCATTCAACAGAGCGTTGATTCAAAACGCTGTTCCATAAATTAGGTACACTGATAAGATTTTATAAAACAAAAGACATTTTTCTTTGTAGGCGCTTATATATTATTTTTTAATAAAAGTATTTATACATTAACCCTTACACTGCCCTTGTACACATTTTGGAAAAAATATTCGGGGTAAAACTTAATAGTTTTGCTTAAACATGTTGATTAGGATTTGGTCATTGAAAATAAATCTTCATATTCATACACTATTCATCAGGGCGAAATTTGTTAAAAAAGTCCAATTTTTTTAATCTGCCTTTATCTCCGAAAAAGGGGCATTTTGTGTACCTCCTAAACAAACAAAGCTAAAATCACGAAATTTGGCATGTAACTTTATTAAATGATGAAAACATAGCAATTTTGGTTACTATAATGTTTTAGTAGTAAAAAAGGGCTGAGGGGCAAACATTTTTCTTTCTAATTTGAGGACTCCTAACAAGAATCTGAAGTCAAAATAGAAATATATCCACAAACAAAAAGTCGGTAGTAAACGGGTTAAAAAAGAAAAATATGTGGAATGTAGAGTGTGAAAATGAGTTTATATTCAGTGTAAATGTTTTTAATGAAGCTTAGTGCTTTGTATGCAAAAACTATATCAACACTTACAGAGCAGAGATTTTTTCCAGTGAATTCGCCAATACGTTCTCATTTTTTATTTTAAATACCCAATACATTCTCATTTCTCTTTGTGAGCAAAATTGATTATAAAGTTTAGAAAGTTTTAGAAAGTGTCCTTAGAGACAGATCAAAATAAAGTCTCAAAGAAAATTGTCTGTAATTCAACAAATATTGTTTATAATATTAAGCCAATTAAAAACTTTAAAAAAAATAATATTTTTTTTTTTTTCGAGATAATTTTTGCATAATTTTCGTTAAACAACATTAAATGAGCCTAAAACCCGAAACAATGTCTGCAAAATTACAGACTAATAATTACAAATGTTACTTGAGCCAGAGTAAAAACTAATTTTTTTTTATATAAATAGAACAATTTTTGGTCTTCAAAGTTTAGTAACGTCATGATGCTTGTTAGGAAAAAAATCTAACCACGTGTTTATAGTAATTAAATGTGCTAAAGTCCCAAAACTTATTTAACAAATTGTGAAAAACAATCTGATGTAGGCGTGTCCCTATCCGGATTTCATTCCTACCCAAGGAAATCTGTTTGATTACTAAGAACACAAGAATGGGGCAAAATTAATGATTAATAGGTTTTTTGTTAAAGTTCTGCATATTATGGAGGCTTTAGCTTTTCTAAAACTTCGGGTTCTGATGAGATCTTTAGCCAGATCGAAATACTAGTATCAACCTAGCTAATATGTTTGATTTTCTTTATTTTTGTAAATATACGGACGTTGAAAGCTCGTTATAAATTGAAAATAACTGACTAATAATATTAGGTAAATTATTCACATTTCTTCTTAAATTTAACGCTTTTAAGGACTTTTTCATATTTAATATATTCCAGCAAACCAATAATTTATTTTAAAAATATAATCTTTGAGTTGATATTAAAAATATTTGAGCTTTTCGCAAAAACAAACGTTTAGCCTAAAATCTAAGCTTTTTAAATAAATTTAGATAAATCACATCAGACATGTTTTAATAAAGTTATGCTGTTTTAATATAGACTCCCTTAAAAAGAATATCACCCATACGCACCATGGGCTATATTTTCTACATTAACCTATAAATATACTTATAAAGGGATTTTAACAAAATTTAAAAACTTCAAGTTAACACAATAAACTTTCTAAAAGTTTGTTATCCAAATTGTATAACAATTTTATAGTATTAATTAGTAATTTTTGAAATAGACGTTACAACTTCCTTTATTTTAAATTGATCTAATAATTCAACCTTAAACAAAACGTTAAATATGAATAACTCCTGAAGGCATCAATTATTGAAAAATAAAAAACCATATTCAATTATTTCATATAAATTTTGTTTGTGTAAATTGTTAAATAACGAACAAAGTCATAAATTTGATGTCACCCACTCTGGTGGTAGTGGCAAAATATAGTCTAGTATGGCGTGGTGGTGTGGTGTGGTTATACGGTGTTTAGTGGTCAAAACAAGTAATTACATGAACCGAACGGGTCATATAATATTATTTTATTATTACTCTAAACTACGTACCAAGTTACACACGGCTCCTCTAGCTGAACATGTTTATAATCATAATATTTGACACTAAAATGTCGTTAATAATTAAATTTCCAGGCAACACAGCAGCAGCAGCTACTACTACTACTGTGGCTTGAATTGAGAAAAAAACAAAAATAAATTAAAACTAAAACATTAAATTTTGTTATCACAATAAAATGTAGCTGTTGCTAATGTTGTTTTTGTTGCCGCTATATTGGAAAGGCAGGCTTAGGCAGGCAAGCAGGCAGGTAGGCAGGCAGGCAGGCCGCACCAGGCCATACATACCATGCATAAAGTGACTTGAAATCAATATTAAGGAGACATACGACAAGAAAAAAAATATCAAGCAGTGTTAGCTATCGACGCTTGCTGAGGCACGGTAAATTGATATGCCACCAAAGTATAAGGAACAATAATTATAACAACAACAACAACAGCCACTGCAACAACAACAATAAGTTGAACTTTTATATTAACCACATTTGTACATACATATAAATTTACAAAAACAACACGCAGTTTTTTTTTTTTTTTTTTTTTTTTTGTTAAAGGATTTTCAAAATGTATACAAAATTGTTGTTTATACACTATGGGGCATTTTACATAGGAAATAGATGAAATTTGATATTGAAACTAAATTTTGCTGATAAAAAGATTTACTCATTAAGAAGTCGTCATAGATCCGCTGGATATATTTAAACAAACTTTGCAAGTAGCGAGCAATATAAATATATATAGGTATTGCTTGTAGCCCAGCTGTTTATCTTCCTCTTACCGTTTTTTATGTACGTTGGTCTTCGATATGTCAAAATTTGTCTAGATATAGCTGGTTTTGACATTTCGGTGTACTGTAGGCAACAACAAAATGCCTGTTGATTTTGTATTGTTGTTGTGTATTATTGTAGTTGTTGTTCTACTAGCACTACCTATATAAATTTATATTGGTAGCGAGCAAAAAAAAATGCAACGCTGAGTCCTGCTATCTTTAAGTACGGCTGTACGCTCGCAACTGCATAAAGTGACTATATCTAAACTATCCAATTAAATGTTTCTTATTTTTGTTATTTAAGCAAAAAAGTTCTTATTCTGTGCGAGTAAAAAAATAAATGCAACTGCTTTAGATTAGATTAGATCAGAAGACACTATGTACCGCGACCAATGTTGTTCTTTTGTGCTGCCTAAAGTTAACTACAGATTCAAGCTACCTATAAAACCAATTATCCTATTAGACAAAATGTTCGCGATGTCGGAAGGCGAAATGAAGCAATCACCTAGAAACCTAAGACTTCTGTCACAAAGCCTGGGACGTTCGCAGAGAACATGCTCTGAGGTATCAGACACCATCTCACAAAACCTACACATATCCGTGTCCGATTGACCCTTCTTGTGCTGATGGTATCTGAGATTCCAGTGTCCAGTTAAGTACGACGATAGGGTCCTTAAACCCCCCCCCCCTTTCAAGCGGCAAGAGTCGCCTCGACCCCCTACTGGAAAAAGAGATCAATCTTTTTGCCTGGCGCTGACCAGGAGAGTTTTCCCAGTAACCAGAGAATTCACTATCTCCTTAAACTTACAATAAAAATATTAATAATATTTCGTGGCAAAGCCATTATTTGCTTAACCTACTTAAAGCCATACAATTAACTTAGGATATGTATAATAGTATCAGTATAGTAATAGTATGTATAATAGTATCCATTTTGTCAGCTGTCAAGTGATTTATGTAAAGTTTGGTTTGGCATTTGAACATGAATAGACTGACGCCTGAGCAACGCTTCCAAATAGTGCAAATTTACTTTGAAAATCATGGTTCTGTTCAAAATACGTATCGCGCACTACGTCCATTTTACAGTAAACATAATCGTCCATCAGATCAATTAATTCTCACGTTTACTCTGCATCCACAGAGACGCCGTACAGTGCGGACAGAAGAAGTCATTGCTGCTGTAGACTGTCGCATAGAGGAAAACCCCAATCAGTCTATCCAACTTGTGCAATAATTGAAGCCCCGCGATCACCTAGCAAGGCGTAGATTCGGTGAATGGGCCAAAAACAATATTGTCGTTGATACCGATTTTCAGAATTGGCCTCCAAGATCGTGCGATTTAACGCCGCTTGACTGTTTTCTGTGGGGATATGTGAAGTCGCTAGTCTTCGCCGATATGCCCGAAACGATTGACCACTTGGAGGCTAACATTCGCCGCGTTATTGCCAATATACGGGCACAAATGTTGGAAAAAGTCATCGAAAATTGGACCTCCAGATTAGACTACGTCCGAGACAGCCGTGGCGGTCATATGCCAGAAGTCATATTTAAATTTTAATGCCAGAAGATTATCTTTCGAATAAAGTAAATTTCATGTAAATTTAAAAAAATCATCTTTGTTTTCTTCCATTTCAAAGTTCTTTACCTCTACAAAAACACCCTTTATATGCTGTATTAGTCGAATATTTTGAAAATGTTAATTTTTTAATTAACTTGAGAGCCATGTCGCGAAAATACATAAAAAAAGAACAAAGCCAGACATATGCAAAAGTGATTTGATAGAAGCAATAACTGATGTCAAAATAAGAAACAGGAAAGGTTTCCACTTCATTCGATTTTGCTAATAAACATAAATTTCGATAAAAATTTTTAATTATGTTTTTAGTGCTGGTACTTTTTTCATATTACCACTTCCCGCCCCCAAATTTCTTACTTCACCCCAAAATTTCCTAATGACCATGGCATAGATTTGTTGTTGTATATTTTGCTTACTATTTAAATATTTGTAATTTGAGCCCATTACTGAGATTATGCTGGGTCTGTGAGATGTGTTCAAAGACGAAACATAAGAAATATTCAAATATTTTAGCATTGCAGTTCCACAGGTGGGAATAAAATATATGTAATAGTCGAATGAAATAATCTAAAAAAATTCTTTTAAAATTATTTTAGTTAGGCCCATAGTGTGATAGTAGTTGTTAGTAGGCATCGTTTGGTAGTCATAGTATATTTGATAGTAACAGTAGTTGGTGGTTGATTTTTTTGTTTTATTTAGAGTTCTTGTTGTTGTTAAGTGATAGTAACAACGTTTGTTTATTGGTAGTTTTTTGTATAACCAATTGCAACTGCAACACACTGCACTGTAACAACATGCCGAGCTATTTATTAATGAGATTGCCAAGTTGATTGCAAAAAATTAAAATTACTATACCGGGCGTTGCCATTTTTATTTTACAGTTCAATGTTGTTGTTGTTGTTCGAATTGGTGGTGTTGTTGTTGTTGCAGTTGTGGGTATAGTTTGTATCAACAACCACTTTTTGTTATAGAATATATTCAAAAAGAGTATGTAGAAATGTTATAGTATCAACAACTAAAACAGCAACAAAAAAGTAACATAAATGATGGCGTGGCAAGCCTTTAAAAAAAAAACTCTGGAAAAAAAAAGCCAACGAAGTCAGTCAAACCAGCCAGCGGGTGTTAAACATTTATTGAGCTTATTAGCTCATTTTTAACAGTGCATGTTAATATATATGTATATATATATATATATATATATATATATATATGCATATCAACTACAACAGCAAGCATTTGTTGCAACAACACCAACAACAAACACACATGAACAAACATTAAAACATGCTAACTCTATTCGTACAAGGCATTATAGACGCATGTCTTTTTTTGCCGTTTGAATTTCAGGAGGGTAGGCCTATTGGCCAGCTATATTTGACTACCTACTACAAATATATACATGACTTTTTACATATATACACTAATAGAAAAAAATTAGTCAAATTTTTTGTTAAAAAAATTTTTCTGCTGAAATTAGCAGATTTGTTTTCTAAATATTAGTAAGAATAGCAAATATAAATCTGTTAAATCTACAAATGTTCAGTTATATTTGAGCTAAATTTTACTTAATTGAAAATAACTAATTAATATGCTAATATCAGCAAAAAGTTTGCTAAATATTAGTAAAAAAAAAAAATAAAAATAAAAAAAATGTGAAATTAAAAAAAAAAAATGTCTGCCCTTTTAAATCAGCAATATACAATTTTTTAGCAAACCTTTCTGTTGATTTTAGTAATATATCCTGTTCTTTGCATTCTACTAAATTTAAGGTAAATATATATATATATATATATATAGTGCGCCCCGGTAGGCTAGTTGGTAGCTTGCTGGCTTATCAGTGCGGGGGTCGTGGGTTCGATTCCCACCAGAGGCAATGGTCTGTTTTCGCTACAACGCGCCGAAGGCCATAGTAGCAAGTGCTCGGTTAGGGTAATAGTATATAATTTGTTATTATATGATTATTAATTAATAAAAAAAAAAATAAAAAAGGTAAATATAATAAAAACTTTGTTTGTATTACAGTTTTTGTTTGGTAAAAGTTTTTGTTAATTATAGCAGAGTATATTGCTATTTTCATTTAACTAAAATTCAACTCGAATATAAAAAAAAAAATTTATAATGATAGCAGATTTATTTTTGCTTTTCTTATTTTATTAATATTTAGCAAAATAAAATTCTGATAATTTTAGCAGTTTTTCTGGAAACGTAATTTTTAAAAAAATTATAATAGCTTTTTCTGCCATTTTTACAAGTTTATTTCTCTGAGTGTACATAGAGTTACATACATACATGATCGAGTAACATGTAGTCCTATAATCAAGCAGTTAATGCGTGTCATACACAAACCATTTATTTACACACATACACAATTAGACAAGACTGGACAAGACAGTACAGGACAGACGGACAAACAGTCTTGTAGATAGATTGCTCACATACTCACATTTTGGTATATTACTGTTTTATCTAACATAGGAAATGCATGTTAAAAAGCACCTTTTGTCACCTTAAATTAAGTGTCAAATAACAATCGATAAAATGTTTAAATTGCATGAAAAGAAAATTGCATTAATACTCTTAAAAACGCAGTTGATACTTTGAATTTAGTTGTCCAGAAATATTAGTCATCAACGTTTTGAGGGAGTAGAATTGCAATACTATTAAGAGTTTTTAAAGGATTTGTCAGCTTATAGACAAGAAAATTAAGGTTGAAGTTTTGATGAAAAAAAAAATAAATAAAATCCAAATTCAAGGTGAAAATGTTGTTGATGCTGATGAAAAAATGTTTCAAAATCTGAAATTTTTCATTTTTTATAACTGCTAAATTACTGAAGCTTTTTATACGCAAGAAAAAATGTTTGCCCGATCGAAAAGAAATTTACATCTCAAATACAAAATAAGATCTCATTTCAAATAGATCTACATTTATTCTTATCCAAGTTTATCTAAAAATTGGAGTATCCAGTAATATCCAATTAGATCCCTCAAGTAATAAGTTAGATCAAATATCAAATTTAAGATACTGATGGATACCAAAATATCCCGTGGTAGGAATTTATATATATTTGTATTTAATTAGATTCAAAAAGATAACTAATTTTTGTTGGATAGAATTAGATATTTTGAGATTAAATTGGATTTACTTATATCCCATAAGATATTTAATTTTAAATAAAAATATAAAAAACTTAAGAAAAATAATTTGAACATCTGCGCATATATAATTATATATGGGGTTATACATTGAAATATATAATTATGTCTTATACGCAAGGAAAATATTAATGGTGTTGGACCATATATAATGATATTTCACACTTAATTGTTAATCTTAATTTCATATATAATTATATCTTGAATTGCATTATTCATATGTCACCAATATATAAGCATATCTTATATAAGAAACAAAAATATTATTTTAAATATATGGCTTATATGATTACGTGTTGCGTTATATATGAGAACGTATCTATCATATATTATTATGTGTATCGTATATGCTAATATATTATTTTATAAAAGTTAATATTTAACAATATACCGTTATATATGCTACCACATAAGAAATATATATTAATATATGGATATGCATCACACCATATATAATTACATATTATAATATATTTGAAGATGAAAAAAACATAAGACCATATATAATTTTTTTAGTCGGGTGTCTAAAAATTGCTTAAAACGTTTAATTCTAAATTATAAACTTGGTAAATTTACCTAACTTTTTCCATAGTTACACAAAAAATTAAAGTTTAGTAATCATTTACGTTTTTGGATTCCACCATAAGTCTTTGACTGGTTGCGTATGCTTATTATATGCCTTAGAGTTAAATATTACTCATACGTATAGTATTACTACTGTTAAATTTTGTTTTTATTTTTTTTTTTTATATATGTAAAAGTCCTCTATTAAACTAGAGATGAGTAAATCACTGGAGAATTGACGAAATAAATTGTGAATGTGTAACTCAATATTTCAAGCCTAAAATAAATTTTTTTGTAAAATTCTACACTCAATCACTCAACAAGTTGAATTACGTACACTCTCTCACAAATAATTTTTTTCTACTCAGACTCACCTACATTCACGATAGTCAAATGAGGTTTCACTCACAATCACGCGTGATTCACGTGAATCACGCAAAGTTCTGATCGCGTGCCAATCTCTAGTTTGGAGCAATTTCATAGTATTCTTCAAAATAAAGAATCAAGGCGAAATCGAACAATAACACTGTACAACACATTTTTTTGAGATGAATAATTCATATGCCAGAAGAATTTATTAGGTAAGCAGAGTTAAACCCCCAAATTATTTGGTCCTGTGGTGGGTACAGTCAAATTTAATGGCCGTTTAAAGTTTTAATAAGATTCAAAAAGTAGTGCAACAGTTTTTTTGATAAAAGCTCAGAGTTCAGATGTCCCCAACAGAATTTACAAGCAATGTTTTCATAGAAAGGAAAGACAGCTGATGAGATCCCTCGGATTGCTATAAAATTTGGATATATGATAGAGGGGACAAAATAACTAAGAATGAGTATCGTTCTATAGATATGTCTAATTACGAGTTCAATTTTAAGAATAAAAAATTTACGTTGAAATTTGGGATCAAAAATAACCAAATTTTAACTCGCTTACTGTTTTTTAAGCTTATTTAAAGAACTAATGTACAACTTTGGTATCAACTGGAAGGTATTTCGCTGACATTCCCATTTATACACAGAATTAGCAAAAAAGTTTATAACAACTTTGAAACCCCATTTTACCGCCTAAATATGCGATTAAGCAGGCATGTTTTTTTTACCAATTCTGTATTACTTTCGTCTTACCCATCTTATAACCAAATTTCATCGAAATCTGTAGGAACCAATAAACAGACTTTCCTTGTAAAGATTTAAATTTCTTTTAATAAGATAATCTAGTTGATTTTTTATTCATGGCTTTGGTTTTAATCTGTTGTATAATTTTATATTGTTTTCTGCTTTTTTTTACATTTTAAAACTTCCCACTTGAGTAAACTTATGATTCTATTAGTTTTAGAAAATGTGAAATAACACTCTTTGCAAAAAAAAATAAAGTTAAATGAAAAACATAAAAAAATATGTGTGTAACATGATAATTAATTTTTAACAATTACTCATCATCGTCATCTATTATATTCATCATCATCAGCCACAACGCCATCAATTCGAAATGTATATAGGGGGAAGGTTTGCCATTTATTATAGATGCAGGATTTTAATATTTAATTTTTTTTTTAAATTTAGAAAATTTTTTTTAAAACATTTTGATTTAAACTTATAGCTACTTTGCTTATATAAATTTAAACAGTGGCCCACGTTACGTACACTCAAAAAAAAAAAAAGTTTGTAAAGTCAGCAAAAAATTTTGCTGAATCAGCAAAATTTTAGTCAGGAGGGTGCTAGCAAAAAATTGCTAATGTCAGCAAAATCTTTTGCTGAAAATCAGCGAGCTGACTTTTAGCAACAAAATTAGTAGATTCAGCAAAAGTTTTGCTAACACTTAGTAGATTAGAAATAAAAAAGTCTTGGTAAAAATTAATAAATTTTTTGCTGAATTTTAGTAGACTGAAAAAAAACGCAAAAAAATTGTAAAAAAATTGTAATTTAGTTAATATATTTGATGAAAATCATAAAGCATATTTTTGTGATTCTTTTAAAAATAATTTACAATAATTACGAAATATAAAAATTTTCGTTTTCCCACATTGACGACATGAATTAATTTAATATCTGAAAATATATATAACATAAAAAAATTTTTCTTTCAACTACTTACATCAATCGTTGTCGAAATGATACTTTCTTTTAAAAAACGCAACTGCCGAAGATAATTATAGAAACGAAACGAAAAAATAAACAAAAACAAACGAAACGAAAAAAACAACCCTTTTTTTTGCAATAAGAAAAAGGAACCATACAAATTTACCTAAGATGTGTGTCTTTGTCTTTCGCTTTACTCTGTCTGCATGTCTGTATATGTTTGTTTGTTTGCAATTTGACCACACTAGATTATTAATCTATTAACATTTATTATAGAAATGCATATTAAATTTAAATATTTTCTTTTGTCTTTTATTTTATTAATAGACAATTATTTTCACAAGTCGGTGACAACGCAAAATTTAAGTTCTTTTAATCCTCAATTTTGTTTTATGTATGAAAAAGAGATACAAAAGTCTTCCATGGTTGATTTTTTTATATGTCTTATTAGAGTTGTACTTTTTAGTATAATTTTCCTCTTCATCTTGACATGCCGCGACATCTGCTTCATTGTGCGTATATCTTTCAATCTGGTTGTCGTCCACACTATTTATGTGCTTATTAACACAATTTTTTTAGCAAAATTAATTAGTAAAACATTAGTATATTAGTAAAGCATTAGTATAAAACAGTTAAGTGCTGAATAGGTATAACAAAAATTTTAGCTGAAAACACGATTTTAGCAAAAAAATTTGCTAAAAAATAGTATACCTGATTTACAAGACGTTTTACTAACTTTTGTACTAACTTATTTTTTTTTGAGTGTATGATTAATATTAATTTTATTTTAAATGTACATAACATAGCATAACTTTGGCATGCAACACCACATAAATTCAAATCAAAAGTATTTTTTTTTTATTAGAAAGTGTTTTGAAACCGTCAGATAATGACAATCGTAATTAATTTTTTTTAAATTAATTACTGTAGAATATTTCTTTAGTTAGTCTCTTTACAGGAAGAAGAAGAAGAAAACATTTTTATTGAAAAATTTTACGGACACAAGGGATACACCAGACTGCCGCAGTTTCGTCCCCCTCCTGGGACTCGTCAGTGGTTAATTTATGTGTCAATTGAACAAAGTATTTTATATTGTTAATTTTGCTCTATATGAAAAACTTTTTATTTTTTGGTGTCGTACTGTGATTTGAACTCACAGTCTTAGCATCAAAGCTATGCATCGTAATCTCACCTCTTAACCAGTTGAGCCACGGTCGACACAGCGTTGACTGCGACTAAATTGGAGTTTGGTCACACTACGTACACACAAGTATTGTTTTGATCAGAAGAGACAGAATTAGCTAATACCAATGCACAATTCATTTCTCAACTAGAATGCTTTTTCTTCTTAATCCTATCTCTTTTTCACAAGTAATTATCACGTTTTATGATGCGCTTTATTCACATTCAATAGTTGGATACCAAGTGTAGGTTAGAGATTGAGTCGCCGTTAAGCAAGTTTATTCAAATTTTATATTAGAAAGTGTTTTGAAACCGTCAGATAATGACAATCGTAATTAATTTTTTTTTTAAATTAATTACTGTAGAATATTTCTTTAGTTAGTCTCTTTACAGGAAGAAGAAGAAGAAAACATTTTTATTGAAAAATTTTTACGGACACAAAATTTATTTTAAAAATTTAGATCTAAAGCTTTCGTAAAATTATGTCTGACATTTTGGCATACCTCCCCTGTTAGTAACACAACATTATTAAGTGATAGAGAAAAAAAGACTGACTATTATGAAATATGATGTCTAAAAGTTTATGCATTTTATGTATGTTAGTATTTTTTTTTTTTTTTTTCTTACAACAAATTGCCTTCACATCATTTCATTTGATGTTGTAGTAATTAATAATCACCGTTAAAATCTCTTAATATTTATAAACTGAATGCGGTAGTATTTTTTTGAAGTTTGATGTATTAGAATTTTATTTTAGAATGGAAACCTATTAAATATTTTGAAAATATAACTAAAAGACTCAGGAAATTAAACAAAAAATGTGCATTAAGAATAAATTATTTAAATACATATGAGCCATTTCAAAAATGTTCGACACGTGTAGGAACTGATTTTAGATGAAACTTTTCCTCAAGTTTTTTTTTTTTTTAATTGAAAGAAATTATGGACAGGGTTAGATAGACTATACTTAAAACCTAGGACTTGCAAAATTTCAAGCTAAAAAGACCCATAAATTAAAAAAAAATTACTTAAGACTTACAACAGTTTTTTTCATTGATTTTATGATTTTGCTCATAGTTTTTAACTTTCAGATTCAAACTATTACAACGTGGAGTCACTGGACTTGGGAGATACATTAACTAATAAAGTAATTACCAAATCGCTGCTTGGTGAACAAATTTATGGCGCCGTTTAATAGAATTGAGTTTTGAGAAGAGTATTTAAAAAATGGGGTATTCTATTTATTCGCACAGTTTATGAACACCACAAACTTATAAGGAATTGGTGTAAATTTTTTGGAAATTCATGGTTTTATCGTCTGACATTCACAATTATATTTTAAATTGGTTAGCGTATTGCGTGAACTCAATTTCTTAGTAAACAGCACCTCCCAGTCAAAAAGTAATTTCAACGATAAAATTTTAAGAACTTTTAAAAAAAAAATACGAAATTTTTTTATTTCTGTTAGCATTTTTTAAAGGGTGTTTTTTATAGATGTATAGAACTTTGAAATGGAATAAAACAAGGATGATTATTTTAAATTGTCATGAAATTTACTTTATTCGAAAGATAACCTTCTGGCATTGTAATTCAAATATGACTTCTGTCATATGACCGCCACGGCTGGCTCGGACGTCGTCTAATCTGGAGGTCCAATTTTCGATGACTTTTTCCAACATGTGGCCGTATATTTCACAAATTTTTGGGAAATAATTCGGACATTTGCAATAAAATTTCATACAGGCACAAGTGGCATATCAAGCTTTAATATGACCCCCCAAAGTAGGGCATTTTTTGCATAAATAATTTAGTGTGCTCGCCATTTTTTTTTTTTGTTTCTTATTCGATTTTTAAAAAATTATTAGATTTGTAATCTTCTAGTGGGGGCATACAGAAAACATGTGTGTATGTGTTCGATTTTTCTTGCTGTTCCCGGGATATTTTGATTTTAAAATGTGAAATTCCAAATTAGGTCCTATTCATTTCCATTTCTGCGAATTGCGGATTCACATCAAGGCCAGTTTTTTTATAAAAAAATAATGCATTATCGTGTTCCACTCAAAAACTACATCTGCATTTTCACAAACAATTCGCTTTTCACAACTACAGCACTTCAAGATTATATTCTGCTTAAATGATATTATGTTCCACAAAATTTTATTGAAATTAAAAAGTTTTTTTTTTATTTTTTAAGTATTGAACCGTGCACAATTGCTTTAAATTTTCTTTAAATTATTGGCTGTTTGAATATTTTATTATTTTAATTTAATTTAACTTAATTTAATTTAACTTAATTAAAAAAAAAAGTTTTGTGTTTGCCACTCTACACATTACACCACAAATACTTGTAAATGTTGAGTGCTAAATTTAAATATTTTGTTAGGGAAACAAAAATTCGTTTGCCAATACCAATTATTAGAATCTACACTTAGAATACTATGTAATTAAGACCAATGCAAATGTAGTTAAAAACAAATGAAATTTCACTTGAAGAAAAGACAACTTACATTTCAGTAAATTCAACTAACATTGTCATTTGTTTTTTAATGTTAAAAAAATGACTAACAGTTGTTGTAAAAATGAAACACATGTTAGAGTCATTCTCTATGAAAACACCGAAAAAAATGAAAAATTGTTGCTGGACCATTTTGGATTTTGTTAAAATTTTGTGGAAATGTTCCTAAGGGTTCCAAGAACCAAAATCCAAGAGGATTTAATTTTTGCACACGGCACTACCGGTTCACGCAAAATAAAAAAACTAAAAAGTCTTGTTTTTGTGCGTAGTGGTTTGAGCTGTTAAAATTTTTCTGCTAGAGATATCTACATGATGAATACATTGTTTTAAAACTGAAGGATTATAGTTTCTATCAAAAATATAAAATCTGTCTTAATTCATACACCCGAAAAATAACGTGGTATTGAAAATAAGCATATTTCATTGGTTTTTTGTGTTTTTCAATGAACTCCAGTGTCGGCGCTAATGAATATAAAAGCATAATAATTCTCAGATACAAATTAGACATGTTAGAGAAAAATACAAAATTAAAATTGGCTCAATCTGGCAGCTCGTTATGAAAAAATCGTTACTTGAAATTTGGAAATTTTGAAAATTTGCATATTTCAGGCTACAATTTGGTCATGTTTGCTAGCAAATACAAACTTGAAAATTACAGAGTATTTACTCCCTACTTCTAGCTTTATAACACTTCAAGACCCGTTTAGTTATTTTCACTCCTCTCGGATTTACAGGGTTTTAAAGAAAAGCCTTTTTGATTTTTTGTATGTATTTTTATACTTCCCTCAATTGTTATATACAGAGAAATTAAAATAAAAACAAGTAGTATTATGAGGTAACAAAGAATAATTATGGACTAAAAAATATATTTAATAAATTCAGTAGATTTTTGATGTTAAAAAATTTTACAGTGGTGGCAAAAAATAGGCAAATGGTAAATTTTTATCATTTAAAGTAGAAAAGTTATAGTTTAAATGTGGGTAATTAAGAATCGTGGAATAAGTTTTATATTATTTTCATAAAGTATTTGTTCTTATAATATTCGGAGTTTCAAAGTTATCAGAAGCTGAAAACTTTCGTACTTTTAACTGACTGTGAGAAATCGGAGAGAAACTGTGGTAGTTTCTTGTATTTTTAATTGTGCAAACATCAATAAATCTTTTTGACAAAAAGTTTTCGATAGTATCAAAATCAGGAATGGATACAAAAAAAAGCTGAAATCGTCTTTGTGATGACAAATGTTGATAAAAATTTTTTTTATTTTTGTAAAATTTTTGTAAACATAAAAAATCTACTGAATTTATTAAATAAATTTTTTAGTCCATAATTATTCTTTGTTTCTTCATAATACTACCTGTTTTTATTTTAATTTCTCTGTATATAACAATTGAGGGAAGTATAAAAATACATACAAAAAAATCAAAAAGGCTTTTCTTTAAAACCCTGTAAATCCGAGAGGAGTGAAAATAACTAAACGGGTCTTGAAGTGTTATAAAGTTAAAAGTAGGAAGTAAATACTCTGTAATTTTCAAGTTTGTATCTGCTAACAAACATGACCAAATTGTAGCCTGAAATATGCAAATTTTCAAAATTTCCAAATTTCAAGTAACGATTTTTTCATAACGAGTTGCCAGATTGAGCCAATTTTAATTTTGTATTTTTCTCCGACATGCCTAATATGTATCTGAGAATTATTATGCTTTTATATTCATTAGCGCCGACACTGGAGTTCATTGAAAAACACAAAAAACCAATGAAATATGCTTATTTGCAATACCGCGTTATTTTTCGGGTGTATGAATTAAGTCAAATTTTATATTTTTGATAGAAACTATAATCCTTCAGCTTTAAAACAATGTGTTCATCATGTAGATATCTCTAGCAGAAAAATTTTAACAGCTCAAACCACTACGAACAAAAACAAGACTTTTTAGTTTTTTTATTTTGCGTTAACCGGTAGTGCCGTGTGCAAAAATTAAATCCTCTTGGATTTTGGGTTTTTAGACCCTAAATATCATTGCCAGTTAGTTTGAGTAAAATCTAAGATATGCCAGCTTTGCCGATTTGGTGATTTCATACAGAATAACTCGTTAGTTAAAAATAAACAAACATTTATTTTTTTAAATAACAAAAAAACTACTCTAAAAATGAATGTAAAATCATAAAAAAGTCATTTGATGTGGTTTGTTTTTTTAAATGAACTACAAGGTTAGTAAAACATTTTATTTGTTCTACAAATGACTGAAATTGAAGAAACTGTACTACCCAAACAACTACATACTCGTATTTAAAAGCAGAAGTTCCCTGAGTGTTTAAACAATACAATCCACAATTCGTTTGATTCTACCAAAACCCTTATTTATTTGTATATTTGATTGGAAAACCCGTATTTGCAGTTACCTCTTTCGATTATCAAAGTTTTTTTTTTAATGAATTTGATAGCAGGTACCAAAATTATGGGATTTCACTAAATAAATGGTTGCTTCTACCGTACATAATTACTAACCGAGTTTTATTTGAAAAATTGATTGGAAATACCAATAATTGTATAATATGATTGTTTCTGGTTCCTCTTTTTAATTGCCAGTACAGTATTTTTACTTTATTAATCGATTATAGGTAATTCCTAATGAAATAACGCCCTATCAAATAAATGTTAATGGTTTTGACCGAATTGCAACCTATCTCTTTTCTGGGTGTAGATATATTCGTCGTGTAATATACATTTTAAAACGTAATAAATACAATGATATCTATAAACTGACGTAAACTTAAATAAATCCAAGCAAAAATTTGAATTATAATTTGCTTTAAACTTAAAACCGCCATAATTTTCGATCCGTTAAAGAGAAATGATTAAGGCGGATAGATTAAGTATGCTCAAACATCAGCTAACACATACACAAAAGGTTATTCATGTCATAAAAATCAAAAATTCAAAATAGTTTCACTCAAAGTATCGAACATTTTTTGAAATTCCTCATATCAATTAACACTAATATCAGTACTAAAACATACATATTCCCCCCCCCCCCCCCCCCACCCCTTTTTCAGTCTATACAAATATTGATTTCCAATTATTACTCATACGCATTATATTCAAATACTCTGCATGTATATTTACTTTACTGGTAATTTTTAAACCTCTTTTCTTATATAATGGCAGGTAATAATTTTCAAGATTTAAATCTTTTACAAATAATACGAACAAAAACAGCCCATATACAAATTTTTTCTGAAACCCACAAAAACAAAATAATGTTCGTGCCAAATGTTTTAATGCCTAAAATATAAAATCTACAAAACATTATTGAAAACATGCTTTGCGGTCAAATAACTGATTTATGTTGTTTGTGGCCAGCAAATACCAAATGACATGCCAATTAGGTGCACAATAGATGTCATGTCAACGTAAAGTATACATTATTATTTTAACACAAAAAAAAAAATTTTAGAAATATATAAAAAATTAACCAAAATATTAACGGCAACACCAACAACAACCATTTTTATAACAAATAATACTTTGACATTTTTATGACTTTAAGCTTTTTTCTTGAGACTAAACGGGAGCAACATTTTTGTAAATGTCTTTTAACTTTACAAAAACGGTAGCATATAAATTTTATAAGAAAAATTTAGGACTGTTTTTGGAAATTAAATAATAAAATTTTGTTACCAAAATAAATTTTCATTTATTTTTTAGTTAATTAAAAAAAAAAAAATCTAGAAACCGTTAGCCTTATACTATCTTAAACTTTTATTTTGCTGTTAGTTCGGGAGGTACACTAAAAAATTCTTTAGAGTGTAGACACTATGCAAAGGTCCCAGATTTTTGTCTATGTAATTTGACATTTAATATCTTTCAACGATTTATGTGAGAGATAAAAATTATTTTATTTGCTACCCGGAATTTCTTATTCTCTGGTTTTTATACTCAAATATATTTACTAATATAACCACATTTTCCCAAAATTGTTATACACTATTGTGAATGGTTAAAAAATATTACTACTCAATTAATTAAAATCTGGCACAACTAAAAATCTCATTTTCAGTTTTTGAAATAGCGCTGTCATTCAACATTCATCCCATTTTCCGAACATTTTGCTTAATTTTTCAAAATTTTAAGCAAAACCATGAATTAGTTTTTAAGAATTCAATTATCATTTATTTGCGTACAATCATATTGGTGTTTGTATCAGGATATCTTATTGGTATTCCTAGGAAGTTTAAAATTGTACTTTTTCAGTTTTATCTTTACAAATTGCATTTTTGCATACATTTTATTTCTGTACATAAACTAAACATTACAGTGAATTAATATTTGTATTAAAATTGCAAATCCATTGAACATGTCTTGAAATATTTAGAAAAGAACTTTAATAAGTCTATTAAAAACTATGTACTTTAAAGACAAGTTCTGCAAAAAGTTGAAAATTGTTGAGTAGTGTAATTGAGAATGATTTTTCAGTTTTTCGTCTCCTTTGCTATTTATTCATTAATTTTTCCGTGACGGGTTTCCTTTACGTTCTGAATTGTACTGTGCTTATCCTCTTAACCGAAATAAAGGCAGATTAGAAAAATTTGACTAATTAATGTTTCTATTTTTTGCCTTATAATATCAAAATAGTCAATGGGTAAAATCAGAACTCTGAAGCTTTTCTAAAGTACACACAGAGGAAAACTTAGCGATTTGCCAACTGATATTTGGTTGGTGAAACTGATCATTAGTTTCCCCATCAAAGTTCGGTTAATTCAACTGAAGTTTAGTTGCAGCACCCAAAATGTTCAATGATATAATGAAAATATCGTTGTTCTAACTAAATTTATAAGATTTTACTTTAACATACACTTTTTAATTCGGTTGACACTTTTTTTCTCTGTATGTAGCGCGACTGCAAGAAGTCGTAAATCGATAATCAACTGTATTTGATTTTAAGAATCATTATAATTTAACATTTAACTTTATAACACATTTTTCTCATAATTAATGTGTACTTAATTTTTTGTTTCTTCTTTCTTTTCAGGTAAGCCTTTAACTCTGAATCCAAATTTTGTCAATCTGGCAACACTTGTAAGTACAAAATCGTCAAAATTATTGTTCAGTTTAGATATTTAAACCCGGATTTTAACCCAAAATCTTAATAGAAATGTATAACTTCAACCAAATTTAAGCGATACAGATGGCGTATAAGATTTAATCGATTAGTTTTACTAATTTTTGTA
Organism: Delia radicum; assembly: GCA_021234595.1. Lineage (NCBI taxonomy): Eukaryota > Metazoa > Arthropoda > Insecta > Diptera > Anthomyiidae > Delia > Delia radicum. The sequence goes on from CM037852.1 coordinate 172,255,986, forward strand.
AAAAAAAATGTCGTAAAATAAGGGTTACAAATGGAAACCGGAAACTTGAAATATGGTATTTGGGTTTCAAATCCTCTTTAGGCATCCAGCTAGACTAGATTTGTGGAAATTCCAGCGAGTAGGGGCAAAAAGGGGGAAATCATACCCTTGGCGGCCTGGAAACAAAACTAAAGCGAGGGCTTTAAGCTTTGGTTTATGGGTTTTGAATCTCGGGTGAACATTATTTTTTTGTAAATTTCTACTATTAGGGGCATGAAAGGCGATGCCCCTCCCCCCAAATTTAAACAGCATTTCTATAAATTCCTTCGGTGAGGGGAATTAAGGTGAAAAGTCATAGCTTAGGGATTATTAAATTTGGTATGTGGATGTTCTTCATCCGGCGTAAACTTCCGCTTAGATGGGATTTTCTGATATTTCTGCTGGGAGGGGCACATAAAAAATCATCACTAAAAATCAACAGCACTAAAGTGAGGAACTTGATATTTAGTTTGTGGGCTCCTAATCTCGAGTTGGGAGAGAGGAAAAAGTAGAAAAATCTGCCTCTTACACTAATAGAAAAAATTTGTAAACATTAGCAATAAGTATTAAAATTATTAGATTTTTTTTGGTAAAATTTAGTAAGATAAGAATAGCAATTCTAGCCAGGAATGTGAAAAAAGGACATGGGCGAAGTGACAGCCTGTATAAACTACAAAAACGATGACATGAAATTTTGTATGTTTGAGGTCACAAAGGAGAAGTTTTAATCTTGCCGTCCTGTCCCTTTAGCTTTAAACTTTAATAAGAAGTATATTTTATAAATTTGCAGCTTCGACAAGTTTTAACAGGAACGTGTTTAAAAAGCGACTGAGGGGGGCGAATTTCCCTATTAACGGCCTGGCTAATCTGCCAAAGTAATTGACTTGAAATTCGGTATGTGGGTTCGTAGCTGAATATTTAGAGCTTTCTGTCGATAGGGGGAAAGAAGCGAAAACCTCTCCGTTGAAAAAATAAAACTTTAAACTTTATTGATGAGACCTTTTAACGCATTTTGACACTATATAAAAAAATTTATTTTATTTGTTTTATAAGGCACAGATAACGCAAAATACTTTCTCAAAAATAAATTTGGAAAATTTTGATAGATTTGATTAGAATTTTTGAATTTGCATGTTTGTGCCCCATCTGATAATAACTGTTCGATGGAAGGAATAAGTGCTATGAATTTTTTTTTTTGTAGTTTTTATGCACAACTTAATTTTTAATTTTGAGATTTAATACAAATTGGGTGTCCCGGTAGAAGCCCCTCCATACTAGCAAAATATGATACATGGGTTTCTGAGAAAGTTCGGTGACGCGAACAGTAACAGGTAAAGACGTGTTAGTTGGAAGATATTTTTTATTATAAAATTTCACTCTGTTTTTGTTGATATTTCCAATCACCTTGAACTTGAATAATCTTGCGTCATAATTTATGATAAAAGATCAAAAATAAACTTTTTCAGCCTTACAGTTTTCACTAGAGGGCAACTTAAGGCAAAAAAAGCTACAATAAATTCTTATTGAAGCAGGTTTCTATATAAGGAGTGAGTTTAGTCAAACTAGTGCACGAATAAATCAATATAACTTTTGATCTAATCCATCAGTTTTAATAAATATAACGGTTTATTGTATGGTATTTTATACAAATTGTTCGTTTATAAACAGCAAAAATATTTTTTTTTTTATTTTTTCTGAAATTGCAGCCAATATAACTTTTATTGCACCTTCAGTGACCTCCTTGCTGTGACACGATGTTTTAGTTTTTAAGGTTTTAGCATTTTCGGCGAGTGTTTGTCATAATTCTTTTTATCAGAACCTTATATCTTTCTGTTGGTATCAGTTCTGTATAGTGAAGTGGTTCCGCCCTTCTTGGTTCCAAAACTACTTTATTTTTTTTTTGTACCACTCTTCCGCTGATTTGCTGTAATGACAAGATGCAATGTCAGGCCCTAAAAAAGTAGATAACTCAGGTTTCCGAGTAAAAGACTAAAGCCGATTTTCAAACGCTCCCTTATGTTTAAATCGGGTTTTATTGTGACTTTTGTTATGTAAAAAGTACATATTTAGCCTCAAGTGTTTGCCAATCTAAAAATTTAGTTGTTAACTTTGTTTGTTTTTGTTTTTGTCCAAATTTTACTAAACATCTGCTTTTGCATCCGCTATATAAAATTCCTGCCCTGGAATCTGCTAAAAGTCACTAAGGACATGGGTTTCGTTATCCGTTATCAAAAATCATATTTTGTTACAAAATTACGACACAGGATTCTGGCTCGTTATTTGGCCTCCTCATTATTCCTGGAATTACGGCTCAGCACTTTTTGCGCTTTATATGTTTTTATTGGTTCACTTTTTTTACCTTTTCTAATCAGCTGATTTTCTGTTTGACAGTCTGGGATTTTTCTTTAAAAGACCCACTGTTTTCTTAGCATAATTGGGATCAGAAATACCATTTTTAATATCGATTTGCAGACTGTATGTCATTATATTTTTTAACAACGTTACACACAAAAAAAAAATTCATACTATTTATGAATATTTTATGAAAATTTACCAATGTACTATTTTAGGAACTTTTTCATAACATTTATGAAAAGTTCATAAAAAATACTGGGAAAGTTTGTGTCTCGTAAATTATGAAAGGGTTCTTAAAATATATGTAGAAACACTTAATATTTATGAAAAAGTACTTACAAAATGTTCCAATGTACAAAATCCTATTATTTAAGAAAACTTGCATAAATTGCAATAATACTGGGAATTTTATGTACATTTTCATAAATGTTAGGGAAACTAGGAACACTTCATAAATAGTAAGTAAATTTCATAAATAGTACAAACTTTAAAAATATGAACTTTTTCATAAAAATTATGAATTTTATTGTTTTATGTGTAGAACTCGAATTTAGTCAAATCTTTAATTTTTTTAGCAAACGAGTAAAATATTACGATCTGAATTTTGTTTGTAAATTTCAATTATTTTTTCTCTTACTTTTTGTTAATTATCTTTTTTTTTGACATGTTTGAAGCCCTTCATCTTTCACCACCTTTCATCTCTCCACTATCCCCTTTTCAAAGAAAGCAACACATTAATTAATAGGAAGAATTTCCTGAGTGTTGCGTCTCTATTTAAACAAAAAAAACTAACTAATCGTTTTATTTGATACTTTTTACGCACAATTTAGCTTTGAAAATAGCTCACTGGAGAAATAAATGTTTCGTTTAAAGTATGTAAAACAACTTCTAAGGTAAAATGCGTGCACTGGTTTGACTGATCTCACTCCGTATTGGCAAAGTTTGGGTCTATGACGTGTCATTAATGAGTTAAGTTAGAAACTGGGAATTTGGTATGCAAGTTCCTTTGACTACAACTCGTTTTTAATTGTGTATTCTCCTTGTCGCATTTAAAAAGTAATTATTGAAACTTTTAGAAAAAAGTTGAGTTTGAAAAATGGAAGAAATCTTACTATGCCAATTCAATTCAAATTGCAGCAAAATAACAACAGAAATATAACAACATCATGCTTAAATTTAGGGCTTTATTTATCTCCGCTAGAGGGCGCTGTAAAGTGACAAAATCATAAACCATAGACAGAAGAAAAGAGAGCATGAATCAATGTTTTCATAAAATTTGTTCTAAAACTTCCCAGCCATTAAAGTTTGTACACGTGAGGGAGAGATGTTCACGTCATGTTAAGTTACATTGTTGTTGCTTATTGAACAAGTGGAAACATGTGGAAACATGCACATAATAATAATAATATCAACAAAGATTGATGAATTGTTCTTTCAGTTTTCTGTTCTATACACGTAAATAAGTGTTTAAATTAATTGTCTAAGATGTTTTTCTATATTTTGTTGCAGTTTTATGAATATTTTTGTGTCTAATGTACTTATTAAAAAATAATTAATATTTATAAAATTCATTTAATTTATATGCATTCTTTCAAGCTAATGCCGTTGATTATTAATTTTTTGTGTTCCGTTTTAATTATACTTAATAAGTTATTAAAACGTGAAACAGAAAAGTAATTATATAGTTTTCGCTTACTGTGTTTTTTTTTTTTTTTTTTCTTAGCCAAGTTAGTGTAATATAAGACGTATTTGTAAATCAGTATAAGTGTTATGAAAGAGAAAAAAACGCGTTACGTGTGTTTGGTATTGCAAACGAAAACTACGCTACCCACAGTGAACTGTTAGATGAATACACTCGGGGTAATTAATAAGTAAAATTGATTGTCAACTGATCGAGGATCAATTGATAAAGCAATAATATTTCCTTTAGGTTTTAAAATTTTTGTGAAACCGGTTTTAGTTAAAAACTTTGTTTATTCAATAAAAAGATTAATTGAATTTTAAACAATTACTAAAATAGTATACTCAATTAAAATAATCTGCAATTCATAAGCTCTTGTAGTTTTAATGTAAATAAAATTTTAATCATATTAATTAACAATTTTGTTAAAACTCTGCAACACTTTTAATTACAATTTTAACAATATCAATTCAAAATTTAATGAAAAACCTACAAAAATTTCAATTAAAATTACAACCATATTAATTAAAATTTTAATAAAAAAACCGTAAAAAGTTTGGAAATATTTTTACAAAAATTTCTGATATGATAACTCATTATTTTAAAAATAAATTTGCTTAAAATTAAGGGGAATTTGGAGTAGTGTGGTAATGGGAGTGAAGTAATAAATTTTACTTCTTTTCAATATCAATGCATTTTTAAACATTCTACCTAATGTGTCTTGTTGTTAACAAATTAATTACTACTTTTAACTATTTATGAATTTTAAGATATATGTTTTTATTGTATTTTGTTATTTGTTGGAAATATTCTTTTCAAAAAAAAAACATTTCATCTTTTTCTTAAAAAAAAAACACTTATTAACATTTTAAAAAATGTATATATGGTCTTATGGGTTTCATCTTAAAATAGATTATAATATGTGATTATATATGGTGTCATTCATGGGCACATTATATTATATGTTTCTTTTGTAGAAACATATATAACAATATGTTATTACACCTTTATAAAATCATATATTATGCATATATGCTATACATAATAAGATATGATACTTCAATTGCCATATGTAATAATGCATTATCATATATCACGCAATATGTAATCATATATGGTGACTTATATGGTGTCATATAATTTAAGATGTAATAATATATACTGTCTAATCAAAAATATATTTGTGTATGATATAAGATATTCTTATACATGGTGCCATATGTATAATGCAATTCAAGATATAATTATTTTACGTAAGAGTCCACACAAGATTAACAATTTAGTTTAAGACATGATTATATACGGTCCAACACTATTAATATTGTGTATGCATAATTCTATATTTTTATATATAACAACATACATAATTATATATACACAGATATATAAACTATTTTTCTTTAAAATGTTTTTAAATCTTATTAAAAATAATATAAGTCGTGGGATTTAAATGAATCTAGTTTAATCTCAAAATATCTCATTGGATCCCCCCAAAAATTACGTATCTTTTTGGATTTAATTAGACCCAACTATATCTAAATTAATCCCATGGGATATTTTGGGATCCATGCGGATCTTAAATTATATACTTTTGGATACCCCAATTTTGAGATCCATTTTAATCTTATTTAATCCAGTAATTCATTTGAAGCATCTAATCAAATTTTGAGATAAACTTGGATAAGAATAAATATCTATCGATATCAAACGAGATTTGATTTTATATTTGAGAAATAACTTTTTTTTATTGATCGGTTTGGTAGTTAAACAAAAATACTCAGTTATGCTCGATCACTTGTTGTGAAGAGACGTGCTTTCAATTGCTCTTGTCGTTAGCAAATCTTTATACATAGTGTTGACTTACTAAAATATTACAACAAAAAAAAAAAAAGAAAAAAAAAAAAAAAAAAAAAAAAAAACTGTTACAAACAAAAGAATTTACACAAACAAAATCAAACGTACACTTGCTAGTGACAATGTCAACGCATTAAGCGTTAGTACTATGAATAAAAAACCAAAAACAATTAATGCACGTAGTGCATCAACAAATTACAATTACTTTTCCCCTCTACAAACTATTGATGATGATAAAATTGATGATGTTGATGAGATTATCGTTAACAAAACAGTGAAGGTTCATATACCCCCAATTACCATATTAAAATGCACAGTTGAAGAAGTTCGAGAACTTTGTAAAATAAACAAAATAACAGATTATTCTATAAAAAGAATTTCTATTGGTTTAAAATTATTTTTAAAATCTAAACCTGAATACCAAACCATCATTAATGAGCTCACTGACAATTACGAGTTCTTCAGTTATGCCACCAAAGAAGAAAAACCGTATAAAGCTCTTCTGCTCGGTCTTGATAAACATGATCCACAAATCATTAAAAAAAGACTAACCGATATGGGACTTCAATGCTTAGACGTCAAAATCGTTATTAATAAGAACGTATACAACGTGGAGCATATAATCTACGTTGTTTACTTAAAAAGACAAACAATAACAATGAAAGAACTCAGGCAAAAATATTCTGTAATTGAATATTTGAGGGTGAAATGGGAATTTCAACGAGCTAAAAAAACCCATGTAACTCAATGTTATAACTGCCAAATGTTTGGCCACGGTTCCAACCGCTGCAAGGTTAAAACCTTTTGTTCAAACTGCGCTGGTCAGCATAATACAGCCGACTGCAAAGAATCCATCCCTAAGTGTGCAAACTGTAATGGATCTCACAAATCAACATTTGACCAATGTCCAAGTAAGATAAATTATCTAAATATTAGACAACGTGCCCAACCAGCTCCAAGACGAGCAGTCCGTGCTAATGCAGGAGTTCCTTCCACTGGAAATTATAGCAAGAGTTTTCCTAATACACTGCGCCAAAGTGCTCCAACTACTTCAAATAACTGGCAAGCTCAAAGAGACATCATTAACAACAGTAACAACGCTAATAATAACAACAGCTCTAACGATTTATTCTCTCTTGAAGAAATAAAGAATTTAACTTTAGAGTTAATTACAAATCTTAGAAATTGTAAAAATAAGGCTGATCAGTTCGAGGTTATCACTAACCTTGCATGCAAATTCTTAGCATAATGGAACGTAATGGAATCAATATAGTAACTTGGAATGCAAGAGGCATTCGCAATAAATATTTAGAATTATTTCAATTTTTAACTAGCCGTAGTATTCACATTTGTTTAGTATCCGAAACTGGTCTAAATTCAAACTTATCTATCAGAAACAATGAATTTAAAATCTATAGAAACGATAGGATAAATGCTCGAGGGGGAGGTGTAGCAATAATTATCAGGAAAAATATTTCCCATCAATTACTACCTATTGTTAACACATCTGTTATTGAGAATATTGGCATCAAACTATTCACAACTTTAGGTCCAATTGATATATACTCGTGCTACTACCCTGGTGGTTCAGCGGGTTCTGATGGCCTAAAGAAACAACAATTCGCTTCTGACATTCATAGACTCAGTAGTAATGAGAGGTATCTATTAGGCGGTGATTTTAATAGTAGACACCGGTATTGGGGGTGTATAAGGGCAAATTGCTGGGGAAATATTTTATATGAAAAATTAGAATCATACAATATTGATATCATATATCCTTGTGATAATACTCATATACCTTCAAGCGCTAATAGACAAGGTTCTACTTTGGACGTTTTCCTAACCAATTGTCCGCTCATAATGTCCCCAGCGGAAGTCATAAACGACCTGAGTTCGGACCATTTGCCCGTAAAAATTTCATTAAACAGTAATTACAATAACACACATTTTTTCAGATATGATTTTCGCAATGCAAATTGGAACAAATTCTCCAGATACTTAAATAGAAACTTAAATGTACCTGATATCAACAATATTTTGAACTTTGAACACATTGATCAGAATATTATAAATTTCGAAAATGTTTTAAATGATGCAATAGCTTTTAGCGTGCCTAAGATATATCCCTCATTGAGAGGGAAATCTTTGCCGTACCATATTAGGAATATGATACAACGGAGAAATGGTTACCGACGGGATTGGCAAAGGTACAGGAACCTTAACGACTTTTATCAGATGAAGATATTTAATCTGAGAATTCGTGAGGGAATTGATTCATTTAGAAATAAAACTTGGGATAAATTACTGTCAACGCTTGATAAAGGCTCTCCGCCTTTCTGGAATTTGACAAAAGTTTTAAGAAAAAAGGCCAACAATATTCCTATTTTAAAACATAACGGTTCTCGGTACACCACCAATCAAGAAAAGTGTGACATTTTAGCGCATACATTTGCTACAAATGATTCCATTTCATCACATCTAGGCGACCCAATTACAACTTCCTTAGTTAATAATACTCTGGAATCGTTTAGCTCGTTAAGAGTTAATCCGGTGGATATATATTTAATCAATAGTTCACAGATTTCTGATATATTAAAAACTTTAAAAAATAAAAAATCACCTGGCATCGACGGTATTAATAATAGATGCCTCAAAGCACTTCCTAACAAAGGCATTAAATTTTTAACCTTCATAATAAATTCTTGTCTGAAACTCTGCTATTTTCCCCAAAAGTTTAAGGAGGCTAAAGTTATCCCAATCAAAAAACCTGGTAAACGATCTGATTGTCCATCTTCATACCGTCCTATAAGCTTGTTGTCGAGTGTAAGTAAAATTTTAGAAAAAGTCATAAAAATTAAATTAAATGATTTTATAGAAGCCAACAATATTATTCCACCTCAACAATTTGGATTCCGAAAGGAACACAACACAGCTCATCCGTTGATAAGAATAAGGAATTTAGTAAAGACAAACTTTAACCATCACAAATCAACTGGGATGGTGCTATTGGATGTCAAATCTGCTTTTGATTCAGTCTGGCACGAAGGTCTCGTATTTAAGATGATAAATTTAAATTTCCCAATAGCATTGACTAAAATTATTCAAAGTTTTCTCACTTTTCGTTCATTTAAAGTTCATATTGGCTCACACCGTTCTGAAAGCCATTTTATAACGGCAGGTTGTCCTCAAGGGTCATGTTTATCCCCTGTCCTTTATAATATATATACCTCTGATTTTCCTCAATTAGACTACTGTACCTTGTCAATATTCGCTGATGACACAGCAATCCTAAGCTCTGAAATTTTGGCTGTTGATATAATAGCTAATCTACATAGAGCATTATCGGATATCTTAACTTATTTCAATAAATGGAAAATTATATTGAACTATGAAAAAACTCAGGCGATATACTTTACAAGGAAACGAAAAGAATGTTATATACCACAAACCAATATTATTATAAATAACAATTCTATACAGTGGGAACAAAAAGTAAAATACCTTGGTATTATACTTGATCCGAAAATGAAGTTTAAATATCATATACCCTATGTAATAAATAAAGTCAACATATTAACCCGTATCCTATACCCTTTTATAAATAGGAAATCAAGCCTTAATATTAATAATAAAAAACTCATTCTAAAGTCCATCTTTCACGCTGTAATATTTTATGCAGTTCCTGTTTGGTCTACTAGCGCATCTTGCCATATTAAAAAACTGCAAATAGCTCAAAATAAGTTATTAAAACTTATATATAACCTACCTTGGTTTTTTTCTACCACACGCCTTCATGATATTGCGGGCTTGGAATTAGTTTCAGACAAGATTAATAGGCTTACACAAAATTTTAATACCAGATGTCAGAATTCTGATTTCTTACATATTAATGAGCTAGTTTCAGCTTAGGTTTTATCTAGTCTGTAGTTAAGTAGTTTAAGTATTTAGGTTAAAATAATTATCAAATAGGTTTTTGCCAAATTTTCTCCTCCAATAATATATTATATATATGTATATAGAAATTTTTTTTTTTTAAATATATAGAACTATTATTAAGCTGAAAAAGAAAGATCTTGAACACTTAATATGTAATTCAAATTGAAATGTAAATGTAAATATTATGGATAAATAAATAAAAAAAAAAAAAAAAAAAAAAAAAAACAAAAATACATTTTTTAAATTATGCGAATTTTTGTGAATATGTTCAATTTGGGGTGAAGTTTTTAAATTGTTTAATATATTTAGAAGTCATGCTGCGAAAACAAATCAAAAAGTAGTAAAGCCAGCCAAAGACCAAACTGATTTGGTATAAGTAATAAAGAATGCCAAAATTACTTTATTAAAATACATACTTCAAAATGTTTACCGTCCTCGAAAAATGCAAGACTCTCATCATTCGCCTCGTTTTCATTACACTGAGAGCATTATCTCCATAATATCAATGAATTTTTACAATGAAATGAAATATCACTAGAATTCGCCCATTTAATTTTTTATTAAATTAATGCAGTTTTTTTTTTTAAATTTTGGGAAAAAATTTTCTTTTATATATTAAAAAAGTTCACATAAGTAATGAAAAAGTTCAATTATAAAGGTTTTATAACAATAATAAAAAAAATTTTCATAGATTTAAATAAGTTTTTCAATCACTTTGTGAAGGAAACTTCATTAGTATAGTAAAAAAAAAAATCATGAAAACTTGTCCAAGAAAATTCTTAATTATTCAAATTGTTATACTCTTAATTAAACATTAAACATTAGATGTTTTACTTTTAAATTTTAAAAATTAAAACCAAACGTTTTTTTTTATCTTTTATCATACATTATGATGTGAGAAAGATTATTCGAGTTCAGCATCATTTGTTTTTTGTTAAACAAGAAACCGTGCAATATTTATTTATTACTCAAAACAGTTTTTGCCCGCTACTGACAGGTCCTTACACGTTTCATTTCGCGTCACCGAAAATCATCAGAGAACCAATGTAGAAGGGCTAGAATATTCTACCCAAATTTTGTTTAACAAAAAACAAATGATCTTGAACTCGAATAATCTTGCTCACATCATTAAACATTAGTTAAAACATTTGAACAAGAATTCTGTTTGTAAAACGATAATAAATACAAGTGCAGTAGTTTACCTACATTATTTTTTCAGTGTTTTCATAAAGCTTAAATTTTTATACCTTTTATTAACCCTAAAAAGTTTTGAGTTCGCTTTTGTAATAAAGTTTTTATTTTTGAATTAAAAAATTGTTGATGGCAACCGATTTGATTCAGCTACGGTAAATTCTTTCACTTCGGCAACGGTATTTTTGGCGCAACGATTTTCAGTTCTTTCAGTAACAGTATTTTAGTTATTTCAGTAACCTTATTTTAAGGATAACTGTTTTTTTAGTTATTTAGGTAATGGTATTTTAAGGGTAACGTTATTTTAGTTATTCAGGTAACGTCAAAGCACACCGATAATTTTAGCCCCATTATGTCCGAATTTGTTTCTGATCTTTTGGTAATGGTGTTTTAATGATAACGCTATCTCTCAAGTTTAGATATTTCGGTAACAGTATTTTAGGGATATTGATTGCTTTTATTAATTAATAATCATATAATTACCAATTATATACTATTACCCTAACCGAGCACTAGCTACTATGGCCTTCGGCGCGTTGTAGCGAAAACAGACCAGTGCCTCTGGTGGGAATCGAACCCACAACCCCCGCAATAATAAGCCAGCACGCTACCAACTAGCCTACCGGGGCGCACAATAAAAAATAAAAAAAAAATACTTTTGAACGTGTCAACAGAAAATTAAAAATTTGTTGGAATTAACGAGGATTTCTCTTCTTTAACAGTGCTGCACAAAAATTATTTTATTTTCTCGAAAAAGATAATGAAATTGAACAAAATGTCCTTAATTCGCGAATATCTCAATAATCCCATAATTAATCTTTATGACATTTATTTTACAATTACCTTAAAGTATCACTTACAACCAGGAAAAATGGGACATTTTGAAAATTTTATAAAAACTAATCTAATTTCCCATCCTAAAACCTTTTTCTGCATCCGCGACTGCTTACAACAAATTCTAAATTGAGAATTAGAGGCGCTCAAAAATAAGCGTAATTTTTCCGCATGTATGTTTCATATTTAATACAAAATTTTGTATATTAACATAGTACCCTACGGGAAATGTATATGATTTTTTGCCACGCATGGGAAAATCGCGCTAATAGAAATAAAATTAAAACATTTTTTTTTACCTGATTTTAGTTCACTTTAACAGGTTTATTAATTTGAAAAATGCAAAACTAATTTCACATGATTTGCCATAACTTTTGTCCAAAAAGTCCAAATTAAAATGTTATATCGCAAAGGAAAGACAAAGCTTTATACTATTAAAAGCATTAAATATCGAAGTAGCATCGTTTTTTATTTAAACAGAAATCTGGTGTGAAATTCGCCATTTTTTTCTGATTTTAGCAGATTAATATGTCATATTCAACAATTTTTTGTTTTGCTATTCCCGGGTAAAAATACTTATGTCTAGTCATATATAATATAATTAAGTCATATCTGACTTTGAATGGAGTCACATTACGGCTAGCATCATTATAAAAAAATACATCTGATAATTTGTATTGAGAGAATTTTTTATATGATACTTGATATTATTATATGTCTCCAAATCTTACACCATATATAACTACATAAGACATATAATATTAATCCAAATATATGTAGTGATGGATATGATTATATATAGTCTTATTAAACTATGTGTGACTTCATACTGAAAATGTTTTTCTTATAACTTTATATTGCATTATATATAATCCTATACAGATTTTTGTAAAGTTCAATATAAAATTAGGTTCAGTATAAAATTCATTATCTATTTTATAATGAAATCATTTTCAAGTGAATTCTTTTATATTATTTCAAATAAAAATTGGGTACATTTTATAAGATAAAACCACTTAATTATATAACACGGAATGTATTCTTGATAATTTTTAAGCTTTTTGTTATGTTACATTTAAAAAAATTTGTGTCTTTAAAATTTTTGATTTTTAGAAATTTAAATTTTCAACTTAAAAACTTTTAAGCATAAAATCAAATCAGATATATTTATATCGAATTAGATATAATTTAATGATCCGGATATGGACAAATCTCGTATAAAATTGCATCAAATTATATCTAATTTGATATAATTAGATACATGTAGATGACCAATTTTTCGGATCAATTTGTATATGTTTTTACTTGGGAACTCATCAATATATATATAGCTATATTAGACTTCATATTGAAATTTTTGTCCGGGTTCTTAATAACTAATGTTTAGCACAAAAAAACTCAGCTAATTTTAGTAGTTTTTTTTTTTGCAACATAATTGTTAACTAATTTTGAGTATTTTTAGCAAAAATTTGTGTTCATTTGTTGAAAACATTACCACTTGACCGTTTAAGGGTTAAGTTTTTAATAGGAAGTTTTGTTGTTTCATATAACTAATAGAATAAGTATAAAATAAATTAAATTTATATGTATTAGCATTGAAACTATAAATAAAATGCCGCATATTCTACTGTAACTAAATGCTATAATATTAAATATACTTTTTTTTTGTTCTTATGTAACCAACAAGTCGTATACAAACGGTGAAAGGTAAAACTGCTGCGCGCATGTGCATTGTTTATTAGTTGTTTAACAACAACAGTAACATCAGCAGCCGCAGCAGCAGCAGCAATAATAATAACAGCAATACTGACAACAACAATGCGAATTACTAACTTACATACGCTGTAAGTGGTAATGATGTGTTTGAACACTGTCTTATTGTTATTGTTGTTGTTGCTGGCGTTGTAGTCAAGTCTCAGTCGTTGTAACCTTTCGCTTTATTCGTATTTTGCAATCACTTCCTGCGTAACTCACGCGTTGTTTTTGTATGTTGTTGCCACTATTGTTGTTATTATTGTTATTATTAATGTTGCACGTTCTCGTCAGTTTTAATTAGTGTAACGAATAGTGTAGCACAGTGCATGCGCATTACACACACACAAATACGCTCTACCACCAATAACAACAAACACTATGTTTAAGTGCAATTTAGTTATTCCCGATTAAAAAAACTGATATGGAGCTGCATATAGTTTTATCTAATTTCATACGACTCCAAACATATAAAATTTCATCCAAAAATTGGCCCGATTAAATTGTATCAAATTAGGTCTAATTTTATCATATTCGATTTATAAAATTACAATTGAGCAATTCCACTTAATATCACCGTGAAATTAATCGATGTTTTCCGATTTTGATAAAATTTTGTAAGTGTGTGCGGTGGTGAACGCAAGTATTCAAAAAATTTTTTTTTTTTGAAAACTATGGCAACCCTTTGGCTTCAAATTGGGGGGGGGGTATGGACTTCACTTAAAAGGTAATAACTTTTGATGTGTAAAAAATATTGACAAACTTATTTTTGCATAAGAACGGCAAGGCTTTGGGGTATAAAAAATTAAATAAAAAAAAATTTTACACATTTTTTAAAAATAAAATTTTTTGAAAAAAATACTTAAAAATCAATTTTTGGAAGAAAAAAAATGTATTATATTTTATCAAAATCGGAAATTTCACTGTGATATTAAATTGAATTGCTCAACTACAAATACAAGTACAATTCGAAGTGATTTGATAAAGTTTTATCCGAATTTTATCCTCATCAAATTATATCAAATTATACGTCATACCATAAGCTTATATAATTTAATGTTAAACATAAAATTTATTATAGTTTTCAAACTACAAAAGCGCTTATTTGAGAACGTCTATTGTTTCAATTAAATTTTAAAATGATAGTACGAATATTCAAATTGAAATAAAAATTTCAGCGTAATTTATCATTTAAATTCAGATAATCCCAATTTAATTTGTAGTTTTTGCAAGTTTTAATGCGTAATGTATAATATAATATACATTTAAAGCCACATTCACACTAAATTGCAAAACACGCGTTTTGCCACAACACGTATTTAAGTTCTTTATTCTATTCCAATAGCTATTTATTCGTTTCCAAAATATGTTTGTGTAACAAGACATAAATCCAATATTAAATGATATATGATTATATCCACAATCACATATATCCATATAAGGCTTTATAAAACTATATGTTTTTATATTAAATATATGAACATTTTTACTCGGGTTGTTTTTATGTTTTTAGTTCATACGAATCATGTTTTGTTTATTAGTAAATGTTAAATAAATCATAGTGTTGGTATAACAAATCTTAAATAATTTTTAAATAATTGTTTTAGGAGTTTTGTAGATTTTAAATATAGTGATATTTTGGTTGATTGGTTGGTGATGGTTCTGAATTTTTAGTGTAATAAAAAAACGCAATTTATTTAAAAAAGAGCCAAAACTCGATCATTTCTTTTTGTATATATATAAAAAAATTATAGATGTTTATTCAATCGATCCAGAAAGTATTATCGTGTAGCTCGGATTAGATTTAAAGGAAATATTCGTTGAATATTTTTAAATATTACAATATTTGTATGATATTTTTGAAGAATATTATTTCTTTTATTATTCTTGGATAGATACTGTAACATGGCGTAATTGTAATGTATGTATAAATTCCTCATACGACATGTAGTTTAAACATACTGAATATTTACGGGTTAGGGGAATAAAAAGATATCCTCTTATGTACTATCTTTTCGAGGGAAAATGTATATAAATAAAAAAGATGGCGGGTTTTTTTTAAACGTTATAAAATAATAGGTATTTTATTTAAGGTTAAGTTTAATGTTAAGCCTAGAGTTTTTAGAATTCACAACCTTGCTTTTTTATAAGGGTTTTAGTACTTCACAATTCCCCTTTTTGGGTAATTAATTTATCTTCAAATTAATTAATTTCAGATAATTTAGAATTTGCACTTTTTGGTTATAAATTAAAATTAACAATTTAGAGGTTTTTTTACTTTAGCCATAAGTTTGGTTTATTTTAGTTTCTAAGTTTTGCGTTTAAGTTTTACTTTTAACCTTAATTTTATCTTTAGGTTAAAGTTTTAATTTTAGATTTAAGATTTAGTTTTCTTCACCTTAGAATTAAGGTTTTTTTTTTTTCAATTTTCACCAATTGGTTTTAAACTTCAGATAAGGGACGCTGTTTGGATGACGAGTAGAAAATTCTGTGTTGATTTTGATGATGTATAGTTGACATTAGCTGCATTATTATTGATAACGGCAAATGACATTTTTGGGGGGGGGGGGGGGGGGGGGGGGGGGAACAGCTAAGGTTGGTACAATTGGTACTATTGTTCGGTACCTTTTGTTCACAAAGTGAACACATATACTAAAGAAACTTCTGCTTTAAAAATATGTAGCTGTTTGGGTTGTAATACAGTTTCTTTATTTTTAATGTAAATGTAAGTCATTTGTGGAACAAATAAATTTTTTAACTAACCTTGTAGTTCATTTAAAAAAACAACTCACATCAAATGACTGTTTTATGATTTTGCATTCATTTTTTACAGTTTTTTTTTTTGTTATTAAAAAAAAAAAAATAAATAAATGTCTGTTTATTTTTTACTACCATGTGGTTAATTTTTACTACAATTGTTAGTTATTTTTTGAACATTAAAAAACAAATGTCAATGTTAGTTGAAATAAATGAAATGTAAGTCGTCCTTTCTTTAAATGAAATTTCATTTGTTTTTGACTACAATTGCTGTCGTCTTTACCAACATAATTTCCTAAGTGTACAACATTATGAACATTATGTTAATATATAAGAAGGACAATAGTCAACAAATATTTGCTGAAAAACCATTTTGAGTTACACTATGAAACCTTCTGGATCGATCGAAAAACGGGGAATTTTTTTTTATAAATATTTTTTTTTTTCTCAAATTCAGATGTATTCTAAAGTAATTATTTTTAAACGTTGGCGAAATTTCGATTTTGAATATAAGCAGTTCCTAGCCGGACCTTGTACACAAAAAAAAATGTCCAGTGAAAATTTAGTGAATAATGTTTTCTATCCAAATAATAAAACTTCTTTAGTTAAATATCGTACATTTTTTAAAATACAAACTAAAAATAACTAAAACTTAAAAACAGTCGTTGCAGTTTTTTCTGCATATCCCTTTTTAACTAATTTGTACTAACTATTTCTGCTATTTAAACAGATTTATAACTATTCGTGTATGCATAGTATAAAGGCAGAAAATTTCTCTGATTTTGAAAATACTATTTATCTAATTTCAACACTCATATGTATATTAGTTTTTCCTAAAAACAGTGTTAATTAGAAAATCAGGCGTGGGATACTAATATATTTTACCTCATAATTAACGCATGCGTGCGTAAATGTTTTTTTAAAAACAAAACAAAAAATAACAGACTCAAAATAAAAGATGTTTAAATACAGATAAAAACAAACTTCAACAACCTTTGCAAAGTCTTTTGCTTTTTTAATAAATATAACAAATTAAAGCTAAAAGCCAACATAAAAAATAGAGTAACAAAACTCTGGCATTGGCTATATTTCTCAGCTAAACTAACAGCAGCAACACCAGCAACATTACTAATACAAAGTACTACCACAAAGTCTAACTGGCTGGCTGGATGGCCCATGCATATAAACGAAAATATGGTTAAAGCATGCAAATTTAATTTACATATGCAATGAGCGTACATTTTTTTAAAAGAAAAAAGTAACAAAAAAAAACACGAGGATCCAAAAATTTCATATGAAGTGCAAACCGAAATATAAAAATTTGAAAATCAAATATATATTCCACACTATACATGAGAGTGGTCCAAAAGAAGATGAATGTTGGATTTTGCGATCTCCACAATGTTACTTCTATTCCTTATTGTCTAGAAACTCTATGCGCCAATTTTCAGCTAAATTTGTTAAAATTTAGTAATTAACATTAATAATTTGTCTCAAGAAGAAAATCTCACAAATTTAGAATTGACTTTAAATTGAATTCTTTCTTAACTTACTTAACATACCTTAACAAAATTTTCCAATATAGGCTAAATTTATGTGCAGATAAGGAATAGGAAATCAAAATGCAAAAAAATTTAACAGATTTTAAGATATACATCTTTTGGTTCATATTATAAAATTTTCTGAAAAATGCCATTAAAAATCCTACTTGTTTATGTCTTATATGAACCAATTTCTCAAATATACACAGAAAAAAATATTTCCCTGCTTTTTTTAATTATATCGATTTGTTGAAATTTTTAAAAGCTGCCCAATAAAAATTAATTGAATCAATTAAATATTTGCTCAAATTCGGATTATTGAATCTGCCCAATCTTGGCCTAACAATAAGTGTATAAATCTTACAAAACTAACTTAAAGACTAGTTACTCCCTAGGAGCCATTCTGAAGTACCACCCTCTAAATTAAATGGGCGGTAAGTCTGCACGTTGCAGTCTGTTGTGCGTTTGGGTTCGAGTAAGGGCTCTCGCCAATGGATTTGGATGGTTGTTGAGCTTTTCCACGTATTTCGTTCTGACGTCCATAAACTCTTCTCTAACTAACGGAATATTTAAGTCCTCGTGAATGTTGATATTTCTGACGCGCCACGGAGCTCCCGTAATGATCCTCAGAATTTCGGATTGTGCCCTCTGTATAAACCACAAGTCCATATTGGTTTTATAATACAATTATACAGGATGACTCTAGAGTCAAGGCTTAGTTTTGAATGCTTATTAATTAAACATTGTAATTATCAGGCTTTTAGCTTCATATGAAAACTCTTGGCTTCTAAGTGTTTTCGCCATGTACGACGTCTGTCCAAGTGAATACCAAGGCACGTAACACTCTCAGACTGTGGGATAATTACACCATTTAACGAGACAGGGGCACAAGACCCCATTCTAAGTGTAAACGTAACGTGCTTGCTCTTAAGTTCATTAAATTTAATTCGCCAGTTCTTGAAAAACGTGTCCACAGCTGTAAGATGGTTGTTAATTCTCAAGAAGCCAACATAAGGGTCTGAGTGAGTGCTTATCAAAGCAGTGTTATCCGAAAATGTTGATGTTGTAATATATTCAGATATCGGCAGGTCTGACGTAAATATGAGATAAAAAACAGGGCCGAGAACATTTCATTGAGGAACATCTGCATTCATTTTATAATCAGAAGCTGTAGTTTCTTTATATTTCACTTGCTTGAAATTTTTTTTATACTATCGCTCAAAAATTTTGTAATATTTATGTATGTAGTTGCTTTTTTTGTAAAAAAAAATCCAAAAAAATTGTTGCCATACTCCCTACATTTCAACAGAAATAAAAATCTAATTTCTGTGTGAATTTTATCACATAAGTATAACTAAATAATCTAACTAAATGAGAATTACATGACGGTTTAAATTCAATGTATATTCAATGTGTATTCAATTTAAATTCAAGCTATAAAAAACATTTGGTATGGCAACAAAAATGTATCCAATTGTTTTTTTTTTTTGCTTTTTGAGAAGGTATGAAATATTGATCACTTTTTAATCAAATGAGTTATTATTTAATTGAATAATAATTCAATTAAAGAGGTATCAATTTTTAACTGAATTATCAATTTTCGTTGTTGGGGGAATTTCAGCAATTAAACTTATTGAACTTATTGGTGGTTTTCGTGATTGAAATGTGTTTTTATTTTTGTGTGAGCTAAATTGAGATAAAGATTAGGAATCTGCAATTGTAATTTGGATTTTAAATTATTCGCGTTTTTCAAAGATTCCAAAAAAAATCGAAATTTTTGGGGTATTTTTCTAATTACAAGAAAACAACTTCCTTGAAAAATCCAACTGGTTATGGTGAGGATAACAGATATAATACATGAGGTTACTTAGATTTTGGCTTTTTTTGGTTTTTTGCTGATATTTAGATCATTAAAATTTACTTGTTAACAAAAATCCTAACTCACATAAGATGAGATTCCACGGTAATATATTCATGCCCAAATAAATTTTCAGAGCGGAAAATATATAAATACTTTGTGATCAAAGTTAAACACCTTTTTGTATGAAGTTATCAAAATTCGAGAATTCCGCGACTCCGATTTTAATTTGGATTTCATGTTCGTAATGTACACCCTGAAATATACTAGGTTAGGTTATGCTATGTCGAAAAGAGGATTCGGAGAAGGGATATGTTTCCCTAATCCGACTCAAGTCCCTGAGGACTTAAACTTGAGCCAGAATGTCGGCTTGTTGTGCGCTCTAAAAAATCGGTCCCATGTCTATTTCCTTGAAATATACTAAATTTGATCTGTTATTTCTATTTTTTTTAATTCATATAAATTAATAGAAAAAGTACAACTTTGAAACTTCAATTACGACCTACGATCTTTTTTTGAGATTTTGTTTTGTTGGCATACTATATTTATTTGCATAGTGACATACTTTAAACATTGTGGAGCTCGCGAATTACAAATTTTTTTTTTTGACCACCTTACTACTACAAATTAGGATGTCCCTTAATATAGCGATTTGTTGATTCGTTCATCAAACCCTCCAGTTTTATTACAAATGTTTCCAAATGGAATAAATAGATTTGTTTTTGTTGTCTGGAAAACGTCTGGAAAAAATTTATTTTTTAGTTCATTTATTCATTTAATATACTCAAAATTAAGCAGATATGGAATTCTGACTTCATCCGATATCATTAGCCTGAAATCCAAATTGACGCACAAATTTTTAAACTAATTTTAAAGATTTTTTAAAATGCCTCATTTGGAGATGTCGACTGCTAGTTTTATAATATTATGAATTTTATAAATTGGAAAAATAATAATTCGAGTTTGTATTTGGAGCAACTCCTTTAACTCAAAATTTTAATGTTTTTATTAAAATTTGCTTAGTTTTGGGAAAAATATCACTCAAATTTTATAACCTTTACTTTTAGTTAAAAAAAATATTTAGCCCTTAGTTTCATGGGGACAAAAAAAAAACCCATGAAACTTAATTTTAAGTATTACTACAAGATTGTTAAGCGTCTGAATTAATTAAAAAAATCTCCCCTTGATAAAAAGAACTATTTTATATAACCTGATCCATATACGGTTAATTTTAACACTTTTGACCAAAATATACCCATTTGGAAATATACAGAACACCACCTACCATAATTTTCGGACAATATCACTTAAATTTTATTAGACTATTAACAGCTTCACTTTTATTCAAAAAATCCTTAACCCTCAGTGACTATGGGACAAATTAGACCTTTACATAAAAGTAAAGATAAATATTGTCTTATGATATTTTTCCGAAAATTACGCAAACTGTAATAAAAACATTTAAACATTCAAAAACATTCAAATTTTGTTAAATTTTTGACGAAATGAGCAATTTTTATAAAATATCCTTTACAGAAACAAACAAACAAAAACTGGAATTATTATTTTTCCATTTATTTTTTGTGTTTCTTGGGTTTCTGTTTTAATGCAGAAATTCTGATTCAAAAGTCCAAAATATCCATTGATACATTTTAAAGTTTGCTTTTTTAGTTTTACGTCTATATGTATGTTTTGGAATTTTTATAAAAATAGCAATCGACATCTCCAAATTGTGCATTTTAAGAAATCTTTTAAACCAATGAAAAAAAAAAAGACTTCTTTGCATTTTTATCATATTTGTGGGTCATTTTGCACTACATGCTAAAGTGGGTTAATGATACCCGATGAAGTCAGAATTCTAAATCTGAGCAATTTTGAGTATAATAAATAAAATAAAAAATAAATTTTTTCGAAACTTATAATTTTGGGAATTTTTAATAGTAAGTAATACACTTTTTTCCAAAATGGGCCATTTTCGGCCAACTTTCGGCACGGGTTAAAGTTTTCCAAAAAATCGTTTTCTTCCATTTGAAACCATTTATATAAAACGGGGGGGGTTTAATGACAAATCTATTTTTATGGGACACCCTACTATACATAGTTAGTAGGTATAGCGTGCAGTAAATTATGGCTAAATTTGTAACAAAAAAAATTAAATTTAAAAAACATGGTTAAAATATTTTTTATTTTTTTTTCCCATTTTTATTTTGAACGTTATAGTAATTTTTCGCACCAACTGTTTTAATTATATTTGTTAACACAAATGAGTAAGACCAAATGCAAAAAAAAAAAAAAATTAAAATAGATAAAAAAAAACACAATATCAAATAATTTTTAATAGTTAAAATTTTATTTTAACAATAAATTTTCTTAAAAAATAACGATGAAAATTTCAATTAACTACGAATCTTAGCAAATAACCTTGCCTCTTAATAGTTACACACAAAAAAATAGAATAGCAACACTTTTTTTATTGGCTTTAAGATTATTTTGTTGTTGTAGATTACGATCTTATTTAAGATCATACAACATATATGTTGATTTTAAATACTAAACTCCGCAAGAGATTTTGCACGTTATTCATTGAGAATGAACAATTTTTTTTTAAAGGCCACATTTAACTATCAGACAGTAATTTTTCTATTTATTTGTTCATTGGCTTGACTGGAGGTATAGTAGTCGTGGTGTTTTGTTTGTGTGACTTTTAGTTGCTGGCATACAAGTAAAAATAAAATGAAATTTGTTAAAATACACACACAGAGAAAAATTTAGTTATTTGCCAACTAAAATTCGGTTACTAATAAATACTACTCAAATTCTGTTATTACAAATTTCAGCACAACTTAACATTAGTTTTTACAACAAAGTTCGGTTAATTCAACTGAATTTTAGTTGCAAATGCCAAAAAAAAATCAGAAATCTAATGTTCCATTGTACTAACTGAATTTATAAGTTTTTACCATAAACATACACTTTTCAATTCGGTTGGCACTTTACTTCTCTGTGTGCACTAATAGAAAAAATTTAAAAAATTTTAATTTTCTTTATGAGATCCGATAACTTAATTCAAAATAACCTTATAACCAAAGCCCAGTCTAGTGGAAATAAAAGCTATCAACATTTTAAAATTTGACTGGATATGAATCCTAGATCAAAACTATATACAAAATTGTAATTGTATATAATTATATAATTGCGATTATATGTCCAATATTAATTTAAATATATCATTCCTTTTTTGAAAGAAGACCAAAAAATTTTGATTTTTTGACCTCATTGCTTCCGATTTTTTATATCAAAAACATATCGCTCATTTGCTGCAATAACGTCATAACTCAAAAATTTTGATTTTGTAGAAAACGAGTTTAAAGTTTTCACTTTACTACCACCTTTAAGAAAAAATAATGACATATTTTTTTCTCAAGAGGTGAGTATTCGAGACATTAATACAATTATTTTACACAATATTAACAACGAATGATTCTGAGTCATTATCTCAAAAATCATGTTTTTTGAGTTATGACGTTCTTGCAGCAAATGAGCGATATATTCTCTATGCAGCCTAAACACATCTCCATATTCAGTGTTGCAATTTTTTAAAACATTTTGGGATTTTTTCTCGGTTTTAATTTTTAAAAAACTTCCAAAAAAAAGTAAAAGTATGTAACTTTGAAATAATTTTTTTTTTGTATAATTTAAACTTTTTATATTTTCAACAGGTTTTAAGATAGTTTAAAATTCTAAACATACTATTAACAATACCAAAAGCTTGATTTATTTAAGTTAATTTGAATTTAAATTTGAATTTATTTGACAATCCCATACAACAAGATAGATATCCTTTAATTTAAAGTATGGGATGTAAAAAATTGTAATTACATAATTGGGTTACATTTATAGATTTAGATTATTAAATTACTAATAATTAATAAAAATATAAAAAAAAAAAAAAATTACAAAAAATTAAAACAATAATGACAATAAATAAAAATTAATAATATTTATTTACTGACATGAAAAACTTTAAGTTGAAAAATGTTTTGTTATTTCCTTTTTGAAACGTGTTGCGTTATTGTTGGTTTGAATTTTGTTTGGCAGAAAGCTCCAAAGATGGATGGCGTTAAAATAAAATTGCCATTCCGTAATAAGACTTCTGTACAGGAGGGACACTATCTTTTTACCCATTCCTGATTAAAAAATGCAAGGCGGTCATACAAATGTCTTGGCTCCTTAATATATATTATTTTGTAAAGCAAGATTCTCCCGAGACATGCCATACAACTGATTTGTATATGAAGATAATCTACAATGATCAAGCTTTGAGAGTCCAAAAATATATCTTATTATTTTATTGCAGACCACCTTTAATTTACTCTTACTCGTGGAATCACAATGAGCGAAAAGCTCAGAGCCATAGAGCAAACTGGGCATTAAATAAACTTTAGCAATAAGCATTCTGATTTCTTGGAGACTATAGAGTTGACATGATTGATTATTAAAAATAATCCCAAGGTTTTTCACAGACGAAACTATTTCAATTTTCTTGTTGTTGAGAACAATATCAAAGTTAACGTTTAATTGTGACGATTTTTTGCGTATTATGAGGCATTTTGATTTTTGAGGGTTTCAGCAAAGCCTATTTTTCGAGGCCCAGAGGTAAATTTGGTTGTTATTATTTAAGAATACTGATTGGCAGCGATTTGACAAGTACAAATTAAGCAATAAGTGTTCACTTATTTGAATGTGCATAAGTTTTTCAAGTACTTTGGATAGGAAAGGTAAAATTGCTATTGGACGAAACTCTGAGTTTGATTTTGGTACTGGTATGACTGGTATGACTTTTATTTAAGTTTAGTTTTTTTATCTAAAAAAAATAATTTTTGGACATATAAAGGAAGCTTAAGACGTCACTGTTTTCTTTATTTTTTTTTTGTATGGAAATAATGAATAACACCGGTCGACAAAAAAAAAAATTTCTTGGGTTTCTGTTTTAAATTCTGCAGAAATTCTGATTCCAGACAACGAAAAACTCCAAAATATTCATTGCTAACTTCTAAAGTTTGCTTTTTCAGTTTTACGTCTCTATGTAAGTTTTGGAGATTTTACGATCAGCAGTAGGTAGCACTTAGATCAAAAAAAAACTTTGATAAAACATTTCGAAGTTAGACCCAAAAGTCTTGTTGTTTGGTTTCAAAAAATCGAGAAAATTAGAGAATATTCGTATCAGAGAAAAAGCCAAATTTAATTTTACATAAAAAATGTTAAATATTCGATTAACTCATTTAAAAAAAAAATTTGAAGGGGGAGAACAATTTGGAAAATGCATCAATAATGCAATTGCTTAAAAAGTGCATTTTTTTCAATACATATTTTTTACACAAGAGGTAGTCAGCTTTGACAACCTGTCAGTGCACCCAGTACTAAAACAGGGTCCCCCAATCACAATATTTCAGAAGATTAACAACTCCGTTACAATTTTCAACTTGATTCATATACACAAAAAAAAACGTTATTTGATGAAATTTAGCAGATTTATAACTATATACTTATGTAAAAAAAATTCACACAGAAATCAGTTTTTTCTTTCTATTGAAACGTAGGGAGTATTCACAAAATAATTTTCGATTTTTTGCAGAAATTAACCCTTTTATTAAAACCAGTGTATTTTTTTAAATAATTTTTAATTTATTTTTTAACATTTTTTGTTTAAAAAAAAAGTATTTACAATTTTTATTAAACAGAATTTAACTAAAAACTTACATTATCAATTTTATGATAATGTTTTATAAGAAATTAATATTTAAATTTAAACCACTGCAATAAAATTATTTAAATTAACAAAGCAATATAGCCAACGAGAATTAATAAAATCTAATTAAAATGAATTTAAAATATTTATTACTCATACATAAACATTTATAAAAACAACTACATACATATATAAATACAGTTGTTTTTCGATTTAACGAACTATATAATGTCAGCCCTGTTCGTTAAATTGAAAAATTCGTTAAACCGAGTACTATTTATGACAAAGTTTGTTTAACCAAAAACTATGGAAATAACAACTCTAAAATTTTTTTGGAGAATGCCTTTATTATTATTTTAATTATAAACAGAGTAATAAATAAAATAAATGCAATTCATATGAATTCATATCGTGTTAACAAAGAATAACTAAACAAAAAGTTCTTTTTTAATCTAACAAAAAAATAATAATTTTTCAAGCTTATTTTTTTGAGAACTACTACTAATACAAATCTATTTTAAATGGCTTCAACGGAAAAAATTGTTAATTTTTGTTTGTACATATTTAATTTTTTTTTTAATAACAATCTTTTTCTGCTTCCCATGTTTTCTAATGTTAACACTAGGTTGTCCCAAAAAAAATAATAGTTTGGATTTTCTCGGAAGATCTTTCCTAATTTGGATACTCATAAGGTAAAGTATTTTTGAGAATTTTATCAGATTTTTCGGAAGTGGTTTAGAGGTCGCGCAAACCGCTTTTGTACCAAAAATCGAGCTTTTTGGGCTTTTATTGAATTATTCTTGCAAATTGCTAAAAAATCGGTAATTTTTCGGCTTCTGAGTAAATATTCTTAAAGAAAATTTTCCGATCTTTAATTTTATGTGCATAAGTAATAAGTTTCGTCAGGGATTTTGCACATTTTGATACATTATATAACAGTTTTTGTAAATTTTCAACAAATATGAAAAAGAATGCTTAATAACTTTTAAAATTTGTATGAAGACTAAAAAAACTAATGATGCAGTTTAAAAGATTATGAAGTTTTAAATAAATTAGCAGAAAAAACAATATAATTTTCTGTTACCGTTCTCGAGTTATACCATTTTAAAGCTTTGCACCCATTGTATGAAATTTTTAGTACTATAAGATTTGGGCATCCGATTTGTTGTAAACTTTAGATTATGAGATTTGAAAATTTATTTATTGTATGTCAAAGCTTAGTTTTAAGTGTTGTCAAGTTGTGGACAGCAAAATAAGTAGCCAAAAAGCCGTTATCACTAGGTGGCACTGATATGGCTCGAACTAAAATTCATGATTTATTGGATTTGGGGGAACTACAACCCTATTTTTGGCAGATAATCTATAGGTTTTGAGATAACAAGTCACAATACAAATAAAATTTTTTAGTGAAAGGAAATTTAACAGAAGACATGATTGAAAATAAACAAATTCAGTGTTTTATTACAAAAGCCAGCCTAACTTTTGTTTGAAGCCTGCAACATTTCTACTGATTTTTTACAAACGGATCCAGAAAAATGGGAAAACAAAAAATCATTTCAGGAAGCAAAACACAAAGTTCAACAATTGCAAGTTGTAAATTATGTCGCAGAACGTGGTGTGGCCTTGGCTAATAGTTATATCAATATCACAACTTCTGAAACAGACTTTCACAGTTTACTGCAGGGGGTAGAGCAGCATCGCAAGAACTCTAATAAATGATTTATAACAAATCTATTTTTCTTTGTTTTTAATATAATTGTTATGTATGAGTGGTAAGTAACTATTATTTTATTTGTAAAAACATTTTCTAAATCCAATTGTTTAAAGTTTAAACCAATGCAAACCTAGTTCACACCTTATAGTATTATACATTTCATACAATGTGTACAAAGCTTTAAAAGGGTATAACTCGAGAACGGTGAGAGAAATTTCATTTTTTTTTTTCTGCTAATTAATTTAAAACTTAATAATCTATTAAACTGCATCATTAGTTTTTTTAGTCTTTATACATATTTTAAAAGTTATAAAGCATTCTTTTCCATATTTGTTGAAAATTTACGAAAAAACGTTATTAAATTGTCAAAATGTGCAAAATCATTGCCGAAACTTATTATTTATGCACATAAAATTAAAGATCGGAAAATTTTCTTTAAGAATATTGACTCAGAAGCTGAAGAAATATCGATTTTTTACCAATTTTCAAGCAAAATTCAAAAAAAGCCCAAAAAGCTCGATTTTTGGTAAAAAATCGATTTGCGCGACCTCTAAACCACCTCCGAAAAATCTGAAAAAATTCTCAAAAATTCTTAGCCTTATGAGTATTCAAATTAAGAAAGATCCCCAAAATTTTTTTTTTAATGGGACACCCTAGTTAACACCACAAACGATCGTACAAGAATGCTAAAAACTCCAAAATTAAACACAGAAAACGCAGAACATCGTTGGGGAATCCCCTTTCTCTATATGTCTATTGCTTTTGCATATTGTTTGCGGAAATCTTTGTATTTGCATTTCATTCTATACTTAAGACTCTAATTTTGTATTTGTTCGTTATATCGAGTACAAAATTACGGTACAAAGTTACGGTGTTCGTAATATAAGGTACTCAATTCAAAATTTTTATGAGTTCGTTAAATCCCGAATTCGTTAAACCGATGGTTCGTTAAATCGGAAAACTACTGTATTACAAAAAACCACAGCAATATTTTTTGAGCGATAGTATACAAAAATGTCAAGCAAGTTACGAATTTGAGCAAATATTTAACTGATTCAATTCTTTTTCAACAAATCAATTTAATTGAAAATAGTAGCGAAATATTTTTTCTGTGTATCGTTCGGATTAATAGTTTAGAAGTTCAATATTTATTATCATTATTTTTAAAATTTTAGTTTGGAAAATCTATTTTAAAATAACATTTTCGTGGTTTTTTCGACATTTTCCGAAAGTTGGAAAATTTTGTTTCCAGAATGCTTCTCCTACGCTTTTTAAACATCAGTACCTTTTGTGTAATGATCTTATCATTTTGAGATTGGGAAAACACTTGTTGCCAAATGTTAAATTGCTTTGCCTGCGGTGATGCGTAGGTATTATTCCGACACAGCCGCCTGATGCCTTTTAACTGACGTATTATTTTAAGTGTAAGTGGGAGGAGGAATCTGCACCTAGAAAACAAATTCGGTAATAGCAACAGTATTTGTTGTCAATCGAATGCTTCGGTAGTTGCGACCGAAATTTCTGTTATGATAAATCATTCGATTGAAACAACAGAAATTTTGTCACGACAATAAAATTTCGAATGACTCAACAGAAATTTATTGATAACTACAAATAATTTCGATAGTTACAACCGAACCATTCGATTGGCTACAAATACGATTGCTCTACCGAGTGAGTTCTAAATTGTATAGTCCCTATTTCAGCGATTTGTTCAGCCGTTAAAATGGAGGTTTTTGAGCCGTTGAAAAACTTACTCCTGGAAACACATTTTAAATTTCTTATTTCTAGTTAAAGGGATTTGAGAAGTCCGTCAGGAGGGAGGATTTACCTTATTTAACCCTCCCCCAAAGAATTTCCAAAAATCTGGCGTGGGAAGTTCTTTAGGTGGGCGACATTCGCATATTAAACCCCAATTCCTGGCAAAAATTCTACAAAGTCCTTGAACAGTGAGCTAACCTATACCTCAGGGAAGTCGTATTAAAACTTATGGGTAAAACTTGTTTCCTTTTTTTCACGCCCTGTAGATATTTTGAAAAATCCCATTTTGGCAGATGTGTATAAGGGAGGAGGAACCTGCATAGCAGATACCCAGTTCCTTAATTTAGCCGTTTGGGCAGGCCGTTAAGGGAGAGGATTTTAACCATTTGTTACCTTAATTTTACCAAGGTCCTACCTAAAAATAAAATAAAGTACACCATACTTCATACACATATTTGAAACACACATACTTGAAATTTCAGATTTCTAGGCAAAGCGATTGAGCAGGTTTGAATGGTTAATACTTAGGCTTTAATGGGGAGTACTTATTACCGCATTGCTGGCAAAAATTTAAAATAATTATTTTGTAACTGAATTATAACATTCTACCAGGAAAACATATTTAAAATTGCCGGCTTCTCGCCAACACGATGTCCCCTCGAAAATTTTAAAAAGTTACTTGTTAGTGGATTAGCCCATTCCAAATAAATATAATATATACCTAAAACTGACCAATTAGAAAACAGATTGAGCAAATTAGTAAAGTTAAAATTCTTTATTTAATTTGGCCACACTTACCAGTCTTACCACACACTTTGCATTTATGGCAAATCAAAAAATATCCCCCAAAAAATCCCCAAATTAAACAATGTGAAATCTTAAATTATTGTCAATTAAGCCCAAATTTACTTTACAGTTAAAATTAGAGTTAAATTAATAAAATTATCACTGCAAAATAATTTAAAAAAACCATCAAATTAAGAACTGTTTTTCGTACACCCTTTTTTATTTCACATACTTTTGTAATTTTGCAAGGAAATCCTTCGATTTTTATCACGTGTATAAAAAAAAAAATACTAATTAGATTTAAAGAACTTTTAATTTCAGAAATTTTCATTAAAAATTCAGATTCATATAAATTTTAGGTACATACTTCTTCTTAAAATCTTCAGCTTATATAAATTTTTCCCCACAACAAAAAGACAGTTTTTATTTAATGCATAAAAAAATTATCTAAATTGAATTCATGCATAAAAACCCAAGCGAATTTCGAACATTTTCTGATGGTTCTTATTCTAAAAGTCGTAAACCACACTTTATATTTGAAGGAGGTTTCCAAAAAAATTACTTAGAAATGTGAATAGATTTGAAAAAAGATAAATTTTAAAGCGTATGGATTTTATTTTTAATTTTTGAGTCAAGTGAAATGGTTTTTGGAAGCATCTTCTTTATAAAAAATTTTAACTTATAGTAATATATTTTCAGCTCAATTTTGAATTATTTAATCTTAAAGTTATTCGTTTAAATTCAATATGACATCTGATTTTTGCAAGCACTTTATCAGCACTCTTTTAAGAAACTTTTAAATTTTTCATATAAAAAGTTAGTAAAGTTGCTTGCTTTGTCAGAGTTTTTCTATATTGAAACTTAGTAAAGTTGCTTGAAAAAATCGGGTGAATAGGCTTTAACTTAATTGATTTTATTACAAACCTATATACAATTAAAATATTTCACAAAAATTTGTAATATCCCCAAAAAATCCCTAAAATATTTTTGAAATCGCCAAAAAAAAAAAAAAATATACTGTCAATCCTGCCAATTTAAAATGTCTGTCACCAAGACGAACGAAAAATCCCCAAATGTGGGCACAACCCCTAGTCTGGCAAGACTGGTCACAGCTGAATTTATTCATTATTGTTGTTATATTATAGCCAACACTTTCACTGGATCGCGAATCTTTTTTATCGGGTCTCATTAAGGGTTTCATTAAGGGCTGTATTTTTGCAAAGACTATTTCTTTTTGTTATTTTTTATCTATTTTGTTTTACAAAAAAATTCTGCACTACTTCAAATTTTTTCGGAGTGTAATTTTGAAGAAAAAAAAAACCTAAACAAAAGCAAATCTTAACCGTTTTTCTTGTTGTTGTTATTGTTTCTTTCATACATATTCATATTCGTTGCATAGACATTCATCGTGATCTGTACACAAAATGTTTAACATGACCAGACTAAAGCTAAGTCCATAAGTCTCTGGCTTAAGTAGAGATTTAGAAAAGCAAGTGTCTATTTGAACGATGACTTTAAACATTAAGCTTAGATGACCTGTGTGTGTGTGTGTATGTGTGTCAGTGTGTCTGTGTATGTGCAATTGCTTATCGAAAAGAAAATGAATACAAATACGAATATAATCGTAGTTCAAAACTCTTCGAAAACATAGAAACACAACGCATGCTGTGCGTACTGCAATAAATCAACATTTTATTTGTTGAAATAAATCTGCACTTTATTGCTTCATTATTATGCGAAATTGTTATTTATGGCAGCAGGAAGTAGCACACACATAGAAATAACACTTCTATATTTAGAGAAATTCACATACACACACACACACACATTGACAATGGAAAATCTGTCCAAAATCAGGGTCAAAATTAGATAAAATTCTAAAAAGAATTTAATTTTTAATTTTTTCATCGAGTATTCGGTTGTATGAGACAAATTATATACCAATAAATTTTTTTTAGAACTGGTTAACCTCTGAATCTATTCCAGGACGGCTTATTTTATCACCGGTTCTAGAACAGGTACCTGTGAGTCAAACTGCAAGGTTTAACTGTCCCAGAACCTGTTAAATAACTGGTTGTAGAACCGGCTCACAAGCAATCTGTTTTTGTTTGGAGGTAAAGAACCTATTGCAAATAGGACAAACTCCAGAAAAAAGAATCGGTTGTAGAACATAAGTTAGAACATATGATAATACGGCATAAATTGTTCTGCAACCTCTTATTTTGATTTTACTATTTTACTAGGATGTTTATCGCTATTAAGTTATGACAGCTGAAAAAGTTGTTTGCTAACATTATTCTGTGAACTGAACGAATAATAATTGTCTTTACAGATTTGAACCAGACTGCTAAACTTTTAGTTGCATTCTCTTAAAGTGAACGCAAACAAATCAGATCTTTTAATATCTAACCATCACTTGATCTTGTATTTAACAAATTTTCTTTTAAACTCACAATCAGTTTTCTTTTTATTTTTTTTTTTTTTTTATTAGAAAAATCAATCATTTCATTCGATAAATTTCAATAGCTTCATTATAATTGTTTGCCATTTAATGTAATTTTCCTGTTGGTACAATTCAATCTTAGCTGATCTCTGACAGAGAAGAAGTCTTCATAACTTGTAATCAGTCTTAATAGAATTTGAAATTCTGCGGATAATAAAAAAATAT
This sequence comes from Delia radicum, assembly GCA_021234595.1. NCBI lineage: Eukaryota > Metazoa > Arthropoda > Insecta > Diptera > Anthomyiidae > Delia > Delia radicum. Next base: position 172,288,441 of record CM037852.1, read on the forward strand.
GCATCGTCACATCCATTAGTCGATTCAATGCTTATTCTTTTCAATATTTTTTTTTTATAGTTTTCTATTATGTGTAATGCGTAATACTAGTAGTAGTCAGTTTTTTTTTCTCACTTTATCTAGTTTTTATTACCAAACACTCATAAACTTAATAGGGAACTTACACAAGGTCTAAAAGACCACATAAATATAAGCATACCAATATATTTTTAATTTTTCATTTATTAAATTGCTTTAAGCCTATTTAATTATAAGAATTTAAGTTGTTTAATTAAAGTGTAAAGTTAAGTTAGTGATTTCAAAAAGTTCACAGTTAAATGTTAGGAATATTCAAAACCGAATTTAACTTTAACGCATTTTCAATGCCGAAGTCTTGTAATTTTTAATTCAAAATTTTATTTTTGTTCTTTTAGCCATCATACTTTTTGAATAACAATCATTTTAAGAGCTTATTGTGAAAACTTGATAAGCCACATTTACAAGTTTATGGATTTTCGATATTTTCTTGATTAATATTTGATAGAAGTCTTGCTTAAATACTTATTGCAAGTACCTAGAGTATAAAGGTAATGCAAAAGTCATAATGGTTATATTTTTTAACCTTTAAAAGGAGAAAAGAAACTAAAAGTAAGATGTGGCTTATCATGTTTTGGCAATAAGCCCTTCATTTGTTAAATCCGTAAATTTAGTTTTAATCCGCAAAAAATTCCTATAAAAATTTAATTTAATTTACTTTTTCTGACTCAGAGCATGCGTTTTAACCTGAAAAGGTGTATTAATTATATGTGCAAAAAAGTATTAAAAATCTTCATAAAATGTATAAAAGTCTACATTTTTTTAAATTACTTAGGACTACTACAGCGATTTTATTAATGTTTTGGTACCAAGTATTAAGCAATATTAGGAAATCGTTTACCTAGACAATTCGTTAATCATTTGCATGTATTTTCAATACAATTAAGATGTCTCTACTGATTTGGCCAACCGCCGTACATATCCCAGTAAAAAACGCTGCTAACATGCAAGCAGGAATTCTTAACATACCTGTTTACATGTGCAATGATTTTTATATGGCGAATTCCCACTTGGAAGCATTACTTTTTCGCAAAATAAGCGCGGTTTTTAGCGCTTATAAAAAGCAGTGCTTTCATGGTTTTCAGTAAAATTACATTTCATGTCTACATTATTACGATTAAAAGTTATAATATGAATATACATAATAATTTATTCTATATAAAATTCTACAGATATTAGTTTTTTGTTGTTAAATTTTTGACATATAATATAATTATTTTATTTTTTCACCGCTCCACGTGCTAGCTCTTTAGAAACAGTCAAATGACTAATTATTTTTTATTTCATACCCGAAAACAGCAAACACAATCAGAAATCACTCGGGAAAATTTTTACAGATCGCTTATAATCCACGATAAACTTTCTGCATTACAACCTGCATCCTTGTAAGAGATTAAGGTAAGCTGCTTACAACCTGCATCCTTGTTAGGGAAAACAGTAAGCTCAAAATTTTTGTTTTTTTATTTTTATACGAAAATTATTCGTTTATTTCGCTGCTTCTAAATATTATGTAATAGTAAGCACTTACATAATCGCATTTGGTTTATCCTGCTTCTAAAAACAATAAAAGTTTTTATTGAAATATTGCCCAAGTTTTAGGTATACTCTGGGAACTTCTGTTTTAAAAGTATGTAGTTGTTTGGGTTGTAATACAGTTTCTTTATTTTGAATGTAAATGTCAGTCATTTGCTAAAATTTTTTACTAACCTTGTAGTTCATTTAAAAAAACAAAACCACATCAAATGACTGTTTTTACATTCAGTAGTTTTTTTTTTTGTTATATAAAAAAATAAAAAAATAAACGTTTGTTTATTTTTTACTAACATATGCGGTTCATTTTTACTATAATTGTTAGTAATTTTTTGAACATTAAAAAACAAATGATAATATTAGTTGAATTTACTGAAATATAAGTCGTCATTTCTTTAAGTGAAATTTCACTTGTTTTTAACTATATTCGCAGTGGTCGTTACCTACATAGTATGCTAAGTGTAGATCAAAAATACGATTTTTATGCATATACTAAATTTAAATTATTTACATGGAGAAATAACTACTACTGTACAGTAGGATGATAACCAGAGAAGACAAAAATAGCAAAATGAAAATTTCAAAACGAAAGAAAAAAATGCAACAAAACAAAAAGTTTGCAGCAATTTTTTTATCCAAAGACTTATTTAAATTTATTTTCTTATTTCGAGTAACCGAGATCAAATACCAGAAAATGGCAAATTTGTCTTCTCTGGTTATAACTTTATATTTTTTTTTTTTTTTTTTGCAAATATCAATTTTGACTTATCTTTGCTAACCGTAATTTTATAAAAAATGTAAAAAAATACAATATTGCTCTTTCGATGTTTTTAAAATAGTTCCCCCAAAAACTTTATGAAATTCAACATATTTTTTTGTTTAATAAAACAAAAAAATAATAATTCGCTAAAATTTTAAAGTAAGTATACTTTAACGATGCATGTATATCGTGAAGGACACGAAAGATTTTAATTTGATAGTTTTCTCGTATTTTAAAAAAAAATGTTTTAGGATTGTTTCCCAATGTGCTTAACAGGAGACGAGAGAAAGCAATTTAACATTTAAGGTTGCACGGGAGAGCCACGCCTATTTTTCTTATATCGGCCAGTTTTGGTACAGTGCTAACTGATGTTGTTACATTAATCTGTGACAGCTTTTGCTCAAATATGGTATGTAGGAGCTAAGATTACACAATTTAAAATTGTATTTAGTAAGTGAAGTGCAATACGCTTAAGCTCTATTCCGCCCACATTTGACACAGTACTAAAGACTTTTATAGAAAGATGGCGTTAACTTAAAAATGTTTAACAGAACCTAAAACACCTCAATTATATATTTTGTGCCTTAAAGAATATGCCACGCCCACTCATCCCGTACCTCCCACATTCACTTGCCTAGAAATATTGGTATAAAACATTGTCCCGAATTTGGTTTAACGGCATTCAACAGAAGCTGGGAATGTCCATTGTTGGGCACTAAGTACGGTGCCCCTTTGTCCGATCAAGATCATGTGTGGCCCATAGTTTCGTTCATAAATTGTGCTAAATCGGTTAAGTCGTTTGGGATTGAAACATAAAAACAAATACTACACTTAGAATACTATGTAGGTAAAGACCACTACAATTGTAGTTGAGAACAAATGAAATTTCACTTAAAAAAGAACGACTTACATTTCATTAAATTCAACTAACATTGTCATTTGTTTTTTAATGTTCAAAAAATGACTAACAATTGTAGTAAAAATTAACGACATGGTAGTAAAACATAAACAAACATTTATTTTTTTTTCATTTTTTTAAATAACAAAAAACAACTGTAAAAAATGAATGTAAAATCATAAAACAGTTATTTGATGTTAGTTGTTTTTTTAAATGAACTACAAGGTTAGTAAATATTTTAATTTGTTCTACAAATGACTGACATTTACATTAAAAATAAAGAAACTGTATTACAACCCAAACAACTACATATTTTTAAAGCAGAAGTTCCCTGAGTGTAGGGATATATGTATCGAATATAGAATAAGTCGAATCATAAGTACGACCATAGATAATATTTACGAAAATGTATTAATTTCAGCGTCACTTACCGATTTCGCTCGTAGTCTGAATATATATAACCATATTCTGACTACGGGCGAAAACGGGCTATATATCCATTGATAAAAATATTTTTAAAAATATGTTAATCATAGCGCCACCTATTAGGTCAAAAAAAAAAGATAAATGTATCGGAGAACCAAACGAACATAAATAAATCGCGAATTTCTTTACGATTTGTCCAGTGGTGTAGGCAATAGTGGATTGCAAACATACCCATCAACGATTTCATGTATCAATATGAGATAATTTTAAGGATGCGTGTATTGAAAATAATGAAGACAACGATTTTTAATTGAACGCCAACGTCTCGCCAGCTACAATAGCGATATGGCTGCAAAGAAGGTTTATTAGAAATTAATACCATTGGTCAAAATATGTTCCTGCAAAAGTGAAAATATTGACTTTTTCACACATTTACGCCCCACTACCACATCCTCCCAATCAGGATCAATTTAAAATATAGCCTACAACAATCTGCAAAACCCTAGCGTTCTTAAGATATATCACCTGTGAATATTAATTATAAACTTTACCCAAACACTTATGACAACAGAAAAGCAAACATTTTAAAAATCGAAATTATCGTTTGCTTAAATTTTTATTCTCTACTGATTTTTTCTTAAAATAATATTCGAAATCTGAGAATCAAAATATTGGTTCAAAAATTTTAGTTTTTTACAAATAATGGTAAAGTCTACATAGTAAATATTTATTAAGCTATTCGTTTTTTTTTTTCATGTTGTTTTATGAATATAGTCGTGAAAACCAGTACATAAGGTATAATATTTCATTAACATAAAAACTGAATAACAAAATAATTTTCCGAATCCGATTTTCGCAGACGGTAAGAATTTTATTCAAACTTAATTGATTCCAAAAAATAAAAATAAAATAAAAAATAAGTCAAAATTTAAAAAATAAAATTTTCATAATGTTCGCTAACATTGGCCTTTTGAGTTCGCTAATTGACAAAATTAACAAAAACTTTTAATAAATATGTCTAAACTCAAATAGCAAACCAAACCTGTAAATTTAGCAAAATTTTTGCTATATTTACCTCAAATTTAGTTTTTTGCTAAAAAATTTTAGATTGCTGTTTTCATAAGGGCAGACTTTTATTCGCATTAAAAAAAAAAAAAACTAAAAACAAACAACTTTAAAAATTTCGCATTTTTTAATGATTTTTTATTCTACTTATATTTAGTAAACGTTATTGCTGGTTTCAGCAAATTATTTTGTTACTTTCAATTACCTTAACTTTATTCAAACAATTAAAATTTGACGTAAAAATTTTAATTCAACTATACGCCAAACAAAAACTTATTAACTTTAATAAACTTAAATGCCAAGATACTAACTTGTTAATTACAGTACAAAAACGGAAAACAAGTGTAACAACTGCCTTTGGTAATTTTAGAGAAAAATTTTATAATAATTATAGTACACACTGGTATTTTAGCTAGAGTAAACTAATTTTATTTTTTTTTTTGGTTTGTTTTTCTCTTTTAGCCAATGGCTAAAACACATAACAATACATTAAATAAATTCTAATAACGCATGATTATAAAGACTAAAAAAACCATTAACAACGTCATCATTATTAGGCATGATCACAACAAGCGCACAGTGGTTCCAAACACAAAAAACATGGTAATAAATATAGATGTTTTAAACTACTGGTCCAATCGGGAAATGGTGTTCCCAAAAATTGAAAAGCGGGAGCTAACCTTTAAGGAAAATGTTTCTGTGGTCACCCTGTTTTAACACAGGGTGTGCTACAGGGTGTCAAAGTTGACCATCTCGAGTATGAAAGAGCTTTAAAGGGGTATAACTTCTATAACCATGCATCGATTTTAGTGTTTTTTGGACTTTTTTAAATCTAGGTTACGAGACAAAGCAAAAACATGCTTCATGTACCATAGTAACTCTTACAGTTAAAAAAATATTTCACTTTGAATTTCAAAATCTTCATTTTTCGCCTTGACTTTTTTAATAGTTTTGCCAATAGATTATTCATTTTTCAAAGAAAATGCTCAAAATTTTTTCAAGTCATTCTAATGACCTTTCTTAAACTCCTAAAGAAAACTTTTTTGAATTATCTTAAGCCGTTTCGCAGTGATACTATTTTAAACTCAAAAATTAAAAGTGTGTTCTGAAAAATGGGGTTTTTTGGTCAGATAAGGGGTAACTTCACACACCTTTATATATATTTTGCTGATATTTTTTGGATTAGTTTTTTACATAGTTTGATAGAGTAGACTTCAAAAATGCTTAATGGTATAGTTTAAAGCATTTTTGGATATGCACCCTACGTCCAGCATTGGTCGAAAATGATGAATTTTTGAACGGAATTCTATGTTTATGACCGTGATAAAAAAAAGTCACGCCACTTAGAGACGATTTGAAATTTTTATACTGTAAAGAGATTTATTCTAATGAGTTTGCCACTTCATTTGCCGCCGCCCGCTCAAAAACGTAGCCTGGAGAGCAAATTTTGTGGAAAAAGTCATTTTTTCAAAAGCCTTTTTTTGATTTATAAAAAAGCGTACTTATATTATCAATTTCAGCAAGATTTTATTTTATTTTTAATAAAACGTAAATAATTGTCCTACATTCCAAAAATCTTTTCGATATTGCTTATGGTTATTTTTACATAAAACATCAAAGTTCAATGTAGTATATCTAACTATAATTAATTGTACATTTATTGGCTTTTGCTTTCGGTAATGTTAAAAATTTAAATAATTTCAGAAATTTTTTTACATATTATTAAATTAGACTTAGTTATCAATTCAACGATGCATAAATCGTTTATCTAGTGTAATAAATGAATTCAAACTATTGCGCTTAAATCAGGCATTTCAGGTCAAATTGCAGTATTTAACAAATTTATATATTCAGGTATACAGAGCGTGTTGCATTATATTTCTCTAAAAGGGTTACGGGTTTTTTTATTTTTTTAATACTATTTCAAAAACCTAATAAGATATAAATGCAGGTAGAAAATGCGTTTTATGATGTAACATTTGCATAATATATTGTTCTAATTTTCCATATAAAACAGGTAAATAACTACCATATATTCATTTATTTGAAAGACAAAATAATGTTTTTTTTTGTTCTAAAGATAAGGTTTTATTAAATTTAACTGGTACAGTAGTAATTGTGCTAAAAATATGAATATATTCCTAAGGACTACACATTTTCTACAAAGTAGTCTGAAGTATCAAAAGTTAAAAGGTCGTTTATATGCATAGATTCAGAATCTTCCTTTTCAATGTCTATGCTTATTTTTGGTAACCATTTGTTCTTATGGAGTAAAGTACTGGATCCGATGATATTAATAAAAATTCCATCAAATCGGAATTTTGAGCTATTCTGGAGCACTTACGTGTGTTAAAAAGCCTAAAATGTTTGACGTCTCTATTTCTGGCCTCCTGGGCTTCTTCAGTCAGTTCGCCTAAAGGCAACATACTGTTTTCTATTATTTCTTTGGCATGAGCTAATACTTTATGTACTGTTGGTGTCATTGGCCTCCAAGAGTACATGGTGAGTATAATGTCTTTTGTTTCATTGGCAAAGAGTTTAAATTTAGCCACATTAATAGGTTTTTTACTGTTAATGACTGCTAATATAACTTTAAAACGTTTTAGTAGGTTTTTATCGAGACCCGTAATTGAGGAGGTAGTTTCTGGATCTTCGAAAAAACGCCTTGCTGTATTTCCGTCATTGGAACTTCCAAACCCCTGAAGGGGCGTATCAATGATTAATCCAAGTCTTAATTTAAATTCATCTTGAATTCTTTTCTTCTCTTCTTTTCTCATGTTGTGTAGATCAGTGTTTTTGTTTACGGAAAGGCTTAGGTTTCCTGGAATAAGGCGGTATTTGAGATCGTATGCGAGGTGTAAACAATATTCCATAAATCTTATTCTGGCATGAAGTGGCGATATCCCAAACCTCAGAGCGTTTTCGTTCATAGAAATTGTATCACTATCTTCATGAAACTGTGAACTTAATTTTCCACATATATTACATTTCCAAGTAGATGTTGTGTCTGTAATTGCATTTGCAACTTTTCCATCAATCATTGTAAGTTGTGGTTGAAATGAAACTTTAATAACTTGTCCAGATATTTCCACGTAAAGTGGAGACAAGCTCGAAATTTCCCTTTCTATTGAATCTACTAAACTTTGTGTTGAAATCATGTCTTCTTTTACATATTCAAATCGTATTGGACGACATAAAAATTTAGATCCAGGGGTTAAATTCGTCCATATATCATTTGCAGACGAGGTTGAAGGTAATTTATTATACAACCGCATTCTTAACGGCACAAAAGAAGCCATAAAAATTGATGAAAAACTTTTTTCTTTGCTGCTTCCAGATGGTTGTTTGTATTCGGAAAACCCAGATGTGCCATCACAGCCCCATTTGAACATTAACACGACATCAGATTGCTTGCATCTTTCAATATCTTTGCTGCTAAATGTGGACATAATTCTAGAAACAGTATTGTCAATTAACTGTGATAGTTCAACTTTTGCGCCTTCAATAGAGGCATGCACTGGGGATGTTATTGGTTTTAAAATATTTTCTTTTGTTTCTTTTATTGCTTTACTGCTAGGAAAAATATCATATCCTTTTTCAATGAGAGCTTTTCTTAAAATACCATATTTATTTCTCGTTAACCCCAAATTTAGAAAAAGAGCTAATGCATCTTCACTGGTAAAGGAAGTTGATGATTTTGGTGTTGGAATACTTTGTATCATGCGCTTCAAACGCTTAGGAGACGCAGTTGGTAGGACGTCGACAATTTTCCCTGTTTCTTTAGGCTGTATACGTGTCAAAGCTGCTTTAAAAGAATCCTTTATTTCATTAGCGGAGTGTGTGTTAATCATTTCTTCCTGTTTTACCTTCTTAGTCCTAATCTGGACCTCTTCATAATCTTTTTTAGGGCGGCCCCTTTTTTTCTGTTCAATAACTACTGACATCTCCTTATTAAGCCAATCTTGACTCTTCTTCATAAATTTTTGTATAGAATAATCGGAATCTTTAATCCTTTTTTCATAAATTTTGTAAAAATTTTCAATTTCATCTGGCTTTATATTTAAGCCATACGAGTAGACAATGGTATCAATCAGTTTTCCTATTTTTTCCGATCGTATATCAGTATTGGCAAGAGTATCCCAAATTACTTTACAAAGGGAGCTATATTTTATTGTAACCTCCATGACTGCTTAACTCAAATAACCTCCTTTTAAAATTACTACGCTTATATATTACAAATATTTGTTTTTTTATAAACAAAAAATCGAGCAGGTACTGGATTTGTAAAAACAAAAAACTGAAATAGGTAAAATAAAAAAAAACGCATTATATTAGCCCATTTAAAACAATATGTTATGCAAATGTTACATCATAAAACGCATTTTCTACCTGCATTTATATCTTATTAGGTTTTTGAAATAGTATTAAAAAAATAAAAAAACCCGTAACCCTTTTAGAGAAATATAATGCAACACGCTCTGTATACCTGAATATATAAATTTGTTAAATACTGCAATTTGACCTGAAATGCCTGATTTAAGCGCAATAGTTTGAATTCATTTATTACACTAGATAAACGATTTATGCATCGTTGAATTGATAACTAAGTCTAATTTAATAATATGTAAAAAAATTTCTGAAATTATTTAAATTTTTTAACATTACCGAAAGCAAAAGCCAATAAATGTACAATTAATTATAGTTAGATATACTACATTGAACTTTGATGTTTTATGTAAAAATAACCATAAGCAATATCGAAAAGATTTTTGGAATGTAGGACAATTATTTACGTTTTATTAAAAATAAAATAAAATCTTGCTGAAATTGATAATATAAGTACGCTTTTTTTATAAATCAAAAAAAGGCTTTTGAAAAAATGACTTTTTCCACAAAATTTGCTCTCCAGGCTACGTTTTTGAGCGGGCGGCGGCAAATGAAGTGGCAAACTCATTAGAATAAATCTCTTTACAGTATAAAAATTTCAAATCGTCTCTAAGTGGCGTGACTTTTTTTTATCACGGTCATAAACATAGAATTCCGTTCAAAAATTCATCATTTTCGACCAATGCTGGACGTAGGGTGCATATCCAAAAATGCTTTAAACTATACCATTAAGCATTTTTGAAGTCTACTCTATCAAACTATGTAAAAAACTAATCCAAAAAATATCAGCAAAATATATATAAAGGTGTGTGAAGTTACCCCTTATCTGACCAAAAAACCCCATTTTTCAGAACACACTTTTAATTTTTGAGTTTAAAATAGTATCACTGCGAAACGGCTTAAGATAATTCAAAAAAGTTTTCTTTAGGAGTTTAAGAAAGGTCATTAGAATGACTTGAAAAAATTTTGAGCATTTTCTTTGAAAAATGAATAATCTATTGGCAAAACTATTAAAAAAGTCAAGGCGAAAAATGAAGATTTTGAAATTCAAAGTGAAATATTTTTTTAACTGTAAGAGTTACTATGGTACATGAAGCATGTTTTTGCTTTGTCTCGTAACCTAGATTTAAAAAAGTCCAAAAAACACTAAAATCGATGCATGGTTATAGAAGTTATACCCCTTTAAAGCTCTTTCATACTCGAGATGGTCAACTTTGACACCCTGTAGCACACCCTGTGTTAAAACAGGGTGACCACAGAAACATTTTCCTTAAAGGTTAGCTCCCGCTTTTCAATTTTTGGGAACACCATTTCCCGATTGGACCAGTAGTTTAAAACATCTATATTTATTACCATGTTTTTTGTGTTTGGAACCACTGTGAAGCGTCACTTGGTAACAGAGTATCTGACAATAATTTCTTAATTTAGCATAAACAACAGATAAGATTTCATTAGTTACGGCAATATTTATAAATATTAGGGCGTTTCAGCAATTCCACTTTTTGGCTTTTTGCAACTCTTCATCCAGATCACATGAGAGAGATTTGACTAAAAAGTTTGGAAATTTCACAAAAAACAAGTTTGCCATCAAATAAAGTGTATTTGAAAGACCTTGCCAGCAAAATTTTATTTCACGCCAATACGATGATTATATCTCAAAGCTTATGGCGCAAAAGATGTTTGAGAATTTTTTAACATTTTTTGAAATGAGGTTGTTGATGGAGTTGTAATACAGTATTTTTATTTTAACCCAGTCATTTGTAGAATACATTTCAGTTTTGAGTACAATTGTTGTTCATTTAAAAAAACAAACCACACCAAACTACTGTATTATGATTTTACATTCATGTTGTACAGAAGCTTTTTATTTATTTAAAAAAATAACATAAATTACTGTTTGTTTATTTTTTACTGCATATGTGGTTATTTTTTCATAAAATGTTACATGTTTTGAACAGTAAAAAGGAATGACAATGTTAGTTGAATTTACTGAAATGTAAGTAGTCCTTTCTGCAAGTGAAATTTAATTTGTTTTTAACTACATATGCAGTGGTATTCTAAGTATAGGTTATTAAACAACAATTTTTTTAAATATATTTTTCTCTTGAGCTTTGTTTTCACAAAACTAGTGGTGTAATCGTCGCTTTCGGTAACGAACAAAAATTCGACACCTATCGAATGATTGAATCACGACATACGATCACTATCGTATCGAAATTTTAAGCAAATCGTCTTCACTGAACGTATGCACTTAGAAAAAAAAAACATTTTGTTTGTATAAATTAGTGAAATAAGACTAAAAAACCAATAAAACCATCATTTTGAACGAAAATAGTGATAAATTGTCTGCCGGCAAAAAAATGTTAAAACTTTAATTCTTGATTATACACTTTTAAGTTAAGAAAAATACTTGTCAGTAAATATATATATATATATATTATGTCCTGTGGTTCCTATTGGGAACAAAGGGCCACAACGAATTTATTAAATTCGGACCGGTTGAATGATATTCTTTGCACTTCTCCCCAGCTTTGATCAGTAGATATGACTTCTATATTCAGTTGACAGCGCCATGTGTGAGACGGTCTGCCTACTCTTTTCGTCCTACCCTGTGGGTTCCATTCAATGGCTATTTTAGCAACGTCACCTGGAGGTCTGCGCAGCGTGTGACCAATCCAACGCCATTTACGATTCATTATTTCAATATTGATTGCCCGTTTGTCTCCAAAGTTCTGCATTGGATATGGTGTAAGGCCACAAAACTTTTAGGATTCTTCGGAGACATCGATCAACAAACACTTGTAGGGAGTTTATCACGTGTTCTGTCGTGTTCCACGTCTCGCATGCATAAAGCAGCACAGATTTGACACAGGAGTTAAAGGTGCTTATCTTAGTGTACTTGGATAATGCAGAAGATTTCCATATCGAACGGAGGGTACCAAATGTTGGTTGGCTTTAGATATTCGATAAGCACCATCCTTGCTGGAACCACCTGCATTTGTTAAAATGCTACCCAGGTAGCAAAATGACGTGACCTCTTCCAAATCAATATTTCCTATGCGAAATTTGTTACTGTTGCCAATGTTTATTTTCATAAATAATAAAGCTCATTAATTTTTTCGACACTGAATGCTCGATATCGAAAGTGGCGATTAGACCCCAGATAAATCGCTACTCCAGAGGTCTAGCATACTAAAAAATTTAATCGGTCTTGACGACCTTAAAAGAAAAAAATTTAAATTTTCCACATTCAAACCTCAATAACTTTGAAAATAGAAATTGTTTTGGTGAGAAATAAAATTTGTTAGATATGTCTATAAGTGTGTTCGATTACTTTCCCAGTAAAGTCCAGTAAAAATTACTCAGTAACAAAATTACAGAGAGTAAGACAAATTTACAAAAAAGTAAACTAACGCAAAATTTGTAAGAATTGGTAAAATATATAAAACAGCTGATTTGAAATACCAAATATTAAAAAAAAATCAACTGGTCGTATTGGAAAAGATAAAAGTTAATTGAAATTGTCGACCAGAAATAATTTAGAATGTTTTTTTAATTTGTTCTATAGTTAATTCTTTAATATTTTGCAATTTAAATCCATAGACAATTAATATTTAATTTAACATTTTTTTTTTTGTTTACTAAAAAATCTGAAAATACAAGCATATTTCTTTAATCGTATGTTTTTTTCTTCTTACGAATTCTTACTGGCAAAAATTTATCTAGTAAAAACTTGTAAGTTTTTTGTCAACAACCTGTCACTTTACTCTCTCTTCTTACTATTTTTTACTGAGTATTTGTGTAAACGAACACCTTCCAGTAAAAACTTTTACAAATTTGTACAAATTTTTGCGTAAGCGAACAAACTTTATGAAACAACTTTTATTTGCTCTTGATAATTTTGAAGAAATATTAAAAAAATAGAAAGTTAAAACAAACAAACTTGTCAAATTTTATATCACATGTAAGGTATTTGAAAGACATTATTGAGGTTTGAATTTGGATAATTCTGAAAAAAAATTGGAAATGATGAAACGCCCTAATGAATATGCAAAAAAAAATGTAAATAAGTTATTAAATTTGATTACAAAATTATTTTTTCTTTTTCTATGGCAGAAGATGATAAGAAACAAAAAAAAAATAATCATGACTTGTTGTAAGACATGTGTCAAAGAATATTGAACGCACCTTAGTTTTTGAAATTGTTGTAATAACACACACAATATGTTAGATAAACAGAAGCGTAGCATATAAAAGGAGAATTTTTAAGATATATAAAAACTTAATGTTTGTTATTAAATTTAATCGATTTCCCTTTAGGTGACATACTCCCTTAAAATTTTTTTTTCCACGCCTTTTATTCTAAAGCCTTAAGCAAAAAATTACGCAAAATAGTTTTTTTTTTATTTCTCCATTTAGGCCCGATTACTAAATGTTCAGTTAAAATTTAACAAATAGTTAAATTCAAAATTTATATGGGCAACAACAACATATGTGTCAGTTAAAGTCCCAGTTAGTAGCTAACTGGTCAATGTGAAAATAAGGCTTTGTCATATTCAAATGTTTAGTTTAGTTAAGCAATTAATATTTGTTTAAAAAAATATTTAATATAAATGTTAAATAGACAGTTACTCTCTGTCTAAATTTAAATGTCTGCTAAAATTTAAATCTATAATGCTCAAACAGCCAAGAGGTTATAGGTTTTAAAATCATAAATTAATATTAAAATTTTATGACATAGAATAATAAATTAATAAAATTTATTAAAAGAAAATGAATACGAAATTTAGCAAATTTAGTTTTTTTTAATTAAATGTGGCCATACAATGGATCTAAACCCTTAAAAAACCAACAATTATTGGGAATTTTTTTTTTTATAAAGCGTACATTTTTAACACGAATAGTGGACTATGTTTGTTAACCGAGTAAAAAAAAAATGTAGATACATATTTGCTTATGTTTTTTCATATTAAAATATATTATGATATGATAGTATATATGCTGTCTTATGTGGACATATGTTATTATGTTATGTTAATATAAGTTTCTCATATGACCTTTATAAAATAAGTTATTTACCATATTTGTTATACATAATGAGATATTATAAAGGGTCCGCCAAATAACTTTTTTTTTTTTTGAACTCCTGAACCAATTGGACTTTGTATGGCGTCATACCAAGGTCTTTATGCTAAATTCGTCTCAGTGATGTCTTCGAAATGTTCAATTGTTGAGAACGACGGTGAATTGATGTTGCGCTTCACGCACACTTTCTGCCACAGCAGCAATATTCTCGGATGTACGCACTGTTTTTGACTTTTCACGCTTTGGTTTATCGATGAGGATGCCAGTTTCTTTGACTTATTCGTTCAGCGGAAGGATAAAACTAATTATCTGTCAAATCAGACATGAGCTAAGTGTTACCATTCACGAAATAAGCACTAGTTGAAAAAAAAACGTTAGATGGCGGACCCTTTAGATATATTGTTCATATATAACATAATCAAGTATGGTGACATATAAGCTATATAATTTGAGATATAATAATATATACTGTCTTATAAAAAATATTTCTTTTGCGAGTTATGTATATATATGCTTACATATAGTGCCATATGTATAATACAATTTAAGACATTATTATATATGATCAAATGTTATAATTCTGTAAGGTACCATATATGACATAAGATAATCAATATAGTTTTAGATATAATAATATATGGCCCAATATCATTAATATTTTCCATGTGCATTATATATAAATTTGTATTGTTAGTAGAATTCCCTTAACGGGATTCCAGGAAAGCTTATCATTTTGCTGTTCTCGAAATCGCGGGAATTTGCTTCGGGAATAGCGGGACTTAAAAGAATACAATTTCAAAGAAAATATTTTTTTAATGTAGCAATTATCATTTTAAGCAACTTTTTCAAAGAAAAAAATTTTGTAAACTTCGCCGCAACAGTTAACTTGGCTGTTTATGTTAGACTTCGACCTTAGATAAGAAATTTAAAGTTAGTCTAAATTGCTCCTTTAAATTGTTTCTTTATAAAAATTTTCCTAAAACACTTTCAGTTACCAAATATTGTCCAAATGCAGTTTTTTTCACCGAACTCTTCGGTCGGACTCTTTTGAATTTAAAATTGTTATAGTTTTTACGTTTTTTGTGCTGCCAGCGAATACAACCTATAGGTTCAGGCTCCCTACGAAGCTAACTATCCTACCAGGTAAACAGTTCCAAACGTCCGATGGCGTCACTGTTCGACCACCAAAATAACGCACCCTCCTGTCAGAGAGTCTCGGACATTTGCAGAAAAACTAAAAGTTCTGAGAAAAATCACAGAAATATGAACGGAATTTATTTTTATAAAAAACTCTCAGGTCGTATAAGACATTTTGCATACAAAATATGATTTAATATTAAAATTGTATTAATTGTTTTTTTCAAGCGGGTTCCCTAGAATTTCGAAAAGTGCTCGATTTTGCATTCCCCAATTGTTATATATAACCCCATACATAATTATATAGGCGCCTAGTGATTTAATTTTTTTATTTTATTTAAAAGTATATATTTTGTGTGATTTAGATAGATCGAATTAAATCTCAAAATGTCAAATTCTACCCACCAATAATTACTTATCTCTTTGGATCTAAGTAGATCCGAATAGATATTAATAGATATTAAGATCACATGGGATATTTTAGGATGTATCTGGATCTCAAATTACATATTATAGGATCCCTAAATTTTGAAATCAATTTTGATCTAATTTAATCCAGTTATATGTTTGAGGGATATAATTGGATTTTACTTGATATTCCAATTTTGAGATTAACGTGGATAAGATTTAATATCGATCTATATATGATTTCATATGATTTTATATATGAGATATAATTTTTTTTTTGATCGGGTAATTAAATCAGTATAAACTTAACATTAAACGCAATTTATTATGTGGCATGCGTCGGTGCAGCACTTGTTTTGCAAATTGCACTTAAAAATTCATTTGTTACACTCTTGTCGAGCACAACATTTGCCTGATGATTGTGGTGGTGGTGATGGTGGGTAACAGATCACCACCAACATGCATACTTTGATTTTCTAAAAAAAAAAAAACTCCAAGCAAAGCCTTCGTAAAGTTTTAAATATTTATTCTTCTACATTTTTACAATGATCACTTGTAATTTGAAGCCTCAGTGTGTGATTTTTCATTTTATTAAAGCTAAACTTTTTTTATTTTAAATTACCCATGTCTTACTTTTTGATACACTCAGAAAAAAGTTTGTCTATTAAAAGATGTTGTAAAAATTTTTTACTATTTTTTTGGTTTTTCTAAAAGCAACAGGGTGCTGCAGTGAAAATATACGTTAAAAACGAACTAGTGGAGGTCGCAGGTCTGGTTGAGTAGATTCATTATCATTCTTTAGAAATTTTAATATTTCGCTTAAAATCTAAATTTATTGTTAACAAAAAAAATTTCAAGACATAATATACTATAATATTTAAAAGTAAACTAATTTTTAAGCGGGTTCATCTAAAGGATTTGGAAAGAGAGATAGTGGAACTTTCCAAAAATATATATCCTGCTTTCCAAGCCTACAGTCCAGCTAAAAAATGTATATTGCAGCAATATTAAACTTACAGTATGTATTATCCTATAGAAGACGAGGACAAACTGCAACAACCTCTCCAATTTTATTTAAAAATTGGGCGAAGTAGGCATGGTTAAGTACTTATGGGCAAGTGTTGCACTCATTTTTAATGTATAATTTATAATTATTTAATTGAATTTGGAAAGTGCTTAACATTTAAATTTTTATGGAGAATTTGTCCAAAAATAAAAAAAAATTAAAAGAAATCAGAACTAGTTCTGAATTTTTAGTAATTCAATTTATCTTAAAATCAGTCAAAGGTTTTTAATTATTTGCTTGATCATAAAAACGGATAGAAGTGTTTATGTAACGGCTCGTGAGCGCTTAACCTTATCCTGTAGCGATATGCATAGTTATGAGTGAAGATATTGTCGATCAAATATGATGTTTTTAAATTTTTTTTTAAATTTTGGCTGCTCCTTTGGCTAGCAACCCTATTTTTTTTTTTTTTTTTATAAAATACGTATTATTTAATTAAAAAATTTGTCGTTTAAAATTAAATTGTTAAAGTTTTAATAAATATGCGACTTTAGCATTTATTTTAAAAATTTTGGTTACCCTTTTGTGTATGCAAACAACAACAATAATAACAACATTGAGTTGTCTTAAAGCACTGAATTTTTTTTTTTTTTATTTTTTTCAAGTACGATTAATCAATTTTGAAGTCATTTAACAGAAAACATAGCATTTGGCAAGCATTAAACAGATGTATTAAATTAGAGAAAACATTTTTAAAAAGAACTAAACTTTAACAAAACATCGTACAATTTGAAAAAAATAAAAAATATTTTTTGTTTGTTTTTATTGTTGATATTCCTGAAAAACATCGATATAGTGTAAACAATTTTTTTTTTCAAATTTAAACACGAATTGTGAAACTTCTATAAAACCTACACTGAGAAAATTACCTGCATGATATCAATTAATTTTTGCATTAGATCTATGACTGGCCACTGGAACTCGTCCATTGAAACTTTCCATTAAATTCATGAAGTTTTTCGTAAAATTTAATGCAAAAATGTAAACCATTTATTAAAAATTTCATACACCTAATGAAAAAGTCTCATTAAAAGTTGTTTCATTAAAACTATGAAGCATTTTCATGAAGTTTAAGAAATTTTGTATTCACATTGTGAAGAAACTGTATTACTTTAGTGAACTCATTTTATTAAAACTCGTCCAAGGAATTCTCTCTGTGTAGAATAACATTTCAAATACTATTGGAATCTTTGAACTGTAGACTTAAAAATTGATATGGGCATATTTCTACTAAATATGGTTTCTTATTTTTTGAAAATATATTAAAACACATCGCCAAAAAAAATTTTTTTTCGTAATAATTTAAAATTTTATTAGCGTAATTTACCATATTGAAATGTGTGACTGTTAGTGTTTTTGAGAAAAACAATAATGTCGGCTTTTGGAAGTGCTAAATGGGATGGTTTCTAAAAACTGAAATCATTTCGAACATAAAAGTGTCAAATTGAAATCAGGAATTGCATAAACAAGATTTTCCAACGAATACAACCCCTGTTCGAATATTGCTTTATTTAGCAAAATTTGTTACAGTCTACACAAAGTTCTTTTTTTTATCGGATTCTGAAGTTCAGATTAACTTTTCTTGTCATTAGTGTAATGTGAATGACCTTTTAAAATAATTAGATGTTTATAAATATGAGGGTCCGCCAAATAACTTTTTTTTTTTGAAAATGCTATAAAAAAAAACTACTGAATATTTTCTCAAATTTCTTTTTTTATTTGAAAGTACAATCCTTCCGGTTAATAATGGAAAATAATTTCATTCAAATGGCTGCCTCGGCTGGCAATGCAGTAGCCTACACGATCGGTCCAATTTTTAAGCACATTATTAGTATTTCACCAATGGCTTCACGAATATTGTCCTTTAAAGCGTCAATTGTCTCTGGCTTGTTGGCGTAACACTTATCTTTGACGGCACCCCACAAATAATAGTCCAACGGTGTCAAATCGCAGCTCCGAGGTGGCCAAACGACATCAGCTCTGCGGCTGATAATGCGATCTTCAAATACAGGGCGCAAAACATCGAGTTTAGCTTCGGCTGTGTGGCACGTAGCGCCGTCCTGTTGAAACCAAATGTTGCCAATATCCTCCTCTTCAATTTTTGTGAACAAAAATGCGTTCAACATGGCCCGATAACGATCGCCATTGACTGTAACGGCCACTTCTTGCTCATTACCATGATTTTCAAAGTAATGTCGGAATATTTCCCAGCGTTGTTCAAGCGTATACACAACCATATTCGTTCAACGGAAGGATAAAACTAATTATCTGCAAAATCAGACATGAGCTAAGTGTTGCCATTCACGAAATAAGCACTAGTTGAAAAAAAACGTTAGATGGCGGACCCTTTGTATGTTTGAAAACATTTGCCAATCACTTAAACGATTCGAACCAACAGCTCTATATAGAATAAAGAATGAAACTCTGAAAATTTTTCGGAAATAGTAATCAGTTTACCATATCTGGTCTTAATTGATAAAACCTGAGAACCAGTAGAATGGTTTATGTAGGTTAAAGTCGAACTGTCATAACAACTGGTGAACACTACTTGGTTCCATAGTCGAAATAGAGACAGTAATAATTGGACTTTTATAGCGAGAATGAGAAAACTAGATCCGTCTCTTGATAAATTATTTTAAAAAAATCGGCTAAAAAATAACTGAGTTTCAAATTGTTTTGTGCATAAAGTCACTCAAATAAAAAAGTTGACAAGTGTTACAAAAAATTTCTAAAATTTAAGAAAAACGTATATGTAAAATTTGTTTTTAACATCATTTGACATTTTCTTTATATACTCGTAGTCTAGATTAAAGAAATGTCATACCTAAAAAAAAACTTTTCTCTCAATTATTAAAAAAATAGGCAAAAATGTTTTGTTAATTTTAGCAATTTAAATCTAAAAAATTTGTAATATATTTTGCAACAAAGAAAAGAAAAAATTTTTCCTAAAAAAAAATTGTACTAAAACTTAGTACAAAAACCTTATTGTTATATAAGATTTACAAATTTTTCTACTAAGTTTTTTATTTGAGTGTAATTTGGCCTAAATTTTCTCCAAGTGTATAACACATTCTCTTCTAACAAATAATCGACAACAAAAAATGGTAGTAAACTATTAAAAAAAACTTTAGAGATTGTTATTTTTTTATCCCCTCATCCTTAACTTTTAATTTATAAACTTCAAATTCTCCAACTTTTATGTTTTATTATATGGTGGCCTTTCGTTTTTATTCACGTTCGCTTGTTCGTCTTTCTCTACTACACGCATAATTAAAATGAATCAAATTGCAATGCAATACAATTACTTATCCGCCAACTAAACCAACAAACATCCAACAACCAACCTACAACAGCAACATGAACATTGAACTAATAAAATGTAAAATCTCTAGCAGAGCAATAAATCCAATGTAAATTAACGAACAAAACGATAGTTTACAACGTTACCTGGCAAACGTTTAGCGGCAACGGTTTTTCCAGAAAGTTAACCAGAAATTGCAACAGACCATATT
The DNA here is from genome assembly GCA_021234595.1 of Delia radicum. Taxonomy (NCBI): domain Eukaryota; kingdom Metazoa; phylum Arthropoda; class Insecta; order Diptera; family Anthomyiidae; genus Delia; species Delia radicum. Next base: position 172,308,789 of record CM037852.1, read on the forward strand.
TTGTACAGTGATTTGTATAAAAATTGTGTTAACTTCTAACTCCAATACCGATCCTTATTGTTGAATATTTATTCCACTAAATTTTCATGACCATCATCTTGAGTTTCTTTTATTTATTTGTTAAAAAAAAAAATTGTTTTCATTTTTCTAAAATAGTTTAATTACAACTATAACAGATCGTACATCTTTTTTTCTGCAAGTGTATGTGTTAGTGTCTTTACATGGCTGGGAATGTGTCTTTTGGTAAGTTGATTGAAATTTGAATTTCTCTTAAAATGACCGACACGTCTTTGGTATGGATGTTTTAGGACATGTTAACAAAATTAAAGAGTGGGTAGTAAAACATTGATTTTTTCCTAGTTTAACAAGAAATTAGTAAAACCAAATTTTGGTGGAATTTTATAGAAGAATCTTAATTGTTGCTACAATTAAAAAAAAAAAATGTGTTGTTTTAGAAATCTGAACATAAGAAAACTACAAGATTTATTCAGGTGCAATTGTTTTGCAATATTATTGCGGTTATTGAAGTAGTTTTCTATTTAAATGAAATATTAGGTCCAAAAACATTTTGAATTATAAATACTTTAATTCGAAGTTTCCAATTTCAACAAATTCCAAAAAAGAATCGTAAAAACATTAAACTAAATATTAATATTAAACTATAATTTTTTTTATATAAATAGAACATTTTTGGTCTTCAAAGCTTAGTAACGTAATGATGCTTGTTAGGAAAATACCCTATACACGTGTTTGATTACTAAGAAGACAAGAATGAAGCAAAATTTATGATTAATCGGTTTTTTGTTGAAGCTCTGCCTATTCTGGAGGCTCTAACTTTTCTAAAACTTTGGTTTCTGAGGGTCGAAATACTAGTAGCAACCTAGCTTGCTTTATTTTTGTAAATATACGGAGGTTGAAAGCTCGTTAAAAATTAAAAATAACATAAAAATAATCTCGGTGTATAACAAGTTTTTTGTTGTTGTGACCAATGTTAATAATGAAATAAGATTTTAAAAAGGGGTTTCCTTACGGGCTATTTTGGTCAATAATCTCATTTATTTGTAAATAAAAATCAGTTTATCATGTTTTTGCTCAACGTTTCGTTTGCTTTATTCAAACTTCTTCAGAAGCGTAGGTGTATATTAAAACAAAAAATAATAAAACTCTAAAATATTATTGCTTGAGCCAGAGTAAAAACTAAAATTTTGTTTGATTGAATATCTTTTAAGACTAGAGGTAGTGAACAATCCAGAATTGTGGTTACAATAAGATGGATCCACAGCTCGTCCAAATATGGTTATCCTGTGCGAAATTTTTGACGATCGAATAATAACACGATTTGGTGATTTTATCTCGCCTTCGCGTTCGGCAGATTTAACGGCTCCCGATTTTTTTCTTTGGGTCTGCCTAAAGGGTAAGGTGTATGACAATAAGCCAAGTACCATCCAACAGTTAAATGCAAATACACGAGAAAAACTCAGGACACTGGGACCTGAAATTCTAAGAAAAATTATGGAAAATGCTTCGGGAAAAGTACGGCAGGTAGAAGCAAACAATGAGCACTATTTGAAAAATATTATCTTCAAGACATAGTGTTAACATGTTTCCAAACTATAATCTAAATTTTAATAAATGCCAACTTTACATAAAATCAGAAATAAAAAAGTTATTCATTAAATAAATCATAACGTTACTTATGCACCACCCTGTATATAATTACATCAGAAAAATGAGAACATCTTATTATTATGAAAATATTAGATCTAATCTGTTACAATAAGATATTATTTGATAGGATTGAAAATTTAATGTCGTTTGTTACAATTGTATACGAATTTTATCATCATCCGAATGTATCAAATTATATACAATGTGATACAATTGTATACAATAAGAAAAAATTGTATACAAATATATGTAATTGGATATATTTATATATTACACTTTATGATGTGAAATATAAAGAAAGACGTAAATATATATTTGAAATATTCGTATATAATTTTATAAGATTTTGTACGAATGTATATATTGCAATATATTCTTACATACAATTGTATTTTTATTTTATTTATTTATTTATTTATTTATTTATTTATTTTATTTCTTTATTAGGATATTGTCTTAACAAATAATCTATAGAGTTTTTGTTTTCAAATTTATTAATTGACCACTTTCAGGAATTGTTTGTTAGATCTATTTCGAGAATTTTCTATGTTCCCATTATCAAAACACATTTTGAAAGAAGTGACAATCCCATGCAAAACATCAAACATTCATATAACCAAGTTTTCTCACCATATGATAACTAATAATATATTCCTTGCACAATTAAAGGTCGAAAAAACATAATTTTTATTTTTAATAAAAACTATATCAAACTTGTAAAATATTTAATTTTTGAATCCAATTGTTATCTGTTTCTTCGTATTCCAAGAGCATACCGCAGATCTTGTTGCCGCGGTGCAAATTTTACGTTATTTTAATTAATGTGTTTGTAAACGTCATAAAAATAATCGCTTTAAAAACTTTAAACTAATTACAAATGATCCGATTATTACTTTTAGGATTTTATTTCCGTATGAGTTTAGATCGTTATATTTGAGTAACATAGGAGAACCACGTGTAGTAAAAGTTAAATTTACTTATGGAACTACTTCTTTTTTTTTAAATGTAAGTACTTCTTATTTTTTCTAGGGAACTATTCATTTATTTTTTTTTTGTGTAAGTACTTCGTAGTTTTACAATGGAACTATTTCTTTATTAAAAAATGTATGTAGTTCTTAAAAATATAAAGTAAATGGTTCTTCGGTAAAAAAAATAATCAATTCTAAATTATTTTAGTCTCACGCCCTGTTAAAAAAATCAAGTAGGTAATCTAGTAAGGAATGCGTTCTGCCCAAAATGCTTGATTACAAACCCTCTTACCTTTTGGAAATTTTTTGCTGGGTATATATACATCATTCGGAACTTTTTTCATCGGGATATTAAAAGTTAATTTCTTTGTTGCAATTTAAATTTCTTACAATAATGTTTTGTCATTAACTAACTCTCATATCCAACACTTATTAATGATTTATATATAGTACGTATCTGCATTTTTATACGAATGCGTAGTATGTGCATTATATTTTATGTTTGCATATCAATTACTAGACATTTAAATGCAATTAAATTGCAATGTAATGCAAACCGTAACAAGCATTTAAATAAAAAAATCATATGTAATGGAAACACACTCTTACGTACATTATATTTGCCTGTTTGTCGGTCGGTCGGTGTGTCTGACTGTCCGTCTGTAAGTGTCTGTCCAATAAGTACCACAACTAAAATACAAATTAAACAAAACTACAATATGGAAATATTATATGCAACAAAGATTTTTCTTTCGTAGTTGGATTTGTTTTAACAAAACGTGTAAACACCACATGACATCGAACACGCGCGTGCGCAAATATAAAACAAACAAATAATAAATATCGTATGCATATTTAAATTTTATAATATAGAGCTTAAGAGAAAGAAAGAGCAATAAATGTAAATACTTAAGAAAAAATATTAAATTACAATTTCCGTGATTTTTATTATTAAGATTTATTTAACAAAAGATCTTTAAGAATTTCTTAAAATAATTATGTAAAAATATTTATTACAAAATAAAAATTAATTGTCTATTCTATATTGTTTTTTTCATATTTTAGCAGCGTAAGCTGTCACCGACATGGGCAGTGAGCACTACTGCTTGAGGTGGAACAATCATCAATCCAACCTGTTAGGGGTGTTTAGTCAATTACTACAGGACGAGAGTCTGGTGGACGTCACATTATCTTGTTCAGAGGGCGCTCCCATCAGAGCCCATAAGGTAAGTTGTGTTAATTTTTGTTTTAATCATTAGCTTTTTTCTTTGTTTGGATTTAAAAAAAAAAAAATAAAATAAAAACTGTCAAATTAACACGTTGTCACTTAGCTGGCGTCATAATGATGATGACAAGGTCAATTTTGTTGGTTTCTATTGTTTTTCTCTACAATTACTTTAGCGACATCATCACAAGTTTTTTTTCTATTTATATCCATAAATATATAGTATTTGTTGTTTATCATGCCTTTTTAAAATCGTGTTTGTCAATTGAAAATATGACAGCTACAAAAAAAAAATCTTGTTAAATTAAGCGTAAAATTCTAGTAAGTCTTCTGTTTTTTTTTTTTTTTTATATGTATAAAAAAACACTTAATAATGCAAAAATGGCATGGTTGTTTGAAGGAAAAAGGTTGATTTAGACCGCCTTAACAGATTGAAAAATTGAATACAGAGCACGCTGCAAAAAAGCCCTGCTGGAAATTTAAATTTATACTTTTGTTTGGAAAACATTTTCATTTCCCATGTTTCTAATATAACTTGGTTGCTTGCAAATATAATTATGTTTGCCTTTAAACATATATATGTTTGCAAAACGTCTACCGGCAAACATATATGTGTGGCTACAATAATAAATATGTTTATTATAATTATGTTTGCATGTCACAAACATAATATCTATAAATTTTAAAATTGCAAATATATATTTGTTTTGGTTTGAAAATTTGAATCATTGTAAATATTTATATATAATTACCTGCAAACATATTCAAAAGGTTGGTTTTTGTGCGTGTAGTGTATTGTTTAATGTAGAACCGAAATATATTCGGTAATATTTTCCATGCTGAAATGGTATAAATTAGATAAGTTTCCGAATTCTCATAGGCATAGAGAATTTTGTTCGACAAAAAAAAATTAAATTTATCAGAAAATCAATGAAACTCTTTTTTATAAAATAATTAAAAATTGTCTTAAAATTAATGAAAAGCTTTATAATTTTTATAAAAGCAGTTGTTAATGGAACTTCTTCATCGAGTTTATTAAACTTTTAATTAATTAATAAGCACTCGCTTAATGAAAGTTGTCAATGGACGAATTCCAATTCAATTTCATTGATTTTATGCAAAAATTCATTAACATCATGTACATAATTCTATCAGTGTATGTATGATTAAAAATTATATGCTGTGCCAGATGTCATTAATCACAGAGATAATATTTAGTCAATTCGCTTAAAAAAACTTAAAATGTTATTCACAAAACTAAGGAATAATGTCGTAACTTAACCCATTACCAGCAATTGGGTACTCAAATGCAAAATGCAAAAATGTACACTAATTTTGCTATAAGAATTAGAAATCGGACAATTATATTTTTATAGGTTCACTCAGAATAATCCATGCATAAAACTACCAAATTTATGTCAACACCTACGAAATCTTTTGTAAAATTAACAAATTTTCGTTTACTTAATGAAAGAGTCGCTTTTGTGACATAGTTTTATGTATGTATAATATTCAATGTGGAAAAATTATGCCACACTAATATTAAGAGCTGTGTTCGACATTTTAAAGAAAAGAATATTGTGTAAGATATCCAAAAATTTTAGTTTTCTTATGTTCTCACGTTTTCGGCACGAAAAACGAAACAATAAATTTTTGTAATATTTTTTTTTTTTCGTTGCCTATTTTAGGCGATATGAGCCAAAATATGTTTTGAGTAGAGATAAAAGCCGTGGCAAAATTTCGGCGGCTAAACCCAAAATGGTCAGCGGCAACAGCTTAATAGTCCACAGCTCTAAACTTGTTGATATTGATTTCCAAGCCAAATGGCCAGCTAAAAAAAATATAACGTATCAATACCAAACTAACAGTATTTGTTATTCTATATGATACGAATAAAAAATAGAACAACTTTCACAATTTTTCCAAAAATTGGACGAAATTGATGTGGTAAAATGTTTAAAAATTGTCTTTATAATAATTTAACTAAATTCGTGAAATGCTTGAAATTTTACACCATCAATAAATTTTCTTATGTAAAATTTAAAAAAAATTTAAAATTTTTCAAATTCAGTACTAGTTCTGAATTCTAAGTGCAATAGAAATCTTGCTTTATCTAAAAATCGTTCAAAAAAAATGCATCCCAGTATAAAATTTAAAAGTATTATGATTTACTGCGAATAAGTAACCCAATAAGCCAATTAAATATCATAAAACCATCACCGTTTTCAATTTAAGTTTTAATATATGCAATGAAAATGAAACTTATTCAAGTTCGAGGCCATACTCTATATTTCATTATTGGGATATTGTCCTAACAAATAATCTATAGAGTTTTGTTTTCAATTTTATTAATTGACCACATTCAGGAATGTATTGATATATCCATTTCGGTAATTTTCTAGGTTCCCATCAACAGAACATGTTTTGAAAGAAGTGACAATCCCATGCAAAAGATCAAACATTCATATAAACTAGTTTTCCCACTAAATGAGAACTAATATATGAGCTCGAAGTTAAAGATTATCACCATTAATCAAAAATAAATTGAAAACTTGTTTGTTATGTGCAAGTTCTACCTTTGGTAGATATTAGGGTATTCAATCGGTTAACCGTTACTCGATTAATAGATGAATTTTAATCAGTAAATTAAAATGTCCAATTTCGAGTAACGAATAACTCGAAGAATTTTGGTAGATTAATCGAGTTAATCGAGTAAATCAAAATATGTTCTATTTCAGTTTATATTTCATTAAAAAACTTGTTTCGTATTTTTTAAAAATTATAAAACTATATTCACACTGAGCCAAAAAATACATATTTTAATTTTTGTTAGTTTCCTACTTTCAAATTCCAGACAAATTTTAAATCGAAAACGTATTCAATATAAACATAGTATAAAATATTGAGCAACTTAGCAGTTACCGTGTTAATATACATATTATATATGTGCAGTAGGGCTATAACTTTGTTATGTGTAGTAGTTCTATAACTTTGTTTACTTTTCTGATAAAAATAATGGTTTTTTGTAATTTTGTAGAAAAGACTTCCGGCACCGGAAATTTCTGAAGATATTTTCAAAATATCCTTGAACAACTACAGACATTATTATACTCAAATATATGTTCGAAAATATAAAAAAAATAATACCAAAAGGTCCGATTGCCATAAATTAGGCGAAATGTTTAAGTATCTAATTATTTAAAATAAAAATCGCAACCATCGCAAAACCATTAATTTGTGTTACATTTTTTTGCAAGATTCCTATTTTACTTAACTTATCATAATTTTTTGGTGTTACAGCGCTAATTGGGCCGTTGACTCTTTTCTTCAATTCGGAAATATATTCAACTTAATGAAATAAATTAAAAGTTTATGTTGATTTATATGATTTTTACTCTATACTTTTCCTCTATATTATTTTTGATATTTGCAAAAAATTCTAAAATTTATATCGCTAATGTCTTTTTAAAGACGAAATTTATAAAAACGAAAGAAAATAATGTAAAACCAATCAACTGTATATTGTTTTATAATATTCTTTATATTTTAAATTAATTTCCCAACCTTTTTTAATTTTGATAAAATACATTTCGGAACTACCAATTTTGTATATATTTTGTGTTTTTTTTATGAATTTTTAAGGAGAAATTAATTAAATAAAACTATTGAAATTATTCGAGTTGCTCGATTAATTTTAAAAGCTTACTCGCTTCATCGAGTAAGTTAAAAACCTTAAAATCGAGTTACTCGAACAAAATCAAACCCGATTAATTTGAATACCCTAGTAGATATACAATACGCGCTTTTTGTTTTTTCCTCGTATTTATTTCACACTTGTTTTGTTTTGTTTAAAACCAAGATGTAGGGGGGAGTAAACAAGACCGTACTTTGTCTTTTTTTCATTGCCCAATTAAAGGTAGAAAAAACATAATTTTTATTTTTAATAAAAATTATATCAAACTAGTTTTAATATATATTTAACAGAAAAGTGTATTTGAGTGTATTTTGGTATTTTTTTTTTTTTTTTTTTTTGTGACGAAATATTTTACCTCATATAATTGAAGAATTTTAAAAATTGTGTTCGTTTCAAAATACTTATTTTTTTGAAATTAGGATTTTAATACTGCACACTAATAAATTTCATAAATTTGATTTTCTATTTAAATAATTTAATTTAATATTATAAAATACTCGTTTGGCGCAAAAAAAAATCGGATTTTTACGGAAGTCAAAACAATCGGTACCTTTCAAAGACTGTTCGGTTTAGCCTAATGTAGGGTACCCACAGCATTACTAACTACCTGGTGTTTAAGCTATTAGTAAACGAACCACAATAAAATCTCAATGTCATTTGATTGCGTTTGTTTTTTCAGTACTTTATAAACTTTTACACTTTTTTTCTACTTTTGTCTGCTTTCAGTGCGCTAAACATAGAAAAAATGATAAAGTTATTTTCGTTTTTATATCGCTAATATGTCTCGGCATATTTTTTTTTATTATATTCTCTATTGCACTATTAATGCACACGTACAATATAGGCCCAGTGAGAAAAATATTCAACGAAGAAATTAAAATTTTAAAAATATTAAATTTTATTAATCATACGCCATGTTGTTCTTGTTTTCTTACAAATTGTGCTTAAAGTTTTAAATTTATTTTTATATTTTGTTTTTTGTAAATATAGAAAATTTAATGGAAATTAGTAGTGTCCGACCGAACAGTTCGGCCAGAAAATGCATTTGGTCTGTATTCGGTATTTTAAAGCATTATGGACAAATTTGGCGGATGGAAAAATGTTTATTGGTCTGATTAGATGCTATTTTGAGTGTCAAATTTGAAGAAAAGTCTGTAGTTAAGCAATGAATTCACTGTTCGGCCTCAGAAAGTTCGGCCAAGTATAGCTAAACTTCTTCTTTTCTCTTAAATTTTATACAAAAACTCGAATTAAATCGGCTCAACAAACATGTTTCCCATACCAAAATTTGTCATCATTGCCTCTAGATATCAAAAAAACGACAAAATATAGGTTTTTGGCCGAACTGTTCGGTCGGACACTAGAAATTAGATAAAGAAAACTAAAAAATTTACTTAAAAAAAATGTTTTTTTGGTTTTACTTTAGACACTATTTGGTATTAGATTGATTTTGATGCAATTTTTAAGTTTCAACAGAGTGTCTCAACAGAAATGCACTGTGACACCAAATAATTTCTACATGGGTATTTTATAAATAGTTCGCACATATACAATATATAAAATATATATTTTTTTTTAGCAGCGCCAAAGCACACTTGTCAACTAGTAAATTGATCAATTATTATGCGTTTAAAAATGCAACTTGTTCTACGTCTTAAAGATACCTTATATGCAGTGGAGTCTTTAGTATGGTGTTTTTTATTTCCCCCATTACATATGGCTTTATATATTTCTTTTTAATATGTTGTTTTTACCATAAGACAGTAAATTGAATTATTTATATGCTGTTTAATATGAGGCGGCTTTTTATTTAATGTGGCATTTTTTGCAGTGTTTTTTGTCTTTCCTTTTATTTTTTGCTATGATATTTTATTTAACATGCATATTTTATGGTAGTTTAATATGTAAATAAAAGTTAATGATTAGACCGGAATTTTATGTATGTGAGAAAATCTATGATATAATTGTTTTAAAGTTTTTTATACAGCTAAAATTGATGGTTTAATAACACTGTGCACCAGTGAAAAAAACACAAGAACTTGACTATATAGGTTCGATTGTACTACTAAAAGGTAGTAAAACCCTATACTCGGTTTGTCCAGATTGGTGACCAATTCCTTTTTATGGGCCTCTAAAGTTTCTGAAAAGCAGTGGGACCCTCAAAATATGGTATCATTAGTTTTTGCCCTAAATCTTAATAAGACTTGGTGCTACGGCTTAACTATATTTGGCAATAATGTGGCTAACAGTCCACTGAACAAATTCTTTCAACATTTTATGCCAAAAAAGTATTTTTTTCCTGGAGTTTCTTTGAAAAAACGTAGGAAAAAAATATGTTTTTTTCACTTTTTCCAGTATTACTTACAGGGACTGTTAAATTTTTCCTAATAATATTTGGCAAAAGTGTAGCCAAGGTAACGCCGAACAACTCTTCTGAACATACCAACACAATCTGAACATGTTTAGGCACTCTAAGTAGCTTATAAAGACCAACGTGTACATTAAAATGTGTGTTTTTGGCTAGACTATACTTTTATTGCAATTTTTTTACAGGTTTTTTTGTATTTTTGTTAAACAAATGAAACATTTTTTATGTCAGAGTAAGTTCAAAGGCCTGCATGTAGGCCCAGAGGATTTTAAAATGCTATTTGGCCCGCCCCTTTTTATGGGCGTGGATATAAGAATGAATTTAAATAATAATTAAATTGTATTACTTAAGTGCAAAAAGCATAATAAATGATTTTGTAAACATTTATCGTGTGGGGAAGGTGCCCCCAACATAACTCACCGACTACCAACAACCCCCCACACCTCCGAAAACTCCCTGCAATTTTTTTTTAATTTTTTTACATATTTGGGGTATAAGGATTCGACACAGCCGAGTTAAAGTTGCTTTTTACTTTAATTGTTATTGTTACATTTCTTGTGCTGCTGATTTCAATATTTTTAAATTTTATCGTTCCTGCGATCGCGAACAATAGCATTACAATTTGCGTTTTCCTTAACTATGCAACATGTAACAATTAAAGTTTTGGATCAGGTATAATTTTTTTAGAGGGTCGATATTTTTTACCTAGATAATTTTTTAAATTACAGTTTTATCTCGAAAATTTATTCAAAAACTTCAGTAATCGGAATAACACGTGTGCAAAAAGTTAAAGAAAAACAAATAAATAAATATATTTATACTTAAATTTTGCAAAAATATTTGTATTGAGGTAGTGGATACCTTACCGCCCCCTAAATTTTAGTTTGGGGTTCGTCTTTAGTGAAAGCATACATTTAATAGCAATATTTTGTAATTTTTTGATTGCAGTTTTCAAAAATAATAATTCCAAATTTTATCTTCATAGTTTTTCATGGCCTATGCGACTGTGCTATGCCAATTTGGATATTTGCAAAAAATTTAAAAACGTATAGCCCTAATATACATGTACAAAAAAAAAACTTTAAATAATAAAATATAAATTGAAAAAACAAAAACCATAAGTTTGTACAAAAAAAAATATTTTTCTTGTAAAAAACAGAAATCCAAATAATCCATCTAAAGGTAACTGCGGGGGCTTTTTGTGGATTTTTTTAGTCAAAAACGACAATTTTAAGGTGCAGAGTGGTCTTTATGAGCTGTTTAGAGTGCCTAAACACGTTCAGATTGTATTGGAATGTTCAAAAGAGTTGTTCGGCGTTACCTTGGCTACACTTTTGCCAAATGTTGTTAGGAAAAATTTAACAGTCCCTGTAAGTAATACTGGAAAAAGTGAAAAAACATATTTTTTTCGTATGTTTTTTCAAAAAAACTCCAGGAAAAAAATATTTTTTGGCATAAAATGTTGAAAGAATTTGTTCAGTGGACTGTTAGCCACATTATTGCCAAATATAGTTAAGCCGTAGCACCAAGTCTTACTAAGATTTAGGGCAAAAACTAATGATACCATATTTTGAGGGTCCCACTGCTTTTCAGAAACTTTAGAGGCCCATAAAAAGGAATTGGTCACCAATCTGGACAAACCGAGTATAGGGTTTTACTACCTTTTGGTAGTAGAATCGAACCTATATAGCCAAGATCTTGTGTTTTTCAAAAAGTCTTTTTTTGTTGCATAGTGTAATTTAATATTAAAAATAGCATATTTAGAATTTAAGGCTAGATGAATATGATTTTGAAAAGGAAACTGTTTTGAGAAGTTTTAAGGGTAATTTAAATGATGTACTAAAGTTTGAAATAACCAAAAGCGAACAATTTTTGATTGCTATTATCAGGGCAACCAAAAATATGCTCTAAAAATCGATTTTATGCCCATAATATATGCCCTAAAAAACGAAAAATATGCTCTAAAATTTTGAAAAATATGCTTTTAAAAACAACGAAATGAAGTTAGCCCACTTTAAACTGGCCCACTTTTTAAAAAAAAACGAATATGTACCAAAACCTATAAAATAATTAAAAAAAAAAAAAAAAACAGTGAAATCTGTCAAATATATTTAATAAAATTTAATTAATATGACATTTAAAGCTGCCATGGCTCTGTATATTTCGGAAAAAACTAAAACCCGCTTCCTTAATATTTTCGAAATAGTTGGTGATTTAGCATATGTTTTTAAACCCTAAACGAACTTCTTCTATCAAGTTTTTACAGCTTTGAAGTAAAATTGCATTAAAAATTGTGAAAAAAATACAAGGACGAAATCAGACATCAGAACATCAAACTGAACCATGAGTGTATCCTTCAAAAGAGGGGAATTTCAAAAAAAAAAGTTAAAATAGGAAAATATCCTCACTCCAGTTTTTATATATGTTATCAAATATTGATATCATTGCATCATGATTTCGTCCTTGAAATTTTTATCACAAATCTGCGACGTATTTTTTGATTACATATATAAAAACTGAAGTGAGGATATTTTCCTAACTATTTTAACTTTTTTTGAAATTCCCCTCTTTTGAAGGATACACTCATGGTTCAGTTTGATGTCCTTGTATTCTGATTTCGTCCTTGATTTTTTTTTATATTTTGCTGATATAGTATTTAATAACATATGTAGAAACTAGGATGAGCAAATTTTCATAAGAATTTATATATATTTTTTTTAACCGACCCCCTTTTGGCTTAAAAGAGCTCCACTTGCCCCGCTCGTGCATATATTTTAATTTTTTTGGGTTTTGTTATTATTTAGTTTGTTTATTCTTTTTATTCTTTTTTTTTTGTTTGTTTAAGTTAAGTTTGTAAATAAAAAGTGGGACAACTTCACTTTTTTTTTTGTTCTAAAAAAAGTGCGATAATAAAATGGGTTAAATTCACTCGAGTCTTAAAAACGCATTATTCTTTAAAACCCCGTATTTCAATTCTTATTTTTCAGTTCACACAAAAAAAAAATAAAAACGCATTTCAATTACTAAAACCACCGATTCAATAACTTTAATTGCTTACATTCCGCCAACTCAATTAGAAATTGATAGCTCTTTAATTGAATTAGTTTTCAATTAAATAATAACTAATTTGATTAAAAAGTAATCCTTCCCAAAAAAAAAAAAAAAAAAAAATTGTTGTTGCCATACCAAATGTTTTTTAACAGCTTGAATTTTATAACATTGAATTTAAACTGGCGTGAAATTCTCATTTAGTTAGCAGATTTATTTATACTTATGTGAACAAATTCACACAGCAATTAGTTTTTTTCTTTCTATTGAAGCGAATTAGTTATGGCCATTTTTTTAAGTTTTTCTTTGCAGAAATAAGCCCTTGTGTTGAAATGAGAATATTTTTTTTTTTTTGTTTAAAATAATTTTTAATTTATTTTTTGCATTTTCTTTCTGTTTAAAAAAAATTCTTGAATTTTTATTAAACGAAATTAAACTTTACAAATTACATAATGAATTTTATGATAATGTTTTAGAAAAAATAAATATTCAGATTTAAACAACTGTAACTAAATTATTCAACTTAATAAACCTAATAGGAATTATTGTCTAATCTAATTGAAATGAATTTAAAATATTTATTACTAATACCACTAAACATAAACATTTATAAAAAAACAAATACATAAATATTGCAAAAACAACAACAATGTGTTGGTGTTTGCTTTTAAGCGATAATATAAAAAAATGTCAAGCAAGTTCCGAATTTGAGCAAATACTTAATTGATTCAATTAATTTTTATTTGACAGCTTTTAAAATTTTCAACAACCCGATTTAATTGAAAAAAAGTACGGAAATACTTTTTTCTGTGTACAGTTGGACTAACTTTTGTAAAATTTGTTTCAATTTCTAACAAAAATTTAGATAAATGATTAATTATACCGTAATCGTTAAAGTCTTAAAACGGGTAATTCAAAATTTTTAAAAATGGTTTGAATTTCCATTCCCAAAAAATAAATTTTTTGAGTTTTTGGGTATTTTTTTTTTATTGAAAAATATAATTGTTGAAAATCGAAAAATTAAAAAAAAAATTTGTTCTTAAAATAGGCGTTTGTTTTAATAATTACGAAAATAAGCAAATCAAATTATGGTTTTTATTAAAAATATGCTCTTATGACAAAATATGCAATTAAGATCAAAATATGCAAAAATATGCTCTAACAAATCGATGTAATACATAATTCGTTAACTATTGTAAGACGGCTAAATATCTCATACATTTTTTAATACGACGCGCAGGAAAAACATGGTACAGCATATTTCTGGTGCCCTGGTTATTATCTTAAAAACTACTTGACTAATTACAATACAATTTATAGTTTGAGTAAACTATTATGCTCTCATTTTATTTCAATGAATATATAGATTTTTGATATTAAATATAGTTTTGAAAAAAAAAAAATGTCCTCAGAGCTTTATCGAAGAAAACTTACTCTGCTCTAATATAATAAAAATAGAAACGTTACCATACATTTGCTAGCATAAAAAGTTAAATTACTATATCCCAATGTAAAAAAGTTTTTAAAACTATAAGGATAATCACATGTCAATTCAATCAAAGTGTGTACGCCACCTCCTCCAAATTTTATGATATTTCGTAGGAATACAGTATATCATAGAAAAGTTTGGGGCACTGACAGTTAAGTATAAGGTCTTGAAAATCTGAAAAAACTATAAAAGTTGTACTTTCTTCATTGTCAAAGTGTAACAGGTACGCAAGTTATAAAGGCCGCATTTGAAATGTTCTTAAATTACCTTTAATTTGATATACAATATTATTTATTATTTGGAAAGGTCAAAGGCCACTCTTGTTGGCCTATAAGTAGGAAGGCTATATCTTTGAAAACTACCATCTAAAAAATTTTAAAACTTAAAAAAAAAATAATAAATTTTATCACATTGGATCTAATTATATTTAAATAGATACAGCTTAATAAAAAGCTATCCACTTTTCTCCCAGTTTTACCCCGATATAATAACATCTAATTATATTATATTTGATACAATTATATATAATTAGATACAATTAGATACATAATAATCCAAATATATTTAAATTACAAGATATTAAGTTACATATATTTGACCTCCATAAAACGGTTTCAAAACACAAAATGAATGATTGAAATTTGTAAATAACTTAAATTTTATTATTTTATTATATTTTTTTAGGACATCACATTTTGATTTTAAACAAAATTGTTAATTTTAATTAAATTAAAAAAATTTTTTTGTCAATATTAAAATTTCCCAGTCAAATCCTAATAACGGGTTGCAGAACAATTTATACTGTATTATAATAATAGCTTATAATTTCGGATTTACAACCGATTCCTTTTATATGGAGTATGTCCTATTTGCAAAAGGTTCTTTACCTCCAAACTAGAACAATTTGCTTTAGAATCTGTTCCAGAACCAGTTATAGAACTGGTTCTGGGACAGTCAAACCTGTGAAAATGTTCTAGAAACGTTTCCATATAACTGTGTGTAAAACAAGTTGTTCTAAAGCAGGTTCCTAGATAATCTGTTGTAAAAAAGGGAGGAGTTGGAGGGTTTGTTATTTGTAATGGAAATAGATTTCGCAAAATTGTAAACTATTTTCGTAAAATATTTTACGATTTTTGAATTATATATAGTTATATAGAAACTGAAATTTTTTCAGTTTTGGATTATATATAAGTATGTCTACAGAGATAGAAGACGTTTTTTATGTTTGCATTATATATAATTATATATTAGGTAATATCTAATTTTATTAAAATTTAATCAAATTTATCAGCCATATATTATCATATATAAAATTCAGAATATATTTTTTTTATACATGATTAGATCAGCTTATACATGATTTTTTTGCTAAAACATTTTGAAAATATTATTATATATAAATACATATTAATATATATCCTATTTTATATGATAATATATTTTTATATTAAAGAATATATCGTTATATATAATTTTTTTTACACGGGTTGATATAGACAATTTCTAGCATTTACCAAATTCAGTAAAATAGTAATAAATTGTATTTTAAATATGAGAGCAAAATTTCTCAATGTTTAACTACGCCTACTTCTCCTACTTTTTAGAAAAATTTAAAAAATGTTACCAATTCTTTCGGCTCATATAGAAAAACAAATACTGCTAGTTTCGCATTGATACAAATACCTAGTTTTAGCTGGACAGTTGGTTTCGAAAGCCTCTTATTTAAGTTTAATTTTTTCCATTTTCTTTTTACTTTACCCAATTATTCAAAACTGACCAATCGTCCTTTTTTTCAAACTATCATCATGCATCAAAACTTACTATAGTTTTTTGCAGCTACTGGCTTTAGTAACATACATGCTACATATGAAAAAAAAATTGTGATAACAATTTAGTCCCTTTTTGTATTACTACTCTAGTGGTGTAAATGGCTAACTACTGACTTTGTAACTATGGCCTAAAGAAACCTAACACACAACATGTTAAAACGAGTGTAGAAAAAACAGATGCACAAAACCCCTATTCATTGAACAAACCAAAGGATATTTTTTCACATCAAATAAACATGTTATACGATGAGTATTCCTTGTTGGCTTTTCTAAATGTCTCAAATTAAGTTAAACAACAGTAGTCGATGCAAAAGAGAGGGAAATGATAAAAAAATAAAAAAAAAAACTATTAGAAATATTTTTTCGAGCAATTTTTTTCGAGGATATAAAGCAGAAAAGGTAAAGATTTTTATACACCAACATAGACATGTGGTAAATGACACTTAAAGGATAATAGTTGAAAGGACAAAAAAAAAATTGCATGCAGCATCATGCAAGTGTTATAATTTTTTTGTCTGTTATTGTTTTAGAAGCTTCAATTTTGAAAAATAGCCTTAAGTTATATTGTTGGGTGTCGTTGATAGGTTGGACAAATAAAAAAATAGGAATTTTTTCTTTAAAAATATAAATTTTTCCAATACATTTTGATGATTTTCTAATGTTTTTTGCTGTAAACATAAAAATAACTCTTTGGTCATCATAATGTTGTTGAATGTCAATTCAAGCGTTTGTAGTAATCAATTTAGTTTATACAATCCCCCCCACCACCCATCATTCTTTCAGCTTTTTTGAAGACATCATTTTTTGCTGCTGTGTTACCAATACTGCTGCACTACAAAATAGTCGAACAACAGTAATTGACAGTTATATTTTTGTCTCTATGATTTTTCCAACATTTTTACTGGATATTTTTATATTTCGTTTTTTTTTTTTGTAGTTGTTTTTGTTTACACTGTAGGTGGCTATGTTTGACAACTTGTCTCGGTTTTTGTTGTTGCACTTGTTTTATGTATCTTATGCTGTTGATCTGTTAAATTCATTAAACTCTTTTGTACATTAACAATATGGTAGAATAGTATTTGGAGTTGTCAAATTTTGCAGTTACATCAATGGACGTTGTCAAGAACACAAAATTATTAACAAAAATATTATATTAACTTGCAATTTATGATATTTTGTATCAAAACAAATTAAGATTTTTAGTAAAAAACGTTAACGAAAATTATTTTTTAGAAAAGCCAATTCAGTTTTGAATCGGATAACGTTATTTAAAGAGTATCGATGGCCAATCTTATATGATAATATGTACACGCTAAAAAATGATTTTAAATGCACTACTATAAAGTTTGTAAACTTTTATTTAATGTTACGTAAAATTACTGCATTCAGGAATCAAATGTGTAAAAATAAATCTTGCCCACAAAAATACGCAGCATTAAATGTATTGATAGGCATTTTTCATTTATAATTACACACTTTGTGTTTACAATTATAATGTTGTGCTTAATAATAAATACAATAAGCTGCATTACTCCAGCAATTGATAGACGAAGCTGCAGCAGTTAAAAATCAAATGCAAGGCAAAAAAATTCAGAATTCTGAATTTAATGTTTCCGAAACAACAACCAGAACGTTTACAAAGATAGGCAAAATCTATGGACATTGCATTGAAATGTATTAATGGCAATTTGTCTGAAAATATTAATTTTATAAAAGAAGTAAGATTCATTTACGGATAAATATATTTTTGAAGGATTTCAAATTCTAACCGTTTTATTATCCCTTTTTTCAGCTGCAAGCATGACAATAGCATGATTAACAATATGTTTATAAAGATTTTTTCTTAAAACGGATTGTATGGAATATTCCTGTAGTAAACATAAGTTTCTGATCATTTTTCTTAAAAATGTATCTTATAAAAAAATCCAAATTCTACCAACGTTTTTCGAAAAAAACGTTGTTTTCTAATTAAAATGTGTAATTATAATCTAAAATCTTAATTATTTAGAATAACAAATAAATAAAGTGAACAAACTGTGCTATATGGGCTTATCTCAAAAATATTTGAAATTAATCTTTTTTTGCAAACAGCACAAAATGATATCGGTTAAAAGTTTAAAATGTATAAATAATCTCCAAATTATATTTTTGTATTGATTTTAAAATAATAAAATAATAAAAAAAATTTGTTGGTGTTTTCGTGCAAATGTACTTACTTCCTTATTTTGTGCTTCCCAAAAAAACTTTGTAAAATTATGTGGTGTTTCAAGAAGTTTGATGTTTGACTTCAAATCGCGGTTTACACGATATTTAAAAATGATGATTTGTTTTAGAGATTGTAGTTGAAATAAACGTAATTAGTTGAATACAAACTGTATTTTCTATAAGTTAATTCAAAACAAATGCAGTTTTTTAATATGATGTTCTTTAAAACTAATTGAGTTTCATTTGGTACATAAAATCTTAATTTTTTTTAAATTTTGGTAATATAAAAAAGTAGCAGAATTAAAACAAATAATTAATTTTACTTCAACTTTACAATTATTAACAGATAAATTACGAAACTAAAAAATAACAAAGAAAAACTCAATACAATAAGTACATGGAAAATAGTTTAATCTTCGTTCAAATATACACAATGGGCACAGGTGATAAAGCTGGCTGTTATTTTTGCACAATTTAAGTGAACAGAAGACTTGCATGGGCTACAGTTTACAGAATTCTTAGAATTTAATTTTGTACGCATTTCGCTAAAACAACTTATACAGAATCTATATCTAGCGAAATGTAGTAGGACGATGAGAGTCTGGCCTTTTTATAGGTATACATTTTGAAGTGAGATATTATAATTAAGTGCGAATACACAGTTCATCTTCTTATTTTGACCAGCTTTGTTGTTTTTAAATGTATTAAATGTATTTCTCTTAAACTAAAAAAAAATTCAAATTTACGAAATATTTTACTAACACAACATACATAAATACGGTCGCAAATTGCTTAAATTGCTCTTAATACCTCCTCCAAAATAGTATTGAAAACAATACAAAATAGTATATAAAACAATTTTTAATATTTTGTCGGACATTAGTTCGCAATTTTTATTAATTCTTATTTTTTTATTACATTTTTTTTTTTTTTGTATTACAATTTTTTAAATTTTAATGAATTTGATATCAAAATACAATAAAAACATACGCCTTCTCAGTCACAAATAGTTAAATATGGTAATTTATTTTAAAACAACAAAACACAGTAGCTAAATTGTCTAAAAATGTATTAATGTTGGAAAAAAAATAAAATTTATTACTTCACCTCAATAACCACACTACCCCAAACTCCCCTAATAATTTGTTATTTTCAAATACTTTTTTACCACAGTGTACATTCGTATATAAACATTGTAAGGTAAACAGTTTACAGTTATTTGCGTCTGTTTCAGTGTATGTATTTTGTAAGCATGAATGTGATTCATGTATGTTTGTGTGTGTGTGAGTGTATTTGTATTTATTTATTAATCCTTGGTGTTTGTGTCTGCTTTTGTTAATTAGTTTTGACATGTGTTGAGTTGGTTATCTTTTCTACAGATTTTTTATGTCTGATACCGAGTATCAAACTAAATAGATTTTTTTCTATTTTTCTTGTACGTATATAGTATTTATTTTGTCTTAATTTTGTAGTTTTTTTTTTGTTAAAGAAAAATATCAAAGCTTTAAGGCAGAAAAATTATTGATATTTTTTCTATTAAACATGTTTAATAACATTTTAATTAAATTTTGTTTATTATGATTTATGATTAAAATCTTGTTTTATCATGTTAACTATTAACGTGTGTTTTAAATTTAATGAACTAAACTAAATTAAATCGTATCAGTTATGAATTATTATAATTTTAATTAGACATGTCTAAAAATTACAACTAATTTGAATTATAACGAATTATGTCTCATAAACATGTGGATGTTAATTGTTATAATTATTTCGAAGCGTATTTTATTGACAAAAATGAGATATGAAGCCATGGCCGGTTACTTTTTTTACACTCAATTAAAAAGTCTCCAAAAGTCACTGAAAAATCTATAATATTACAGAAAACTCAACTTTTTTTTAAACCAGCATACCGATTTGTGTCGGTAATTATTATTAAAGTGAAAATAGTAGGAAAATTAAGTAAACTTGACTAAAATTTTGTAAAATTATTGTAAATCCTTTTTAGCCAGTTTTTTACTAAAATATGTTTTTTTTTTTAATTGAATAAAGTTTTATTATCCTTTGAACTTTTTTTATTTTTCAGATTACAAAAAAGTTCAACTTGAAAAATTTTTTTTGTAATATTTTGCTAAAATCAACATCGAATATTATTAAAAAAAG
Source organism: Delia radicum (assembly GCA_021234595.1). NCBI lineage: Eukaryota > Metazoa > Arthropoda > Insecta > Diptera > Anthomyiidae > Delia > Delia radicum. The sequence continues at coordinate 172,329,446 of CM037852.1, forward strand.
TTTGTTATTTGTAAATAGAGTATTTGAAAATTATTTGCTAAAAAATTATGTTTTTATAAAAATTAGTTCAAAAAATGTAACTTGGGATATAAAACGTAATCTTATTTTTTACATTTAACTCTTCTGTCCCATTTAGTTCAAAATTATAGAATTTAGAAAAACAAAAGTTAAAAAAAACTACACTCTAAAAAATTATTGTAAACTTACTACTATAAAATGAGTAAATTTGTATGTAATATTACGCAAATTCGGTGAATTTAAACACAAAATGTGTAAAACTATTTTGCACACACTTTCATTTACAATAATACACACTTGCAGGTTTTTTACCCATTATGTGTTTACAATTAAGCACATTATGTCTAATATTAGAATTATTTTGTTAAATAAAATTTTTACTCACAAAGTTTGTAAATATCTAACCTATAATCGTAATAAATATTTCGGAATTTTTAAATTAAAAAAATTAAACAAATTAAAAAACATCTAAAAATTAATAATTATTGGATATTTTTGTGAATTACTAACAAATTTTAATGTAATATTTGTGATAGTAAATTAAAATACATGCAGCCTGATTGTGGAAAAAATATCTTCAGAACATAATATATGGTTCATGGGAATTCAACCGTTGAATTCAATCGAAAATCGCCAAAATTAGGAAAAAAAATATTAGAAAAAAAAATAGCTGAAATTTAAACAAAAAATTTACTAAATTTAAAAATATACCTGAACTTAAAAAAAAAAACTCTAACAATTAAAAAAATTGCCTAAATAGACAAAAAAAAAAAAACCGTAAAATTTAAAGAAAGTCGCCAAAATTAAAAAATGTAATATAAAATCTCCAAAATTAAAAAAAAATTGCCAAAATAGGAAATTTTATAAGACAAAATTTCACACATTGACAGAAACTTGTCCGTGTACATACATATATCCCTACTGTTAGTTTTGGAAATAAAAGCGATTCTTAGGTTTAAAGAGCTAAGTCAAAATTTATGACCGATATTGGGGTAATGGGGTTGAGTTTTGAACACCGGTACAATAAATTTTCCTTTTTTTTGACTTTTCTGACCCTCTATGTATCGGTGTGAAATTTACACAATCAAATTATTTAAGCAATATCAGTTTTAGCACCTATTACAAAACATTTTGTCTACCTAAAATAGAAAAAAAAAATCGAAAAATTACCATTTTATCACCTGCATCTGTTTAACAATATTGTACCATTAAGTTGTCACCACCCATGTCACCCACATTATGTTTTATGTCTTTCACTTTTATTTTTTGTTCCCCCAAAAAATAAAATAAAAACATTTAGAAAAAAATATGTCATACATTTTCTTTTAAACAACCCATTGTAGTATGTCCACAGTAGAACTACAAAAAATACAAGCAAAGTGCTCCCTATTTTGACACCACTCATGTTTTTCCACAGACAGACAGTCAACCAGCAACCAGCATACAACATACAACAACTACCAATTTAAACAAGCAGCAGCAATAACAATAAAAAGCCTATCAGCAACAACCTAAAGTAACAACATACTAACCAACATACATATCAACATATTTCTGTTGTTTCATATGAGCTATTACAACAATTTTCGACACCTGTTGAAACTGACTGAGACTGATCTGCATGATATCTATGAATTTTTGCATTAGATCTATGAAGTGTACCTGGAACTCGTCGATTGAAACTTTTCATTAATTATTGCAGTTTTTCATGAAATATTATGAAAAATTTGATTTTATTGAAAAAAATTTCATACGCCTAATGAAAAAGTTTCATATAATTTATAAATCATTTTCATTTATTTAAGAAATTTTTCATTCAATTTGTGAAGAAAACTTCATTCGTTTAGTAAACAAAATCACTACAACGTCAAAGAGAAATGCATTTTTATGCCATCTGTTTTTTAAATGCACTTTTTACAAATCTTTTTTAATTCAAAAAAAAGAAGAATATATGCAAAATATGGGATTTTTGCTATAAAACAGCACTTTCTTTTTTTTTTTTGGGTCCCGGGGTTTTTATTATTAATGAATGAATAAAAAAACGTTTGCATCATGTTGGCATAGAAAAAAGAGACAACAATTTGTTTTTTTTTTTTAATTTTCAAAACTAAAAAGATTAAATTTAAAACTTTTAGACTTTATAATGTCTCTCATTTAAAAACTATTCATTTAGTTTTTAAAATATTTTCTGTACTTGAAATGTAAACGAATTTACTAAAATATAATGTTTAAAAATTTATTTTTAACCCTTCCAACCTCATGTTTATTTCCGATATTCGATAGCAAGGGTTAAAAATGTAATTGCTTAAAACTAAATATTTTAGTAAATTCTTTTATCTTTCACGTACAAAAAATAATCTCAAAAATTAAATGTATAGTTTTTAACACAGATACAGAGGGGCCTTAATAAATCTGAAAAATAAAAAAATTACATACTATTGTCGGTTTTTCTATACAAAAATTCTAAAGGATTTGTTTTTCAAAAAATCATTGAAAATAGTTAAACCTCAGAACCCAGAAAATTTAAAGTGAAACTTACATATTTTGCAAATATGCATTGTTTTTTAAATCGAGGATGGCCAAATTTCAGAAAAATGCATTTTAAAAATAAAGTGCACAAAAGATGCATTTCTTTTTGACACAGGAAAGTTCTAATTCACAGTATAAAATTAGAGGAGCGGACCATTCCAATGCATTTTTAATGATAATGATCCGATATATATTAAAGAAACTACTAATGTTCCAAATTACTCACTTTTAGCATATTTTGTATTTTTCAAAATAAGAAAATCGCGAATAAAACCATAGTTTTTCGAATTTGGAGAAAATAAAAACGGCAATATTTAAGTGGCTCCATGGAGTTTGAGCGAACAATATATAATTTAAGTCGGAAGACACTTGGCCGTTCTTTCGGGAAATGGGCGATATATTTTTTTATAAAATATTTTTTTATATAAATTTTTTTTTCTGCTATATTTAGTACCGTTTTTCAGACTTATGAATAACTTTGGATCCCATATGAGTGCAACATATTAATTTTAGCAACGGTATAGTGAAATAATTTATATAATTCTTCTTATTTTAAACGAGCATAAAATTATTTATTTATTAATTTTAATTATTTATTTCCAATTAATTATTTTCAATTATTAAAACAAGTTTTTTAATCAAATTGTAATAAGTATTCCCTGAAGAAGTCACCCAATGTGGAGACGAAATATTTGAAATAAATAATTATAATTAATAAATAAATGGTCATAAGCTCGTTCAAAATAAGAAAAATTAAATAAAAGAAGATCAAAGAAAACTTAACATTTTTCAAATAATTTATAATTAACAGACATTTTTTTGAGAATTTATAAAACTGTTTCTTGAAATACAGCGATTTGAACAGAGGATTTAAAAAAAAGTATATTCCAAAAAGTGTTCTCCTTATTGAAACACGACAACAGTAGCTTTAAAATGAGATAAGAATGAATCACGTAGCTCTAACCACTAAAAATATATGGACGATTATGTACGATTATGTACGACTACTATTTTTAAATTTTCGATATATTTGAAAACGCAATATTTCCACAACCACAGGAGCTAGCAACCTAAAACCTGCAGAGTGTTATATTTATATGACACTTTTCTTCCATACCAAGTTTGGTTAAAAATTAAATTGTTCGTGGTCGGTAATTCGATTTTATTTTATGCTTTTATATGAAATGAGTCATACGCATGAAATTACTCATGTCATTCAAAACATGTTTTTAAAATATTTTGCCTCAAATTGTCGACAATTTTTGAAATTCCTTATATATGTTTGTATGCATGTATGTGTTAAAGTAGTTAACTAGTACATAATATACCACAAATTTACTCATTAACTTGTTGACAGTTTAACTGACATTGGCGCCTATTCTTACTTAAAGCCTTTATTTGTGTTGTTGCTGCTCTTGTGGGATGTTGGGGAGTGTTAAATAAAAAAGTTACCAAGTTAATTTTTTTGTCATGCAACATACATATTGTTCATATTCCTATTTTGGTTTATGAGAAGCCAATATGTCGTTAAGTTTTCGTTTAACTATACATATGTGGATGTTGGTTAAAATGAAAATGGCAAGTGTTAAATGTCATGTAAACAATAATATTCATAAATGTTCATAAGGACAAGTGACATAAAGACAAGTAAGGAAAAGGAAAAGTTTAAAAGTTTTTTTCATTATACATTTTTGTATTTTCACTGAAATTGATGATGATGTTCACACTTGTAATAAAAATTGATGTGATATTTTAAAAAACGAATGTCACTTGTTTTGTCAACTAAGGATTGTTTTTGTCAGCTGAACAAGGATGATCTTCTAGTTCAACACAATTGCAATTCAAGGGAAGGGGGGAAATAATCTCAGGTTAAATTAATTTTTTTTTAATCTTTGAGTTTTGAACCCATATATTAAATGTTTTATACGACAAATTTTAAACATTTCTTAATTCCATTACTAGGCTATTAAAATAGTTTTAACGTTACAATATCGTCGAACCTTAAATATTTAAATACGGAATGGGTTATTTTCAATATAAAAATATTGCACAGAGAGAATTTTGTTCGACAAAAAATAATGAAAATTTTAAATAAGATAATGAATCCTTTTTTACAAAGTAAACTAAAAATAGCTAAAAATTAATTAAAAGCTCATTTTTATGAAATAAGTTTTTTATTAAAATTTCTTTTTTGAATGTATCCAAAAGTTTTCATAAAATTTTGCAAAAATTTGCATTTGACAAGTTCTTGTGCTACTTAATTGCTTTTATGCCAAAATTCATTCTTATAATACAGATAATTCATTGTAGGACTGTTGACCTACTAACAATTGAAATTTCATTACAATTAGTTAATCTTATTTTGCATTATATAAAAACATTAGCATATAGAAACTTACAACATCTTTATGAAAGCATTTTTTAACAAAAAATGTCCTTATGCACGAAATTCAACAACGGTTTTGCCCAGGGAAATCTGTATTTTCAATGGACTAATAAATTGAACTAAATTGACTTAATTGACTAATAAAAAAGTTGAAACCTTTTTTCACAAAGTAAATGAAAAATCTCTTAAAATTAATGTTAAGCATCATACTTTTTATTAATGGCCTGTTTATCGATTTCGAAAGAATTCTTTCTTTCGCTTTCTCTAACTAAATTTCTATGCGAACGATGACTTGAAGTACAAGTCGAATAAAAACGTATCAGTTTTCATACAAAACTTGGTTTCTCTATTTCGAAAGAGTTGTCAACAGTGCGAACGTAAATGTCAAAACCAGTCACTTGCTTTTTTGATTTCGAGTAACAAAATATTTTCAAAAAATATATCATTCATTCCATTAGAAAACGCTAAAAATCTAAACACGGGTCCTCTGATTTTGTTTATTTTTTGTACATAAATACTCTATGATCCCATTTCTACATTTCCTTTTTCAGATCTCCAAATTTGTAAAAACTCGTGATTTTATGCACGTTTTTAGTTCTCATAAATATCAAAAAAAATGCTAAAACAACTTCACTTTGAAGTGCCATAACTTTTTAATTGCGTATCGCATGTTATTAATTTAAACGATAAGTAATGTTGTTGAGATCGTGGAACAGGTCATAAACTATTTGAAATTTCTTCATTAATAGTCTGAATTTTGAATAAATAAAATGAGAGTTTTCATAAACCTTTATGAAAATTTGAATTAACGACAAATTTTTCTCTAAATTAACAGAAAAATTTAAATTTTTATATGATAATTTACTTTGACTATTAGAAAAAACACAGAAAAAGTTATTAGACACTAGCATGAATGGAATGCATTTTCTGACCCACTACGGTCTTCATCAACATTCTTCGTTCCATTTAGTGTTAATCGTAAATATCTTCTATTTAACTCACACGTTAAAGGAATTGGGTGACTTTAAATCCCACATTACTCTGTGTGTTGAGTTAGAATGAAATTTACCACGAACGATTTTCTATTTATAGTGTGTTTGTTTTTCTCTAGTCATTATCATAATTGCCAGTTTAACTTTCAGTTAAAACTTTTTTAAATGGCAATTTTTCTCTAATGTCATCATATACTATTCTTCTACATTAGCAAAGCATATCAACAAACATTAAAGATTTTTCATTAACACATATGTCGAGCATATACATTAAACGATTTTACACTGTACCTGGTGAGTGGTTTAATAGTGAATTTTATCGTTGATCTATAAGTTTATGTGTGAGATTTTATTTGTTCGGTTTGAGATCATGACAAATTTTTCTCTAAATTAACAGAAAAATTAAAATTTTTATATGATAATTTACTTTGACTATTAGAAAAAACACAGAAAAATTATCATATAAAAATTTTAATTTTTCTGTTAATTTAGAGAAAAATTTGTCATGGTCTCAAAACGAACAAATAAAATCTCACACATAAACTTATAGATCAACGATAAAATTCACTATTAATTTGAATTAACCTAATAATTTCAATGAACGAGTTCAACAATCAGGAAAAAAACTTTCATCATAATTATGAAACAGTTTCAAAAGACGAAAATCATTTCCACATTAATGAAATTTTCATAATTATGATTAATGAAATTTAAATAAACTTCATTAATAATATTTTTTGGTCCAGCCGGGATTCGAACCCTCTTCTCTGAGCTAACAAGACATATTATATTAGGTCATATGTTTTAAAGTTTTAGATTACGTTTTCTAGGCAATGTCGTTCAAAAAAATTAATTTAACTTATTACTAACTCTCATATTAATTGAAAACTTTGTATTTGATCAAAAATGCGTAAATATATTTGAAATTTAAAGAAAAATAATGTAATATCTTTGAAAAATGTCTGTATTTGTCTTCAAAGTGTTTCACATTACTAATTCAATTGCATTTTAATTGACAACATAATTTATATTTAGAAAATGATATTGAAAATGTTAATTGCGAAAAAACAAAATTCTCATACTTGTTGAGTTAACAATTTATAATTACATTACAATTATAGTTAAATACTCACAATGTATAATGTCACGATTACAATTTATTAATTACATACTAAATATAAATCCAGCTAATAGGAAATCTCAGAATGAACATACATCAGGCTCTTAAGAGAATTGAATGTGAAACTGTAATAAACAAGAAACGGAAATTTATAAATGCAAATCAAAATAATTATTACTTATGAATTGATGGTTTAATAAAGAAATGCCCTAACTGGAGTTTTAAACACTTTAGAATTTTTAACAGAGCTGTGAATGAATCATTCATTTTTGATTTCAATTCATTACGAATTTGAATTGAATTTTGAATAACTCTTTTCACATAAAAAAAGAATTGAATGAAATTTGAATTAATTCAAATGAATTCGGTAAAAATAAATTGGAATTCATTTCCAATTCAAATGAATTCGGCAAAATGAATTGTAATTCATTTTCAATTCAAATGAGTTTGGCGAAATGAATTGCAATTAATTTCCAATTCATTTGACTTGAACTGATTTTGAATTAATTCAAATGAATTAGAAAAATGAATTGCAATTCATTTTCAATTCATTTGTATTGAATTGATTTTGAATTAATTCAAATGAATTAGAAAAAATATTGCACCGTGTTATTAATCATATTTAAAAAATTTTCTTATATGTGATGAAGAGTTTCATAAAATTCATTTGAATTAATTCAAAATCAATTTAATACAAATGAATTGAAAATGAATTGCAATTCATTTTTCTAATTCATTTGAATTAATTCAAAATCAATTCAAGTCAAATGAATTGGAAATGAATTGCAATTCATTTCGCCAAACTCATTTGAATTGAAAATGAATTGCAATTCATTTTGCCGAATTCATTTGATTTAAAATGAATTGCAATTCATTCCAGCCAAATGCATATGAATCGATTCAAATTTCATTCAATTCGTTTTTTGGCGAAAAGAATTAATTCAAAATTTTACTAATTCAGTGCATGAATGATTCGCGATTTAATTCAAAAATGAATGATTCAGTCACAGCTCTGATTTTTAATATCTTAATTATTACTAAAAAAAAAACGTTGGATACAAAATTTCTACTACTCTTTTTTATCAAAATTTTCAATAATAAAATAAACTGCATTAAGGGCGAGTAACTTTTCTAAAAATAACCAAAGTTTAACTTTCAAATTACAAAATGAAGAATAACACAAAAAAAAAATTTGTTATTTATAACTATGATTAAGCCCTCAACTCTTAAGAGATAAGTTAGCAGCTCTGAACGGAAATTTATTAAACAAAGTTTTATATATTTTATGATTTTTTTACTTATTCTGTAAAATAAAAATAAATCAATTTAGGACCTTTTTACATTAATCCATTGATATACTCATACAAAACTACAAAACTATTCAACGACTTTAGAAAAACTATAATCATAATAAAAATCAGCAACATTACAAGGAAACTCAACCCCAACCCTTCGTATAGCTAGCTAATCATAGACGAACAAATTTATATTTATAGACAATTGTTTAACTTGAACACTAATTGCAAATTTATGTTAACAAGTTCGCAAAATATAACAGAAATAGTAAAATATACAATACAGCTGAAATTATTATTATCTTTCATCGCTTTAAAATCATAAATATAACACAACAACTGGAAAAAAATCGCATTGGAAATATGTGTGCAACATATAATTCTGAATCTTTTTTGTTTTGAAACCAGAAAAAAAGGTGCTGCCGCTTGAGTGGGAGTGGCGCGCGTGCTTCGGAGGAAAATGTTGCAAAAGCACAACACTTGAGCTTTTTTTTTTTGTTGTATGCAGTACGTTACGTATCTCTGCAGTTTACTTTACAGCCGTTATATGCGTTTGTCGGCCAGGCCAATTGATTGTTATTTACAAATATGCCTTCACATAAGGTTAAAACGTCAATGGTTAATACATATTTACGTTGGGGAAAAAAATGTAATGAAAATATGGAGGGAAAAAATTATACAGATATGAATTATATATTTTCAATATAAAATCAGGGTTGGAGGTTTTTGATTTAAGGGAATTTGGTTTTATTAAACTTATTTTTTATACCCTTCCCCGTTGTATATGTTAAAAATGAAACAAAAAGAAAATATTAGAAAAAAATGTGAAACTAATGTTTTGAGGTGAAAAACTTTTTTGGATGTAAAAACGCAATTGTGTGGTGAAAAAACATTTGAGGTGAAAAACTATTTTTATTGTAAAAAAAGAAATTTGTGGTGAAATAAAGTTTTAAGGTGAAAAAGCGAGGTGAACTTAAAATAAAACTTTAGCGTCTGGTGAAAAACTATGACATACTATTTTATACACTAGACGCTACTATGAAATTATACTACTTTAAATGCCTCTTATTTCTCAATGTTTTTTAACTGAGCGAAACGATGGACAGGGTTAGGTAGTCTTTACTTCAAAGCTATGACGTGCAAAGTTTTAAGTTAAACCGTGTTCACCAAAAGAATTGATGGCCTTTAAAAAGTCACTGACAAAACTTATTTCCATATCGCTGTTTGGTGGAAATCTGTATGGTGGATTTACAAGTGAAATCAACATTTTTAGATTTTTAAACTTTCACAGTGTTTTCCATAGGACTTTTGCACCGTTTAATGGAGTTAAGTTTTCAGAACAGTATTTGAAAAGTGGTAAAATTTGATACAGTTTGAGGTATACGAAATTAATGGCAGCACAACAATAACGGGATACGAACATCAGAAACTTACTACTTATAATTGGCGTAAATTTTTTGAAAATGTAGGTTTTTTACGTCTGACGTTCACAATTATATTTGAAATTGGCTAGCGTATTGTGTGAATTGAGTTACTTTGTAAGCAGCTCCACCGAGTCAAAAAGGAATTTTAAACTTAAAATTATTATGAACTTTTTAAAAATTTTGCGAAATTTAATAACTTTGTTTCGCATTTTTTTGATAAAATAAAAACATGGCTTAAGAACATTTATGAAACATTTATAAAGTGCGATGAAGTAGAATTTGAAAGTGGAATAAGTGGATTTGGAACACTAATATGGGAGAATTATATGCATAATATTAATGAACTTTTGCATAAAGCATATATTTAAATACATAAGTTGCCATGTAACAGTTTCATGAAAAATAATCCCTCGGGTTTCCTCTAGATTCGACTTCATTCGTATTATTAGAGTGCTTTTATGAGTTCCATTATGTTTCACAGTACACTAAGAATACTATGTAGGTAAAGACCAATGCAAATGCAGTTAAAAACAAATGAAATTTCACTTGAAGAATTTTACAACTTACATGAACCACATATTAGTAAAAAATAAACAAACTTTTTTTAAATAAAAAAACTCCTGTATAAAATGAATGTAAAATCATAATACAGTAATTTGATTTGGTTTGTTTTTTTTTTAATGAACTACATACATATGTAGTCAAAAATAAAATGTACTCTACAAATTATTGCTTTTCACTTAAAAAAAAAAAAAAATACTGTATTACAACTCAAACAACTACAAGTATTTACAGCAGAAGTTCCCTAAGTGTAATAATACACTCAGAGAACACAACCTAATATTACAAGTAGCCCAGATACTGGAGAGATCCAAAGGAATCCATTTAATAAAACAGCTAAAGGTAACTTTTGTTTTCTTTTCACTTATCAACAAATCTGATCCCTAATGTTCTGATGTTAATGTTCTAATGAAACTCGTTGCTCGATTCATTCCATATGGTTCCAAATATTTTCAATATCACTAGTTCTCTGTTGCATTATATTTCGTTCTCCATTTATATTCCTATCCTTTCCTGTTTCATTTTAAACTGTTTTGAAATCGAATAATGTTTCATTCTATTCATTCCAAAACCTGTTCTGTTTTCAATTATCGGGTTTTTTTTTTGTAAGCATTTGCTTTTTAAACTTATTATGGAACAACTGTTCCGTTTTAAACCCAGTGCTTTTAAAAGGCTATACTTTTTTTTTTACTGGATAAAGATAATTAAGTGGTTTAAAAACTCAAATATCTTGACTATAATCGTAAATGAGAAATAGTAGAAAATTGATATCCAGAATTTGGCGAATAATTATTTGGAAAAACCAATGTTTACCCTTTTCCGATGAAACATTTTCCAAAAATTATTTAAAAAGGCATAACTTTTTTATTTTTGATTGATGGGAAAATACAAAAAAATTGTTTTGCTTCAAAAATGATTAGTTCATCATATATATATTAGAGCGACTCAAGTTGTATGGAAGCGAAATCCGTGCAAGGTGTACCCCCCTCAAAATGAACATTGGTATTTTTGACCTTTCGTGAGCTGGACCATTTTGAAAAAGGGTCCATTTTTGCATGTTTTGTTAATTTAAGAATCTGTTTCCTTACCAACCTATACAATATGGGTATCATAAACAAGGTTTTTTTAAGGCGCGTTCAACTGTATATACAATTTGTCCAAGGACAATCATCCATCTAGTTTTTTAAGGATATTCTGTAAAAAAAAAACGGTTTTCGAATTTTTTGTTCATACTTGTTTGTAATAAAAATGCCAAATTAACATATTTTAATCTTTATCAGCTTTTTTTGAAATTCGTGCTTGTTTGCGTTTTGACAAAAATGCTATGGGGTGGTAACTCTTCGTTTTAAATAGGGCAATATGGGTATCAAATTTTTTCTTTTGCCAAGTACATCATCTTTGTATGTAAATAATTTAGATTTTTGCAAATTAGATGCATTTACACGGTGCTCTGGAATATATATTAATGCAATTTTGTGGTAACTCTAATATGATAGCGGATTTAGTTTCTAGATCATGTATGGATGAAAATATGACAAAAGAAAGCAAAAAAAAATGATCCACGAGTTTTTGGCGGCATATTTTTTCGCAAATTAGAAACTAAATCCGCTATCATATTAGAGTTACCACAAAATTGCATTTATATATAGTCCAGAGCACCGTGTAAAATGCATCTAATTTGCAAAAATCTAAATTATTTACATACAAAGATGATGTACTTGGCAAAAGAAAAAATTTGATACCCATATTGCCCTATTGAAAACGAAGAGTTACCACCCCATTGCATTTTTGTCAAAACGCGAACTAGCACGAATTTAAAAAAAAGCTGAGACCCGTATTTAATTAAATCGACTAAAGATTAAAATATGTTAATTTGGCATTTTTATTACAAACAACCCCGAACAAAAATTCAAAAACCGTTTTTTCTTACAGAATATCCTTAAAAAAAGGACATGGATGATCGTCCTTGGACAAATTGTATATACAGTTGGACGCGCCTTAAAAAACCCTTTCTTATGATATCCATATTGTAAATGTTGGTAAGGAAACAGATTCTCAAATTAACAAAACATGCAAAAATAGACAGATTTTCAAAATGGTCCAGCTCACGAGAGGTCAAAGCTGGAGCCGAAATATTTTAAATGTCATCTTAAAAAAGTCCAAGGTTCATTTTTAGGAGGGTACATCGAGCACTTTTTTGGTGAGTCGCTTTAATATATATGGGGAACTTTAAAAATTCTCGGCACTTTGAGGTAAAATATTTCAATTTTTTTTGTTTTTTTATGACATAAATGACCTTTTGTTTATATGTTAGCCGATGTTTAAGCATACCAAATCCATCTCGAAAACCGAAAGAGATAGCACAAAATGAACACATTTTTAAGTCTAGTGGTAAAAAAATTTAGCCAGATCAGGGTGAAATTCCGAAACGCATATACCGTTAACAAAATATTTTTATGAATCTGTTGCATAAATATTTATGAAATAGTTTCATTGGACGAAAAACAATGAAGATTTCATCATATTTATGCAGCCTGTCACATATATGATGAAGTTTTTTTCATTGAATGTACCCATATAAACAGTTAACAGGTTAATATGGAATCTTTACAAAAATATTTTTTTTCATCACAAATCTTTCTTACATCAAAGCTTCTTTACAGTAGTCCCTTATTTAGCTACGCTTATGATTAAGATCAGCAAACTATTTTTTTTTTTTTTTTGCAATGTAATGCTAATAAACACTCGAAGCATTATATTGTTGCATTAAGCAAATCATTGAGTGTTGGCGGTGGGCAAAATAATATGAAAAAAAAACCAAAAGTTTAAAAATAATATTGTGCATATTAAAACAAAACAAAAAAAAAACTTCTTGATGCCATATGCAGATAACTTTGTTTCGCTACGACAACAATAGAAATATCAGTACAAAAACTATAATTTTGTTCCAAGCACCGACGAGTAAATAACTATTAAAACAAACGCAATTGTAGCTCCTATAACAAACAGCAACAAAATATCCAAATGGTTATGAATGTATATCATTTTCATATGTACAACAACAACAAAGTACAGCAATCTGTCGGAAATGAATTAATTTTTAGCAGCAATTTGACACAATTATTACTGTGAGTATTTTTATCGAGTCTTACACACACATTCCACTAAAATACATTGTCGACAAAACAATCATGCTTTTAAGAATTCATATTGCAACATTATGTTTTTTACTGCGTGTTTTTTAGTTGTTTTTTTCGCTATTACTTTAGGCCTTATGAAATCAAATATCTTGTCTAAATGACCTTTTGATTAATTATGTTGCAACAACACTCACACACACACACATACATTATTTCTTTGGGTGTATCGCAAGTTTCATTTGTTAGTTCTGTGTGGCATAATTTGTTGTTATTTGAGTTGAGTTGTTTTAACTTTTTTTTTTGGTTTTGGTTTCTCTGCAACATATATTTCATTCTAAAATGTCAAAAAATTTTGTTAAAATAATTAATTTTGTTATAAAGTAATTTTTTAGAGTCTTTTTCTATTAGTTTTCTTCAAACTGATAAATTGATTTTTAGTTTTATTTTATTAATATTTTATTTGTTGTGACTATTAACTTTTAATAAATTATTTATAAACTCTTGACTATTGTTTGTCATCATTGAACTATATATAAGTCGTAGTTTATTTATAACCGTTTTTATTACTTTTCCTTAATTTAATAAACGATTAATTTAATAAAATTTGTGTGGTGAAAAAAATATTTGAGGTGAAATAAAATTTTAAGATGCATTTTAAATAATATTCACCTTTTAGCGTCTGGTGGAAAATTGTGTCAATTTTACAAAATTTTCCAATTGGAAATATTATTACGCCTTTGTGTTAAATTGACACAAACGACAGAAGCGTGTTAAAGCATTATGGAAAAATTTGACAAATGGAAAAATGTATATTGTGCTTATTAGATGCGATTTTGAGTGTCAAATTTAGGGAGCAGTTAAGCAATGAATTCAGTATTAGAACGCCGTACGTTCGGCCAAATCGGAACAACTTCGGGGACCGTTTAAATTTAAATTTTTATTCGAAATAAAACGGTTCAGCAAAAATGTTTTAAATATACAAATTTGTATACATTTTGTCCAAATGCCAAAAAAAAAACCGACCAAATATAGTTTTTGGCCGTAGTCTTCGGTCGGACACTATTAATTTCAAATTAAAAATATAAAATATCTTACTGTTAAAGTGTTTGACTTTTTAAAAAGTTTTTTTTTTTATATCATTTTTAAAAAGTTCGACTTTGAGCAAACATATAACTTATCGTATTTTTTGCAAATATCAAAAATAATATGCCGCTGCAGGCTATGCCTAAAAAATATATAAAGAAATATAATATTCCTTTTTCACGATCGTCAAAAAGTTTTCGCATCAAATCCGTTAAAGTTTTGATGAAAGACGTATGTTAGATTTAATATTTTATTTTTTAAAATATATACATTTTAATTTACATGATTAAGAACCGATTACTGAATGTCCAGTTAAAATTTAACAAACAATTAAATTGAAAATTTATATGGAAAACGGCAGCAAATGTGTTAATTAATGTCTCAGTTAGTAGCTTACGGGACATTGTGAAAATGTTGCTAAGTTGGATATAGATCCGAGCTGTAACACCAAGAGATGATGATGAATTAAGTTAAATTCGAATCTTGCTAAAAAGTTCAACACTATCTAATACTCGTAGTTTTGCGATTGTTACGAATTTTTATTTTTTGTTGCATATTTAGATATTTAAAAATTTCGGACCTTTCGGTCTTACATTTTTTTATAGTTAGATATCGACTATATAAACTAACCTTTCATTTGAGTGTAATTGTAAAAGAACATTTAAAAAAAAATCTTTAGAAATTACGAAAAGGTTATATTTTGGGCATTGTAAAATAGTTTTCTACAAAATGACTAAAGAAACATATTTTTTTATCAGTACACTTTTTCCTATATCGTAGTGACATGTAAAAAGTTATACCCCTACGAAGCAAATCTAATATGTTAATTAAAACGGTAACACAGTAATTTATATTTTACAAAAAAAAAAAATCTGTTTAAAAAATACGAAACAATTTAAATTTTTCATAAAATATAAACTGAAATGGAAATGGAGTTTTGATTTACTCGATTAACTCGATTACGTTACACGAAATTGGCAATTTTAATTTACTCGAACAAGTGTTTGATAAAAATTCATCGATTAATCGAGCAAGGGTTAACCGATTGTATACCGTAGTGAATAGCCCTCTTACCTGTGTTGCAGTTCACTGAATTGTTAGAATTTAATTTCAGTGACATTTCATTGAAAAAAATTGTGCAAAATTCAATATCCAAAGATATTGGGGAAGATTACGAAAGCACGATGTTTCTTAACGGAAACCTTTAAAACGCCTTCCATTCTCTAAGTTTGATATCCTGTATGGCTTTTACTAAATCGCTCTATAGAATAGGATAATGTAATTCCGTGGCATAATATCCAAATAAATGAATCATTAACAATATATGACATACAAACAACATGAAGAAGCGTTAAAATTGTCTTAATTTCACGTCCCAATTTACACCATTATACCAATAATCACAAAACTTGCCATAAATGTTGTGAAAACCAATACATCATTATATTTTTTATATTTACCTGATTAAAAATGTAGAAAAACAATTTTTTTTTACCAAAAACAAAAACACCAATAGAAACAGTGATTATAAGATTTTTTATTTGCTACATAAAAGTTATAATACACCTCCTAAAATGTGGATTGCTCAAAGTGATAATAACACTGTGCTAGTTCAAAAACGTAACAAGCGGGGCACCCGGCGGGTAAAGCTAATTCGAGTACGCTGAATCCAGTGGTGCTAACCGTTTTTTTAGGTTAGCTCTCGTTTAAAAAATAATTAAGATTGAAAATTATGGTTCCAAGTACCTAAAAAAAACAATTTTTTTAAGTTTTTTTTACCATTTATTGATTTTAAATGTATGAAATTGAGAACATTTTATGAAACAACATCAACAATAAACTATTTGCAACAAAATTTAATTGACTACAACAATTTTAAAGTGATTTATAATTTTTTTTTTTTTAATAAATAAATTTTTCATGATTTTTTCAATTTTCATTTCCTGATTCTTCTATATCATTATCTTCCTCTTGCAAATTCCAACAAATGTCACCTAAAAGTGAATATCGCATTCCGCCCATTTTCAGTTCGACTACCAATATTTGTAATTGATGGACTCGTACAAAATTTGAAGGCTATATAGCTAATATAGAACCCTAGATATTTAATATTAATATTAATTTTGTATATGAGCTTAATATTCACTTTGTATGGGAGCTGCCACGCCCACTGGTATGATGCCGCCCAATTTTCCCATGACTATTCATAATATAATCAACGTGCACAAATTTCTAAGACTCTGGCTATTATAGAACTGTAGATATATGATATTAAATATTTACTTTGTATAGGAGCTGACACGCCCACTGGTCCGATCACGCCCATTTTTCCCATGACTATTAACACTATCAAATAATCAACGTGCACAAATTTCTAAGACTAAGACTATTATAGTACTGTAGATATATGATATTAAATATTTACTTTGTATGGGAGGGAACCATAATTTTCAATCTTAATTATCTTTTAAACAAGAGCTAACCTAAAAAAACGGTTAGCACCACAGGATTCAGCGTACTCGAATTAGGTTTACCCACCGGGTGCCCCGTTTGTTACAAAAAAAAAGTGTCCGATTCGAGCACAGTGTAATTTATTAAGCAAGAAGACACATTTGTTTGAAAATCTGAAAATGCATTAGTATGGGAAAAATGCAAAATACCAATTTACCCAACGACCCAAATTACCCCACCTTCCCCCACTTATTTGTATCATTAGTTTAAATATAAAGTAATGATCTACAAATTTCTTCAAAATCTGTTTTTAAACTCATGATTTTTCAACTCTAGTAAGTACATATATAACTACTTGTAAACTTTAAAGTAATGATATTTTGTGCAATCAAGTCATTTCTGTATCAAGTATAACATGTCGAAATAGCTCAGATGGTAGAGCGATTGACTGACTACCTGTAGTACCAGGTACGAATCCCGTGTGGGAACATTTTATTAAAGATATTTTTTTATTATTTTTAATTTTTTTGAAAATTTATTTTTAGATTCATTATTTTTGTTCATAGTAGTAAGCATATAGGCAGATGCGGATCCATGTGGAGGAAAAATAGGACATTTCCTCCACCAGAATTCATTTTTTTAATACAAAATTATAAGAAATAATAGAAAATTTTGTAAAAACACTCTAGGTTAGGTTAGGTTAGGAAGGGTTATGTGCCCAAGGGCACATCTCCACTCGGAGACCAATACGGTCCATTGTGAAAAGACAGATAAATAGATTGAAAGATAGATATAAAGAAAAATAGAAAGGATATATACTCCCCAGAGCAAGCTTCTATCGTCCCCTTACTAGAAACAGCCGTCCTATTTCCCTGACAAATCTCAGCAAATCTACTGGATTGCATCCAGCGACACACCCAAGTTCGTCGTGAAATCTATCTCCTAACCGTTTCTGTCTGAGACCCTGCAACCTAGGACAATGGCACATTATATGCTCAACTGTCTCCAGTTCCTTAACGTCCTCGCACAACCTGTAAAAGTCCGGTATGTCCCTGTCCCATCTGCTTGTGAAAGCCCTGACAGAACAATGACCGGTCAGAATCCCCGTAAGGGTCCTGAGACCATCCCTGGTAGAGCACTTTAGAGCAATGTTTCGCCAGCAGTATTTTTTCATATGCAGCCGTAAATTTTATAATAGAAGTATTCGCAAAGGACTTTCTACAAACGCTGGGAGACTGCACTTTGAATACTATGTATGTAAAGACCACTTCAATTGTAGTTAAGTTGTGTGTTCTCACTTCTGATTATAATATACAATAACAGAAAAGCTAATAGGAAAGAAAACTGCAATTTAGCTGCATTATACTCGAGGCCATACTTGGGTGTGATCGCTAAACGATCATGACTTGGTATTGTTACGTTTGTAATGTAAGAAGAGCGCAGGTTTGATTCTTACGGCTTAGATTGTTGAAAATTTCACCATATAAAGACAATCTGACAATTACAAATACACAAATAATAATACAATTTAAATGAAAAACCACTGATGACACCAGTCCATAAAAAAGACACAGAAATTAGTCTAGTCTGATTTAAAAATTAATAATGTTTATAATTTTTAGAGAAAAACGTTTATTCTTCTTATTAACCTCAACATTTCTAAATTAAAAATTGTATTAGGTTTAATTCAATTGATTTAATCAAATTAATCTGCCAAATAGTGGAAATGTTGACTGTTGTAATATTTTCTATCACACTGTGCGCTCCATTTTAAACTTAAAGAAATACTAACTCAAATACGGGTTTAAATTTTTAGTTTTCTCGGAAATTTTCTTCAGTTTGTATTTATGATAAGTTGGATTTGAAGTCCTGACATTGGCTGAAGCCAATTCTCATTTGAAATTGTATTTCGCAATTAATCTATCGCGATACCAACAGTATTCCAATTATACCTAAAACCATAAAACTTTTAATTAATCTACAGATTTTTATTAATCCGCGCCTGATCTTGATATATAATTTTATCTTTCTTTTGCAATAAACAATTTCATTAAACGATATTTATGATAATTTATTTAAACATTTTAACAATATTTATTGTCATGTTAAAGCGTTATTTTTCCTCCTATCAAACACCGCTGCACTATAAGGGAAAATAACAATAGTTTATTAATGTTAAATGTTATTTTATTTTTTGTTTAAATAAATTTACATTAAATTCTATTAACATGACAATTTTATTGGATTTTAATGTTTAAAACTTTTATGCGATCATATATTAAAAAAAAGAACCCAACACATAGACGGACTGATTAAACGACAGACAACCAAACAAGCAGTTGAAACTATAAACTGAAACTTGACAATAAAATAATGGAATGCGTGAAATGTTTTTCAATATTAAACTTTAGTTTTTTTATTGTTAACTTTAACTAAACAATCGTCGAACGTTTTATTTTAATACAAATAACTAAACTTAAAGGCTTTTTGTTTTAAGCGATTAGTTGTTGATCAGTTAGAAAATTGTTTTGAATTTCGACTGAACAAGCGAATGAACGTTTAAATTGATAATGTTAGCGAATATTGGCATATATTAGGTACAAACTTATGTTTAAACCTTAAAAAAGATCTGGGTATCAATTATGTATCTTTTTTAAGACACATGACAATGAAGTGACACCTAAATCATTCTCGTTTTAACAGCGTAAATGTAACAATTTTTGTTGCATCTATACTTAGAATACTATGTAGGTAAAGACCAAAGGAAATGTAGTTAAAAACAAATGAAATTTCACTTGAAGAAAAGACGACTTACATTTCAGTAAATTCAACTAACATTGTTATTTGTTTTTTACTGTTCAAAAAATCAACCACAATTGTAGTAAAAATAAACCACTTATGCAGAAAATATAAACAAACATTTATTTGTTTGTTAATTTGTTGAGCTAATAAGACCTAAAATATTCATGTAAATAAAAACTAAATTTTTGTTCACAGTTTTGTCCCGACGTTTCGTCGATTATTTGTCTATTTAATAAAAAAACATCACATTACTAGAAAATTCTTTAATAAATTACATTAAAACTTACAAATTTTGATATTATTATATTAAAAAAATTTTTATAAATAAGTTTACATTTAACATGTAACAAAAAACACGAATTTATTTTTAAACAAAAACTACTGTATAAAATTAATGTAAAATCATAATACAGTAATTTGATGTGGTTTGTTTTTTTAAATGAACTACAATTGTAATCAAAACTGAAATTTCTTTTACAAATTACTATTTTTTACTGTATAACAACTCAAACAACTACAAATATTTACAGCAGAAGTTCCCTGAGTGTAGTTGCCGATTTAAGAAAAGGTATTCAACGATTAATTTAATGAAACATTTAATTATTATCCACAGAATAGAGTATTTTAGTTTACATATGAGTTATACAAAATTAGCACATATAAATATAACTCATACGCACACGAATACACGACTGAAAATGACTAACGAGAGAAGTCTTCTGTTTTTTATTGAAAATTGGATATGTGACAAAAAAAATAAATAGATCGAGTTGCTTCGGCTTTTGGCCCATCTCGGTGATTAAGCGCCATATCGGATACTCTTATTTTCAATGAGTTTTGTGAGATATTTACGATTATTATTGCCTAGAAGGTTTAAGCACAAGTTCTAAAAATCGGCTTCGGTCGAAATTCGAAATACACGAACGAAGCCGATTTTCGCTGAGATCTTTGTCAGAGCATGTTTGACTACTTCGACTGAATTTCCCAAGAACAAACAATCAGGTTTACAGATGGCATCGATATAAAGACATTTGATTGAAAAGACACTTGTAAACAGTGTTTTTATATAATTTCAGTGGTTAATAACAAAAACAAAATTTTAATTTGACAAAAACTACAGTCTTTAAATTTTTAAAAAAATCGTAAAATTATAAGTCGTCGTAAAAAATGTATTTTATTTTCAGCGTAAAACTCAGTTTATTAATAACAAAAAAAAAAGAAAAAAAAAGGCTTTTCTTAAGATTTCCAAGAAAAATTTCCAAAGTTAAGGCCAATTGTGTTAAACAACATGTTCACTAATTTGAAACATAAAATTGAACTGCAAGTCGTATGAGTAATACATTTCAGTATTAAATTAACATTACTCATACGACTTGTAATAGGGAAAAAAGAGGTGAAGTAGATTTTTTTTTCAAAATTACTCAATTTTTAGGCCCACTACCTACATTGTGTTTTTGTTTGTTAAATACTACTTATTAAAACTACTTTTAACTATTTGTGTCGTATTTATGAAGTATAAAAACCAATTTAAGCCATGTTAGAGCGTATTTATATTGTGCTATTAGAATATTTTGTATATGTGAGGTTTTTAATTAACTTAAGAGACATGACACGAAAATACTAAAAACAACAAATACAAATAAAAGTTATTTGCTAGAAGCCATAAAGAAATAAGAAAAAAGCAGTATTTTCCTTCGCATGTAAGGCAATACCCCATTTAAAAATTATACCTAATATGTATACCTCTGAGAGGCAACACTCTCATAATTCTCCTCAATTTCATAAGATAAAGATTCTGATCAACTTGTTTAAATGAAATTCCCAAAAAAATAGCTAAAAAAATTCAGTTCACTATAATTTAGCAAGCAAAACAGTCAGCGTTTTTCACCTGCGTCCGTTAATCGGAATATTCGGATTAATTTTTACAAATAAATTTGTTTTTCTTATGTATTGATTTATTTTTGTTATTTTCTTAGGTTTATATTTTTTCTTATCTCTTTCTTTTGTATTTATCTGTTAGTAAACATATATTGCGGTAGAATTAATTATTTTTTTTTAATACTGGTATTTTTTTATATTACCACTGCCCCCCAAATTTCGCACTTTTACCCAAAAATATCTCTTTTGAAATTTATGAATTTTATGAAGTTAGTATGTCTATTAAACGACTTAAAAAATCGTCAGTGTGATCTTTAAGAGCTATAAAAAGTGTTATACCACTTCACCCCAAATTCCGCTTTAGTTTAACACTCATACATTTTGGACATAAAATACTTTTTCCAAAATGGCTGTTTGCTATATGCTATTTAACGCTCAATAAGGCTGAAGTATCATCTTTGAGGAGTTCAACCTTTATTATCCGGGTATTAACAAGAATCATCGAAAACAATTTTAATAGTGATAGCTTTGTTGAGCAGGAGCATTCCTGCCCATCTTACTATACCACATGTGGGAACAGGCATTTGCGTCAAGGCCAAAAATCAATGGAAAACCACCCGCAAGGAGCAGCACTGATTCCATATATCCTAGTGGTTATATTTGAACGCTCATAAGTTTTATTTATTTTCCTCGAATTTTATTCTTTGTATGTATTGTACGGTTAATAGAGGAAAAAAACGTATAATAGACGTACACTACGGTTATTAGTTGTATTAAATAAAACACACATCATGCTGGCTAACAGAAGTTCCCTGTTAGTAGAGTCCCGGATAATCGATTTATTCAAATGAATAATATTGTTCTTCGTAATTTATTTTAATATTTGTATGATAAAACTACATGACGTGTGTGGAATCAATAATTTATATAATAAAATTCATCATATGCCATTTAGTTTTAACATACAAACATTAAAATATTTAAGAAGGACAATATACAACGAATAGTTTTTCCAAACCCAGGTGATGATCCAGGTTAGGGAAAGTGTGACATGGGGACGACATAAGATTTTTCAATACAAAAATGCGATAAGAAACGTTCATCAAAAATATTATAACTTCCCTCCACAAAACAGCGCCTGTCAAAACTGCAAATATATCATATACAAAAAACGAGTGCGAACTTTGCCAATACCCATGTAAAAAAAAACAAATTGTGTGAATTTTCGTATTATATATAAGTATATCAAAAGAATGAGAACATCTAATTGTAACATATTAGATATTATCTGATACGATTCGATATTATTTGATACAATTACATATAAGTTGATGAACTTAGATCTAGTTTGATACAATTGTATCCGAATTTTGTCATCATTCAAATGTATCAAATTATATATAATGTGATACCATTAGATATAGTACTATTGTATACAAATATTTGCAATTACATGTGACATATAAATTCATATATAGATCGATATTATTTTTATCTTATCTGGTCTTTAACTTTAAAATTTATCCATAGATATTTTTCAACAAAACCTTAATTTCTTTGTTATAAGAGTTGTATAAAGCTTTAACGATTTGCTTAGTTCTTAAATAAATGCCCACCTAATAAACATACAGTTACATACTTATAAATGAAAATTAAGCTTAAATATTATAAACAGTTGTTCGTAATGCGAAATTGTTAAGATATTATTGAATGTATAGTTTTTTTCTTTGCTGAAGCGAACAATGTATAGCTTGAGTTTAGAGCGTGAAAACGTGACGTTACATTTAGCAGTTGTATGCGAAATATATTGAAAAAAAAAAAACAACAACTTAAAACTGTTGCGGTGGGTACGAAATATTTTATTTTTTTTTTTTCTTAAATTAAAGTTAGTTGTTTAACAAATTTTTTTGTTAACTAAGTATACTTTCTGTATAATAAAAAAATTACTATTTTTTTAGCGGTTTTTTTTATAGTTCAGTACAATACTTATGGAATACTAAAACTTTGGTGGTTTTAAATTTTCTACTTGTAATTTTTTACGGCTTTCCGAATTGTTTAGTATAATTTTCCAATTTAAATTAAATTTTGTGAGATTTTCCCAGGCATCGATAACACCGTATAAACTAACCAACAAGCGGCCATATAAAGTAATTTTTTGTTTTTCCTATCTCGACTGGCAAGTCCAGTGAGTGCCAACGAATATTTAGTACGTGTATTAGAGTAGTTATTTAGTACAAGCTATGCATACATGATGATAACTTTTTCCGTTTTTTTGTATTCAATCGAGTTTTTTTTTTTTTTTTTTCTTGTTAGATTGAATTTTCATTGAGAATTTATTAAAGCTTACCTTAGGGCAATTATTATTGCTAAGCAAATGTTAGCAATTTATTTTTTTTTTTTTGTTGTTGTTTGTTAATTGATAATTATAGCACAATATTACTAGACAATTTTCTATAATTTTCACTAAAACGCACAATAAATAATGTGAATTTCAATAAACCTATTAACAACACTATAAAAAATCAATTAAATAATTGAAAAATTATACAAGTAAATTAATCCATTAATGATATATCAAATATACACTGAAAGAAAAAGCTCATATAAAGTTAACATTTTATAACAAGAAAAAGCTTAAATAATGTTTGTCAATTAAAATGTTTCGTCATGTTTACGCTACGTTTACTAAATATGATTAAATGTGTCATTAAACGGAAGTAAAAATCATTTGGCTTTTAGTGTGCACAGCAGAAGCTAAAATAGAGTTTCAGTTAAAATATTGGTAATTCAACTAAAATTGAATTCGGTGTTATTAAGGGAATTGTAGTATCAACTAAAATAATTTGTTATTATTTATTTGATTTTATTTTCATATATAGTATTGAAAAATTTAATTGCATATTGTTTTTTATTTCAAAAAAATTGTTAGAACATTCATAGAAATAAACCTGAAAAAATAGCAAGAAAATCTACTAAATTAGTTAAAAATGACGTTGCAGAAAAAACCTGCTGAAATTAGTAATTTTTTTTTTTTTTTTTTTTTTTTTTTAAGAGAAGCAACACTCAGGAAGTTCTTCCTATTAATTAATGTGTTGCTTTCTTTGGAAAGGGGATAGTGCAGAGATGAAAGGCGGTGAAAGATGAAGGGCTTCAAACATGGCAACACTGTAATTGCGGGGGTGATAAGTGTTAGAGCAGTTGTTGGTCGCCACCTGATGTAGAGTTGGCGAAATTATTGAAGCTTTTTGTTTCATAGCCCTGATTCATTATTTTACTTCGGTGGGGTTAAGTGCTATGGGAACACCGAAGGTGGGCGCAGCGATACATATAAGTGATAGAAAACTCATACATATTATTTTTCTAAATTGATGTTGTCGTCACCGGGAATCGAACCCGGGACCATCTGTGTAACAGTCCAACGCGCTAACCATTACACCACAACGCCCACAAAATAGCAATTTACCTTGCTAAAATTAGCAAAATTTTTTACTAAATATTTGTAGACTAAAAACAACAAACAAAAACTTTGATATCAACAAAATTTTCGCTATATTTAGCCAAAATTTAGTAGAATGCGAACAACAGTATATTTTGCTAAAATTAACAAAAAATTTTGTGAAAAAATTGTAGACTACTGTTTTCAGAAGGGCGAATCTTAATTTTCATTAAAAATAAAATTAAAAAAAAAAAAATAGTTAAATTTCACATATTTTCTGATTTTTTGTATCTACTAATATTTAGCAAATTTTTTGCTGCTTTTAGCAGATTAATTTCCATTAACTAAAAATTAGCTCAAATATAACTAAATATTTACAGATTCAACAGATTTAATTTTGTTGATCTTATTTTACTAATATTTAACAAAAAAAATCTGCTAAATTTAGCAGCTTTTTCTGCAAGGTAATTTTTAACTAATTTATAGTAGCTTTAGCAAAAATGTTTACTAATTTTTCTCTATCAGTGTAGATATTGTTAAAACTTTATTTAAAACTGCAAAAAATCTAAAAAAAAATTGGAAAGAAATCTCAAAAATAACAAAATTAAAAAAACAACATAATTTAAAAAAATCTACAAAATTATACAAAAGGCCAAAGTTTAAAAAAAAAATATCTGGAATTGGACAAAATCGCCAAAAAAAATAAAAAGTAGATAATATTAAAAAAAAAATCCTAAATTAAAAAAAAAATCTTGAAATATAACATAATCGCAAAAAAAAAATATTTGTAAAAATTTTTCAAAATCGCAAAATTTGAAGAAAAAAATTGTCAAAAATTTAAAAAATCACCATGGATGGTAACTGAGTTCGTGCGGTTATTGGCAACGCTAGTTTTTCCGTTAACAGTATTTGAGGCATAACGATGTTTCAGTTATTTCGGTAGAGGTTTTTAGCGTTGCCGGTATTTTATTTATTTCGGTAACGGTATTTTAATTATTTCGGTAACTATAACGGGTTTTCAGTTATTTCGGTAAAGGTTTTTTAAGAGTAACGTTACTATAGTCATTCGGGATATGTCAATGCACACCGATAGTTTTAGTGCCGTCATGCCCGACTTCCAATGAATGGCTAGTTTATGATTAAACTTTGGGAGAATATAGCTATTTACAACGATTAGTTTTTCTGATCTTATCAGATTAGTTTGGTAATGGTATTTTACCGATAAAGGTATTTTAGTTATTTTGGTAGCGGCACTTTGAGGATATTGGTATTTAAGCTCTATCGGTAACGGTATTTTACAGATAACGGTATTTCAATTATTTCGGGAACGGTATTTTAGGGATAACGATAGTCAGTTGAAAGGGTTTCGAATCGATAACGGTATTTTAGCGGTAATGCCTACCATCCCTAAAAATTACAAAAAAAATCACAAAAATTAAAAAAAAATTACAAAATAGACGAAATTGACGAAATTGAAAAATATCGCCAAAATTAGAAAAAAGCAAAAATTAGAAAAAAAACTTGAAAATCGCCAAATTCTCAAAAATTATTTGTATTTGGAAAAAAATTTAATTTTTATACATTTGGGCTTTTTGACTTTGTTGTCATTGTGGGTAATAAAAACTGGAAATGTACCAAATTCATTTTCAGTTTAAAATTTAATTAATATGTATTATTAAACTTGAATTGAAAGTAAGTTTGTAATCAAACAAAAGTTTAATCGATATTTTATTGGCAATAATTATGTATGTGTAGTTAAGTATGAACTGGATAGAACTTTAAGATCATTTTTAAAATAATAATAAAAATAATAATAATAATTAAACTAATTTATAATTTCTTAGTTTTAGAAATTTCTTTAACGAATACATTCCTTTAAATTTCTTTAATGTTCAAAAAAATTTAACGTATGTGTTACTTTTTCGTTGCAATTTTTTTGATTAATTTGATTGGTCATTTAAATTGTCATTTGTTTTAGATTTGTTTTTATTAAAATTCAACCACTGTTGTTAAAAAATGAGTCAGCTGTTCGTTGTGTGTGAATTAAACATTTTTTGAGTGTTTTATTTTTCTTAAAAAAAAAACTATTTATGTTGAAGAAAAAAATTGAATTCTTAAATTACTTACGGCTATAAAAATATGTAACAAATTGTTTTGATTATTTTGTGTAATTTGTTGCATTTTTTTTGTATTCGTTTTGTTTTTTTATTTGTATGTATGTTTAACAATTTGTTTTTGAGTGTAATTATAGAGTTGAGGTAGGTTTTCAATTTCAATTTGTCGGTTATTTGAGATACAATATAAAATAACCAACAAAAAAAAAAATACCAACTAACACACACTTTTTGAGGTTATTTTTTATGGCCAATTAGAGGCTTTTTATACGAGTAGAAAAGTTGTTAATGGTTAATTTGAGAATTAAAACTTTGAAATTTTATTGATTTGGTAGAAATTCCTGTTTTTAGGAGAACTATAATTGGTATGTTTTTTTTTTTTTGAAATTCAATAAAAAATATTTAATGGTCAAAAAAGTATGGATGGATGTAATTAGATATGTTTGCATCTAATAAGATCTGATACCAGACTTAACCATATATGATACGATGTGGCATAAGTGATACGCTTTATGGCCAGATATAATCTAGTGGCCAAAAAAGATCTGGTTAAATATAATGTAATATATGGTAGTATATAATTAGATCTGACTGCAGATCTAATCATATATGGTAATATATGAAACACGTGACACGTGACACTTTATGGCCAGATCTAATCAGTTATAATGCCAGATCTGTTCATATCTAAGGTGATCTGAAAATGTTGCTGCCAAATATGAGCAGATCTGGTTATATATGATACGTTTCGTAATCTCTTGTTCCATATTAAAACTAAATTATATTGAAATCAGATTAAATATTTTAAAATCAAATTGGACCTATATATGGTGCGCCAGATCTGGCTGATTTGATTAAATCTAATCAAATTGGTCCCCAAATTTAAAGTTCAAATTTAATTACAAACAGATCTATTGAGATTTGATCACTTTTACATGGCACATGACTTTTCGCTTAAAGCGCCCTCTAGTGAAATATTGGCAAAGAAAGTTCAAACTATGACTTCGTGAACAAAGTTTTACTCAAAACAAAAAAAATGTATGTTTTTAATTCAACTGATATTTTTTTTTTTTTGAAAATATGTTTTTTAAATTTTAATTAAAACCTGATATTAATCAAAATGGACACAGTTAAAAAAGCTGACTGTTATGTTAGCACAATACATATGAACAACTCTTTTGCAATTGTTGAAGCTTACGGAATACTTAGAATTAAATTATATGGGAATTTCGTTTTAACAAAATATGCAGGAATCTCTATCTTATGAAATTAATGAGGATTATAAGAGACTTTGTTGGTTACGGTTTTGTTGCAAAAGTGTTCTTATTTGCAAAAAGTTTTTTAACGTGATTTATGTGCTACGGAATATACTGTCCATTTCTTATTTTGACTTCCTATGCTGCTTCTGCGTTTTTTCTATCACGTTTGTTTATGACTGACTTTTGTTGTGTTTTTTATGTATTTTCGCGGCATGTCTCCTAAATAGATTAAAAAATTTACATGTACAAAATATTCTAATAACACAACATAAAGACTAGAATGTCTCCTAAATAGATTAAAAACTTCACATTCTAATAACACAACATAAAGACTAGGATGTCCCAAATATAGCGCTATTTCGAATTGTTTGAAGGAATACCACACGTTGAAAACCCTTGGTCAGTTCCAATCATGGATCTCATGATATATTTAAAAAAAAATGCAAAAGTAACTAGACAAACTCAAATTTAAAATTTGTTTTAAAAATTGAAAAAAAAAAAAATTAACAAAACCAAATGCAATAAAATCCGATTAGGATGAACTCCTAGAAAGCGAAAAATTTAATACTTTAGTCATTAATTTATCATTTGTTTTAATAAATACATTTAAGGAAGAAGTTTTGTGTAATCTTAAAACAAAATTTTAGGAAAATTTAAAAAATTTGGGAAATTAAAAATGAAAAGTTATATGAAATGTTTTTTGTGGTTCTGTCAAAAACAGTTCATCTTAACCGAGAGTGAATCTTAAGCAAGTTTGTACTAACAGATGCTACATTAAAATTGTGAAGACTTTGAAAACGTCAGGACTTTCAAATTAATTCGTTATAACCGAGGTTTCATCTTAAACGACTTCTACAGAACGAGACTTCTAGAAGACATCTCATGAAAAACACAAAAGTGTGAAGAAAATTTGAATAGTTTTTGAACAAATAAAAATAATTCAAAAAAGGCTTAACCATCCTTTTTTTGAATTTTCTCAGGAGTCTTGGAATAAAAAAAAACTCTTTGATGAACTAGTTATGTACTGTCATACAAATTAATTTTTAGAAATATGATTTTATCTAATTGTTTTAACGTTGTTTGCTAGCAAAACTTTTAAATTAAATAAAAAAAAGCATTTATGTTTTTATCACTCATTTTATAGGAACTCTTGGCGGACCCCCTGGAATACTTATACGAACCTTCATTGCGTACAATAAATATTGAAGGTTTGACATTGATACGATATACTTTTTTTGTAGTGGGGCACTTGGCTTGAAAAGCCCTAAATATCGTCAGGTGTTGTAGTTGATATCTAACTCTCTGCCATTGACTCATTTCAGTTTTAACCAGCCTATCTAACTATCGTTTGGCGTTAATTAAACCCTTTCGATTTAATTATAGCCAGTCGATATTTCTGCATAAATTAATCTTAGAATTCGCAATCAGTCATCTCGTATGATAACGATTTTTTATTTAATTAAAATTCTTTAAATACTATTAACAATTTTATTCTAAAATTATTTCTTCTACTCTCTTAACTTCATTCATATGGAAAAAAACATGCTTAACAGATTTGTATCTTAACCATTTTTTGCATATTTTTTTCCACTTTTTATAAAAAAAAATAAAATAATTCTATAGGTTTGTATGTCATTTGGTACGTCAATCTAAAACGACAAACCGACAAAGTTAGAGTCATTTAGAAAAAAAACAACAAGCACTATAACGAAATCCGTAAAGATAGGCAATCTTATTAATAGGGTTCGGAAGTTCATCTAATTAGATACACGCAGAGAAATAAAGTGCCAACCGAATTGAAAAGAGTATTTTATGTTAACAACTTATAAATTCAGTTAGTACAACGATATTTACATTAGATTTTTAAATATTTTAGGTGTTCCAACTAAACTTCAGTTGAATTAACCGAACTTTGTTGTGAAAACTAATGATCAGTTGTATCAACCGACTAAAATTTGTAATAACCGAATTCGGGTGATAGTAACCGAATTTAAGTGGGCAAATAGCAACATTTTTCTCTGTGTGTATTTGTTGTAGTTAGCTGGAGAACAAAGTTAACCAAATATCTTTGCGAATCAGCAAATTTGCAACAAAATGGCATCGATTTGATAATGCATATTTTTGCACATTCTGCTATATACACATGTTTTTAAATAAAGGGTCCGCCATCTAGCGTTTTTTTTTTTTTCAACTAGTGCTTATTTCGTGAATGGTAACACTTAGCTCATGTCTTATTTGACAGATAATTAGTTTTATCCTTCCGCTGAACGAATATGGTCCGTATGTTCGTTATCTTGTGAAAAAAGTGAAAGAAACTGGCATCCTCATCGATAAACCAAAGCGTGAAAAGCCAAAAACAGTGCGTACACCCGAGAATATTGCTGCTGTGGCAGAAAGTGTGCGTGATGCGCCATCAACATCAATTCACCGTCGTTCTCAACAATTGAACATTTCGGAGACATCATTGAGACGAATTTTGCATAAAGACCTTGGTATGACGCCATACAAAGTCCAATTGGTTCAGGAGTTCAAAAAAAAAAAGTTATTTGGCGGACGCTTTATTTTGCTGTAATGCCTATTTTATTGTATATTTTGGCATTTTTTGTTACTTATTTTGCTATAAATTGCTAATTTTCAATTTTTTAAGAACTTTTATAATTACTTTTGATAATGTTGAAAACGTCGTTTTTTCGATTGTCGACAAAAAATTATTATACTATGATCCCAACAATCATAAACACGATTCTGGCTGATAATATTATGATCACTGAGAACGATTTTATCATTATCTAGAATGATAATATGATTATGGGAATCATATTATGAATGTTACTCGTTTCAATCATAACATGATGCTCTTAAACTATCATAACATGACGCTCTTTTTTCTGCGTGTAATGAATGCATATTTTTACATTTTAAGTGTATGCCTGCTATTTATATTTTATGTACATAAAACACGATTTTAAATGCATTAACTTGCGAGCCCTACTTATTAACAATATTATTGTTGTTGTTGCTAATTTGTTTATATAATTTTGTGTAATTGTTGCACAAGTGGTTGGTTGGTTGGTTAGTTGGTTGGCTGGCTGGCTGGCTGTTTTGTTTGGTTGACTGGTTGGTTTTGGTAGTTTTGTTTAGACGCAGCAACTCAATTCCTACTACTATACAACAATATATTTAACATTTTTTATTCTTGTTGCTGTTGCTGTTGCTGTAGTTGTTAGTGTCGTGGCGAAAAAAAATAATACAATATATAATTTAAAAATGCATAAAAAATGTAGGAACAAATTATAAAACAACAAATTAGAAAAAACTTTTTTTCTGATTCAAGGTCATGTTTGACACGACTATTTTTTTTCTCTCTAAATCATGTGTATGGGTATGAATTTATCAAGATTTTTGCTAATAATATTGTGTTTCTTTAATGTTTGTAAAAAAAATGTTGTATTTAAAAAGATTTATTTAATTTTTATTTAAAAAAAAATAATAAAATTAAATGCGTTTTTTTCATAGTGTAGGAAGTACAAATGACTTTTAAAGTTATGTTTTAGATATAAAAATGGGAATTGATTAAAAAAATATTTTTTTGTTAAATTAGTTTTCAAATTATGTTCATTTTTTCATATAATTTTTTATAATTCTAAACATACCATATTAAAAATCGTACTGATTCTGTTATATTAGGTCGTAACCGAAACTTTTTTTAATTTTGTAAAACTCATTCCACTTAAAATATGTTTAATGAAGAGCAAAATGTATGGGGTTATTTTATAAAACAAAACGTTCAAAAGTTAAAAAAAAAGTTTGTAAGGAAAAAATTCTAATATCACAGGACTCTTTACACAAATTTCTTAGACCATTAAACAATTCGTTTTATTAAGTGTCGACATTATTTAAGAAAAACTATATATATCTTTTGGACGCACTTATTAGTATTCTATACTCACATTATATTTTTGGTTGCGTATGATTAATAATTTATTTAAGTCGATATTACGTATACGCAAAATATAAATTTTATTAATTCTAGATATATATATAGTTAAGGCTTTCGCAACGAAACATACAGTATCTGTTGTTTTCAGATTGATCAGTATGTCCTTTAAAACATAAAAAATTCAGATTAGAGTAAATGATATGTTCTTTAGAAACGCGATTTTCTCGATAATACTACTACTCAATAAAAAAATGTTAATATTATAGAATTTTATATGAGTTCAAAAATCACTGTTCTTTTTTTAAATACCCACTTTAAACAAACTGATATGGAACTTCATATAGTTTCATTTAATTGAATATGACCTCTTACTTAATCATATAAAATTTCATCAGAAATAGTATCAAATTACATCTAATTGCTTCATATTAGATTAATTTAGATTTGATATAGCTTTGCCCGAATTTTGTCTTCCTCCATTATAATCAAATGATACACCCAGAGCAAAGATTGGTTGGAATTCGGTCACAACTATTGAAATGTATGTACACAGAAAAAAACTAAAAACGGGTTTCAATTAAAAAATTTAATGAATCAATTACTATTTTAATTGATTTTGCACCTATCACGGCAATGATAATATCAATTAAAACTTTTATTGAAAATCAAAAATGAAAAAAATTATAAATAACTTCTACAAAAAAAATATGATGCTCACAAAAAAGTATGTACCGCTACGTTGGTATATGTGTTTTTGTTAGTGCTTGTTTTGTTTGTAAACTTCAAATGCATTTGGTATTTTTTGCTGAAAAATTTCTATTTAAGCTACAGTGTATGAAAAAATAATTACGTCCAAAATAAAATATGTATTTATATATTTAAAAGTCAATTAAAATATTAACTGATTCAATAAAATACTTGTTTAGAAACAAATTTAATTCAAATTAAATCTTTAATTAAATAATTTAGGTTGATATTTTTTCTGTGTAATAGTAGGTTATTCCATTAATCGAATAGAAAAAGCAGAAATAATGTACTGGCAATTAAAAAGAGGAAACAGGAACTTAAAAAACAATCGTATTATGCAAGTATTGATATTTCCAATCAACTTTTCAAATAAAATTCGATTAGTAATTGTGTACGGTGGAAGCAACCATTTATTTAGTGAAAATGCAAAAAATTGCTACCACATATCAAATTTATTAAAAACATTTTCGATAATCAAAAGTGGTAATTGCAAATACAGGTTTGCCAATCAAATATATAATTAAATAATGGTTTCGGTAGAACCAACCGAATTGTGGACTGCATTGATTATAAACGCAACTAATGATTGGTATTGGCAAACGAATTTCAGATTTTTTTTTCCTAACAAAATATTTAAATTCTTATTTAGCACTCAATTTATAAGTGTTTGTGGTGTAATTCAAGTTTCCGAGTTCAAATCCCGGAAAAGTCAGACGCAAAAACTTTTTAATCAAAATAAATTAATTGATTTAATACTGGAAAGTTGCAAAAAGTTTTTTAATTTCAATAAATATAATATTATTGAATAATAATAATAATAATATTGAATAAGACAACTTAACATTAGCTTCCATTACTAAAAATATAATTTAATATGAAGACATTTGTCGTAACCGCCACAGTTCGATTGGTAAAAAAGTCGGTGGTCACAACTGAGACTGTTTTCTGGGTGTACTATATCGCATATAACTTAATATGGTAAAGATAAGTTAATCACAAAATTGCTTATAATTTTCAAGCTACAAACGAGTTTGTTATATTAATTTATCATTTCAGCTGAAATCAAAAAAGTTTCAAATAAATTATAAATTATTCTCTGTAATTAATAAAATTAAACCGCTTATTTAATTCTCCTAAGAAGCAGTTAAATTTATGCTGCAATAATGCGCTTTTAAAAGGTATTGTTTTCATTGACTTCCAAAAAAGCTTTTTTATGAAAAAAATTACAAACATTTTCATACTGTTAATGACATTTTTTATTAAATCAATGAAATCGATTAATTGATACCTTACCGCTTCTTTGAATGCATTATTTATTCCTTCAAAAGAATACATTTTGCCTTCCTTAATTGCTTTATTGTCTGCATGCGCTTTTTTGGAAGCATACAAAAGAAGTAACTGCTTACCAAATCGATGTTATTTTTTGCTGGGGTATTATGTTTAGTACAACATTGAGTAAAATAAATGTTTTGTTGGATTAAATGTCGTCTTTTGGTTATGTGTGAACTGGTTTTTATATGGTTATAATGGAAGGAAAAGATTATCTCAATGTTTACTCCAAGAAAAATCTATGAACTATTATAAATTTTCATTTTTTTTTGAAAATGAAAATTACTCAAGTTCGAGGCCATACTCTATATTTCTTCATTAGGATATTGTCCTAACAAATAATCTATAGAGTTTTTTGTTTTCAAATTTATTATTTGACCCTTTCAGGAATGTGTTGATAGATCTATTTCGGGAATTTTCTAGGTTCCCATCATCAGAACACGTTTTGAAAGCTTGTTTGAAACAAGTTTTCAATTTATTTTTTGATCAATGGTTATAATCTTTAACTTCAAACTCATATGTATATTAGTTCTCATGTAGTGAGTAAACTAGTTCATATGAATGTTTGATGTTTGGCATGGGATTGTTACCGCTTTCAAAACGTGTTCTGATGATGGGAACCTAGAAAATTCCCGAAATAGATCTATCAACACATTCCTGAAAGGGTCAAATAATAAATTTAAAAATAAAAAACTCTATAGATTATTTGTTAGGACAATATCCTAATGAAGAAATATAGAGTATGGCCTCGAACTTGAATAATTTTCATTTTCATTGCACAATTAAAGGTCGAAAAAAACATAATTTTTATTTTTAATAAAAATTATAACAAACTTGTTTTCATTTTTTTTGTAATCATATAATTACAAATTATATACTATTACGCTAACCGAGCACTAGCTACTGTGGCCCTCGGCGCGTTGTAGCGAAAACAGACCAGTGCCTCTGGTGGGAATCGAACCCACGACCCCCGCACTGATAAGCCAGCACGCTATCAACTAGCCTACCGGGGCGCACACCAAACAAATTTTCATTTTTAAAAAAACGTGAATTCTACTGACTCGTCTTAAAATATTAAAATTTTGGCACTTTGCAAGGACCCAGATACTTTTGTGGTCCCTCCGCTAATCACAGACTTTTATTAGATCTAACATTTAAGATAGAATCTGCAAATAATGCTCCGAAAACTCCGAAACATTTTGCAATCAAAATTTAATCATAAAATGTTTTGTGACGGACTGCTGAAATATGAGCGATTAGTTCACCAAAATATATCACTGTATCAATGATCCTTGACTTTAATGATGTTCTAAAAGAAAAAGTTGTCGAAAAGAGCACCTTAATAACTTCTAACCGAATGAAAATGTTGGTGTGCCAAAACTTGTGTCCACAAAATATATTAGTATTTTACTTATTTCGTAAATTTTTTGCAATCACAGACGTTTTCTTCATTTAAACATTAATATATTATTTAAAACACTAGTAAAATTTTGTAATTAAATGATTTTATTAAAAAATTTTGCATTTTTGCTTCATAGAAAGAAGAATAAAATAAGAAAACTAACTGTGCCCAAAACTTTTGTCTGGCAGTGTAGGAAAAATAAACAATTCCATAAACTTTAGACAATAACTGACATATAAAGCGATAATTTTGGAAATGTACAAATTCCAAACATGCAGCGATAAAAACAATTTCATTTATGTGCACACAAAGTGTTTACAATTCATATTTTTATAACCCACAAATAGACCAAGTTAGCAGCCACAACAAACAGGCAGTCACAGATCAAAAAAAAAAAAAAAAAAAGAAAAACTGGCCAACTTGGAATACTTACAAACAAACTTATTTAGTTGCATGCAAAGTAATGAATAGTTAGTTTAGGCAACACATACATTTACACTCTTACAAACATTTGCCTGGCGCGTAAATTTATATAGAGTTTTTTTTAAGGCATTTAGGAACAAAAATGTAAAAAATGAACAAATGTTTTAGGTTTCTGTTTCAGTTTTTTTTTGGTCAATTGTGTAAAGGCAGTGGAGTTATAGCGGCAGCAGCAAGCAGGAGCAGCATCAGAGATAAATTTACATGAATCTGTTGATCATTCATCGTAATGTACGTTTGCGGTATTAATAAAAACAATATAAGGCGTGTTTATTAAAAAAAATAACAAAAATACTACTAAAATTGCACTTGGTTTTATACATATTTTTTTTTAATAAAAAAAAAATATTTTTTAGCAAAATTTTTGAAAAAAAAAATTTTTTTTTGAAACTCATGTTTGATTACTTGTTAAGATTATACGAATAGTTTTTTATATTTCTTTAATATTTCAACGCAGTGGCATTTACACAAATACTTTAATAATGTTTAACATTTTTTCCGACCAAAAACAAAAAAAAAACACCCCAAAATAAAGTTTTGAGTAGGAAAACTATACAAGTATGCAAAAATTGCTACATGCATTTATGCATATGCACGCATATGTTACTTACCAACACACGATTTTCTTAAATTTAAAAAAAAACCAAACGTAAAACTCTATTATTTTTTAACAAATTTATCAATTTGTGTATCTTTTGTGTAAATATCTTTACACTTATAGCATGTCAATTAAATAATTCATAAATTTTTGAAGAAAAATCTACAGAAATGGCAAAAGAAATAGCAATATTAAACCGTCTAACCGGCCTCCTCCAGGCTGGGTATTTTTAATTGGCCATTAGTGCGCCAAATGAGTTTTTAATAATAAGAATTTAATCTATTTCGATAGAAAACTAAATTTAAAAAATATTTCTTGTAGTAATTGTTTGTGTATGTGGCATTGTCTCCAAGCGAGAAAGTGGTAAAGTTAAAATTTCGTAAAATATCAAAACATCAATAGTTTTAAATGAACACAATGATACTAAACACAAAGTAAGATTAAAGTTTGGACTTTTAAAAAAATCTTTAACTTTGGTCCAAGGACATATTGAATTTCAAAATTATACTTTTAAAAACATCGCCTTAACTTAAAAACGTACACTCAGGAAACTTCTGCTTTAAAAATATGTAGTTGTTTGGGTTGTAATACAGTTTCTTTACTTTTAATGTAAATGTCAGTAATTTGTAGAACAAATTAATTTTTTTTACTAACCTTGTAGTTCATTTAAAAAACAAACCACATCAAATGACCGTTTTATGGTTTTACATTAATTTTTTACAGTAGTTTTTTGTTATTTAAAAAAATAATTTTTTACTAACATGTGATTAATGTCTACTACAATTGTCAGTAATTTTTTGAACATTAAAAAACAAATAACAATGTTAGTTGAATTTACTGAAATGCAAGTCGTCATGTCTTTAAGTGAAATTTCATTTGTTTTTAACTACAATTGCAGTTGTCTTTACCTACATAGGACGGATTTTTATGAAATTTGGCAGAAAGATTATATAGAGACTTTAAGTTTAATCAATATACAAGTATGTTAAAGTTTAGGTTAATTGCGTTTTTTTTTTTCAAAAAAACGAAAATCGCCATATTTTCTTAAGTTAAAAATCAAAAAAGATATTAATTTTAGTGGATTAGTTTTAAAAAAAAAAAAAAAAAAATATTTTTTTTTATAACGAGCTTCCAACCTCCGTATATTTACAAAAATAAAGCAAATCAAACATATTAGCTAGGTTGATACGAGTATTTCGATCTGGCTAAAGATCTCATAAGAATCCGAAGTTTAAGAAAAGTTAGATCCTCCATAATAGGCAGAACTTTAACAAAAAACAACAATGGAGCAAAATTGATTATTAATAGGTTTTTTGTTAAAGTTCTGCCTATTATATAGGCTCTAGCTTTTCTAAAACTTCGGGTTCTGATGAGATCTTTAGCCAGATCGAAATACTAGTATCAACCTAGCTAATATGTTTGATTTGCTTTATTTTTGTAAATATACGGAGGTTGAAAGCTCGCTATAAATTGAAAATAACATAAAAATAATCTCGATGTATATAAAAACAAAAAACTAATATAACTGTATTAATCATTAATTTTGCTCCATTCTTGTCTTCTTAATAATCAAGCTCCTGGTTTGGGTCTTTTCCTAAACAAGCATCATGACGTTACTAAACTTTGAAGACCAAAAATTTGTTTCTTTGGTAATTTTGGAGAAGAGACGTTTGGCACCGAGATCAATGCCTAAAAGATTACATTTTTAGCAATGTCTTAAGATATTTTAAAATATTCTTAAACCATTATAGACAATATTTTACTCAAATAAATGGTTGAAACTATAAAAATCTTGAGACCAAAAGGTATGACTTCCATAAATTAAGCGAAATTTTTAAGTATCTAAATATTCATCAAAAAATTAAAATCGGAAACAATTGCAAAACCATTAGATTATATTAATTTTTTTTTTGCAAGATTCGAATTGTAGGTCCCGGTTCACACACGGCAATTTTACTTGCGCAAGTCTTGAGTTTATAGAAGAGGGAGGAAAAGAGAATGGAAGGGGGTACAGACTTGCCCGTACTCCAATTCCGTTTTGTTTTGTCATCCGCAATATTCAACACGAACTAAATAAAACGAAAATTGCTGAAACATACTTTTCCTGTGTGAACACAAAGCAAGTTCAAAGGAGAATTGAAGAAAACTTGCGCAAGTAACATTGCCGTGTGTGAACCGGGACTAGTAAACTGAGCATAATTTTTTGTTGTTACAGCCGTTCACTCCTTTCTTCAATAATTTCTTCAATTTTTATTCAAATAAATTAAAAGTTTATGTAATTTATATGATTTTTCCTCTATACTTTATATACTGCGATGCCATATTATTGTTGATATTTGCAATAAATTCTAAAAGTTATATCTCTAAAGATACCATACACTAGCAACATTATTGATCAATTTTAAGATTTTGTTCTTGAATCTTTTACGACAAATGGTAATAGAAAAAAGAACAAAATCGTGAAGTTGTGAAATAATAATGCTTGTGTACATAATCAACCGAGTAATTTAAATATCCTAGTACGCACAGAGCAAAATTGAGTCATTTGCCAACTAAAATTACGTTACAACGCCTTAAATCCGATAGTACATCTGAATATTGGATTTCAAAACAAAACTCGGTTAATACAACAAAATTTTAGTCGCAACTCCAAAATATTCGGAATCTCAAGTTGAACTAACACTTTTTAATTCGGTTGGCACAAACGATACTTTTTTGTTGTTGTCAAATTGTTCTGTAAAATTGTTCAAAATTTAAAGAAATAACTAATTCATATACTATATAAAAAAAGACTTAAACTTAGAAAATAAATTTAATATAAAGTTTGCAAAAATTAATTATATTGGATTATAATTTTTTCAGTGTATAACAGACGACAGAGAATTTTTTGAATGTTGTTACCAAAGCAAGAAAGAGATCCTAAATTAACATATAAAAAAAAACCAAACGTAAAACTCTATTATTTTTTAACAAATTTATCAATTTGTGTATCTTTTGTGTAAATATCTTTACACTTATAGCATGTCAATTAAATAATTCATAAATTTTTGAAGAAAAATCTACAGAAATGGCAAAAGAAATAGCAATATTAAGCCGTCTAACCGGCCTCCTCCAGGCTGGGTATTTTTAATTGGCCATTAGTGCGCCAAATGAGTTTTTAATAATAAGAATTTAATCTATTTCGATAGAAAACTAAATTTAAAAAATATTTCTTGTAGTAATTGTTTGTGTATGTGGCATTTTCTCCAAGCGAGAAAGTGGTAAAGTTAAAATTTCGTAAAATATCAAAACATCAATATTTTTAAATGAACACAATGATACTAAACACAAAGTAAGATTAAAGTTTGGACTTTTAAAAAAATCTTTAACTTTGGTCCAAGGACATATTGAATTTCAAAATTATACTTTTAAAAACATCGCCTTAACTTAAAAACGTACACTCAGGAAACTTCTGCTTTAAAAATATGTAGTTGTTTGGGTTGTAATACAGTTTCTTTACTTTTAATGTAAATGTCAGTAATTTGTAGAACAAATTAATTTTTTTACTAACCTTGTAGTTCATTTAAAAACAAACCACATCAAATGACCGTTTTATGGTTTTACATTAATTTTTTACAGTAGTTTTTTGTTATTTAAAAAAATAATTTTTTACTAACATGTGATTAATGTCTACTACAATTGTCAGTAATTTTTTGAACATTAAAAAACAAATAACAATGTTAGTTGAATTTACTGAAATGTAAGTCGTCATGTCTTTAAGTGAAATTTCATTTGTTTTTAACTACATTTGCAGTTGTCTTTACCTACATAGGACGGATTTTTATGAAATTTAGCAGAAAGATTATATAGAGTCTTTAAGTTTAATCAATATACGAGTATGTTAAAGTTTAGGTTAATTGCGTTTTTTTTTCAAAAAAACGAAAATCGCCATATTTTCTTAAGTTAAAAATCACAAAAGATATTAATTTTAGTGGATGAGTTTTTGAAAAAAAAATATTTTTTTTTTATAACGAGCTTCCAACCTCCGTATATTTACAAAAATAAAGCAAATCAAACATATTAGCTAGGTTGATACGAGTATTTCGATCTGGCTAAAGATCTCATAAGAATCCGAAGTTTTAGAAAAGTTAGATACTCCATAATAGGCAGAACTTTAACAAAAAACCTATTAATCATTAATTTTGCTCCATTCTTGTCTTCTTAATAATCAAGCTCCTGGTTTGGGTCTTTTCCTAACAAGCATCATGACGTTACTAAACTTTGAAGACCAAAAATTTGTTTCTTTGGTAATTTTGGAGAAGAGACGTTTGGCAACGAGACCAATGCCTAAAAGATTACATTTTTAGCAATGTCTTAAGATATTTTTAAAATATTCTTAAACCATTATAGACAATATTTTACTCAAATAAATGGTTGAAACTATAAAAATCTTGAGACCAAAAGGTATGACTTCCATAAATTAAGCGAAATTTTTAAGTATCTAAATATTCATCAAAAAATTAAAATCGGAAACAATTGCAAAACCATTAGATTATATTAATTTTTTTTTCGCAAGATTCGAATTGTAGGTCCCGGTTCACACACGGCAATTTTACTTGCGCAAGTCTTGAGTTTATAGAAGAGGGAGGAAAAGAGAATTGAAGGGGGTACAGACTTGCCCGTACTCCAATTCCGTTTTGTTTTGTCATCCGCAATTTTTAACACGAACTAAAGAAAACGAAAATTGCTGAAACAAACTTTTCCTGTGTGAACACAAAGCAAGTTCAAAGGAGAATTGAAGAAAACTTGCGCAAGTAAAATTGCCGTGTGTGAACCGGGACTAGTTAAC
Organism: Delia radicum; assembly: GCA_021234595.1. Taxonomy (NCBI): domain Eukaryota; kingdom Metazoa; phylum Arthropoda; class Insecta; order Diptera; family Anthomyiidae; genus Delia; species Delia radicum. The sequence continues at coordinate 172,371,258 of CM037852.1, forward strand.
TCAGCATAATTTTTTTGTTGCTACAGCTGTTCACTCCTTTCTTCAATCCTTTCTTCAATTTTTATTCAAATAAATTAAAAGTTTATGTAATTTATATGATTTTTCCTCTATACTTTTCCGAGGCATAGACTGCTATGCCATATTATTGTTGATATTTGCAATAAATTCTAAAAGTTATATCTCTAAAGATACCATACACTAGCAACATTATTGATCAATTTTAAGATTTTGTTCTTGAATTTTTTACGACAGATGGTAATAGAACAAAGAACAAAAACGTGAAGTTGTGAAATAATATTGCTTGTGTACATAATCAACCGAGTAATTTAAATATTATAGTACGCACAGAGCAAAATTGAGTCATTTGCCAACTAAAATAACGTTACAAACGCCTTAAATCCGACACTACATCTGAATGGCGGTATGAAACAAGACCCCAATGAAATAAGGCCCCAAACCGAAAATGAAGTAAGGCCTCAAAAATTTCGATAAAAAAAAATTGGGGTGTTATTTAATTTTTTGGGACTTTATTTAATTTATTTTTTTTGGGACTTTATTTCATAATGAAATTAGGCCCCAATATGAGAAATGAAATAAGTCCCCAAATAATATTTTTGTGGTGTTATTTCATTTTCTTAAAAAGCATAATTTTTAAGTAATATAAGCAAATAACTGTTACAATTACTGCATGAATTATAAAGTTATTAATGTAAATAGTTATTTGCTATTAGTAAGTGAGATTATACCGTGTAGTAATTTTAAAGTTTCTTTTATGTCGCACGCAGAAAAAAAATTTTTTTTTCGCGAAGCCGACTGTCGCGTTCTACGTAGGAAAAAAACTCCTAAGACTTGTTTTTCAAATCAGATGTCGAATCCGTTGAAATCTTATATTTTTAAGACATCAAGTAATTGGAAAAAACAAGTTTTTCTGTGTGGCGGCCTTCTGCCGCTCTTAGGGGTTTTTCCTCTGTAGAACGAGGCAGGCGGCTTCGCGAAATAAAGTTTTTTCTGCGTGCGATTATACGATTTATAAATTTAGTTTTAAATTTAGTATTGATATCCTAAATATTATTAATCTTTTTATTTTAAAAAGGCTGAAAAAAAATCGCGCAATTTTTTTTTCAGCCTTTTTACTATGTATTAATTAGGAATAAAGAAATATTTCAAAGTAATATATAATTTTGTTTTTTTTTTTATTGGAGCCTTATTTCATTTCCAAAATGGGGCTTTACTGCATTAAGAAATAAAGCCCCTAAAAATTGGGGCGTTACTTCATTTTGTTTTGGGGTGTCGTTTCATTTGGTTGGGGGTTTATTTCATTTTTTTTTTTTTTTGGGGTATTGTTTCATAATGAAATAAAGCCCCAAAAAATGGGCGTTATTTCATTTTTGGTTTGGGGACTTATTTCATTGGGGTGTTGTTTCATACCGCCCATCTGAATATTTGATTTTAAAACAAAATTCGGTTAATACAGCAAAATTTTAGTCGCAACACCCAATATACTCTGAATCTCATTTGAATATAGTTGTACTAAGTAAATTTATTGGATGTAGCCACCAAAATACACTTTTTAATTCGGTTGGCACTTTTTTATGTGCGTATCGTTTAAAGCTACTTAAGGGGCTACCATATATAATGCTAACCTTTTTAATTGCGGTAAACAAACGATACTTTTTTTGTTGTTGTGAAACATATTGTAAAATTGTTCATAGTTTAAAGAAATAGCTAATTCATATACCATTTAAAAAAGACTCAAACTTAGAAAATAAATATAATAAAAAGTTTGCAAAAATTAATTATATTGGATTATAATTCTTTCAGTGTACAACAGACGACAGAGAATTTTTAGAATGTTGTTACCAAAGTAAGAAACATGTCCTAAATTAACATATATTATAATATATGAATATATACATGATCATGTGTAAATCTGATCACATAAATTCATATGTAGTTCAATATATGGCCATATGTAGTCTCATTTATAACAATATATATTTGGATCCGGAATTCAAGGCTCATCATACATTATCGTATATGAACCATATTGCCATATAGCCTCAAATTTCGAATCCAAACATATATGGTTATATATGGGACTATAATTCCTATATGGGACTATATCGCTCATTTACTGCAAGACTGACATAACTCAAAAAACGAGAAAACGAGTTTAAAGCTTTCAATCCATATCCGTCTCGCTCGACCCTTTCTCTATTTATTTGGTCACGTTGTGTGCAAAATTCGCACCCGTGAGTAGCACAGTTTCTCTATGAAGTATATACTCTTAGCACCAACTTTAAAGAAAACATAAAATATATTATCCTCTATCTCGAAAAGTATGCATGATATTAATATGAAATTTGTACACAATATAAATCATGATATAACTAATAAATCTGCATCATTAACTCACAAATCGCATTTTTTTGACTTATGACAGTCTTGAAGTAAATGAGCGATATATGGTAATGTATTGAACTGTATATGGACATATATTATCGGCTATACCCATATATTTGGTGAAAGTGAAAATTTAACGAACATAGAGAGACATTGAAGATAAATATATTAGGTGCCAAAAACGCCCACTACTTAAACAGTCTAACGAAGAGTCTTAAAACGAAAAAACAAAAAATTTTTGTTTGTACATAAAAATTCAAGAATTGTCTTCATTTCATACTTTTTTCAATCTTTTATTATGATTAATAAAAAAATATCCGATCATCAGCGATGTCAACACGTGCCTTAATATCATATCATAACAGCACAAAAAATCCAGTTTTCTTCTTTTTTTTATTTATTTTCACATTTTCCTACACTCTCTACACTGACCAACTGCATATGATCATTCCAATGCATTCATTGTTCATGTTGCATTTGCTGTTCGTTGGCTTTACTTGGAGTCTTGCGATCATTGCACATGTGTGTTCAGCATTATAGGCCCAGTTCAGTTAACTTATTTTTTATGGCACATATTGAGTGTTTATGAATTGTTATTGCTTCAATGTTGTCATCGTTTTCGTGATTTGTTATAATTGCTTTTACATGATACCCATGAACACAACTGGACTACTCTTTTGTGTTTGATATTTAATGTAACTTTATATATATTTTCTTTCTTTAACTATTAGTTTTTTTTTTTTTATATGACTGTTGATTTCTGACGAACATAATTGAGTTGGAAATTTATAAAATTTAAGTACCTTGTTATGTTGATTATAAAATTTATAGGAATTTTTTAAAAGATAAAAATGGAATAAATTGATTCTTTATTGAATAGTTTTATTAAATAGTATCGATGATTGCAAATTAAATTTGGTGAAATATTAATATAAAATTGTTTAATCAACATTAAGAGACATGAAATGAGTAGTCAATTAAACTCAAAGGACATAACACGTGACTCATTGAAGCAGGAAATATCGCCTAACTATTTGGTACAACTTGTCATACACACAGAGAAAAATTTTTTTATTTGCCAACAGAAATTCTGCTAATACCACTAAAATTCAGTTATTTCGAATTTCAGTCGTTTGGTATAACTCAACATTAGTTTTCACAACATAGTTTGGTTAATTCAACTGAATTTTAGTTGCAACACTCAAAATATTAAGGAATCCAATGTAAATATTTTTATCTTTAAGGTATATTTTATATATATATATATATTTATTTTTTTTTATGTTGTTGTTACTGTAGTAGCCTTAATTAACTGTATATGGCCCTAAGGGCTCGGTTAAATAAAATTAAGAAATAAAAAAAAAAAAAAAAAAAATACCGTTGCATTAACTGAATTTATAAGTTGATACCATTAAAAAACACTCTTCAATTCGGTTGGCACTTTATTTTTCTGTGTGAACACTTATTGCAATAAACCTGTTAAAATAGCAGAAACAGCTATTAAAATTTTAGTTAAAAAGGAACTTGCAGACAAAACTGCTAAATTTAGTCAAATTTTTGCTCGAGTGAGTGTGCGCGCGTGAGTTGAATTATACCAAATTTTGTTTTTGCTTTTAATAAATATTTCCTTTAATTTGTTCGCCGACATAATATTTTTGGGTTATGGAAATACAAAATAAATGACATTATTACTTATTCTGAGCAATTTTGAGTTAAACATTGACAATTTACAATTAATTGCAATACAAAGCAATTAATATACAGAAAACCTAAAACCGGTTTCAAAAAAATTCGTGTTATTCACGTATTCGAAAACCGGTTTTTAAAATATGCCGTCTAATTGACAACTTTAGTTTTGACTTATGAATTAATTTAATATCTGAAAATATGTAGAAATAAATATATATATTATAACAAAAATTTTCTTTCAACTACTTACATCAATGGTTGTCTAAGTAATGCTTTCTTTTAAAGGACGCAACTGCGAAGATAATTATAGAAACGAAACGAAACAAAAAAAAAAAAACAAAAACAAACGAAACGAAACGAAAAAAACAAAAAGTAACCATAAAAATCTACCTAAGATGTGTGTCTTTCGCTTTACTCTGTCTACATGTCTGTATATGTTTGTTTGTTTGCAATTTGACCATACTAGATTATAAATCTATAAACATTTAGTTTAGAAATACATATTAAATTTAAATATTTTATTTTGTCTTTTATTTAATTAAGAGACAATTATTTTCACAAGCCGGTGACAACGCAAAATTTAAGTTGTTTTAATCCTCAATTTTGTTTTATGTATGAAAAACAGATACAAAAGTCTTCCATGGTTGATTTTTTTATATGTCTTATTAGAGTTGTACTTTTTAGTATAATTTTCCCTTGTCTACTAAATCTTGACATAGCGCGACATCTGCTTCGTTCTGCGTATATCTTTCAATCTGGTTGTCGTCCACACTATTAATGTGCTTATCAGCACAATTTTTTTTAGCAAAATTAATTAGTAAAACATTAGTATATTAGTAAAGCATTAGTATAAAACAGTTAAGTGCTGAATAAGTATAACAAAAATTTTAGCTGAAAACACGAGTTTAGCAAAAAAAATTTGATAAAAAATAGTATACCTGATCTACATGACGTTTTACTAACTTTTGTATTAACTTATTTTTTTGAGTGTAGGTTTTGTGAGATGGTGTCTGAGACCTCGGAGCATTTTCTCTGCGAATGTCCCAGGCTTTGTGATAGGAGAATTAGGTTTCTAGGTGATCGCTTCATTTCGCCTTCCGACATCGCGAACATTTTGCCTAATAGGAAAATTGGTTTTATAGGTAGCTTGAATCTGTAGGTAACTTTAGGCAGCACAAAAGACCTACAGTGGTCGCGGTGCATAGTTGGTAAGAGAAATACTTTATGCCTAGACTTATTGATTTTTTGGTATTAGTTTTTTAAATTCGCTATAAACATATTTTGGCCCATATCGCCTAAAATGGGCAACTGAAAAACTTTTGGTAGAAGAACATATTGTTTATTTTTCGTGCCGAATAAGTGACAAAAAAGCGTAGGCTGGTTTGAGGGTTAAACTCAAGTAGCAGTATATCTTAAATTCATGCATGGCTTTTATTAAATTAAACTTGATATGATGCTTTGTGTGGTGGGTATCAAAAGAAAGGAGAAAATCTTCTGGCTCCTGCCCTTCTTTTCATTACATTTATTGCCGATCTGTAGTTTTATCATTCTCCTGTTTCAATTTATTTAAGACTAAATCATTAATTTTTTATATATCCTTTTTGATTGTTTGACATTCAAATATTAATTAAAAAATTGTTTCTTATCTTTGCAGGTAAATGTCCTTGAAATATTGTGGTCAAATATAAAACAACAATTTTATACAAACAATGCGTAAGTTAATAAATTCAAGTACTTTAAGACACACTTTTTTCTCAATGCGTGGGATAATTTCAAAAAGCATCTCGAAATTTATCAAACTAAAAAAAAAGTATACCTAAAATCCTTTGTTAATAGTGAAACTAAACAATTGACCACAGGTAGTAAGTAAGACATCCTTCATCCTCTTTAGAAAAATTCTAAACTGACCAGTGGCTATTGTTTAGAAATATTCCCAGCAACACATAATGCAGAAAAAAACTGAAAGAAACTAAAACTAAACGTCAACCAGTGCGTCTGTTTCCGTTAAATATTTGATCATATTTTTTGTATAAACCACAAGTTATACAAAAAAATTATCATTATTTTCTAAAAAGGAATAAAAAACAAATTACTTTGGTCAGTGTTTTTTGTACATAAAATTAAAAGTTTAGTCTATAGCAAAAAACTTTAAAAAATATGCCTTTTTGTTATCAAAAACCACATTGAAATTTTGTCTACCACAGACACGCATAGCTGGAAGGCGTTTATATAAAAACCCTTGGTTGCTCTAAGTCCTTTGTAAAAAAAAAAAAACATTTTTAAAAACTTTATTGAAATTTTGAAATTTAACTCCTTAAATTGTCCAGTTTTTTTTTTATAAATATACAAAGTGCGTGTTGAGTACAAACAAAAACTAAAAAAATTTAATTTAGTATTATCATTATCTTCATTTTTTCTACTCTATTTTATTTCATTATTTGTCCTGGCAAGTTTGCAGTTTTGTCCTTTTTTTCTTTTGTGTATTATTAATTTCAAAAGATTATTGAATTTTTTTAGTTTTTTTGTGATCCATTTTTTTCCATTGACCATTTGCTTGTGGTCTTTTATTTAACAAGTGTTTATGCGGGTTAAATTTTAACCTGTTAACTGAATAAACAATATCTTAAAATGAAAATCTATATTCATATATAAAATGATAGCTTCATGCAGAGGAAAACTATGTCTGAAGATGATAGACGACAATAAATTATCATATTATGATACTTACAATCATAAACATGATTCTGGTTGATCATATAATGATCACTGAAGATATTATTATTGTTGCGTGTTTCAACCATGATATGATGTTCTTTTCTGTGCGTGTTAAAAACGTTGTGACGGAAATTTAATAGATTTCGCCTTCGAGTTCGATGTAAATTTTTTTATAAGTTTTTGTAAAGTTTTTCGAGCCTGGCGCCTCCTTGACAGTTAACGGGTTGAAAAGTTATGTTTAATTTTTTTTTTTTTTGTTGTATTAAAAGAGTGTTGTGTCTTTTGGTTTTTTATTTATCATACATAACTGTCTGTTTTGTTTGCTGTCTTGTCTTGTCTGTCTGTCCATCCATTGGATTGTTTAAAATTGTTTTAGTTTTTTTTTTTTATTTTTTTTTTTTGTGGCTTTTGTCATGCGGAAATTATTTAGACTCTATTGTTTGTTTGAGGTCTTTTAAAGCTCATATTTTTAATTTTTGCTTAAATATTAGATTTATTTAGATAACTATGCAGGTAGTTTCATTTTGGAATTATTATGTGCTTTTGATGAGTTTCCAAAAGAAATACCACCACCGCACTTTGTTTGATATTTGTAAGCATGAATCTTAAATAAATCGTTGAAAAAAATTGGAATAAACATTTTAAAATCGATTTTTTTTTTTTGTACCCAATATCACATTTAAGGGTTTAAAAGTGGGGCCAAAAATTAATAATATTTTGTCTGAAATTTAAAATAGAAGGAAAGAATCCGAAAAAAATAGAAACATTTTATCGCACTAAGTATCCCCTAAACATAACGCACACCTAGTTGAAAAGTGACTCAAATCAAAATTTTAATTTTTCGGTTTTATATACTTAAACTATGTACAATATACTTGTTTATCTGCTAAAAAAATATCAGTTATGTCTTTATTTATGTTCCAATTGGTATAAAGTTGCAAATGTTTTTATTCGATTTCTGAAAAAAGAAAAATTTTGAGTTGAGTCACTTTTGTACTAGGTGTGCGATAAGACCAGCCAACTAGATTTCATTCCTCTACAACATATCCAAAGTCCATTAATGTCTGAGGGTCCGCGTAGGGATATCTACCTTGTATGGTACAATGGTCAATTTATTAAGATTTTGGAAAATTTTCATAGCTTTTTTTTTAATATTTGAAATATTTTGGTCGGAAGATGATTGAATATTTTGGCTATTTCATGGCCAACTACAAAGATTTTGAAACATATTCAAATGGTTGCAATATGAAGACAATTAAATAAGAAAAAAGCTTTTCAATCATTGTTTGTTGTCAGTTCAGTAGTTTAAGGCAAAAATATATTAAAAAATTAACATGAATTTAATAAAATAAAATAAAATAAATTTTGAGAAAATCATATTGTTGAAAAAAAAGAGTTTATTAATTTGTTGCATAAGCCATGGTTAAATTGCAAAGCTTTGCCTAAGTTTTTTTAAACCACAATTTGTAACTTAACTCACACAAAATCTACATGAAAAATAAATAAAAACATATCGTACAGAGAAAAACTAACAACGGGTTTCAATTAAAAAATCTATTGAATCAATTAATATTTTAATTGATGTTGCACCTATCACGGCAATGATACTATCAATTAAACCTTTTATTAAAATTAAGAAGAAAAAAAAAGTTATAAATAACTTCTACAAAAAAAAAAATATGATACTCACAAAAAAAGTGTGTGAGCTATACGTTGGGATGTGGGTTTTTTTGCTGAGTCTGTTTGTGTGTGTGCTTGTTTTGTTTGTTAACTTCAAATGTATTTGGTATTTTATACTGAAAATTTTCTATTTATGCATACAGTGTATGAAAAAATAATATGATAATTGAGTCTAAAATAAAATATGTATTTATATATTTAAAACTCAATTAAAATATTAATTGATTCAATTAAATATGTGTTTAGAAACAAATTAAATTCAAATCAAATCTTTAATTAGATATTAATTTAATAAAAAATATATTACTTATACGACTTGTAGTACACAATTTTTTGTGTTCAATTAATTAATTTAATGTTTAATATTTAGGTGAAGCTGGGGTAATTTGGAACTAGGTTTTTTTTAGCCTCTAAAAAGCATATTTCAAGTTAACAGTTTCACACATAAATATTTTCAGTTTTCATGATTTTTTTACAGTGTCCATTAGAATAATTAGAACAAAAAATTTTAATTTAGAATAAAATCTGTTGTAAAAAACTCAAAACTTGAGTTTTTCTGTGGCAAAAATATAATTTTCTAAAAATTTTAAAAAGTAGTACAATCAGTACAAATTAATAAAAAAAATCAGTAGAAATCATCATGATTTTTTTATCAGCACACGTGACCAAAAATCAGAACATGTTCACCCGAAACATAAAAACCAAAATAAAGACCAAAAAAGATGACAGCTAAATGGAAGAATATAATGACTCGAACCAATTAAAAAAAAAATAATTGAAGCCAATAAAGCGTTGCAATTAAAAATTGTCATCTGTTTACGTGATGTTTTTAAAAAAAAAATTATATTAATTTTGAAAAAAAAAAAACATTTAAATGCAATTATCGTTCGTATTATATTTATATTGTTTCCATATTTAATTTTCTTTGATGTATTATGCTTACTCAACACATTTTGATCAAAGGTGTTCATCATTAGCCAACATTGTATCGAAGATTAATTGCAATTTTGTTTAATTAGTTGTTGGAAAAAAAAGACTCAAAGACAATAGAAGTAGTTATTGTCTATAGAAGTTAGCAGCAGACAATTATAATAATACATGGTCCAATAATCATAGTCAATGTGAAGGGCATATATAGTTAATAAGTACACTTAAAATAATACAACTGTAATTTAATACAAATTGCTTTTCAAAAGTTTTTGCATTTTCAGACTTAAAAAAATATACTGCAAGTTTATGCAAATTATTTAACATTTTGTAGATTTTGTTAATTTAAATTTGGAAAATTGGTAGAAGAATATTTTAAAATTGATTTGGGTGAAGTGAGGTGGTATTTTGATGTAAATAATATTTTTTATAAAAAACAGATTTCATCATATTTTTATTAAATTACAAAATATTTGTTTCAGTGTATAGTAAACGACATAATTATGAATAGAGATAAGTAATAATCTAAAAGAAAAACTTTATAAATTCTAAAGAAATTACTTAAAATGATTGGGTCCATCGAATATTTTGTAATCATTAACTCTTTCTAGTTTATGTTAAATTAGCGTTGCCAAGTTTTTTTTAGGAAATTTCAGTTTCAACTTTATTTTAAAATAAGTTTCTCTTACACTTTCTTATAAGCATATGGGAAAATCTACGAAACCGTACGATTTCGGATTTTAAAAATGGAAAATTTTAAATGTGTGGTACACAATTTTTTTCTGAAATTGCTTATTTAAAATGCATTAAGAAACAATAATTCGGTCGCGTGAATCGATTTTTTTTTTGAGTGCTAAAAAACTTATAAACAAAAAACCGCAAAACTTTTCGCTTATAAAATTTTAGGATTTTTCGAGGATGCGACCATGCTTTTTCAAGTGACCTTTCCGTGCTAAGTCCGAATTTGATTTCCAAATTATATTTAACACATCTGGTTTTTGCGGAAATTGAGGTCAAAGTAAAAAAAAATCAACTTAAAATTGAATCGCACATGAGCGGTTTAACTAATTACGTGGTCAAATCTTATTTAAATTATAGACATTAGCATAACTAGTTTTTATTGTATGTAAATATTAAATCGATCGCATAATATTTTTTGTCCCTTATCAATTGTTCTTCGAAATTGATAAACAGTAAAAAACAAATGCAACACAAAATTGAGTGTTTTAAAGAATCATGGGGTCAAATACGAGGGCGGATCAATAAGTCCGTGACTTTTCGAACTTCCCTCGTAGTTATATGAAATGCAACACTGCTCCCATCAAGTACCACCTGTTAATAGACTACAGTCAAATTTTGAGCAATTTCCGTCATTTACTTTGCATTTAACAGCTGTTCAAAACATACAACCTCGTGGATTTTTTAAAAATGGAAAAAAGTGAATTTCGACTGCTCATTACACATTATTTTTTGTGAAAAAAAAAACCGTCAGTCAAACCAAGGAAAAGCTTGATAAATACTATGGGAACTCTGCACAATCGATTTCAATGGTAAAAAGTGGTTTACTGACATTCGTTGTGGTCGCACAAGTACAAATGACGCTGAATGTTCTGGACGGCCAATTGAGGTCAATACACCCGAAAATGTTGAAAAAATCCACGATATGGTGTTGGCCGATCGAAGAGTAAAAGTTCCTGAGATTGTCGATGCCATAGGCATTTCATGTGGCAGTGTGGTTTCGATTTTAAATGATCAGTTGGGTTTAAGAAAGTTGTCTGCAAGATGGGTGCCGCGTTTGCCCTCAATTGACCATAAACGTAATCGTGGCCAACAAGGTGTTGGCAACAGTTTTTTTGGGATGTACGCGGGATAATCCACATCGATTACCTTCAAAAGGGAAAAACAATAAACGGCGAATATTATGCCAACTTATTGGACCGATTTAATGAGGATTTAAAAAAAAAACGACCCGATATGAATGAACGTGAAACACTACAAGAAGAAGCCTGTACCAAAATATAGTTAAAAACAATTGGCAGAAATACAAACAAAATGCAGACAACTGAGAAAAAATTTTCATGAAAACAAAAAAAAATGTTCAAATAATTTTGGATGATGAAAAATAGTGTTCTTTTGCTTGGAACAACGGAAGTATTAATTCTGGATTTTATTGCGATGGTTTGAAAAAAAAAATTCCGACAAGGTATGGCATTCGGCTAAAGCGAAGCTTGAACCAAAAGTACTAGAGTGGGCAGCCATTTCGGCAAAAGGTATATTACAACTTTACATCAAGGATTCAAAAGCAGATGTTGTTTACATTAATAAATAATTAGTAAACCTGGAAAAATTTTATCAGAGATAGACACTCTAAAGACGACATATTATTTTGGCCTGATTTAGCAAGCTGTCATTATGCCAAAAAGACGTTGCATGGTTTAATGTAAAAATATACCTTTTGTACCGAAATACGAAAATCCTCCAAACGTCCCAAAAGCACGTCTAATTTTGGACTTTTGGGATCTTTTATGCCAAATGCACTGAAGAATTGACGAAAAAAAAGTACGTGGTTATAAGAAATGTAGGTATAAATATGTCTTATATGATGGAGATCACTAGTGTCCTACCGAACAGTTCGGTCAAAAAACTATATTTGGTAGGATTTGGTGACTAGAGGCAATGAGGATAAATTTTGGTATCGGAAACATGTTGAGCAGATTTAATTCGATTTTTTGTATAAAATTGAAGGAAAAAGCCGAAGTTAAACTATAAAGTTAAAAGTTCGGCCACAGAATTATTTTCGATTTGGTCGAACTTTCAGAGGCCGAACAATTAATTGCTTAACTACGGACTTTTCTTTAAATTTTACACTCAAAAACGCATCTAATTAGCCCAATAAAAATTTATCATTCGTATATAATGCTTTAAAATACCGAACACAATAAATCACCATTACTTTTGTACTCAGTATGTATTTTCATTTTCGGATTTTCACTTTCTTTTTCTATGAAAAGCTACAAAATTTAACCTAAAATGGCTCTGTATACCAAAATAATAATGCGATCCATTCAGCACTAATGCACAATAGTAGTAGTACTGAATATTTACCGATCACTCAGGACTATAACTAATTATTTCTCAAAACAGCGGATGTGGCCCTCAAAAAATATAAAATTTTAAGATCTTCACGCATAGACATTATGAGACTTGTGTTGTCATATTTTCTTTATATCTGAAGGCACACTAATCGATTTGATCTCAATTTGTTAGTTTATTTTTCATTTATATGCCAATATAAATAAAAATTGCAATTACTTTGACGCTGCAAAGCTCAAAAATGAAAAAACTCGGAAATTTTGCATTTATTGAAAAAACAGAGTTACAGATTTTGGAGAGCTACCATTTATTACTAACTGAGGTGACATATTTTTTTTTGCAACCTGTAGGTGGTTTTGTAACATCAGGATTATCATCCAGCAATGGCTATTTGGCTATTATGCTGAAAAAGTAACAACTTAACCCTGTAACTGGCAAACGATGTTTTGCAACGAAATTTATACCATGAGCTCCACTCGAAAAACAAATAATGAGTTCTTCAACAAAATTGTTTATTGTTGCCTAATTTAGGCGATATGAGGCAAAATATTTTAGGGTGCAATTTGGACTCTAAAGCATATTAAATAGAAGTTTTGGACCTGAAATATTGTTCTTACCAAGATACCCAGCAAAAAAAGAGTGGAAAAAGATGTAGTAAAATCATCACATATACGGATTCAGATGTAGTTCAAATTGAGGTGAAACACGCATGATTTTAACATGGGGTTGTCATAGGACGGAAGTAGTCCAATTTGCTCAAACTTCATTTTATTAAAAGTAGTATGTGTAAGGTCATGAAAGATTGTATTTTTTGATGCTCTTTTGCATAGAACTGAATTTGTTGTTTTTAATTAGTGTTAAGGATATGATGTTAAGTCACATATTTTTAATAAGTGAAAATATGGATTTAAAGAAGTGCTTTAAATGTTATGAATTATGAACCCTTAAAAACTGCTCCATAGCTTTAAAAATATTTCAAAATAATTGTTTTCAGTTCAAATGAAAAGAAACTTTTGGCAGCTCTGATATTTAGTATGTTTTTTTTACGATTTAATTATGTTTATTTAATGTTATATTTAGTATTTACATTAACAAGAGAAATTAACAAAACAATTTAAATAAAAACTATATAATAAAGAATTCATGTTATTTAATTACAAATAATGGTTATACCAATTAAATATAAATTTGTCAGTCATTTGGCTTAAAAAAGAAATCAAAAACATGTTTCACAGCAATAAATTTAAATTAATTCATAAAAAATAAATATAAAGGATTATTAAACACCTGTCAAACAGGAATTCTTAATGAATTAGTTTGTTCAGTTACTTGGTTATAAAAGAAACTATTTGGATTCCATAAAAAACTAAAACTTTGATAACAAACTATCAACTTGTTTTTGGAAAGCATCCGCATTTTGGAGTTTCATTTTCTTCGTCACTTAATTCTTTATCTGGATTTGACTTCTTTTTTAAAGCCGCATTCTCCTTGTAATGGCGATTTTTGCAAGTTCCAATGCAGCTCTTAGATCCTCTTTAAACGGTTGTACAGAAGATTTTTTTTCCAAGAAGTAACAGCAACCACTAGCAGAAATTTTGGTTCGAAATAATTGAAAGGAATGAATTAAATGAACCCAAGAACCAAATTGTAATTTTTATCAAAAACTTATATGGTATGTACAAATATACAAATATGTTAAAATTAAAATCAAATAATTCATAAATGACGCATTCTCCCGGGACCATACGTTAATTTCTACTTTCATAAAGTCTTCAAGGAACATAACAAGCAACAATGTTAAAAAATTACTGTGTTACTTAATTGAACAAACCAGTTTTTAAGCTCCTTTTAAAGTTTTTAGCCTTTACCGATTTGTAATGGACTTTGCCCACCCGCTAAAAGCATGTTTGAATATAGCAAGAAGATGTACGACATTAAAAAAATTATATAAATATTGAGTTTTCTTCAAATATATATTTTTATAAAAATAATTGAAATTTCTCGCCAATTAACGTCATGACGTTATATGTTAGGTTTTGGAACTGATATAAAAGACCAGCATTAGATCCGAAAAGTTGCCAGTAGTCGCTACTTTGTATGTGATGAAAATGTTGTTTTTTTTTTTTTGAACTACTTCGATTTATTTTTGCTGGGTATAACCCCGCTCAAAAAACTATTTTCTTTCTGCTCCTATTTAAGAAGATATCGGGATTTTCGCTTTTTGGAAAAAGCTAAATTAGGCGAAAAAGTATCTAAACTTCAATTTATATTGTTCAAACTTCAACGCTTTGCTATTAATACATAATGTCTTCTTTCTCCAAAATTTCATAAAAATACATCTATTAGTTTATAAGTTAAGACGATGTGCTTTAGAGAATTCTGATAAAATCCTGTTAGTCCTTGGACTAAAGTAAGGACTTATTATTAAAGATAAAGCTTTAATCTTTTCTATATTTGATTATAAAGAGTTCTTAGTCAACTTAAATTCGTTTTTTTAGATTTTTGAAAACTATATTTTTTTCTTTTACGAAATTCTGATTTTAAAGCTTTCTCGCTTCCAAACCGTTGACGGCACACGAAAAATTTCTTCGCAAAATATTTAGCAAATTTAGTTTTCTATCGGAATATATTAATTTCTAAGTATAAAACGCTCGTTTGACGCATTTGTGGTAAATTTTATGAAGACTGCCCTAAGGCAGCCTTACCCGTTAGAGGGTTACAGAGTTGAAAAACTTTTAAAATTTACAAGCAAAATTAGGGCAAATTAAGGTTGTTTTTAATAGAGTAGACCACATTAACAGTATAAATATTAAATTTTAGGATGTTCGCATGGTCAAATTCGTTGCATTGAAAATGCTGATACCATCAAACTGTTATATATTTTTCTTAAAGTGGTTTAAATCCTGATTAACATGGAATCGTATGGTTCCGTAGATATTCCCATATCATTAAGTTTTCTTTATCAATCTTATCAATTATTTTCAAAAACTATATTACGTCAGTTTCTTAAACGTTTTTTAAGATAAGATATAAAAACAAACACAATAAATTTAGTTTATTTAATTAATTTTTAAACAAAATTATCAGAAATACTAAAAATATACATATAAAAGTTCATTCATAAAATTATGCGTAAAATAAACAAATTGAATAAAACCTAACAGTTGATATTTACAGCAAAAGTACTTAACACAATGAATTAACAAAACATGACAGACTGGCGGGGAAATAGCATTGAAAAAAATATAAAACAAAATTCAAGTTCATGAACAATATGTTGTGCGACGCGTGTATTAACAATATATAAAAAAAAAGTGAGATAGAAACCAATTTACGACGGCCAAGGTAAAACAATCAACTTTGTTTCCATTTTGTTAATATCGTATGGGTTAACAAAAAAAATAAAATTAAAAAAAAAAAATATTTTTGTATAACAAAAATAAACCAGACAAGCCCCCTTGTAGACAACGATGTCGCACGACGCACATTATGATTAACGCATGATTTTTAATCTGTTGTTATACTACTATTTACTATTTGGTTTTACACGGTATTATTAATTTGTGCTAATGTTTGTTGCTATCGAAAAATCTGTACCGATCGACAAGGAATAATTTTCTGATATTATTATTCATAAATATTTGTGTAGTTAAGTCAGGAGTGTTTGATATATTCTTTAAATTTTTGAGATATTTGTAATTTTTTTAATAGAAAATTTTGCATTTAAATGTCTGCTGAAAATGACAGATAAAACAACTGTAATTTCAGTTAAAATGGCGACAAAGGCAATTATCGTTAAAATAACTAAAAAAATTTAGTTTATTTAAGCTGTTGAAAAATAATTAACAAATGTAGTAAAAACAACTAACAATGTCGTAGAAACAACTGACAATGTTTTACTACCAACATTTTTAAATAACTGTAAAAATTGATAAGAACTACTGTTTTTAAAGTTATTTTTTCGGTATTTAAAACTATTTTTTGAATAAAAATTCTTTCAATTACAATAAAAATTTGTATTTCCTACATCCAACTTACTTAAAATACCAATTCAAAATTCTAGACCGTACTCTAGTTATAACGTTTTTATGCATTGGACCCAGCAAAAAATAGTGCCTTCAAGAAGTGCTTCTGGAAGGCCTTGTTTGAACCCGAAGCGCTTGCTGAAGGCCTTCCAGAAAGCATGATTTTTGCTCGCGATGTCCCACTTGGTAGGTCTCTTTTAACCAGGTGAGAAGCGCTTCTATCATGTGATCTAAGAATCACATGATAGAAGCACTTAAGAGCTTCCAGAAGAGCTTTGAGAAGCGATTATTCCTTCAGGAAAGCACAATATAAAGCCTTCCAGAATTGCTTCATAGAAGGCCTTCTTTACTGCTTCATTGCATGCCTTCTTCACTGCTTCTTTTCATGCCTTCTTTACTACTTCAAAAGAATGGCTTCAGGGAAGCACAATATAATGCCTTCTAAAATGGCTTCATAGAAGGTCTTCATTTCATGCTTCTTCATTGCATGACATAAATAACCTTTTGTCCATATGTTAGCCGATGTTTTCGCATGGTAAATCCATTCGCGTAAATCATTTGTCTTTAACGGCGCTAAAACATGGCAGTTTTAAGATTCAAAACTAATTTTAAGTTTTTTATCAATGTTTGTAATTTTAGCAATAGTCACGGTGCTATTATGTTTAAATTTTATTAAAACTTTCATCAATCAAATATGGCGGTTATTTGATTTTAAATGGGTTGCCTGATGATTGGTTTGGTAATGAAAATGATTTTACATTAGCCATTGGTTCTAGGAAGTTTTTTTTTTAAGTTTTTCTCTATTTGGTATAAAGTTAATTATTAATATTTGTTAGGAATTCATGATAATAATTTATAATTGAGTTTAAATGGGCATTGTGGGTACAAATCCTAGATAGACTTATGGTCCATACTTGAGTTATGAATATAATCAAAGAGTATAACCCATCATATCATCATATTTTATTACATTCCATCTGTATAAAATACAAAATATTTTTCTATCCCCTTCAGAAATAGAAATTTTTTTTTTAAGCAGACTTCGATTTAAGTGCGTTTTGTTATATGTAAGATTTTTCATTAAAGTAGTTAAAATATTTTGATAGAAAATATTAAACAACATTTCCGGCGAACAAATTTTTTACGAACAAATAACAATTTAAGAGCGAAAAGTATTTTAAACCGTATCCGAATATCAAAAAATTATTAAAAATACTAAACTGCAGTTAAAGATGTAAATAATAAACAAAAAGTTAATCAAAAGTCTCCTCTTTGAAAAGAGATTAGGCTTTTGGTTCAAGACAGGATATTAATCTTATTTCGAAAGTAGGTTAGAAGATTTTAATGAAATTAGTAAAATTAAACGAATATGTGATAAAAATATATTGAATTTAAGGTATGTTTGTGTCCAACTTCGCAATTTTCAAAAAGCGAAAATTGTTACTAATTCTTAAGCAATACCGCTCGCTATAACTGTAATTCAAAATGTATAATAAAATCTTGGAAAGCTATAATTTGAGCATAAATTCAAATTAATTCGAACGTCGATTTTTAACATAAATTTTAATATTTCTTGGAAATTATCGCTGAAAGCAAGCCATAAAAAAATAAAAAAAACGCTATTGTTGGTTGTTTTTGTCCCAAATTTATCAATGGTTTGAATTTTATTGCAAACAGAAGGAAATGGTTTATATGAAATTACACAATTTTTAATATTTTTTGTTAAAAAATGTTAACAAAAAAGCTTTTTGCAATAATAAAATTGTCATAGTAAGAGAAAGTAAATGTAACGTGTTTAGTTATGATCTATTTTTATTAGTGATTAAGTTTCCAAAAGCTTTCCTTTATAAAAAAGTTCAAGTTGCTAAGCTTTCAAGTAAACATATTAAAGTAAACATATTTTTAAAGAGTTTGTAAAGCTGCATTAAAACAGCAGGTATTACTATTGTATACAAAAGTTAAAAAAGAGCTTTTATTAAAAAACTTTTTTAAGTACACTTTAGAATTCATAGTTAAGCTTGAACACAATAATAATCGAACTACAATTAACAGTTTACTGCGTTAAACACGTGAATAAGACAAAAATTAGTATTGAACAAAAGTATTCGAATAACTCTTTTCTATTGTTCGCGAATTGTTAATCATTGCAGAATTATGAATTAACATAACTTTTATTATTACTTTCTGTCTGAAATGTTTCTCCTGACGTTCCTTATAACTAAGAGCCGGGTTAATTCTAGAATTTGATTCGATTTTCTTGTTTTAATCAAATCTTTATGTGATGTTGGGTATCTTATAGTCGGTATACCAAATATAACTTTTAAATTTTTGTTGTTGATTTTATCATGCGTAATATGCCTATACGCTATTTAGACTTTAAATATTTTAAAATAGCTAGCGGCACTTCATACTTTTAGAGTTGCCATATTAGAAAAATAACTAAAATAGGCAACAAAGAAAAACTAATGACTGCGAATTTTACACCCATCTTTCCGTTTTATTTTTTAGTAACTATAGACAAATTTGGTATCAAATGAAAACTTTTTCGAAAACAAATTCACTCGTATATAAAAAATTACTAAAAACTCGACACAATGCACAGCATTTGTAAGGTGCATTACCTGAGTGTTGGTTAAACGCTAAAATAAAGTCTCGTTGTTATTCAAAAAAATGTGTTTAAACACACACAGAAAAACAAAGTGCCAACCGAATTGAAAACTGTATTTTGTAAGCCTCAACCAAAAATTTTGATTAGTACAACCATACCCAAATGTGATTTACGAATGTTTTGTTTGTTGAAACTAAAATTCCGCTGTATTTACCGAATTTTGTTGTGAAAACCAATACAAAGTTGAACCAACCAATTTCACCAACAGTTACTGAGTTTCAGTTGGCAAATGGCCAAATTTTTTTTTCTAAGATTAAGCTACAAATAATGCATATTAATGGGTGTCTGAGCTTTTGCCGATATTTGCAATCGTTCGGTTGTAATGCGACTTTTTCCGAAGAGCCTTTTTCCTTATATATTAAATATTTCATAGATGTGGCCACTCTGGGTCCACGATATATACAATATGGGTAAAAACATATTATCGTCCAATGGAAAGCTTTTTATGCTTCTCATTTTAATAAGTTTTAAAATATTTTAAATTAAGTATCTGGCAACCCTGCTGCTTAACATTGTTCGTAGTTTTCATCATGCGTATGCCCACCCATCATCATCATTATCATCGCCGCACATGCTGGCAATACGCACACGAGACTTCTATAGCCCGTTGTCGTCACTCATTTCATGAACAGCCAACAATTTAATACAAATACGGCTGTTGTCAACTGTTTAACGAATGAATGAATAATAACAACAGCAACAACAAACTATAGCATACGACAACAACGATAACAACTTGTTGAACGTCGTCAACAACAGCTTAACAACAATCTGTTAAAATTACTAAACATACACGATATAAATATATTTTGTCGTATGGATCTGGCAGACACTATTTCGTTAGTTGTTTTGGCACTCGCACTCGACTGTCAAATGACGCACTTTTAAATAGAAGAATTTAAGATTAATCATAATGAAAGCGACAGGCTACAAGATGCAATAAGTTAAAGTAAGTCGACTAGTATTCATACCAGGGTTGTCAGATATAGCGATTTCTCGATTTTCAAACTCATTTGGCGATTTAATTTTTAAAATGGCGATGGGTGACTTTTGTGGCTGTTTTTCAAGTGACTGACGATTTTACACCCAAAAAATGGTTACCAAAAAACTTGAAATATATGAACGAAACATGATTTTTCGCATAATTTTTTCAAAAACTTAACACATTTTATCAGAATATAATTTATATTGTTACATTTTTTTTCGAAATATCTTGTTAGCTTGATATTTTATAAACTATTTTAGTAACGATTTTTTATGTGTTATGAATTTGACGATTTTTGAGAAATTTTTCGGTGTAAAAAGTTAAAACTGACTATGCATTGTGTTACTAGGTTTTACGAAATTTTAGGGCTTACAATATTTATTGTTATAAACTAGAATTATACAAATATGATATGCTTCTCAAGTTTTTTTAAAAAGCAATGGAGCAAGCAATTTTTAACAATTAAGATTGCTAGAAATTGCTCTCCAAAATCGTTAATAAGAAATAAAAAACTGTTATTGGCGAATTTTGACGATTTTTTTTTATGCAGAAATGAAACATAAAAAAATATTG
Organism: Delia radicum; assembly: GCA_021234595.1. Classification (NCBI taxonomy): domain Eukaryota; kingdom Metazoa; phylum Arthropoda; class Insecta; order Diptera; family Anthomyiidae; genus Delia; species Delia radicum. Next base: position 172,392,016 of record CM037852.1, read on the forward strand.
GCGGTTTTCATTACTCTGTTTGGCGAAAAACGGCAAATATAACTCTGACAATCCGGATTCATACCCATTAGGGGTTTTCACTTTCACAATAATTTCCCGTTTAAAAAAAATTATTTATTATTTATATAATATATAAATATTTTTTGTCTTAAAGTTTTTATAATAAACCAATATTAAAATGAAAATTGTAAAAACTATTATAACACGGGAAAACCTGTTTTGCAAAAAGTGAAATACTGAATCGATGTGTTTGTAATAATTTAAGAATGGGCACATAATGTTTATTTAGTATTTATTTACGTATTCAATCAAAGTCGTATGATCAGAGAAGTCAAAAATTTAAAAAATCCGTAGTATTTATAGCAAAACAAATGTTTCAAAAATAATGGAAATGCTATAAAAAAGGTAGAACATTATGCTTTTTAAAAGAAAAATGTGAAACTGTTGATAAAAAAAAAGTATTTAAGCGAAGAAAATTTGAAAAAGACAATTTTAAAGCTCAAATCTCTTAAGAGAAATACGTTTTTAAGCACATATTTAAAAATCAAAAAATAGCAAAATAAGCAAATATGCGTAAAAATAGCAACAAAAAAAAAAGGAGCAAAACAAAAATCTAAATTTGTATTCTCTGCTTATGAATTTTGGTCTTAAACTTTTAAATTTTTTCGTTCCTGTTCATAAAAAGTTTTTAATTAATTTTGTGGTTTTAGCTGATCGTTACAATTGTGTGTACAACTGCGTATAGTTTAATCTTTTCAAACTCAATATATGTCTGTGCGTAGGCTTGTTCTAGTGCTAAAACATTCGTTTTAAAGAGATTTGAATAAAAAATTTGTGTTAGCAATGTGTATTTAGCGATTAAATGTTAATTAAATGAATAATTTCACATGAGTTTATTATTAGATTTTTCTTTTTTTTAAATTTTAATAATTAATGATTGCATATTTATGCAAATTTTGATATGCATTAATCTATACTTACGAGTCTTTTGTACGTTTAATTTCATAATTGTATTTTTAATGCAAATTAATTGCGATTATTTATTAAAACAAAATGTTATGAAAAATTATTGAAAATCATGCACAAATATGATTTATTATGTATTTTTATTAGAGTAATTTTGTATGCATGTTTTTCTAATGGATTTTTGAATTCAGTTTTTTTTTCAACAATTTTAGATAAGTTGTCTGTTGTATTTCCTTATTTAGTTAAATAATATTTTATTGTTTGAATTGCAGTAATCCGTCAAAATCATTTTATTCATTAGTAATATTTTTTTTTGCAAAATATATATTTCCTTTAATATGTTTTGTCTAAAAAAGTTCAAGGTGAAGTTTGTTAAAGCACTTGTTGCAGTCATTTTGTGAAAAAAAAAATCTGTTTTTAAATGCAGACACATTTTTTGTCTTAGAAATAATAGGAAATTTTTAACATTTTATCGTGCGCTTTTTCAATACCAAAAATGTAAATTTGGCTCTACCTCATTAACTGAACTTTTTACTGAAGTAGAAAACCCAGAGATATTTAGGAGATTATAACTTAAATAAATTAAAATTGAAATATTTTACTTTTAAGTTTTAATAAATTAAAACCAAAAGTTTATTTTTCGATCTTTTATCATAAATTATGATGTGAGCAAGATTATTCAAGTTCAAGATCATTTGTTTTTTGTTAAACAAAAAACCGTGCAACAATATTTATTAATCAAAAATTTTTTCTTCATCCGCAACTTAATGCAGATTTTAATCCACTGACAGGTCCTTACATGTTTCATGTAGCGTCACCTACAATCATCAGAGAACCAATGTGGACGGGGTAGAAGATTTACCCAAAGCTATAATTTTCTGATGACAAAAGATGAACACTTTACCCGTAGTGTTTTTTAAACTTCATGAGAAGTTTAAAAAAACCAAAGCACGGAAGCATCCAACTAATTCAAAAAATTAAAACCTTTTTTTTTTTTCTTTAACTAACAAATATCGTTGTTTGTGTAAAGGCTAGAATCTCTAGCCATAGTACACAGTGTTGTTAGTGTTTAGTAATAAACAATAACAGTTTCTGACTATAGAATTAGGACCATAGATCAGTTTTTGCCGTACTTTGCAATTTTCAAATATTTTACTTTTAAGTTTTAATAAATTAAAACCAAAAGTTTATTTTTCGATCTTTTATCATAAATTATGATGTGAGCAAGATTATTCAAGTTCAAGATCATTTGTTTTTTGTTAAACAAAAAACCGTGCAACAATATTTATTAATCAAAAAATTTTTTCTTCATCCGCAACTTAATGCAGATTTTAATCCACTGACAGGTCCTTACATGTTTCATGTAGCGTCACCTACAATCATCAGAGAACCAATGTGGACGGGGTAGAAGATTTACCCAAAGCTATAATTTTCTGATGACAAAAGATGAACACTTTACCCGTAGTGTTTTTTAAACTTCATGAGAAGTTTAAAAAAACCAAAGCACGGAAGCATCCAACTAATTCAAAAAATTAAAACCTTTTTTTTCTTCTTTAACTAACAAATATCGTTGTTTGTGTAAAGGCTAGAATCTCTAAAATTGTCTAAATTTCTAAGATTTTCACTTTTTTTTTAACTACTGAGTATTTTTAATATACATAGTAAGAAGTCTTAGTAGCTGATCTATTTACGATACTCATAAAATCTCAGTCACTCAGGTTTTTGCGATAACAAAAAAGTTCCAGTAACAAAGCCTAGCAGTGCAGAAAAGCATAACCATATAAGTGGTTATATAAGTAATAATTGCGTAATGTCAAGTATTTACAATTGTCATTACAAATCTCATTACTTTTATATGGGGATGTCTCGCAAAATAATGACATATCATTACTAAACACCTTACGCAAAATAGAAAAATATGTGATTACACATATGCTTACCAGTGTAGGCAAAAATAATGAGTTATCTCGACATGTTATATTTGATAGATAAAAACATAAATGACTTGCTTGCACGAAATGTCATTACTTTCACGCTCACAAAAAATCAAAAATAAGTAGTTATATCTAGTTACTAAAGTTAAAAAAAAATAAGTCTAAAAATAGATTTTCAAAAATTTTTTAGATCATTACATTATATTTAAAATAAAGTTAAAAATAAGTACTTATGGGTAACGCATTGTTTTTTGTATTAAAATACTGAGAAAACTAACTAGTTGTTACTGAGACCTTATTATTTGTGTTGAAGTAATACAGATAGTAAGCGGGTTTTATTACTGGTAGTAGGAAAAATAATGGCATGTCATTACTACATTCATCCTACACTGGGACATTAGGAAGTCTTAAAAGCTGAGCTGTTTGCGATACTCACAAATCTCAGTAGCTAAGCGTTTTACGATAACACAAAAGTTCTAATAACAAAGCATCCCTGTGCAGAAAAGCATTACCATAGAAGCTGTAATATAAGTACATATTTGATAATGGCAATTACTTACAATTGTCATTACAAATTTCATTACTTTTATATGCGTTGTCGAGCAAAATAATGACATAGCATTACTAAACAACTTACAAAAAATAGAAAAATATATGGTTACCAATATGCTTACCAGTATGGACAAAAATATTGCGACTAAAAATAAATCTAAAAAAAACAAAATTTAATAAAAAGATATTTTTTTTAATAAAATTTGCTTACACGGGATTCGAACCCGTGCCTGCAGGTTTTCAGTCAACCGCTCTACCACCTTAGCTTTCTCCACATGTTATACTTGATAGATAAAAATATACTTGACCTGCTTGCACAAAATGGCAATACATTCCAGCTTACAAAAAATCAAAAATTGGTAGTTGTATATGTACTTACTAAAAGTGAAAAATATAATGAATCTACAAAAAGATGTTCACAAAATGTTTAGATCATTACACTCTATATTTAAAATAATAATAAATATAAGTACATATGGGTTATGTTAATTAATTATTTATTATTTGTGTTAAAGTAATGCAGATAGTAAGCTGGTATCATTCATGATAATGATTAATGATAGGATTTTATAGATTGCTGATAAGCTTTCAATTATAATAAAAAAATCTCAATAACTGAACTTTTTACGATATGAAAAAAGCTTTTCACTGTACTAAAAACATCTCAGAAACTGAGCTTTTTATGATAGTAACAAAAATTTCAAAAACTAAGCTTTTTGTTTTATTAAAAAAATACTCAGTAACTTATCTTCTACCTATGTAAAAAAGCGTGTCTGCTACTGAGCTTTTTACTTAAGCAAACAAAGTTTCTGCTGCTAAGCTTTTTATTATTGTAGAAACATTTTATCAAGTGAGCTTTTTACTTTCTAAAGGATTTTTCACAATAGCAAAAGTAGTAAAATAATCAGGGGCAAAAAATTGTTGAGTATGTTTGTCATATTTCTAAAACGATTTGTTATTAAATTTGATTAAAAATTTTCCAAGTAAGCGTTAAAACTCACAAGTGTGAGCGAAGATCTGAAATGAGTAACGATGTAGCAAAATAATACAAAAGAATAATTGCAAAGTGTAATTGACAACGTCCGAACTGAATAAAACTAAATAAAGAAAATTCCTTAAATATGATATTGGGCAGCTTAAAATTACAATGCCGTTGTTTAGTTTTCCTCCTCTACAACATACCTAAGTTTCATTGAGGTCTGAGGATCCTCATCGGGATACCTCCAATGTAAGTAAAAAGTCTCAATAACAAAGCTTTTCACTTTAATAAAATAACGTTTCTGCTACTATGATTTTTACTGAAGTAACACGGTCTCTATAACTGAGCTTTTTACTATATTTAGTAATCAAGTGTTAGTTATGAAGCATCCTTCTATGGAACTGAACTTGTCCACCGGTCCAGTATTATACAAATTGTAGTAAGTGTCCCACTTACCCAACTTTTTGTAATACGAAGCTTTTTTATACTGTTTACTATAGTCCATAATTAAAGCTTTTTAAAGCTTTCGTATTGAATAACTTATTTTAAAGGGGTCTTAGCGCTTAATCTTTTCTTAATCCAACAATTAACAGTTGTAAAAGTAAACCCAACTGCTACAGCATTTAATAGCCATTAATTACTTATAATTAAACTTAAAAAAATGTTAAAGATTGTAAAAAAGTTTTAAAACACTACACCTACAGTGGGTGTAAGTAAGTATCGCAAACTTCTTAATAAATAGTGGATGTATAAAATATTGTAGAAAGAAAAATGATTTATATTTTATGAGTTTGGCATTTGCACCTAATAACATACGAATATTTATCGTTAATAAAAATATACGATTTCATACAATAAGGATTATATTCTCAACTACTAAAGATTAAAGAAAAAGTGAATATAGGCACGCATGCGTAACAAAATATTAATTGCAATTTCATTTTTTTTTTCTCTAAAGACTGGAAGTAGGAAATAAAACAGAAAAGAATTGTCTTAAATATAAACTCTATTTATTAAAAGATATCCAACTAATGCCAGGCAGCAATATGCCCTTGAGTAAAGAAAAAACGAATGGCCACTGTTTAAAGCTTTGTAACTGAAGTACATTTTGTATGGAGTCTATACACTAGATTTAATTTGATGACGATTTTATGAGTTGAAATGGAAATTGCAACGCCTCCAGTCACGCAATTTTTACTACAACTGCTAGTTGTAATAACAAAAAAGATTGGCTCTTTACAAAGAATAAAAGAAAACAAAAAAACAGCTTTCAAATAGGTTTCCAATCTTTTAAAAAAACAGGTGTTGAAGCTGAACCTTTTTTAAAGATTCTATCATAAAATATCATTATACAAATTGTTAATTTTTTTAATAATAATATTTAACAATCTTCTTAACAAATACTCATAGCATATATTTTAAAATGTTAAATGCATGAATTCAAAATAAATAATAATAAAAACGGGCATGAGAATTATGGAACAAAAAGTAACGACTTTAAAAAGCACTACACTAAAAATAAAGTTCAACATTTAAAACCCAAAGTCTTTAAGAGTAAAGTTTAGCTTAAAAATTAAATTTTAGTAAAAGCTTTTATTGACATTATTTCTTTTTTAAAATTGTAAGCTAAATTACTTTTTATATTCTCATACCTGTTTTTATCGGTAAAATAATGACATTTTTTCAGTGAAAGAGCACAAATAGCTTCCAAACAAAGCTTTTTACTATAATTATAACTTTCAGGTTTTTACCGCAATTATAAATTTAGTAAAAAGTTTAGTAATTAATTAATTCAGAGGTTAAAACAATTATACATTATTACAAAGCTCAATTTGTAGATATCTTGACTTAACCAAATAAGAAGTTGATGAATGCTTAATTATACTTTACCTAAAAGCTCAGTTTATAATAGTAAATTTTGCTAAAGTAAACAGCTCTGCAACATTTTTCCTTTATTTTATAAATGTTAAAAGTTTGAGACAATTCTATAAAATATAAATATTTAAAGTTTTAAAAAGCTAAGATGATGAAATACTGAAAACCTTAAAAAGCTCAGTGTGAAAATATGTATATATTATTAAAAGCTTAGAACCTGAAAAAGAAACTTAAACTTGAATATTAAATCTGAATTTAGGTAAGATTACAGCAATTGGTAGTAAAATGATATTCCTGTAACTTTTTCAACTCTTTCCTTTCGAACACACTTCAATTAATAAAAGCTCTATTACTCAAACGATGTAATAAAAAACTCATTAAAAATAATAGTTATAAAAATGTTAGTCTTTTTTACAGTACTATTTAAAAAGTAAAAAGCTAGGTTATTAAAAAAAGTTTACTTGTGTATAAAAGCTCAGTTGCTAAGCTGATAAAGAACAGCTTAGTCATGATGTTATTTGGTAACTATCAGTTATTTTAGATCATATTCTAAAATTAAAAGTACAATTCTACCCAAGCCAAAAGCTTGTTTATTAGAAGAAAGTTTACTATATTTAAAAGCTCACTTATTATGTTATTGATTTAAGCTCAGTTACTTTAGATCACTTTCTCAAATAAAAAGATGCAAGTACTGAAGCTTTTTCTATAATAAAATTTTCTTATTTAACGTTACTATTCCAATTCATATAAGACTATAATGTATAATAGCGTACCCACAGAGAAAAACGAAATACAATAAGCGTAAAACCAGATACGCTTTAAAATTAAAAGCATTCAGTCTTTATTTTTTTTGCAATGTGTTTAGTTTTTTTTTTTCTATATTATTTCATTTAATCAAAACGTCATTATGACCTTGAAATTTTAACAGCGGAACCATAAATAAGTTTGACGAAGCATAGAAACACATTCAGTTCAAAATGAAACATTAGTAAGCTTTTTTTGTATTGTATAATGATAGATACCCTCAACAATTAACTATTCACTCATACCTACTACACTCTGACGGCATTTTGTACTAAACGCAATATGACAAGCAGAGATGGAAGTATTTATTTTTCAACTGAAAGAATAATTTTGCAAAATATATCTGAAAATGTGCAATTTTTTTTTACTTCTAAAAATTCAGATGATTTTCTAAGTTTAATTTTAAAAATATATTTCAAAAAAAAATAATAGATTGATTAACATTTCGCCACGCCTACTCCGCCCACTTTTTGTTAAAATTTGGTGTATGTTTTATTCGTATCATGCTAATAAATACTGGGAGTTAGTTGGCATTAAAAGCAACATATATTAACAAAATAAATATAAAAATATGAAAAAGCCCATTAGGCGTATGATTGTTATAAATGCTGTATTGAAATCAATCATACGCACTGATGGGTTTTTGTCACAGGAACTTTATTTTCTATGAATTTCAAATAATGTTATATAAAAATTAAATTAAAAATCGGGTACTTTTATCTTATCAAAACTATAAAATTTTTAATTTCATACAAACGATAAAAAAATTATTGAATTCACACAAAACTTAATCGTTAGCTGCGGACTGGGTTAATTTTGTAAGTTAAATGTTGCTTAAGTTTTGAATTATCCATTCCAGATGTCAAAACAATCGACATTCTTCAAACGTAATTGAAAAAAGCGTATGTTTAGTAAAATTATATTTGTATTTTGCACATGGTAGCTAAATATTTTAACATTAGGTAGGTGGTTTTGGTACCATATTCTAAACGGGGTAAAGAGTGTAGTACCAAACAGCATAGAAACTATATTTTATTTTACAATAAATATAAACGAAACACCAGTAGTGGAAGCTTGTTTGAAACAGGGCACCATGTTTGAAAACCCAATTGAATTTGAAAGTGCGCCAGTAAAAGCTCTACTGCTATGCAGCATGCCCGTCTATTGATATCATTTACAATTTTCTTAAAAAGCCTGTTATGTAAATTTGGTATCAGCGTTTCAAAGTTATGAGTGAAAATTAAACGTACCGTTATAATATAAGAGTTTTACTTGCAATCAAAAACACTTCAAGTTTTTATAAAAGAAAGCTTTAAGATCGTATTAAATGCGTTCTTTAAGCTTTTGTACTTTAATACTCAAATCAAAAAATAAAACAAATGTAAGAAACTCATAAGCTTATGCGAAACTTTTAGCATTTTTATATTACAAAATCTTTGATTCTTATTTTCAGTTAGCTTTTTCAGTTTTTTTAACGGTATTTTAAAAACTTTTTTATATTCGAAAATATGATATTAGTTTAATTTTTTTTTTTATTTTTTTAAACAAATTGAACTTTTAAGCTTAAGAAAAACAGTTTCACAATAGCACGCGTGTTCCACTGCCCAAGTTCAAAGGACAAAAAAGCAAATATATACAAACAGAGAAAAATTTAGTTATTTGCCAACTGAAATTCGGTAACTACGACTCAAATTCGGTTATTACGAATTTCAGACGGTTCGCACAACTTAACATTAGTTTTCACAACAAAGTTCGGTTAATTCAACTGAAGTTTTGCTGCAACACCCAAAATATTTAGATATCTAATGTAAATATTGTTGTACTAACTTAATTTATAAGTTGCTACCATAAATATACACTTTTCAATTCGGTTTAGAATTTTATTTCTCTGTGTGTATATATTACGACTATAACTTTTGATTTTTTTTTTTTTTTTTTGGTAATATAATATTGTACCTATCCGTAAAGTCTATAAAAAAATAAAGAAACATAATACAGTTGTCAAAAAAGTTTGCGCATGTGTATTAAATTTCACAGAACAGCGTACACATTGCGTAAAAAGTATTTTAAAACATCTCTTATAATAAAAAAGTGCAAAAATGCATTTTTAGAAATTGCACTTCAGCGGAAGGTTTTAACCCGAAAAGGCGATTTTCATTAACAATTCAATAATGACATATTTATAAAATAAAACTATTTATCTTTTAAATGCTTAAAGCATTTTCTTTACAGTTTTTTATGGTCCAATAGCTTTTGCACTTATGGAAATGCTTAACCTTATGCAAAATTGGAAGTTCTTTTACATTAAGAAACGAAAGTAAAGCAATTGTTCACTTTTAACTTTGATTTTCAGTAGTACGCACAAGCTAGACTAAAAGCTTTTTATAGTAAAAGATTTTAAAAGCTTATTAATTTTGAAAATACAATACTTCGGACATTTTCTTAAAATAAAGCAATCAGTTTATGTAAATAATCATCAATTTGCAATAAAAAAAAATGTAAAACACTCAAATTAGTTAATCATCAATAATAACCAAAATAAACTATAAACATCTTCATCAATTTTAAGCGATCATTATTACTGCAATTCTCCTAAGAAAACTAAAACCAAATTTGACCAATCAAAACGAAACAAAAATATATTATTAAGACATAAGAGGTTAGCAATTTGGTAACAATTTTCCAAGTAATGTAAGTATTGTAAAGCAAAATATTTCCATATACAGTAAAGCATTTCAATATCGGAAAGCAGGGGTCAGAAATTTTTGCAGCAATGTACACCAAAAGAAGAAGCTTTACGCTATTTAAAAAGAGCTTTATAATATATATTAAGTTAAAGCTTTATCAATATTTGTCTAATGAAATATTTGATCATATTTAAGTAAGCTTTAATTGAATTTATGAATTGCTATATTAATGTAATTAAGCTTCACTTAAAAAACTTTATAATATATATATATTTTTTTTTTTTTTTTTTTTTCGTACAATGTAGCGTTTATTCATATTTAAGAAGCATTTTATTATATTTATGACTTGATATTTATTTTATGCAACGTTTTTTTTTTTTTTTAAATTATTAAACGGTTTATTGGACAACTATCAATAAAACTGTTCATAAATGTGTTCTCTTAGAATAATATGTAGGTAAAGACCACTGCAAATGTAGTTAAAAACATTTCAGTAAATTCAATTAACATTGTCATTTGTTTTTTTAATGTTCAAAAAATTAACCACAATTGTAATAAAAATTAACCACATGTTAGTAAAAAATAAACAAACATTTATTTTTTTAAATAACAAAAAACTACTTTAAAAAATTAATGTAAAATCATAAAACAGTTATTTGATGTGGTGTATTTTTTAAAATGAACTACAAGTTTAGTTAAAAATTTAATTTGTTCTACAATTGACTGACATTTACATTAAAAATAAAGAAACTGTATTACAACCCAAACAACTACATATTTTTAAAGCAGAAGTTCTTTGAGTGTTCTTACATATAACAAAGCTTTTTCTGTTGGTTGAGGAAAATTATACAGTTTGAAATATTTAAGTTAATATTTAAAAAGCTTCATCAAATTGTGTTCAATAAAACATTTTATCATATTTAAGTAACATTTTGTTATATTTATGAATTTGAGTCTACAAAAATAAAATTGTAAAGCTTTTTGTATGACTATGGTACGGTGTTCCTTATTCAGCGAATAGCATACGTGGGATTTTTTCATTAGCATTGGAATTTCATTAGCATTAGTTAACTAATGCAAATGAAATCACACTAATGCCTGAAACACTAATTACAATTGAGCAAAACAGGGAATTGTTTAAAAAAAAAAATGGAGTGTAATTGTAAGACTGAATACGGGTAACGAAATGGAACGAGGAACTAACTTTCTGTTATCCTATAACGTATGTTTATGTTTGTATTATAACGTAAATAAGTAAAATAATAAAATCACCCTGTGGTTGTTTTTTTTCTATTTTGCTCTATTTCAATTAGTTTTTGAGATACTGAACATTTTAAAATATCGCCATTTAGTAACTAAGCCAGATATCGCAAAACGGACAAAATTGTTGCAAACCATAAAAAACTACACTGCTCCTGACAACACAAATGTGAACAGTGTTCCAATGCCTATCGTTCCCCGTATCATTCCATATCGTTCCATTTTTGACCAATGTTCCATTCTATTATCGGAGTGATTAAATTTTTATTTTCACGTAAGTTTTCGGGTAAACAAATAGTTGAGACACCCTGTGGTTTTTTCATAAAAAATTAATCTATCGAAACCTTTCCCAGACATAGCATATTTGCATTCAGTCACTGCAATTTGCTTCCTTTAATTAATTCATTACTACTGGTAATGAAATTTAAAATCATTACTTTTAATCACTGAAATCAAATCAATGAAATTCATAACCATTAATTAAAAAAATGCTCATGAAAAAAATTCCATTACAATTGATATCAATGAAATTGTAATGAAATCGTCAATTAATTAGTCCATTCAATTAATTAGTCTCATGTATGGAGAATAGTTTACTTCAAATTTTTGATTATATTTTTAGGATATTGTTGACTATATTAAAATCCCATTATTGGAAGACATTACTGTACCCTTTTTTCAGACACACACAGAGTTTTTTTGCCGTAAGCAATTGACCATAGAAAAAATTATACCGAAAAACTACAAAAAAGACAAATAAAATTATTATATTCTTTACTAAATGTTTAGAGTATAAACAATATTTTGTAAGCCAAGATCAAAAGCTTAAAATCATAATAATTTACATATTTGTAGGCAGCTGGGCCACATAGTAGAAGTAAAGTAGTGGAAGGAATAGTGCAGTAGTAGTAGTTGTAGCTTTGATAGTTAAACTGCTAGTATAGTGTATATGAAAAGAAAGACTTAATAGAATTGTTAACCTTTTGGCAATTTTTTTTTAGTCGGTTATGTAGCTATTTGTTGCATGTTGTATTGTTAATATTTTCTTTGAATTTTAAATTCATATTTCGGACTTACATACACATGTATGTATATGACTTTAGTATAGTTTTTGCCCATTTGACCACAAAACGCCTACTGTCCTTTGTTTTTTTTTTTTTCATTTTCTAGAAGAAGAGTTAAATAAAAAGAAGTCTCTTACCTATTTTGGTAGTCACACCCTGTATGGTAGGAATTATTTGTTTTTATAAGAAGTTGTGGTGTGGCTTTGTAGATATCAGGGAGTAGTTTGTAGATATTTCAGAATAAAAACTTTTAGCCCTAAGGGTTGTATTGTAATTGTGGTTATTGTTTTATATTCATATTTGATTTCGTTTTACATTGTAGTTATTAATAATATCTAGTTTTTATTTTATTTATTTTAATTACACTAATACCCTGATTTGCGTCGCTTCGAAGTTGCGTTGTTAAAAAGGTGTATGTGACCTCGAAGTTGCGTCGTTTATGTTTCAGTTTGCGTCGCATGACTTCGAAGTTGCATCGAAAATGCTTAGATTTGCGTCGTTAATATGAAAATGTTTGCCGAAACTCGATTTTTTAACACAAATAAAAAGCTTACCACTGCTAATATCTCTAAAATGATGCAGTTAATTTGCGACATTAATAGATATTTTTCAAAATAACGATGTCGACGAAGATCGCAGTTTGAAAATGTCAAGAAATGTTACCGACGCTATTAATTGTTACAAGGAATTTTTTTTTTTTCTTACAATCCAACAAACTGTAGATTATAGCATACAAAAAATGAGCAAGATTGTCAAATGAAACCGAAGAGATGGTAATCGATTTATATGAATCAAGTTTAGAACAGAAAAATGAAAGCAGAAAGAAGAATCAGCCAGACGTAAATGTTAACGTTTCTCGGTATAGATGGTAATCGATTTATATGAATCAAGTTTAGAACAGAAAAATGAAAGCAGAATGAAGAATCAGCCAGACGTAAATGTTAACGTTTCTCGGTATAGAAAATTTAGTAAGTTAAATAAGAATAGAAGATGTTGTGTAGTGCTTGTTGTTTCACTCATATGCATTAAACATATAGAAAACGTAAACAAACAAAGAAAATCTAATCAAAACATATTTTTGATGTTCGTATATTTTTTATTTTTTTTATTTTTCGGTGTTCCCATAGCACTTAACCCCACCGAAGTAAAATAATGAATCAGGGCCATGAAACAAAATGCTTCAATAAATTCGCCAACTCTTCATCAGGCGGCGAGCAACAACTGTTCTAAGACTTATCATCTCGCGCAATTACAGTGTTGCCATGTTTGAAGCCCTTCATCTTTTACCACCTTTCATCTTTCCACTATCCCCTTTCCAACACATTAACAAATAGGAAGAATTTCCTGAGTGTTGCTTTTCTTAAAAAAAAAAAAAAAACCGTAATGGAACCAATAAAATAATAATCAGTACATTTCTCCGGTCCCCATTACCGATGCAAACCAGGGTATTAGTGTATCTTAATATTTTAAGATATTATTGGAATGTTTTTATACTTTCCTGAAACACAGGGAGTCGATCTACCGATCAAGTTCAAAAAGTTTTGTTACCAAATATTTGAAATCATTTTTCATTATAAATATTTCAATTAACATATTTTGGATATCATGAGATCCATGATATATCACAAATTAAATTGACCGAGGGTCTTCTTATTTCATTAATTTATTGTCCACACATACTCCATGCAGCCCATAACACATACCCACATTCAGTTTTTCAAATTTTCAAAAACTCGCGGTTTTTCACGGTTTTTATTTTTAGAAAATCCCAAAAGTATGTACACACAGAGAAATAAAGTGTCAAACGAATTGGAAAGTGTATTTTAAAGGTAACCACTAATAAATTCAGTTAAGACAATGATATTTACATTAGATTTATCAATATTTTGGGTGATGCAACTGAAATACAGTTTAAATAAACGAAATTTGTTGTGAAAAATAATGTCGAGTTGTGACAACCGACTGAAATTCGTAATAATCGAGTTTGAGTTGTAATAACCCAATTTCAGTTGGAAAATAGCTAAATTTTTTGAAAAACTCTATATTTGAAAGTTGTTATCGGATTTCACTGATTTAAAAAGCATTCGATTTTTATGGTCCTTCTTTTTAACACGTATGTAATTAAAAAAAATACATATTAAAAATAAATGTATTTTTTATGCAAATTCAATATTTAGATGCATTTTCAAATTGCTCTCCCCCTTCATATTTTTTTAAACATGAATAGATCAATATTATAGCATTTATTATATAAAATTAAATTTTACTTCTTCTGTGACGCAAATATCATCTAATTTTCTTGATTTTTAAAAAAACCCATTTATTCCATATAAAAAATGCAATTTTTTGTAGGATTTGTAATTTTTATATTTTAAACTTTCATAAAAATAAAAGTGATTTCTTTTGGTCTGTCCAAAAAGCCTTTGTTATGAAAATGCAATTTTGAATCAGAGAAAGCCGACAATAACTTTCGCATATAGAGCTCATCAACGTTATATACTTTTGGAATTTTTTTTGTTTTGGATCTATGCAATAAGTCACAGGTGCAAAAAGTCCCAGTGCAAAAGCTCCCAATGAAATAAATTCTAAAAAAATGAAATAAGTCCCATCTCGAAAAAGTGAAATAAATTCTAAAAAAATGAAATAATTTCCAAAACAAAAATGAAACAAATCCTAGGTTTTGGTTGTTATTTCATCATGAGATAATTTCCAAAGAACAAAAATTAAATAACTCCCAAAGGCGTAAGGGCGTACCGTTATATTTCTCAAAGTAGTATTGCCAAAAAACCAAAATGACATATTGCCCAAATGTCCGCATATCCCCTAAAATTGTGGATGTTAATATGTTATAACGGGTGCTATGGCATTTTATTTTGAAAAAACTTTTTTTTTTGGGCTCTATGACCGTAAAAAAAGAAGTTATTGCCCAAAATCATAATTATTATTTTTTTTAAATAACTGTAAAAGAACTTTGTATTATTTCATATTACTCCCAAATTTGTATAAAAAATTTTTAGGACTTATATAATTTTTTTTTTGGACTTTTTTCACCTGGGAGTTATTGCACAAATTTGAATATGGAGTTGTGTTATGGACTCGATAGATAATATATGTTATTAATCCCAGCAAAATAAGAGCTGAGGAAGAAGTAGTAAAAACACCACATCTATTGAGTCGGATGTGGTGCAAATTTAGGTGAATCATTAATGATTTTAACATTGTCGTGTCATTGGGCGGATGGAGTGAATATATGACTTCTTTAATAGCATTTTAAACAGTGCATGGATGCTATTTTTCAAATATATATTAACATTTTTATTTAATAAAAATGTGCATCATACTTTAGGGATGTATCTTTAAATATTAAAAACAAAATCTTTTGGTGCCAGCGAGTATTGAACACACGAATCAGAGTTACGATCTGCTGTATTAAAGTAGACCGCGCTACCATTTGCACCAAGTTACTTATGCAATACAACAAACTTAAAACGAACTTAAATTGAAAATATTGATATATTTTTATGAAAACAAGAAAAATATGCTACACAAATATATAATAAAAAAGATAAAATAATGAAAAAAGAACATTTTTATTATGTGATTTCGTATCACTGAGATATAAATTATTTTTAAAATATTTTTATTATTTGATTTCGTATCACTGAGATATAAATAATTTTTAAAATATTTTTAAGTTTTGATGAGGTTAAAGAAAATATTAGGAAATAATAAAAATGCTCATTTAACAATTTTGAATTCATTGCAAAATTTTAAAATATTCTTTTAATAATTAATTTGACGAGAAGTGTCTTTAATAAGATAATGACAATGAGAAAAAAAATATTGGAAAAGTAGTTTAACTACAGATCGGAAAAAGTGGCCTGCAATGAAACGATTGTGCCTTGGAACGTAAGATCTTTTAATGTTTCCCGTATTTTTTTCTAAAGAAGAACGAATAAAGAGGTCGGTAAAAACTCTATAGGTAAATTAAAGTGATATATTTAAATTAAGTAAAAGGTTTTAATTAATGAATTTACTAATTAATTATTATTATTAAAAAACTAGCTTTCAAAATTTGTCTTCGATATTTTTTGGTTTTGCTAATTTTTTGCGATCCGAAACAATAAAATTAAAAACTCAACTAGATTTTTGAAGCCAAAATTAAATTTTTTTACCCAATTTTTTTTTTGAATATTGCACACGTTTCAATTGAGGCACACCTGAAAAGTATATATTGAAACAAATATGAAAAATTCGATAAACTAATTTTTAGCAGTGAAATACATCTTTGCATTTTCTTATCAACATAACAATAAAAAATATTAAACCTTAGGTTTTTTATATTTTTAAATAAGTTTTACAAAAGATTCCATCGCAAAGACATAAAATACATTTTTATCAAATAATTATTTGTCCACTCTGGATAACAATTTTCTAATTTAATTTAATTCTTTATGATTAAAGTCAAGATGTTAATTATTTGGTAGTTTTTAAATTACTTAATTCTCTTAAAACACTCAGAAAAACCAAATTAAATAAAAAATACTAAAAAAATTAAAATTATCTCCCCGGCCCGGAATTGAACTCGCAACCTTCTGATTGCAAATCCAACCACTTACCATAACAACCTCCATATAAAAAAAATATATATGAACTTATAAAAAAGTACTTCTTATGATGTTATTAATTTAGATACCAATTAATTTATATGGTGATGCAAATGCTGTTGAAAATAACTTTAATTTACCATTTTTGGCACTTGTTAACAATAACTTCTATTAAAGTGAAAAATGTGCGTATGCTAATGCTTTGGAAGTCAAGTTAAAGAGGTTCTTAAACACTACTTCCACTTTATTTTGCTGGGATGTAGATAAAATCGGAAGACATCACGTCAAAAAATGTGAATTTTTTCGTCTTCTTTCATAGATTCAATGATATCATAGAGTAATTCCATATGAAAGCGATCACCTTTTGGACGACCCCTCTCCGATTTTATAATAAATAGTCTCAATCGATTGCCCAGCAAAAAATAATGTACCTACATATTTTTTTTTTTTTTTATAATGACTGGTTTAGTGGTGGTGTGCACCACTGTCATGTGACAAAATTGAAGAATTCTTCATAAGGGACCTCATTGAAAGTTGTTTTAAAAAAAAACTACTAAAGCGATCGCAACGAGTGATAGCGTATTGAATCAGGCTTTAATTGAAAAATAAAA
Organism: Delia radicum; assembly: GCA_021234595.1. Classification (NCBI taxonomy): domain Eukaryota; kingdom Metazoa; phylum Arthropoda; class Insecta; order Diptera; family Anthomyiidae; genus Delia; species Delia radicum. The sequence goes on from CM037852.1 coordinate 172,409,355, forward strand.
TTTTCCTAATTTTTCTCAGAAATTTACCTTTTTTCCCATGAAAATTAAATTTTCCCATGAAAATTAAATTTTCCGATTTTCCACAGAAGCTCCTAAATTTTCCGGCTAATTTTATTTTTTTTGGATTCCTCATAATTTTTGCTTTAAGAATCAGCAATAAAAAAATGGGCCCCGACTCCTTGTTTGGACAGGAGAAGAGCATTTAAAAGACCACCTTGTTCTCATTGTTTTTTTCCTCATAATTTTTGCTTTAAGAATCAGCAATAAAAAATGGGCCCAGACTCCTTGTTTGGACAGGAGAAGAGCATTTAAGAGACCACCTTGTTCTCATTGTTTTTATATTTTTTATAATTGAATTATTTTTAATTATTTAACAAGAAAAATTAGGAAAATTTTATTTTTCAATTAAAGCCTGATTCAATACCTTTCCAACGAGCTATCACTCGTTGCGATCGCTTTAGTAGTTAAAACAACTTTCAATGAGGTCCCTTATGAAGAATTCTTCAATTTTGTCACAAAATTTTCCTAATTTTTCTTGTTAAATAATTAAAAATAATTCAATTATAAAAAATATAAAAACAATGAGAACAAGGTGGTCTCTTAAATGCTCTTCTCCTGTCCAAACAAGGAGTTTGGGCCCATTTTTTATTGCTGATTCTTAAAGCAAAAATTATGAGGAATCCAAAAAAAATAAAATTAGCCGGAAAATTTAGGAGCTTCTGTGGAAAATCAGAAAATTTAATTTTCATGAGAAAATTTAATTTTCATGGGAAAAAAAGTTAAATTTCTGAGAAAAATTAGGAAATTTTTATTTTTCAATTAAAGCCTGATTCAATACCTTTCCAACGAGCTATCACTCGTTGCGATCGCTTTAGTAGTTTTTTTTTAAAACAACTTTCAATGAGGTCCCTTATGAAGAATTCTTCAATTTTGTCACATGACAGTGGTGCACACCACCACTAAACCAGTCACTATAAAAAAAAAAAAAAAATGGGATTTTTCCAAATTTTAAACTACGGGTCAAAAGTCGGGACATCAGAATTCGTTTTAGAGGTATGGTTCCTTCGGCAAAGTTTCTCATTTTGATCCCTAGAATACGATTTTCCTTGAACGTTGAGCGATTTTTTTGCCTCCATACAAATCGACCCGGCCTAGTAATCATATACTTTTTCTGAATAAAAGGAAAATAATACTAATGCACAGAAATTGCATGTTGCCTCAATTTTGGTTAACTGTGGTTAGGTATAAATTAGGGAAGCGCACGTGAGCAGAAAATTGTGAGTGGAAGTTGAAATTACTGACGTTATCGTGAGTTAAAAAAAAATTTTCGAGGGTGATTGTGCGTGAGTCATATTTTTGTTTTTCAATTTTGAATCGTTCTCTTTTTTTGAAAAATTTATATTTTCGTGGTTTATAGCTCCAAAATTATGACAAACCCATGTTATCATAACACTTCGATGTTTCACTTTTTAGGATTTTATTTCCGTATGAGTTTTGATCGTTATATTTGAGTGACTTAGGAGAATCACGTGTGAGTAAAAGTTGAATTTACTTATGGAACTACTTCTTTTTTTTAAATGTAAGTACTTCGTATTTTTTCTAGGGAACTATTTATTTATTTTTTTGTGTAAGTACATCGTAGTTTTACAATGGAACTATTTCTTTTTTAAAAAATGTATGTAGTTCTTAAAAATATAAAGTAAATGGTTCTTCGGTGAAAAAAAATAATCAATTCTAAAGAATCAATTATTTTAGTCTCACGCCCTGTTAAAAGAATCGAGTAGGTAATCTAGTAAGGAATGCGTTCTGCCCAAAATGCTTGATTACAAACCCGCTTACCTTTTTGGAAATTTTTTGCTGGGAAATGACTTACATTTACATTAAAAATAAAGAAACTGTATTACAACCCAAACAACAACATATTTTTAAAGCAGAAGTTCCCTGAATGTACATATATTTGGATTATTATATGACATATGTAGTTATATATGGAGCAATATTTAGAGAAATATAAAAATACCATATAAAAAATTCTCACAATAAAAATTATCAGATGTAATTGTATGTAATGGTATAATGTTACTCCATTCAAAGTAAAATATAATTTAATCATCTTATATATTATTAGATATGACTATTTTTACCCGGGTTTCCATTTTTTTATAACTGGACATAAAATTGTGTATTTGAATACATTTTTCTCTACTTCATCTTTCACTACAAAAATCATGAAAGAACTGTATCACTTTAAATTAACATGACTGGCCGACCAATCATTAAAATGTTTTTTATAAAATTTTCGCATTAAAAGAAAGATTTATGTTATAAAATAAAATTTAAATGACTTTTACAACAAACAATTTATGTAACAGGTAAAATACATACACAGATAAAATTTTAGTGGACGAAAAATAATGAAAATTTTTAATAAAATAGTGCATATTTTCTTCGTAAATTGAATTAAAAATTTTTTAAAACTAAAGCTTCATACTTTTATGAAATTATTTTTTTATTAAACTTCTTCATTGAATTAATGAAAGTCTTAATAATTTAAATTGATATGTTTCATCAAATTTTATAAAAACTATCGTTATTTTAATGAAAAGTTTCAATGGTCGAGTTCCAGTAAAACTTTATTGCTTCTTTGCAAAAATTCATTACTATTATGCAGAGAATTCTCGCAGTGCATGATAAAATTCGAATTTTTATATTATTTTAGAACTTGTTGCTACAATTTTGATTTAGTTTTTTTTTATGAAATTAACAAAACTTTAATGTATCGGTTTTATAAAGCGTTTAGATTGATAAAAAAAAAACTTAAAATATTGATTGAAATTCCGATATAAAGACAAAGAAATTTCTTTGGAATTTAATTTGTGTGTTTACAAATGTTTTGAATAATATTAAAACGTTTTACCTGGCATTCGACGAACAGCCATTGATTTTGATTTCAAATGATTTGGTTTAAAATATAAATTTTTCAAGTGAACAAAAAGGAAATTATTTTTAATTGCTTTAGTTGAAACCAGAGACTGAAAACATATATAATCAACCACTCGATTTCCTACACTCCTTCTGATTTCAACCATACTTGGTATAGAAGATGTACAGCATATAACTATAACCTATTCCAAATGTAGGACAGCTAATCCCAGTGGATCTTGAAATATCGCTTTTCAAAATTTTAAAAACATTCGAAAATTTTAAAGAAGTAGTCGTACATAATCCTCCGTATCATTGTAACGGCATAAGCTACGAGATATTGATACGTCATTTTAAAGCTATTTAAGTTTTTACTTTTTTAACACAAATGCAAAGTTTTGCAAAATGCACTGTTTTCAAAAACCGCTGTTCAAAACGCTGTATTTCGTTTTTATATTATGATATATATATTTCATATTTAAATTTTTTATTTAAAAAAATATATCGTCGTTTTGCCTGAAAATAGTGATATGTGTCTTTTATGTGTGTTTTCTCAGGAGAGCGAAAAAATTGATTTATTTTATCCTTTGAAGATATTTTATTGCATCATATGCCTTAATGATTATCTACCTTAATTATTACCTATTTTACTGCATTGAAAGAAATCCAGATTTAATCTCTGTTACAGAGCGGTGCGCTAAAACGCACCATACAAAAAATCAAAATAACCCAAGCACTACTTCCAGGCTAGCGAACGATATGTTAATTTTAAATAACTTGCCTATGCCGTGTCCACATCCCTATATGGAACTCTTACGGTATCCTGAGCTATGAACAAAAATGTAAAGAAATTTAACAAAAACCCCGATAGGTCAGGAGCATGCAGGAATACCATGTTGGAATTTGGCAACGGTATAGAAGAATAATTTATACTTAACATATAAAATTTTTTTTTAAACAGACTCGGAAACAGACTCGGTACTAGCAACCGTATTTGTTGCGAATCGAATGCTTCGATAGTTGCTACCGAATTTTTCGGTTGCGATAACAATCATGCAATTGAAACAACAGAAATTCTGGCAGAACAATAGAAGTTTGATTGCCTTAACAGAAGTTCAGTGACAACTATTAAATTAAATTATGACCGACTACTTTTGTTACATTTTTGTTGCATTTTTGATTTTTTTTATATTTTAAAGTGCGATATTTCCACACCCATAAGAGCTAGCAACCCAAAACTTGGACGATGACATATGTATATGACACTTATCTTCCATACCAAATTTGGTTAAAATTGCTGGGGTTATAAGTGGAAAATTAGATAGGTTTTCTGCTTTTATATGTAATAAGTAACTTGTCCATCATTTTTTGAAAGTCAAGAAGGTAACTCACATAAATATAAAAAACAAATTTGTTCTGATTGCTTCGCCGCCAGTAAAGGGCGCCAAAGTTTGATAATATTTAGTAAAAATTTCTGAACAACAAAATTAGTTTCTGTTGTTTCACGAAAATAATTCTCAGAACTACATTCTTTTAAATACTGGTTGAAAGTTTTATTCTTTGGTTACCTCAGTATATTTTTAGTTAAATTTAAATACATATTTTAATGTCTGTTTGGAAAAAATATATTTTTTATAGCTCCGAAAAACACGTTTTTTTTTTGACTGAAAATCCAAAAATTTCTTAAGTTTGATGAAGAATAAAACAAAATTTATCTGTTTGTGTAATGTTATATAATATATCATAGAAAAAGTGCCGGATTTTTACCGTTTGTTTGATATGTTTCCATATCTACCAATTTTCACTACATTTATTATACAGGGTGATTCAGTCACGACGCGCCGAATTTCACCAGCGTATTCCTTGGCTCATTTCATGAAAATATGTCCACAACGACCATTCCGCGAAAATGCAAGTATGCGAAATGACAGCTGTTTGAAAATTTTCGGATTAGTGGTCGGAGAGTAATAGGGTAAAATTGCTAACTTCTTAACCAGTGGTCGGTTTTTTTTAGTTTTTGGGCTTTGTTAGAAAGGTCCTTGGGAGACCTTTCAAAATCAATAAAAAAAATTAAAAAAAGTGAAATCGCCGAGATACAGAGCTTTTAAAAAAATTAGAAAAAAAGACATAAGAACAAGAACATAATTTGCTCCTTTTTGAACATTTCCAAATACTTATAAAACTGCATTCATAACGATTCTTAAAGCCTGTTCTTTTAAACAAATTAAAATAATATTAAAGTTTTTTAACAAAATTTTTAAAAAAAATCTGAAAGACTGGACATTTTTTCAAGGTTTGACTTTAAGAGTTTTTCACTCCAAAACGGTTTAAGATACTTTCATGAAGTAAACACAATATTATTTCCATTTTCGTTGGTAAACTTAAATATTTTTTTTCTTTTTTAAATTGTCCCTACTTTCAAGAAAATGGAATGATCGAAAACAAAAAAAAGTCTGGTCAAAGAATGAAATTTGTATCTTTAAAAGGAATTATCCCTATAACTGTAATATATATAATGTAACTGTTTCCACATTTTTCATTTATCTTACCGAATGCATTATTTTATTGAAAAAATCTTTGAAATTAGTACAAAATTGTAGAAGTTACAGCTCTGGAAAAGTGTTTACTCACTTTTTTCATTTTCAGTATACATGGGAGGTAAGCGTGCCCTTTCACCGATTTTCTGAAAATTTTGTTTATGTTCATCATTGGCCCACTGTGCGCCGCCGCCTCTATTTTGTGTTGGCTTGCATCTCTAATCACGAAAGTTGTTCTTAGGGGCTATTCACACGCTATCCATCCATATCTACTATTTCCCATTATTGGTGCTTCGAATTTTCAGATTATTGTTAATTTTCTTTTGAAAATGACAAAATACTGGGAAATAGTAGATAGGGGGTGGACAGCGGTGGATAGCTAGTGAATCAAGCTTTATATAAAATCTGAGGCTACGTTGGTGTTTTGGAAGTGTTTGGAAACAAAACATATTTTGTACATGTTTTCCCATAAATTTTTCTTTCTACCAAAACACATGTTTTGCTCAAAACACTAAGTGAAAACACAGTATAAAGTATAAATAAATGTGACTATTTTTTGCTTTTATTCTAATTATTGCTATATTTTGTGTTAATTCCCTGCGGGAAACGAAGGGTCGATTGATCCAAAGTCACAAATCTGTGATATATAATTTGGGGGCACGTCACGAAACGGGTGAAACCAAAATTGTGGTGCACCAAAAAGTGTTAATTTTGGTGAAATGACCAATCACGTGACTATAGTTATGGTGACAAAACATTCACTGGTTGCTACCAGATATATCATGTAACTGGAGAAAAAGTAACATAACATCAAAGTGTACTGAAGCAACTAGGGCTGTTGCAGTTGAAGTTATTACTGGTCATTAAACTGGTTCAAAACCGTTAGCTGTGGATGAAAACATGAAAATTAGTGCCAAGGGATTCAGTCCCTTGACTGCTACACAGCAGACATAACACTGAACTTGTCCCGTAGTATATTCATTTCAATCTGTATGGTGATAGGTTACCTTGGTCAAGTTATTCGATACGACACACAGTGCTCCCTTGACTGCTACACAGCAGACATAACACTGAACTTGTCCCGTAGTATATTCATTTCAATCTGTATGGTGATAGGTTACCTTGGTCAAGTTATTCGATACGACACACAGTGCTCCACAGGTAGCAAATTGTCACCTAATATGACAAGCCCATGTTGAAAGTACCGATCACTTTCATATAACAGAACCGAAACTAGGACAGGTTCATACACACAAAGTTCTAGTCACATGACCATACCAGTCCATTTCCCGCAGGGTTACTACAACGACGTATAACTGTTAGAATTATTTAACCAGGGTAGCTACATATTAAATATTTGAAAAAAATCAATTAAAAATTTAAAAATTTTTGGACTCTTTTTTTAAAGAAGGTAATTCTCACAATCTTTTTACTTAAAGTGTACAGCTAAATTGAAATAGAAATAAAAGATTAAAGTAAAATTAAAATTAATTTTTAATAAATATTTAATGGAATCAATTAATATTTTAATTGTTTTAAACAATTCTCAGTAATTATGAATTAATACGAATCAATGAAGAAGAATTAAAATGCAATTATTTTTTCCAATTCTTTTTTTTTAATTTTTTAACAAACTTTTTGTAACTTTCAATTATATTTTTAAATTAATATTATAAAAAGTTTCATTGAAAATTTTGGTAACTATTAATTAATTATTTTATTGTTATGATTAAAATATCAATTAAATTTGTGCAAATTCTTATTTGACTCAAATTTATTTGAGTTTTAGAATTTTATTGGCTTCTGACTTTCTTCAAAAATGTTCGCTTTTTATTCGGATGTATTTATTCAAAAAACATTGTTATAGTCTAAACGCATTAAACTGTCCAAAGATTAAATTAATTTTAAAGCTTAAAGATTTTTGTATTGTGGCTATTTTTATGGCATGTGTCAGAGTTAGTTTGTTTTACAATTTATTTACATGCAGTGTAAATATTATGACTTAACAAAATAAAACACAACAAACTTCTTCATAAAATCAATACCAGATTCCAAGCAGCATTCTCACATATTGATGATCCAAATGATGATCATAGCAGGTTCCATTACACAACCTCTTCCCCTAGAGCAGCTTTCATAAATTTTTAGCCTGTTGTCAAGTGACAGTATTTATATTCCTCATATGTAGTCTACACGTTGCTTTAAATATGCTACAATTCGTAATCACGTTATAAATCTGTTTTAACGTTTAAACAAATTTTTTATTAAGAACACCTCCTGGTTATAGAGTTTTTTTTTATTATTATTTTCATTTGCAGCCAACACTATTTTACATTTGATATTATTAGTGAAAATCAAATTTCCTGATTGCTTTAGTTTTGTGTTTTAGTTTGCGCTTGTTTTACATTTTCGAGTACTTTTACATTGAAATCCGGCTCTTTAATTGATCATGCCGTTTATAACGAGCATATAACGCCCCTTTAGCTAATGAATGCCTTTGGCTGAATTCTATGAATTCTAACGCATTTCGTGTTTATGGCACTTTTATAAAGTTGGTGTATAGTATTTACAATGAGTCAAGTTAAAAGTCTCTTATATTTTATATTTTTTAAGAAGTGATCATGCTTGGCACTTTATACCAACACCATGATCATCAGGGCAGCGACTTTAATGTACTAAAAAAATCAAAGATATTCACTTAAAATATGCAGTAAAAATCCTACATATGCGCTTAAAATATGCACTAAATTCCAAAAAATATGCACCAAAATAGGAAAAAAAAAATATGAACTTTAAATAAACGGTTTTTTAAACCTGTATTTATTACTCGAGAGCGCACAGTGAGAAATATCACAAAATTTTTGGAAATAATTCGGCTTTTTCCTTACTTAGTGGTCCGATTGCAATGACATTTTGAGTTTAAGTTTTGCTTTTGAACCTTCCAAACACCCCGTGGGCTGCAATATGACCACCCAAACTAGAAAACTGTTTACATATAAAATTTTGAGTGCTCGCCATTTTTTGTTTCCAATCCGATTTTTAAAAAATGTATGTTTGAATTTATTATTTGCTGTAAAAAATCCCACAATTCTCAAAAAATAAAAAAAAATGGGTTTTTTTAACATTTTTTGCTACCAAGTCTACATTTAAAGCGGGGATTAGAAGCTACTGCAAATAGGACAAACTCCATTCAAAAAGAATAGGTTGTAGAACACAAATTAGAACCTCTTATTATAAAATATAAGTTGTTCTGCAACCAGTTATTTGGATTTGACTATTTTGCTGGGTACAGTCAAATTAAAGAAACCAAAATTATCTTTAATACAGATTTAATTTTATTCAAAGTGTTTATCATTTACCGCTAATTTTTAAAATTTTCTTAAAATGCCGTTATAATTATAAAACACAGTTAACTACTTGATTAAAAAACTACAACAACATTTTATTATGCATCAATCGAAAGTTAAGACAGAATCAGAATCGAAAGTTAAGACATTAATCTTCCGAAGAAGCCTAAGCAATCGATTGTGTTCTTTAAGAAATAATTGAAGGGCTTATAGTAAAAACTTGATAAACCACATTTATTTATTTTTTATTGACTTTCGCTGTTTTCTAGACATAAATTAATTAATATTGGATAGAAGTTTTGCATAAACACTTATTTCAAGAGTATACGTCCTGCAAAAGTCATAGTTTTTGCATTTTTTTCGACCATTGAAAGCAAAAATAAACTTAAAATAAAATGCTTATCAAGTTTTTACAATAAGAAATTCAATTATTAAAAAAAAATAAAAATTATCGCTATGAAAAGTAGCGCCTAAGTTATATTGAAATCACGTCTAATTTTAAAATCCATTGATTTATATTTAAATCTTCATTAGTATTTGGAATGTGAAACGAAATAGTAGCGCGGAATTTTAAAGAATTTTAGGAAATTATATCAAATTGTATCAAATTATATATAACGTGATCAAATGAGTTGAACCCACTTTTCGGATCAAATTATATCAAATGAGATCCTATGGGATCCCATGAGAAAAGGTTATGTATGAAATTTTTCGGCTCAGCTGAGATATGACGTGATATAGAATTATATATTTTTTTTTTTTTTTTTTTTTAATTTAACCAATACTCAGGGGATGCCCCCTACTCATGCAGTGCATTGTATTCATCAGAAAAATAGGGTATGGGAAGGAGGAAAGAGGGAGTAGTGTTTGTGGATATTTGATTTAAATTTTTTTAAATTGTAAGTAACAGGGAAGACTTCTGCGGGAAGTTTGTTCCACATACGAATCGTTCGACTAAAAAACGAATTTTCTCTGTAATGCGTTGTGCGAAAAACAGGACAATCAACTACAAACGGATGTGCTCTACTAGATAATCGGGGATTACGAATAAAAACTCGGGCTCGTGGAATAAGTTCACTTATCTCAGATGAGCATCTCCCATGGTAATATCGATAGAAAAGTGTCACACAACCCACATTCCGACGATGCAACAATGAATCAATAGAGTTGGATACTCTACTGTCATTGATAAGCTTCACCGCCCTCCCCTGAGCACGGTCCAGAAGCTTCAGAATAGACAGTGGAGCCCTTGCCCATATATGAGAGTTGCAACAAAAAATTTATGCCATTTTGTTGCAAATTCTTTGGTTCTGAAAAATATTTGGTCAAAATCGGTTTAGGACTACTGACTATAAACATGCATTTGCATGAAAGTCGCTGCCCTGATGATCATAAATGAATATAAAACACAAAACTTAAATTATATAGACTACAAACTCCCATTCAATTAGAATTTACTTTTGTTTGTAATGTTGGCAAAAAAAAAAACTAAATCTAGAATGTTTAACTATTACAAATTATTATGGCCAGTGACTGGATTTTTTTTTTCTTTTTTTAATTAATAGACTACAAATTTCAATTAAAGTGTAATTCTAGAATTTTAAACACGAATATTAGTTATACGATCGAAGACCTTATGAGGGTAATAGCATCAGAGGAATTATACTGAGAAAAGACTTCTAAAACTCTCACTTCCCAGGAACAAGAACATAATGACATACAATTTTAAGCAAAATATAACTAACGTAAATTATAAATTCTTTTAAAATCTATAAATTTTTAAAAACCTCACAATTTAAATTGAATTTTCCAAATTTATAAAACGCATAATTTTCAAACAAAACAATATTTATGTTTAAGGGAGAAAAAAAATTCAATTTTCCGCTATAATAGTTAAAATTTATGATGAACAATAACTAAAATGAAAAACTAAAAATCGTTAGCGCCTGCGCAAAATGTATTAAATTTTAATACAGGGAACATGAAAATACCATAAAGAAAAAGAAAATGCCTGCTAAACTTATTTCAATATAAAGGAAAAGTTTAAGAAAACATGCGCGCCACGCATAAACTCAAATGGAAATGGAAAAAACGCCCTCTACATCAAAAAATTCATAATAAAAAAAAAAAAAAAAAAACAGAAATCGTGAGTTTAAAACAAAACACGTATAAGTATGTTTTTTTATACATATTTTTGAAGAATATAATCGTAAAACATATGTAATGTAGCATATCATTGCATAACCTCAGGCGCTTTCAAAACAGCTTCAATTTTGTGTACAGCATACATACAGACATTAAGCATACACTTACACATGCACAGTACATATTTTAGCCAATAGATGTTAGACAATACATAAAAATTGCTAATGTTTCTGGTAGTTTTTTTCTTCTTTTGTACCACTTGACTTTATAGTGCGTTTTGAAAAGCTCACATAAAAATCGACATCTATGTGCAATATAATGCCACATAAAAACGCACAACAGGCGGTCAACAGCAATAAAAAAATAAATTTCATAAAATCCCCCTAAGGATTTTTCGAAGTTTAACAGAGAATAATAGTTTTTAAGTATTGACCAAAGACGAATTGTATAAACACTATGACAATTTTTTTTAATTAACACTATACAGAAAAAACTAAAATCGACTTTTGAATTAAAATATTTGGTCCAATTAAGGAAATTGTTGTATCAATTAAAGTAATTTGTAACTATTTAATTGATTTTAATTGCAATTAAGATTTTGATCATGTCTATTAAAAATTTAATTGAATATTGTGATTAATTTCAAACAAGTTTTTAATCCATAATTAAAATTTGCCAAAAATCGTCAAAATTTAAAAAAAAAAAAATTCCCAAAATTAAAAAATAACAAAATTTAAATATATCACCGAAATTGCAAAAAAATCGCTAATAAAGCCAAAATTAAACAAAAAACCCATCAGCATTAAAAAAAAAATCTATAAAAACAGCAAGACATTTTTTCATAATTTAAAAAAATCGCTAAAATTGAAAAAAATCGTCAAAAATTTAAAAAACGCTAATATTTGAAAAAATCGGCAAAATTAAAAAAAAACAGCCCAATTAAAAAAAGCCAAAGTTTTAAAAACATCCTCAAAATTACCGAAATTAAAAAACAATTAACAAAATTAAAAAAATCAAAAATTTTAAAAAAATTTCCAAATTAAACATAAATCATAAAATATCCAAAAAAATTTTTTTTTAATTTAAAATAATCAAGTTTGATATAATTTTTATTAAAAATAAAAATTATGTTTTTTTTTTTGTTATCGACCTTTAATTGCGCAATGAAAATTTTCATTTCATTTAAAATAATAGCTAAAAATTTACAAAAATCGCCAATATTTGAAAAATCGCCAAATTAAAAAAAAAAATTACCAAAATTAAAAAATAACGTTAAAATTTAAAAAAAAAAATCCTTAAAATTGTCAGAATTAAAAAAAATGACAAAAAACCCTAAATTGGAAAAAAATTCCAAAACTTGGAAAACAATTAAAAAACTCGTTCAATTAAAAAAAAGCTGAAATATTTTGGATTTTTGTAATTTTTTTAAATTTCGGTGATTTTTTTAATTGTAGCGATTTTTCACTTTTGGAGATTTTTTCACAATAATCTATTTTATGTTAAGTTGTAGAGATTTTTTTGAAATTTTAAAAATGTTTTTTAATTTTGACGTTTTTTTTTTTCAAGTTTTGGCGATTTTTTAATTTAATCAATGTTTTTTTCAATTTTGGTGATTTTTTTTCAATTTCGGTGATTTTTTAAATTTTTCTCTGTTGTCTTTATGCGTTATAAAAACTTTCATTAATTCGTATTATTAAACATTTAATAGATATTATTAAACTTTTAATTAAACGCGATTTTGAAACCAAACAAAAGTTTAATTGACGATTTTTTGTAAATAATTTTTGCAGTGTAACAGCACTATGAAGCCAGCTTTAATCTCTTTAGTTTACAATTGATTTTTCTTCTAACTGCAAAAAAAGTTTTACCAAACATTTGACATTGAAAACTAAGTATAGGAAAAATATATATTTTCCTTATATAAAAAAAATATAAAAGAAAAACTGTTGTTTTTAATAATTTGAGAGTTAATTTTAAATAGTTAAACAAAAAGTTTATTTTTACGTTTTTTAAATCTTTTATTTTATTTTTGATAGTAAAATTTAAAGAAAATCTAACAGAATAAAATCTGTAAAAACAAAGTAATTTGCCATTGCTCAATAACAATTAGCATTAAATTTTCAATGTTCATGTTAATAAAATAAATAAATAAATAAAAATAAATAATTTATTTTAACTATAAAATCCGTAAAAATAAAGATTTTGAGTTATTTTTCTTTGTTTTTACAGATTTTATTCTGTATATTTTTTTAATGGATAAAAATAAATGAAAAATACATTTGATTTAAAAGAAATGTGAGCATAATCTGGATTTCCAAAATAAAATAAAAAAAGTCAATTTAAATTTATGTTGGTCCTGCTGATAGCTTTAAACGTAGATAAGTGATAACAGCTGGCTAACTGTCGGTTGGGCCAGTTTGTTAGCACTGGCATAACGTAAGTTGGAAGTAACTTACCAACGCTGGAAAATCAAAAAAAAGTTGGTCTAAAAACAATTTTCCAAAACAATGCATTAAAAGCGCTTTTTACTAACTTTGGCAAAGCGTTATAAATCAGGACTTTGCCAGTGCTTTAATTTTTTTAAGTTTGTAAATTTTATAAATCAAGTACTAGCAAAGTACATTTGACAACGAAGGGAAAGCGTTGTAAATAAGGGCTTTCTCAGTGCTTTAATTTCATTTTCAACACTTAAAATTAAGTGCTATATCACTGCTTGAGTTTTCTCAAAATCGGCAATTTCTGGCTGGGAGGTTTTAAAACTTTGAATCATTGTAAATAATATAAAATATTTGTTTGTTTAATGAAAACTATAACTGAATTTGGTCCAATTAAGGAATTTGTTATATTTGTGTTTCTTGTTTTCTGTAAAAATGTAATTGATAACTTTTTGGATGAAACTTTTATTAAAGTAAATAAATATCATGTTAGAAAGTGTTTTGCAACCGTCAGATAATGACAATCGTAATTAATTTTTAATTAATTACTGTAGAATATTACTTTAGTTAGTCTCCTTTATAGGAAGAATAAGGAGAAAACATTTTTATTGAAAAATTTTACGGACACACGGGATACACCAGACTGACGCAGTTTCGTCCCCCTCCTGGGACTCGTCAGTGGTTAATTTATGTGTCAATTGAACAAAGTATTTTATATTGTTAATTTGCTCTATATGAAAAACTTTTTTACTTTTTTGGTGTCGTACTGGGATTCAAACTCACTGCCTTAGCATCAAGCTATGCATCGTAATCTCACCTCTTAACGAGTTAAGCCACGGTCGACACAGCGATGACTGTGGCTAAGTGGAGTTTTGTCACACAACGTACACACAAGTATTGTTTCGATCAGAAGAGACAGAATTAACTAATACCAATGCACAATTAATTTCTCAATTAGAAATCTTTGAAATTTTAATCAAAGCTGATAAAGACATTATACAATTTTATTGAATTTTGTTGCCAGCTTTTTCGCTTATTACAGAATCTGACAGCATATTTTCTAAATTTTATATGATAGACTCGATTTGACATAAAATATTAATTTGATCAACCTAAGTTTAAATAGTTTTACCTGCAACATTTTAGTGATCATAATGAACATATCACAAACAAAGAAGGGTATTTAGAAATTGTTTAACTGATAGAAATAAAAGAAACTATAGTGTAAAAAGTAGTGCAATGAATAACAACGCCAACACTTGTGCTCTACTCAATATCAAGTTGCATCACTCTGTAATTGTCAGACTCTAGGTACGAATATGTGTAGTACAACACTTGCTACAGATTTTCCAAAAAAAAAAAACAAAAAAAATCAAGTAAAGGCATTCCATTTTAGTCAGTTTGGGGAAAAAAAATGTTGACGCCCTCGCAAGCCTAAGGCGGTCGCTTTTTAAAAAAGCCAAAAGAAACTGTTAGATAAAAAAAAACTCTGGAAACAGAAACATATTGGTCGTATTACAGTGTATGATGGTGATAGAGATGATGATGACGACCAACAACGACTTATGGTTGTCTCTGTATATTCCTTCTTAGTTTTCTTTATTTTTCTGTTATAAATTAGTTTGTTGCTGTTATATTTTGTAAGCAAATCGTAAATCTAATAATTTTTCTTAGCATATCATAAAATATTTCACCACAAACACTCCTTAGTTTAAGTTTTTTTTGTAAAATATTTTTTTTTTTTTCTTTTTGGTTCAACTGGACTTTTTCCATAACCATATCTTAATGTTGGCTTACAATGTTTCTTTTTGGCCAAAAAAAGCACAACTGCAACAACAACATATAAGAGCATACACTAATAAAAAAAAAATTGGTAAATATTTTTTGCTAAAACTAGTAAAAATTATTTAAAAATTACTGAAAATACTGTAAAATTATGAAATTTGTTTTGCTAAATATTAGTAAGATAAGAATAGCAAAAATAAATTTGTTGAATTTACAAATATCACTACTCTACAAATTTAACTTCTTTGCAGAACCTCTCAGTGAAATACATAGTTTTAAAAGACTGAGGTACGCTGAATCAAAATCTGTCACAATTGTGTTTTATTCTCATTGGCAGTTTTTGAAATATTGCGATTTTTATATTTACACCATTTACACCATTTTGTCATATATATTGCAAAATTTTTCGACATTTAACCGCAAAATCTTGAAATTAAGTTTAAAAATTAAAAATCTGCACAAAATTATTTTTCACTTGAGTATAATCATGCCGGTGTTTGTTTCAGGATATTTTACAGCATATTTTCAATATAATTGCATATAGCAAGGAAGTTGAAAATTTTGCATATTTATCCTTATAAGTTGAATGTATTCTAAAACAATTTTAAATTTTATCACTATGCGTAAACTAAACATTCCTATAAACTCATTTCTGTATTAAAATCTATTGAACATATCGTGAAATATGTAGAAAAGAAAAAATTTGGATAAAAAAAATGGAGTGAGTATTAAATGTAAATTTAAAAACCGCGATATTTCAAAAACTACAAATGAAAAAAAAAATTATGTTGCCAGATTTAGACTCTATAATGTATTACAAAGACAGGTTCTGCAAAAAGTTTCAAATTCTTCAGTACTAATATTAATAATATATTTTTATATGAAAGATTTTCTTGCAATTTGAAGTTCTTTTCTAAATGCTGGAGGACATTTTCAATGGATTTAAAATTTTAATTCAAAAACTATTTCTTTGGAATGTCTAGTTTATGCACAATAATAAAACTTAAAAATTTTTAAACATGCATTAAATTAAAGGATAAAACAAAAAAAGGCAATTTTCAACTGATACAAATGCTGTAGCTTTATCTTATTAAAACAAAATTCATGATTTTGCGATAAAATTTCGAAAAATTAAGAAAATTATGTAAATATAGAAATTGCGAAATTTTGAAAACAGCAGATTTGTATTCAACGTACATAGGCCTATTAAAAAGGATGTATTTTAAAGCCAGGTTTTTTGTTAAATGAAACAACAAAAAATTATTTTAAATGAAACAACAAAAAAACAACAAAAAATTACAAAATATGCATTTATACCAAAATATGCAAAAATAAGGATTTATAACAAATTATGCAAAAACAATTCGATACCATTTGTGTTTAGTCTAAATCAATTTTGGGCTACTAACTGCAAACATTTATTTGCATTAAAGTCGCTGCCCTGGGTATTATATATGGTGTCATGCATAGCCATATATTGTTGTATGTTTCTTATATAGTAACATATAAAACCATATATTTTTATATATTGGACTTTATAAAATTAGATATTAAATATATATGCTATACAAAATAAGATATGGTAGTTGTATTGTCATCTATAATACATTCTCATATATAACATAATAAGTAATCATATGTCGTGACATATAACCTATATATTTTAAGATAACACAATATACGCTGTCTTATAAAAAATATTCTTTTGAGTGATATAAAATATGCTTATATATGGTACCAGATGCAAAATACAACTTAAGATATAACTATATATGACATTAAATTATGTAAGATATAATTATGAAAAACTCCATATGTTACACAAGATTAACATATTATATTTGGTTCAACATCATTAATATTTATTATGCGTATAAGATATAAGTATAAGTGTTTTTATATAAATCCATACATATTTATATATGTGCCGGATATCTAAATTGTTTTTCTTTGAATTTTTTTTTTTTCAATTTTATTAAAAATTATAAATCCAATTTAAACTCAAAATATCTTATTGGATCCACCAAAAATTACTTATCTTTTGGGATCGAATTGGATCCAATTAGATCTAAATTAATCACATGGGATACTTTGGGATCTATCATTATCTTAAATTAGACATTATTGGATCTCCAAATTTTGAGATCAATTTTGATCAAATTTGAGGGATCTAATCGAATATTACTGGGTATCCCAATTTTGAGATAATTTTGGATAAGAATAAATGTCGACTGAGATCTAATTTTGTACTTAAGATGTAAATTTTTCTTTATCTCGCATTTTCACTCATATCTTTTGAAGCGCTGGACCGATTGTGCTCATTTTTAATAACAAACGAGAAAATGCACATTAATCCATGTAAAAACTAGCAGTCCGTATTGCGTTTTCGTGCCGTGATCGCTATTTCAACAGACAGACGGTCATAGCTAAATCGTCTTAAAATTGAGTAACGATCCAGAATATATATATACTTTACGGGGTCTTAGACCTATATTTCGAGGTGTTACAAATTAAATGTGGAGGTTATAAAAATATAAAATTTTTAAAGTTATTTTTTAGGTTTTTTTTTTAATGCGAATACAAATCTGCCCTTCTGAAATCAGTAATCTACCATTTTTTGTATCAAAAATGTCTGTTGATTTTAGCAAAAATATACTGTTGTTTGCATTCTACTAAATTTAAGGTTAATATAGCAAACATTTTGTTAATATGACAGTTTTGTTTGCTGTTTGTAGTCTACAAATACAAATAGTTTTTGCAAATTTTAGAACAGTAAATTGTTTTTTTGTTTCAATTAACTAAAACTCAACTTGAATGTAACTAAAATATTGTAATGTTAGCAGATTTATTTTTGCTGTTTATATTTTTATCAATATTTAGCAAAATATATACTAATTGCAGCAGTTTTTATTGCAACTAGTTTTTAGTAACTTTGTCTATTATTTTTACAGGTTTATTTCTATGAGTGTACCGATTTGTAAATTTCATTGTTACTATACTAAATATTAAACTACAAAGTGTTGATTTACCTGACAATTACTGCCAATGAAAAATTGTTGCTAATTTTTTCTTTATATATGATTTCCTTTCAAACCAAAAAAAAACTAAAATAAAAAAATCTTTAACAGCAACTAATAACTTTCTTTCATCTCTTAAAGGCCTTAAGGGAAAACATCATAAATCTTTAGTTTATTATATATTTACCTTACTAAATATTTAGTTAGTTATTTTTTTTATTTTAGTTTTATATTTTAATCTATTATTATAGATTATTTTGAATAAAATTTAATTTAATTTTCTTTGCATTTTATATATTTCTCTTTATAGGTGGTCCTCTCGGCCTGTTCATCATATTTCCAGAGCCTATTTCTGGACCACCCCGAAAAACATCCAATTGTGATATTAAAGGACGTCCGTTTGGCCGAACTGCAAACATTAGTTGAATTCATGTATAAAGGCGAAGTAAACGTGCAATATTGTCAGTTATCGGCATTGCTGAAAACGGCCGAGTCTTTAAAGGTAAGTAATTCAAAATTTAAAGTAATACGTTGGTAGAAATAAACAACTGAAAGTTAATTAATTTTACAGAAATATCTACTGTTTACTAGAGTGACAATAAAACATTTAAAACAACTAAATCGACTGTTAAATTTTAGTAAAATAAACAAAAAAATTAAAATCATAGCTGTAATCTAATAAAACGGGTTTTCGTGCCGATATAATTTTGTTTTTATTTCGGTTAAGTATAATTAAAGTTTTTGGCAAATAACGGTTACGAGGTTTTAATCGGTTACGAGTTTAAATTTAAATCGCTAGTAGTTGTTTTAAAGTTGTTACTGTATCCATCAAAGGATGCCAATCGAAACCATTATCGGTTACGGTTTGCCTACTGGTGAAAACCTGATCATAAATTCTCTTAATGGGATTTTGAAAATATCGTTTACTGTATTTCTATTGTCTATGGGATTTAACGGTTTCGGTATCCATTCTTGGTTTTAACCCATTTTTAAAAATTTTTAATTCGTATATTTTACAAATTTTAATACATGTTTCTAAATTTTTCTTTCGAAAATTGAATAATTTTGTAACATAAATACAGTTTTTGAAAACTCCTAACAAAGATGTATTACAGGCCATACATACTCCATACCATGAAATTTTGGCATGTTATAGAAAAATGAATTCTGGATTAATATGTTTTGGTTTTTAGGTCACCTCGGTAAAGATTTCACTCAGAAAACACTTTCATTGTGCCAACCTACTTTATTGTCAACTGAATCGTTTAGTGACATCAATTGAGCTGTTATGGTAAAAATATATCCGTCTAAGAATCACTTTCAACGATGTTTAAACCTTTTTTTGTTTGAAAACTTTTAAATATTTTAGTACTTCGTTTGGATTTTAAAAATAGCTTTCGTATTATAACCAAGTTGTAAGGGAACGTTCTCTAATGTGGCCTGTTCCCCTTCTGTTTTCTTCGTGTTGTTGCATATTTAATTTCGTTACGATTAATGTTTTTGAAAAATAACGCTTACGGTATTTCTATTGGTTAGTGGTTTTAGCGGTTACGCTATCTATGCTTGGTTTTAACGTATTTTATAACTTTAAAATGCGGAATAATTTCTTATTAACATTCACAGATTTAAGACATATTTCTTAATTTTTCTTCTAAAACTGTTTACGAAAAGTCCTCAAAGAGAAGTACTACAAGTTAAACTCTCAAATTTTATCGAAATATGGACACTAGGGCTATAACTTTTTTCTTGCGTAATTTTTATCTATCACCACGTGATGGACAATATTGTATTAATTTATATTTTCGAATCGTTTTGATACACCTCCCGCACAAAGTGCACAGGAAAAACAGTAGGCACCAACAATGGAATTTGTAAATTCAAATACTCTCATTTTTAAATCAAATTTATTTCCAAAAAATTTTTATTTGAAATGTAAATGGTAGTTTTTCATATAAAAATTTTTTAAAAACAAAAATTCAAATTACAAAAAAAATCCACAAAAATGTGCTTGCTTGCATTTACAAATCATAAGTGTTGGTTCCAATTCAAAAAACTTTTTTTTGTATTTACGCAAATGCCCTATCTATGAGGCATGTTTAATATTACAAACAGAATTTTGTCGAAATTCAAAAAGTTTTTTTATATTTTATAGATAAAATTTCATAATTACAAACGGAAATCAAAAGTGTGGAATGTAAAAAAATTTGTTCATATACTAGTTAATTTTTTGTTTTTCTGATTACAAAAAAACATACATTTTGCAGGCTGTGATTAATGAAACTTCAATTAGCCACAATTATCGGTACCGTGAAATAACTCCCAAATGAAATAAGTCCCAATGAAATAAATCCCAATGAAATAAGTCCCAAAAAAAAATGAAATGAGTCCCAATTTTATGATAAAATCACATTTAAAAATGGAAATGAAATAAATCCCAACAAAAGTGAAATAACTCCCACTGCCAAAAAAAGAGTAAAATAACTCCCAACAAAAATTGGTTGGGAATTATTTCATTTGGGAGTTATTTCATAATGAAATAATTTCTAATAGAAGATTGTGAAATAAGTCCTAACGCATTGGGAGTTATTTCATAATGAAATAAATCCCAATTTATATGGAAAATTTTTGGGAGTTATTTCATTTTTTTTTTTTTGAGTTATTTCATTTGGGAGTTATTTCACGGTACCCAATTATCGCTTTGCCGCAGACTCGAAGTCTGTGGGGGTTTGCCGGTTGGATTCGCTGTCACTGCGTTTAAATTGTAAGATAAAGTTTTTAATAAGTATTACGACATCTTCAGTGTTGGTCAATTGACAAGTACATCAACAACAACAGACATCTTGGATGGGACGATGCTGTGCAGTCGGGCAATTTCCTTCTGTGTGCGAAATGTTTCAATATATTTTTTTGTCTCCAACTTTAAAAGTAGGAGATAAAAATTAAAGGATAATCCAGGCATTAGGAAGCGAAACAGTAATTAGATTACCAATGCGTTGAATCTGATTTGAATCTGATCTCAGTATTTTTTGATCAAATTGGGATTTTGAGATATCTTAATAATGTTATAACATTGTGTACTTAGATGTATTCATAAAATATTATGTTATGTCACCTGAAAGTCGTGCCTTTTACCTTCAATATTCAGGATTAATCTTTCTTTCTTTCTTCTTTGAGAAATTGTCGGTTAAAATTCTTCTTCTTGCTAAAATGTGATTGTTTGCTACATTTTGCCCATAAAATAGTGAGTTCATTATTTTTTGAGATATCGTCCGTTATAATGTTTTATTTTGCGGTGAGAATCTTAAGTTATAAATTGTTCCTTAAAAATACTTATTTAATTGTTTGGACATCTCTTTTATTCTCTGAGATATCGTCAGTTTAAAGTTATTTATATAGCGTTTTTTGAAAGGAAGATTTCTCCGAGAAGGAACCTTCCGTCCTCATACTGGGGTGTAATACACCCCTATAATAGTGTGAAATTAAGCGGGATAACGGAAGGTTAACTGAAAAGGTTTTAACATCTCGAATATAGCGAAACCTAGTTTTTCCGATATCTCGAAAACCTAATGTAATGAAAAAACTCAGATTCGTATACAGAGCACCTCAAACCTTGAGAAAAGGTGTTATCTTTCTGTGTGATTATTATGAAAGTAATGAAATGTTTTGCTTCTATGCTGAAATCTATAATTATCATGCAGAGAATTTGCTCAGTGTAGATCTGATTACTTTCGGCAATTTAAGAAAATAAATAAGAGTCTAAGCCATTAGTAAGAAATGTTTTGAAGAAAGACGTTTGTTCTGCCACAGTTTCTTTGAAACAGAAAATTTTTAAAGCTTGATCATTTTCAAAGTAGTAGTTAAGTACTAAAATTTTGAAAATGGAATTTGTTAGTTAACTAATTGTTTGTTATTTCTGCAAACGTATGTTTTTAAAGTTAATCGCAATATTCTTATTGCCCACATAAAAATCGAAGAGGACATCTTAAGCATATTGTTCTTCTTATTTATATTTCCAGGTTAAGGGCTTAGCAGAAATGACAAATCAGAATACAACCCTACGAGAACCAGAACGTGAACCCGAACGCCTTCGACCTCATTCACAGCCCTGTAAAAGAAATAGTTCTTGTGACAGTCCAGTCGATGCAACACTTACCGGACCCTCAACATCGGCAGCCACATCGGCCTCAACCTCATCATCGCAGCAAGCAGCACCATCAACAATAACAACAAATGCCGCCTCTTCAACATCTGCCACAACAAATGCTACATGCACAATAGCCACCGCATCCTCCTCCGCTGGTTCGTTAATAACAACCACCATCAGTGCGTACAGCAGCCAACATACCAGCTCAGTGAGTTCAAAACGTGAACATGCAACAAGTGAACGTTGTAGTCCCTCTCCACCAAAAAGGTTACATACAAAACATGAGCATGGCTCACCACTACCCCTTGATCTCTATCAAAGACGTTTGGAACAGCAGCAGCAGCAGCAACAGGAAGACACTAAGGAAAATGCAATTGTAAATAATAATAATACAAATGAAAAACATAGAAGTACAACACCCCATGCGGCAAGTGGGACCATACAAAAGCATAATAATAATGATGGCAGTGGTGGTGGTCCCGAAGGTATTAAGAAACGTGAGGATATAGAACGTGAAGCGGGTAGAAATTTTAATTCACCCGATAGATTATCGAGACATGATGTAAATAGAGAAGATACGCTGGCTGCGGAACTAGTTGGTAGCGGAGGTGGAGGTGTAGAAAAAATCGAAGATGTTGAAGATGTCGAATATGGAGACGAAGAAATGGATTTAGATGATGATGGTGATGGTGATAATAGTTCGGAAGATGTGGGTTTAAATATGAAAATACGCAGCAGTAGTTTAGCGGCCGCTTTAGTTAGCCCCCAATTAACGTCGTCAAGAGGCTTAGAAAGTATCGGCCATGGTGGTGATGGCGGTATGGATTCGGCACGTTCCACACCTTTAATCAGTACGGCTCCTTTAATATTCGATACCCACTCACAACGTCCAGCTTCGCGTAGTTCGCGTGAAGGTTCAGGTTTAGATCGTCCCAGTAGTAGGGGTGGTCTAAGCGGTTTGCCCTCAACCTCAGCTAGCTCGTTGGCTGGAGGTTTAAGTCCCGTGTCTTCGTCAGCGGCAGCTTTAGGTCTGCATAGTGACTCGCTAGCGGGACCCACGGGCTTGGGACCAGTGCAGTCGGTGCCTTTGGTAGGTTTTTCTGAGTAAAGATATAATAGAGTTGCCAGATTTTTAATTAATTGTTAATGTTTATTTTTAAAAACTTTTAGTCGCTCAAAAAAGAAATCGATTGCAGTGAAGATGATAACAGCAATAGCCGTCATCATCTGCAGCCTAGATCAGCTTCAGCCGGCGGTGTTTTAGGCGGTGAACTAGACTATCGCACTTCTCATGAATCGGTAAGTTGTGCCACTCCTTGTTATTAACTAATTTTGCTATAATTTTTTTCTGTTTTAAAACTCTCTCTATATTATTTATATTATTCTTTGGAAATATTCTTGATATAATTTTTTTGATCTTAAAAAATCAAAATATTTTTGCTCTTCGTCGTGTTCTTTGTCTATGGATTTGTTTTAAATATATATTTTCTTTTTAATTATATAATTATTTATGTTAGATATTAGAAAACACAGTTTTATTTAATTAAATAAAAAAATTGATTATAAAACATCAAATTCAAATCTTATGTTCCCCAATACAAAATATCCATAGTTTTTTAAATGCCTGTTCCATTCTTGCAATAAATCACAAATTATCTAATTGAAAATCCCATTAACTTAAGGGTATTTATATTATGGCAAAATATTAGATTAATTTCGAATGCGATTATTGTGAATCATTAAGATTTAAAGTATTTAATTTTGAATTATTTTACAGAAATAAAATTTTACGTCATTAAACAGGATATGTGAAAGTAAAAAGCAGAAGTTTGGAAAGTACGTAGGTGCAGAGTCCAAAGCAGACGTCCGCTAAAACTAAATTTTAAAAAACCCAGAGGTCAGAAGTATTTCGGCTGAATCTCCAAACACCTTTGCCTAGAAATTTCAAATAAGTTGTCCTACGAATATGATCTAACTCACCAATATGATATTTTTTTCGATTTCTGGCCAGAAACAAGGGAATAAATAGGGATTATAAGGGGAAAAAGTATACCCATGGAGCGAGGAACTTTTTATTTGGCATGCCTATGGGTATGAGCAAAAACAAGATTGATAACAATACAATTGATAACCGATACCAATACGAATCCATTGATTTCAAAAATACCGGTATACTGTAACCGTTTCTCTTAATACCGGTATTGAATACGTTTCTAAACATAAATTTTTTTAATACAAAATATCGTTAATTTCAAAATAATTTGACTTTTGTTAATAAAATATCGTATTGCTAACTTAACTTACAGCTATACATTTTTAATTTACGTTGGCAACATTGGGTTTTTTAAAAACAACTCATAATATATTGTGGAATGCAGTTTTTCAATAATACCGGTATTGATGGTTTGGTATCGGTTATATCGATACGAATGAAATACCGATACCAATATCAATACCGAAGCAAACACAAAAAAAATCGTTACCAATACAGTTTCGGTTGATAACCATATTTTTTCTAATATTGCCAGATTATTTTGGTAACGGTATTTTAGGCATAACGCTATTTCAATTATTTCGGTAATGGTATTTTAGCTACGGTATTTTAGTTATTTCGGTATTTTAGTTATATCGGTAAGGGAATTCTACTAATTATGGTATTTTAATTATTTTGGAAACGGTATTTTAGGGTGAAAGGATATTCAGTTGAAAGGATTTTGAATTTGAACAGTATTTTATCGGTATTACCTACTATTCTTGAAATTAATCCATGTGTTAAATGGAGTATGGGATACTACACTGATAACGTGCTTTAAAAATGCGTTGGCCAGAAACATGGAAAAAATGGGTTTAAATGGGAAAAAGCCTCCCCGTCGCTTAAGTTAGCAACTTGAAATATTATATGTAGGTTCCGTCTCCGGAGTAAGATATTCGCTAAGATGATATTTTTGGGACAGAAATGGGATAACTTTTCTCTTAAGAGGCATTGACGATGCAAGTTTTTAAAACCCCAAAAAGGAACATCGTTTAAATGAGGCTAAAATGAAAAACAGCTTCTATTAAAAGCTTTAATATTAGAACGCATAAAATCATTGATATCTGGTTGGAACTGGGATGTGAATGCAGAATAACCTTAAATCATGTCTTCAAATTTAATGAACATCGGACCACTTTTGGACCTACCTACTACACACAGAGAAACATTTTGCCAATTGTGTTTAACAAAGAAGTTTTAGTTCCAACACCCAAAATATTAATAAATCACAAATGAATATGGTTAAACTAACCGAATATATTGGTTGTAGCAACCAAAACACATTTTTTTAATTCGGTTGGGACTTTATTTTTCTGTATGTACAGAGAGAAAACAAATTCGTGCTTACAACCGAATTTATGGTCAATCGAATGGTTTGGCTGTGGTAACCTAACTGAAAGAAAATTTGGACTCCAGTTATTTGATTATGACAACTGAATTTCAGTTAACTTATCTACACTTCGGTAGTCACAATTAAAAAATTCTGTTAACAAACCGAACCATTTGATTGGCAATAAATTTAGTTGTCAGTATTAATTTTTTTCTGGGTGTATACACTTTTCGGCAACACAATTTATACTACGTTCATATTGAACCAAAAATACGTGTTTCGCTTTTTTTCAAGTTTTCGGTTTAAAATTTGTATGGAATTTGAAAGTCAAAAACTTGTAAAAACCGGAAATATGTATTTTGGGGATCAGTATGAATGCAGTTTTCCATTTTTCTCTATATTTCCCGCCTCGTTGATTTTTCCTTCCATACAAGGATCAGGTAAAATTTTATAATCAAAATTATATACATTCAATGCAAAAGATCTCTATCTGCATCCAATATTTGCCATAATGTAAACGCTTTTAAAAATTAAAATTTTTTCAATTATCCCCTAAAACTCCTGGCAAGCCCTATTTAGTTTAACCCCTTAAACTCTATGTATTATTTGAAAATAAATTCTCATTATTTGTTTTTCCAAAAAAAAAAAATAATTTGCCAAATTTATATATTTTTTTTACATTTTTTTTGCACAATATTGTTGTCATACCTACAAATATACAAAATATATTTGTTTATTTTTTAGTTTTTATATATTTTTTTTATCTAGTAAATGTCGCATGTTTCCGTGTCCTCAATTTTAGTTTTATTTTTTTTTTTCGTATATTGTTTCTATTTTAGATTTCCTGCTTTGATATTTTGTGATTTTTATCCTCTATAATTAGGTTTTTTATTTCGTTTCACCATTTTTTTGTTGTTTTTTATTTTAAACAAAACTTATACATTTAAACATATTTGTTGTATCTTTCTGTCTCTTTTTCTCTATTTCCGTACAACTCTGCTTTTAAAACGTTATTTTTTAAGTTTTGTCTTTGTATATGTGTAAAACATACAAACAACAAAAAAATATATATTTATTTATATATAAAATTTTATTTTCAAGTTTTTTGCATGTGTCCAATTGAAATTAATTTATTTTTTGTTTTTTATTTTTTTTTTAAATTCAAATATAATTGTATATTGTATTAGTTCATTTTGTTTTATCTCTTTTCAACCGTGTTGTTTATACAACCATGAATATATAGAAAATTCGTTAATTTTTTGTTTTTTATTTGGCTAAAACTACCAAAATTTTGTTCAAATACAATAGATTTGATTCTACAAAAAAAAAATAATATAAGCAAAGTTCAGAATATATATAAGTTATTTAATATACATATTTAAGTATTTAAGAATTGTGTTTAAAAAAATTTTAATACTTTAAAAATCTTAAAAATTATAAAAATTCAATAAATTTTCATTTGTATTTTTTAAAAATGTAAGTATACACGAACGTTTATATCATACACTAGTGTGAGTATGAGAAATATTACTTACAATCCCCTAAAAGTATGCAATGAATTAAAACACAACAATAAACAATTTAAATATTCACATGTATTCAGCTGCTGATGGTCCCAGCAAAAACATGGTAATGACAGGTCAATACCGATAGATAGATTACCAAGTAATGATAGGTTATTACTTTGAAATAAAAAATAATGACTTACTGATAATGGGTTATAAAATTACTAATAAGTAATTGCAAATTATTGAGTTACTGGTAATTGGCTACATAAGAAACGATGACGTTTTTTTTCATTCTAATATTATATTTAATGATTTCTGATGATTTCTTTTTAAAAAAATTACCTTTACGGTAAGCACTTAATTTGTAATCGATTTTTCCTTATCTTGAAGTAACCATCTATTCTTTCACTATGACTAACCAATCAGATAACTCATTATTATCACTTTTTTTAAGCGAGAGGGTAATGACATCCCATGGCCATCGCGAACAAAAGTTATTAAGCGAGTAAACATCCCGGTAACTGGTGAAAGCCTTTAAGTGCAATTTACACTCTTAATTACTTGGTAATTTCTCTTTGTGCTGGGGTATTCTATTCATATAAAGTTATAAAATGTCATTTTTACTACAAAAAAAAAACTTATAATAAAACAATATGAAAAGCACAGTAAATTATATACAGTATGTTCGTTTACTCGAAAATCTAACTACTTATACTTTTTTTATTGTAAAAGTAGTAAATTGTAGTTAGTACACTCAAAAAAAGTATGAACAAAAATTAAGTTTACGAATTACTAAAATTTAGTTGTCAAAATTTTTCTTAAAAAATCTTAAAGTTTAAAAAGTAAGGAAATTTACTTAAATTTAGTTTACACATTTTAACTTCCTTAAGATAAGTATAATAACTTCTTAAAAATTTTGTTTAAGAAGATTCAAATTATTAAACCTAAACAATTCTCATTTGGTTTATAGTTCAAGTCAAGTAAAAGTTAAGTAATAAAGGGTCCGCCATCTAACGTTTTTTTTCAACTAGTGCTTATTTCGTGAATGGTAACACTTAGCTCATGTCTGATTTGACAGATAATTAGTTTTATCCTTCCGCTGAACGAATATGGTTGTGAATACGCTTGAGCAACGCTGGGAAATATTGCGACATTACTTTGAAAATCATGGTAATGTTGCAGAATGTGTGCGAAAATTGCGTACGGATTTTGGAAGAAGAGAAGCACCGTCAGCTCCGTATGTTCGTTATCTTGTGAAAAAAGTGAAAGAAACTGGCATCCTCATCGATAAACCAAAGCGTGAAAGCCAAAAACAGTGCGTACACCCGAGAATATTGCTGCTGTGGCAGAAAGTGAGCGTGAAGCGCCATCAACATCAATTCACCGTCGTTCTCAACAATTAAACATTTCGGAGACATCATTGAGACGCATTTTGCATAAAGACCTTGGTATGACGCCATACAAAGTCCAATTGGTTCAGGAGTTCAAAAAAAAAAGTTATTTGGCGGACCCTTTAAATATCACATTTAAAACGTTCGTAGTAACGAAAATTACTGTTTAATTATTATTTTTAATATTAACTTATACTCAAAAAAATAAAATTAAAATTAATTAAATTAATTAAATTTTTATGAAAAAGTTCCACAAATTAAAAAAACGCCAAAATTTTAAAAATCGTCAATATTTAAAAAAAAACGTCGAAAATGAACACAAAAATGGAAAAACTAGTAAAAATTTAGAAAACACTACGATTTGGACGTTTGAAATTTTTATTTAGGTGATTTTATTTAGGCGTTTTTTCAAAATTGACTTTTTTTAATTTTGGCAATTTTTTTATTAAATTTTAAATTAAACGTTTAATTCAATTAATAAATATTTTAATTGAAACTCTATGTTAGTTTTTTCTGTGAAGGTAAAGACTTTCCTAAGTGAAATAGCGATAGGTATAGTCATAGTTGATAGGTATAGTCTAGCTAACCCTGTCCGTCGTTTCTCTTAATTCAGAAAACCTTGATAAAGTCAGTTTCAATAGGTGCCGAAAATTTTTAAAATTACGTATATATTTAAAAATAACAAATAAAAAATTTAAAAAAGGAAAATTCAAATGTTATACGAAAACATTGAATATAATAACAAAAACTAAGAAAAGGAAAAAAATCTTGAAAAATAAATGTTCTAGTTGACAAATAAATGTTTATTTACAAAACATAGAGTTATCAAAAGTCCATCTTTTATTTAAAATGTACTTTTTAATAAGATGTATTAAAATCTTATTAAAAAAGTACACTCAGTGAACTTCTGCTTTAAAAATATGTAGTTGTTTGGGTTGTAATACAGTATCTTTATTTTTTATGTAAATGGCAGTCATTTGTAGAACAAATACAATTTTTTAAAAAACAAACCACATCAAATGACTGTTTTACGATTTTATATTAATTTTTTAGAGTAGTTCTTTGTTATTTAAAAAAAAAATAATAATTGTTTGTTTATTTTTTACTAACAAGTGGTTAATTTTTACTACAATTGTGGCTCATTTTTTGAACATTAAAAAACAAATGACAATGTTAGTTGAATTTACTGAAATGTAAGACGTAATTTATTTAAGTAAAATTTCATTTGTTTTTAACTATATTTTCAGTGGTCTTTACTTACATAGAAGTCTAAGTATATCTTTTATTAAAAAATTGAGGGAATGTTCTCTAATGTGGCCCTATATATGAATGTTGGGCTACATAAAAAACTAAATGCAATATTTCAAATTCAAATACTTTAGCTTATAGGCCAACAGCTAATGAAACATGTTGAATAATTGTCCAAAATAGACAAGAACAGTTCAAATAATGCATAAAACATATAAAAAGTATATCAAAGGTTTAATTTAGCGTTATAAAAATTGATGTTTTCACATTTTTTGTTATTTATATTTTTCATGGAATCAATTAAATTCATTAAAATTTTGAATAAAATTCTTACCGTTCACAAAAACCTAACTTGAAAAATTCCTTAAAACTTCACTTTTTATGTTAATGAAACTTTATAATTTATGTTGCATTTTTGTGCATCGAAACTATACAACGTGTACATTTACGACGAAGCTTTTTTCAAATAGAGATTAGCGGAAATAAAACTTGCGGGCAGTTCTGACATATTCATGAAACAACAGCGAAAAAAACTGAAGGTCCAATTTAGGGAATAGACTACATTAGGGACATTCGCTTACCACTTATTATAAAAGTACCGTTTTTTAAAAAAGTACCGTTTATTAAAAAAGGACATTTTGTTAAATAAGTACCTTTTAAAAAGCTTATTTTACTTTTGTGCAAAATAAATTTTCTTACCTATTCGAAAATCATTTAAATCTTGTATAAGTACATAGTCAACAAAATTCCTGTGACAACTGTACCTTAATGATAATATAACCTTGTATAATATGTATACGTGTTATAGAATCACTATTTCTCCTACTCCGAAACTACCTGATAAGTATGGACAAAAAGTCCCCTCACAAGAACAAAAAAAAAACAAAAACCAACAATTTATACTCCCCCAACAACCTAAAGGTATATAATTTTCGAGGCTTTATTTTACGTATATTACGTACAACTAAAGCTTTTTTATATAAAAATATATTTTTTTGTGTATAAACGAAATTTTTTTTAACCAAAATAAGAAAAAAAAAATAAGAATTTTTATATATTTTTGTTGATGATGATAAAAAGAAAAGAAGAAATATAAAAAAAGAGAACAAAACCTGTCATGAATATGCAGACTTTAAAATAAAATAGAATGGAAAACTTTGGGGAAAAAATACATGTGTGACTATGATAGCAATGATGACGATGACTACGACAACGTAACGCTTGACGGATTTAAAAAAACATGCATTTTTTTGGACAAAAAAATTACAATTTTATATAAAAAATAAAGAAATACATATTAACTACCGCCTTACACGTTTTTATACCGCATGTGGGGGTTTCTGTAGAAAAAAATTATTTTTTAAGATTTTTTTTTTAATAGAAGACAATCAACATTTTTATATAATAAAATATGTATTTATATAGGGATTCGTGTATGTAAGTTCATATGTAGGGGAAGATGAGGTAATTTTGGGACTAGTATTTTTAAGCTCCTAGAAAGCACCCACCTCTGTTTTTGTTTAGTCTTTTTATAGATCCAAAGAGTGGTTAATGGTGTAGCTTTCTAACCCAAAAGAACACAACTAAATTATTCGTTAGTTGGATTTTTTGGAGGTTTTTTTAATGTGGTCATTTGGGACGTTGTGGGGTGATTTGGAATTTCATAAAACATATACTAAAATTTAAAATGGTTTTAGCGGTAATTCTTGTTTATTAGATGATAATTAAATGAGAAAATTGAAATTTTAAAAAAAAATTACCAGAAATAAATAAAATGGCAAAAATAAAATTAAATACAATAAACATAAAGAAAAGTTCTTAATCTTCGTCTGAACATTCTTAGTTGTAACGAATGCAGGTATTCAAATATTTTAGCTCATTTTAAGTGAACAGGCCTCTTGCATGTGTTGCAGCTAGAGGTTTTAACCCGGGAATTCGCGGTAATTTTTGTCGAAATTCCCGGGAGTTATTAAAAACACTAAATTAACCACCCAGAAAGAAAAAGACTAACGGACCACATCTGGCAAGACACAAGTGGTACAAGTGCTGGTAACAAGTGCTTTTCCAATCCCCAAATGATAACATCATTAGACAAAAGAAACGTATGTTCAAAAATTGTCGGACAAGCACTGAGGAATACAACGTTGGCTAATGTCAATATAACCAGGAACTAGGTGGTCTAAAAATTTGTTTTCCAAAATTAAAATTTCAAAAAGTTCATGCATAATTTTTTTGGTCAAGCCGGGATTCGAACCCTGGCCGCCAGATTTTCTCCGTCAGAGTGGCTCTATTTACTGATCTCACGAGCCCTATATTATTTGATAGCTTAAAACGTAAGTAAATGATAACTGGAGTTCTCTGCTCAAATATGCCAAACTGGTAAAAGGTTGTAGGGATATAACTTGCCATGGTTGGGATAACAAAATAACAGTTGGTCTTAAACGAGCTTTTCCAGGAACAAATAACTTAATTTTGTATGAAAAAATATTTATAAGTATTAAAAAATTACAAACAAAACGGTTTGCCTACAAACTTTTTCAAACAAAGCATCATAATGTTTGCTTAACTAAAAAACCGTAAACAAGCATAAAAAATCTTGTAATCCTAAAAATGTTTAAATTTTTTTAAATATTTTTTGTCCAATATTGTTTAAATTCAATAATTAATATTTTCTGGAATTGAAATTTTGGAATTAGATTTAGAAGAAAACCTTTCTCTCAAAATCTTCAGGTTCTATTTTTAAATGGCTTTTTCTTAATGGGTCAGGATGGACATCATTGCTTTTTGTTGTACTTCAGCGGCGTAACGTCCAAATATATTAATAATTTACAATGTATGCCATACAACAAACAACAAGAAGAAGCGTTAAAATTGCTTAAATTACACGTCCCAATTTACCCCACCGACATGTTACAAATTACCCCATTATGACCAAAGGCACAAAAACTGACATAATTTTTGCAATGTTTAAATATTTGCGATAAGCAATACGGGATTCGTAACATACATAACGTATCATAAATTCTTAATATTTACTTCAATGAAAACGTAAAAGAAAATATTTTTTTTACAAAAACCAAAAACACCAATAGAAACTTTTTCTTTATGATTTTTTTATTTGCTCATAAAAATAATAAAAAATGCGCCTCCTAACATATGGATTACGAAAAGTGATAATAATTTATAAAGGAACAAGACACAATAGTTAGAAATTCCTAAAATGCTTTAGTATGGGAAAAAATGCAAAGTCCCAAATTACCTCACGTCCCTAATTACCCCAGCTTCCCCTATTCATATGAATAAAAAGACAAACATAATTTGTTTCATTTCAAAATAATACAAAAAAAAAATTGGTATATACAAAATCGTAGACACTTTTAAGTAATCAGCGAAAATAAAAGAAAATAAGAGTGTTAAATTAGGGAGTATTGAATTTTCACAAACATGCACTTGTTTCTCAAAATTTTAAAAAGCAGTGGAAAATATACTTTTTTAATAGATCTTTTTGCATAAATGGTAATTTGGAATTAAAAATGCTTTTTTAATAAAAGGTACTTTCTGAATAAAAGATAAATAGTACTTTTTTATTAAAAGTTGTTTTTTTAAAGTACTTTTTTAAGAAATGATCTTTTTTAACAAGAGCGTTTTTTTTGATGAAATGGTACTTTTGGAACGAATGGTACTTTTTTAACAAAAGATAATTTTTGAACAAAAAATACTTTTTTAATAAAAATAGCTTTTTAAATAAAAGGTACTTTTTAAATAAATAGTACTATTTAAACAAAAGGTACTTTTTAAATAAAACGTAATTTTTATATAAAAGGTACCTTTTAAATTAAACGTACTTTTTAAATTAAAGGACTTTTTAAATTAAATGCACTTTTCAAATAAAAGTTACTTTTTCAATAAAGGGTACTCTTTAAATAAGAGATACTTTTCAAATAAATTGTACTTTTTAATAAGAGATAATTTTTAAATAAAAGGTACTTTTTAAATAAAAGCTACTTTTTAAATAAAGGGAACTCTTTAAATAAAAGATACTTTTCAAATAAAAGATACTTTTTAAATAAAAGATACTTTTTAAATAAAAGGTCTTTTTAAATAAAAGGTCTTTTTAAATAAAAGGTACTTATTAAATAAAAGGTACTTTTAAAAAAAAAAGGTACTTTTTAAATAAAAGTTACTTTTTAAATAAAAGGTACTTTTTAAATAAAATGTACTTTTTAAATAAAAGGTACTTTTTAAATAAAAGTTACTTTTTTAAATAAAAGATACTTTTTAAATAAAATTTACTTTTTAAATAAAATGTACTTTTTAAATAAAAGTTACTTTTTAAATAAAATGTACTTTTTACATAAAATGTACTTTTTAAATAAACAGCACTTTTTGAATAAAAGGACCATTTTCAAATCGTTTAATTTAATGCTTGAAATAATACAATTTTTTAATATTGATAAAAATCTTCATCTTTCCCATGCCTTTATATTATTTCCTCATTTCAAAAAATTTAAATAAAACGCATAAAGAGTACATTGAAATTACGCTTTTTGGTCTTTATCCATCTCTACCTCTAACCAAATAGTAATTTTTCATTTTTGCGTTATTTTGTGAGTACTATGTCAGAGTTTTTTGAGTGGCAGTAATGTCCTTTTTTATTAAAAAAAAATATACATATATTCAAAATTAAAAAACTGAAAATGTTGCAAATAATACATACAAATATATACCTAGATGAGAAAATAAATATTAAAAACTGCCTACATACGGAAATATATTTCTTGACATAACCCAGCAACATTTTTGAAAGTCGATTAATAGTGTTTTAAAATCTAATGATTTCCACATACAAAAAAATTCAAATTAACGGATTTAAGCACTGAATATTTTTTTATAAATATTTTATTAAAATTCAGCCTATGAAAGTTTGCATTTAATTAGCAACATTTTCTTAGAGCTAAAGTTTTAAAATAAGTTCCCTGAGTTAAGAAAATGTTCTTACAAATACATTTTTCAGGTAAAACTTTTCGTAATTACTTTAAATCTAATTATTGTTCGTATGCATTAAATTACAACTAAGAGTGTGTTCGTTTCTCGAAATTATTAATACTTTTATAAGAATGGGAAAATTTTGTTTACTTTTTGTTTTCAAATTGTTCAGCTGTAGTAAAAATAGTATTTTGTAGTAAAACAAATATTTTCAATTGTAGTAAAAATAGTAAGATTTTTAAGTAAACTATTACACTCAATGCTGTAAAAAAAATTTGATAAACATTGGTTAAACCAAAACTTTGTGATTTTTTTTTTCTTTACTAATTTTAAGGATTTTTATAATTTTTTTTTTTTTAATTTTAATTCTTTTTTGAAACCAAAAATGTTGCTGGCGTATAAACTACATCAATGATTTTTGCACATCTCTTATTCAGTCGTATGTTACGGGTTATGGTTAGGTGTTTTAAACTCAGCGCGTATGTCACAATATGTAAATATTGCAGTGTAAATTTTTGTGCAAACTCCTCAAAAAAATAGAACAAAACATATAATGAAAATAAATTTTAATATTTTTTTTGTGAAAGCTTACAATGTGTAGTTAGACGTTTTAAAAATAATAAAAAGAGTTATTTTAAAAACAAAAATTGGAAATTTTGTGAGGTTTTTTTTCCCAAAAAAAAAGGTACCACAAATTTTATTAAAGTTTCAAAATCAAAGAAATTTTTTAATGAATTGATAAGGATATTTTTTAAAGTTTTTAAAAATAATGTTACTAATAAAAAGAAAACACCAAATTTATATTTATAAATCAATAGTATTACTGGCTGGCTCACTGATTGACTCAACATCGTGCATCCACTTGCGCTGGAGCTAGAAACTCTAAATTTCTCATGGAGCTTTCTCCTTCGGCGTAGACATCCACTTACAACACACACAAAAATAAAACCCATTTCAATCACGAAAACCACTGATTTATTAACTTTAATTGCTGAAATCCCACCAACAACGAAAATTGCTAATTCAATTAGAAATTAATAGCTCCTTAATTGAATTATTTTTCAATTAAATAATAACTCATTTGATTAAAAAGTGAACTTTATCGTATATCTTCCCCAAAAACAAAAAAAATAAAATGTTGTTGCCATACCAACTGTTTTATTATAAAAGTGTTGTTGCCATACCAAATGTTTTTATACCTTGAATTTAATAACATTGAATTTTAACCGACATGAAATTCTCATTTAGTTAGCAGATTTATTTATACTTATGTGAACAAGTCCACAAGGAATTCGTTTTTTCTTTCTATTAAAACGTGGAAGTATGGCAACATTTTTTTTTTGGATTTTTTTTTACAGAAATAAGTATTCTTGTTTAAAACAATAGGATTTTTTTAAAATATAATTTTCAATTTATTTTTAGCATTTTTTTGTTTAAAAAAAATGGTTACATTATTATTAAACAAATTTAACTTCAATTTTATGATAACGTTTTAGAATAAATTAATATTCACATTTAAACAACTGAAATTAAATCATTTAACTTAATGAAATAATAAACCGAATGAGGATTAATAAAAATCTAATTTAAATGGATTTAAAATATTTATTACTAATACATAAACATTTATAAAAAACAACTACATATATAAATATTACAAAAAAAAAAAAACAATATAATTTGAGCGATAGTATAAAAAATGTCAAGCAAGTTCCGAATTTGAGCAAATATTTAATTGATTCAATTAATTTTTAATTGACAGCTTTTTAAATTTTCAACAAATTTATTTAATTGATAAAAGTAAGGAAATATTTTTTTCTGTGAAGAGAGATATCACGACCTGAACCAGAAGATTTTAATGAGCTATGGATAGAGGAGCATTGCTGCTCAATCTTACATTTAATGATTCAAAAGTGTAGAGAAACTTTAATAAGTTTTTGTATGAAAACAAACCTGAAATTTAGGAAAATCAGATTTATATGAATCCAGGATTAAAGTACTCAAGAAGACAAAGATTTTGATACCCATACTGCCTATATCGTGAATCCATTGTAATTATTTGTAATGCGGCACACACTGATAGAATTATCTGCATAATATTAATGAATTTTTGTATTAAATCAATTGCACTGGAATTCGTCAAATGAAACTTCCCCTTAATAAAACTTTTCATAAAATTGGATGAAAAATACCATTTATTTATAAAAGTTTCATAAACTTAATGAAGAAACTGATTTCATAAAAAGCACAGAGTAAATATTTTAAAGGGATGGAATATATCTTTAAAATATGTAGATCTCTCTGCTCTACAACATATCTAAAGTGCATTAAAATCTAGGGTTCCGCGTCGAGCTACCTCAGTTGTAGGACAGGATTTTTGCAAATTTTTCGAGGAAGGGGCAAGAACGGAAAAAGTCTGACCCTGGGCAAACCGCTAAAGCGAGAAACATGGACTTGGTATGTGTGTTCTTAATCCCGTGTAAACAACCATTTTTTGGAAATTTCTATGGGGAGGGACTAAAAGGGAAAAGTCTCCACTTGTCGCCCTACCCAAATACCTTTGGCTTTAAATTTTAACTTTTAGAATTTTGGCCAGCAACGTGGTAAGAATAGGCGTTAGAACGAGGGAAAGTAACCCACTTGACGGCCTGGCCAAACCGCTAAAGGAACTGAAATTTGGTATGTGAGTTCATAATACCGCGTTGACATACGGTATTTATGGAAAGGTTATGAGGTGTGAATTTCGGATAGCTTAACCCTTTTCGACCTGCGACCAAAGTTTTCGATTTAGAAGTTTGATATGTGTTAATTGTCCAGATTAAACATCCGTTTAGACGGGATTTTTTGAAAATCCTACAGGGTGGGGGAAAAATCTACCCCAGAAACGAGGAGTTGAACGGGGGGAAGTATCTCCTTAACGGCTTGGACAACCGCTGAAGTTACGAATTTGAAGAATATATTTTAGTTTCCTTTTTGAATTTTGACCATTTTTATGAGGAAGAACAAAAAGTGCTATTCTCCCCCTTAACGTTGTGCCCAAACAAATTCGGTTAAAAGTGTGAAACTTAAAATATGTGTTTCTTGACATAAGGCCATATGAAGAAATACATTTTGGATTTTTGATCAAATATCGTACGTTTTAAAAGATATAAAGTTTAAAGAGTTTAATGAGCTATGCAAAGCCTTTTAGAAAGAAACTTGCAATTGAAAAATCCACTTCAAGAGGTCATTAAAAGAGCAAAATTCCTAAAAAAAAAGGATTTAGTTGTCTTCTAAATATATTCCGGTATTCTAAATTACCGGCTAACGAAACAACGGGTTTAATTATTTTCATCGCACTATTTTTAAGAAAATAGTGCGATGAAAAAAGTCTATTTTGTTTAAACCGTGATATATATTTTAAATAGATTCCGTCTTGCTGATTCAAAATCTGATTTCCAAGTTTTCCCATCTCGTCGCAATTTGGGCTAAAGTTAGACGAAAGTATCTTCTTTGAAAATTGAGGTCCCTGGTTAGTTAAAAAAGAATTGGTAGCAACTGTTTTCTATGTTTATGTATTGTATTTCAAAATCCACTTATTAAACTTATTTAAAAAAATATATTGTAGCACCGTGTTATTCGATGTAAAATTTTGCATTTATTCATTATTAAAATTAAAGCAAGTATTTCCTTTCAAATAATTTCAAATAATAATGATATACCTTGATGTCCCATACTATATATAATAAATAATGGACTCCTAAATGTTTATCGTACTTAATAGTATATTAAAATCATCATCCTTGAAACATTAACTCAAACTTTAAATATCCACATTTAACTCCATATAATACATGAACAAAAAAAATATCTCTTTCTCTATTAAATTCTGTTACAAAATATCAAACGATGCGTTTGAATGCATTCAGACTAATTTTAATGCATGTGAAAAAAAAAAATAAAATAAAATGCATAAAAAATCAGTTTGCTGCTTCACAGTGAAAAACTTTCATATGCTAAAAACTCCACTCTATACTCTATTTGCACCCAAAATAAAAAAGAAACAAAAAATAAAAAGCTTTTTTGTACAAAAAAAATCTATAAAATGTTGTGTGCATTTAGGCGCATTCACTTGCTTTGACGTTTATTTTAATTAGTTCTTAAAAAACAAATACATCAACAAAAAATATATAAATAGAGAATACCAGCGAGACTAACGGTGCGTTACAATTTGAGCCAACTCTCTAAAACCCACCATACATACAGCCAAAAGTCTGTCCTGTATGTATGGCTGTCTATCGCGTAGACAGACACAAAAAAAGAACTGTTGAAAAAAATCTGTAAATACTTAAAACGCATAGTATTTATAAAAAATGAAGATAAAAAATACGTATAAAAATCCCGAATAAAACGCCTAAAATACTACTTCACTTTATATATACAAAAATAAATTACAAAAAAAAACAAAAAACTTGAAAAATATTTAACGAAAAAAGGTTTTTTTACGTATTGACATTGAAAAAAAAGAAGTAGAAAATATAAATATAAATTTTTATATACGGAAAAACTAGGGTTACATTTATTGTTAAAAAAATTATGTTCGCGATAAATTTGTGACATACTTTTAGGGACATATTTTCGTTTTCAAGCTGAATTACTAGAATTTCAAATGTAGAATATCTTGCAAGTGGTCTTATGCATCTCGATATAACAGACAGAACAAATTTTCAAATTAATGTATTGCAAACTTTAGTAGTGGATTAATTTCGCTTCATCATGCCTTAACCCTAAAAGTATGTTACACTTTTAAATTTTGTAAAATTTTGATTTTCATGTCAGGCTGTGACTATTTAAGGTCAGATTTAGTACAAACTCTTCATACCGAAAAATATCATTAAACATTCTTTAAATCATTAAAAGTTGTATTTATTCGACCTTTCAGTTTTAATAAAATAAAAATGCTCGAGCTCGAGACCAGTTGTAGTTAATATAAAATTAAATTTAAAATCTGTAAAATTTTCAACTAAAGGGCCTTCACTGATTTCTTTGCCCTAATACAATATAAACAAAAATATTTATAAAAATCTCATATTTGCAGAAAAAAAGTCTCTACTTCTTCTCCATGTTTAGGTTGATTGGTATGAATTGTCATACCCTTGCATATTGCGCATATAAAACAGCCTGCAGTTTTTTATCTCCGGCCAAACTGCATTCAATGTGCGTTCTTTTTCGGAATATTTTGTTCCTTTTTATTTGCAACATCGTCTATTGTTGTATAGATGTTGTTGCGGGTTTGAGTGTGCAAATTCATATATTTTTGCATTAAAAAAAAAAATATTCATATAAATATACTACACAGTATAATACAGCTCAAAGATTTCAAAGTTCTATGTTTATTTGGTGATTTTTTTTGTGTTGCATTTTTTAATTATTGTTTTATTCTGTCTGGCTGTTGAATTGAATAAAATGTACACAATGAGACAGAATATTTTTTTAAAAAAAATTTGAAATTAATTTAGAAATGTGTTGGAGAAATTAAAATTGTTGGTACACTCAGGAAACTTCTGCTTTAAAAATATGTAGTTGTTTGGGTTGTAATACAGTTTCTTTATTTTTAATGTAAATGTCAGTTATTTGTAAAAGAAATTAAATTTTTTACTAACCTTGTAGTTCATTTAAAAAAAAACAAACCACATCAAGTGACTGTTTTATAATGTTACATTCATTTTTTACATTCGTTTTTTGTTATTTAAAAAAATAAACTTTTTTTTTATTACTTACTAACATTTGAACATTAAAAAACAAATGACAATGTTAGTTGAATTTACTGAAATGTAAGTCGTTATTTCTTTAAGTTAAATTTCATTTGTTTTTAACTACATTTAAGTTTTGTTTTTAACTACATTTAAGTGTACACATTTTCTCTCTGCTCTTCTGGATTAAAGTCTTTAAGAAGTGTTTTGACAAAAATTGTTACTCACTAGAAAGACCTGAATAATCTGCTAACTTAACAGAAAAGGGGTTTTGAAAATTGGTCAGTAAGCATTTTCAGTATATTTTATAGCTTAATCGTGCCCTCTAGTGGTGTTATAAATAATTAAAACTAAAACTTTAATAAAATTTCAAACAAAATCGAATTGTTTGTTCGTACTATTTTTTCGAATTTTATAAAACTTTTGCTAATTTTTCAGATTTTTTTCAAATTGTTATTTGCTTAAATTTGTATGTTTATTTGCTACTTGAGAGAAAAAATCTTATTTATATATTAAAACCAAAAACCAATTAATTTTCTGCATAATTGTTTTTTAGAATAGTTTACAGAGTTTTTGCTTTCATCTTCGCCTCGATTTTTAAATTTATTAATTTTTATATTTATTTTCTAGTGCGCTCCGGTGCTGGCTTATCAGTGCGGTGGTCGTGGGTTCGATTCCCACCACAGGCACTGGTCTGTTTTCACTACAATGCGCCGAAGGCCATAGTAGCTAGTGCTCGGTTAGGATAATAGTATATAATTTGTAATTATATGATTATTAATTAATAAAATAAATAAAAATAAAAAAATATTTATTTTCTCCATGTAATAAAGTTTATAAAATTGGTCTGGTTTTAACATCTCTGTAAGACAAATATTTAAAGTTAAAGTTTAAGTGAAAATGAAAATTATCCATTTTCACTTAGGATATTGTCATAACAAATAATCTATAGAGTTTTTGTTTTCCAATTTATTATTTGACCTTTCAGGAATGTGTTGATAGATCTATTTCGGGAATTTTCTAGGTTCCCATCATCAGAACACGTTTTGAAAGCGGTAACAATTCCATGCCAAACATCAAACATTCATATAAACTAGTTTACTCACTACATGAGAACTAATATATGAGCTTGAAGTTAAAGATTATAACCATTGATCAAAAAATAAATTGAAAACTTGTTTGTTATGTGCAAGGCCCACCTCTGGTGAATATTCAATACACGTTTTTTGTTGTTCTCTCCTTTTTATATTTTGTTTAGTTTATAAACAACACAGGGGGAGTAAACTAGACTGTACTTTGGCTTTTATACAAGTTTGATAAAATTTTTATTAAAAATAAAAATTATGTTTTTTTCGACCTTTAATTGTGCAATGAAAATGAAAATTATTCAAGTTAAAGTTTAAGCTAAAAATAAAAATATTTATTTACTTATGGGAAAGACTGGGATTCCAAAATTAAGGTGAATGATGAAAGTGAAAACAGGAATCACTATAACTGATCCGATTAATTAATTTCTTGATTAAAAATAAATGTAAACGAAAAAGTTTTGCATGTGCTAAAATCTCAATTTTTCTATTTCTAAATTGTTTTTTATATTTCTTTATCGAAACCAGCAAATCAGTTTTATTACGTCCGGTGTTCCCTATATTTTTAAATGTTGGGAGTATATGTGATTCAGAACAGATGGCTTATATTTTACACATGGTTTGTATCTTTACACTGATAATAATCCATGCGTAAAAATACAATTAAATGTCAAAATAACCAAAAATTTTGTAAAGTAAACGAAAATTTGTTAATTTTACAAAAGATTTCGTTGGTTTGTTTTTTTTTCGTATTTTTAGCTTGGATTATTATGAGTCTAACAACTTATATGACATATTGGAAGGTAAACATCTGTCGTTTAGTCATTGAACGAAAATAGACGTGCCAGATTTCACGACATTAATTAATAGTTTTATTAATTCAAGGATTTTCTTAATATTAAAAAATTTTTTGAAACTGTGTCATAAATTCTCTAAACGTTTCATTGTCGGACATTAGTTTTATGACGATTTTCATTAATTTTACGAACATGCCATAAACATTGACTTTAATGAAACCTGTTTCAAAGATTCAATGAAAAGTTTCAATGGACCAGTGAAAATTTTCATTAAAGCTATGAAAAAATTCTTTACTGAAGTGAAGATACTTTTCTCAGTATAGTGAAATACAT
Source organism: Delia radicum (assembly GCA_021234595.1). NCBI lineage: Eukaryota > Metazoa > Arthropoda > Insecta > Diptera > Anthomyiidae > Delia > Delia radicum. Next base: position 172,452,129 of record CM037852.1, read on the forward strand.
TAAGGGATACAAGATATGTACAAAAAATGGTCCATATAATTTATATAGGGATTTTGATTTCTATCTCACTCCGCAAATCGCTATAAAGAGTGTTAATCTCTATTCGCAGATTAGATGTATGTTAATTTTTTTTTTAATTGGATTAGAAACACACAAACAAAAATGGCGAGCACTCAAAATTTTATATGCAAAAAGTTCCCTAGTTTGGGATGTAATATCCCAGCATAAAATAACCTGGATTTGGTAAGCAGTAACTAGATTTATATGCTTCGAAAATAGCGCTTTATCGCCTTGCATACTATAAAGTAATTAGGGAAGGCATTATGTAGTGGGTCCCAAAATACCTTCTTTGAAGCAGTGAATAATGCTTAAAACGAAGCAATAAAGAATGCATACCATGAAGCATAAATGATGTCAACATACAAAAATAAGCGCTTCTTATTGCCTAAGAAGGCATTAATTTATTGCTTCTAAGAGCACCTCCTCACCTCCATAAAAGATACATACCGAGTGGGACAATGCGAACAGAAATCATGCGACATTGAGAAAATGAGAATTCAAATTTTTCATCTTTTATTTTAGGAAAAATTCAGGGTGGAAAAAAATTTACCTTTAAGTTTAATTAACATCGAATGGACAAAATCAATAAACCTTCCATTAACCCTTTGACTACCCATGTACACTACAGAATACACATTTTTAAAAAAATATGATAATGAAATAAATTTTTATACTGTTGTTTAAATATGTTCATTAGGATATTGGTCATTGAAAAACAATCAGCACATGCATAAACTGCCTAATAAAGTCCAATTTCTTAAATCAGACTTTATATCCGAAAAAAGGGGCGTTTATTGTATCTTCTAAACTAACAAAGCAAGAATCTTAAAATTTGGCACCTAGCTTCATCTAATGGCCAGCATTTTTTGTTATACGAATATTTTAAAAGTAAAATGGCCTCAAAGATTTAAAAAAAATCGATTTTCGGACCCATTTTTTGCTGGGTGGGTAGGGGAGAGGGTATTTATGTAAACATTTTTCTTTCTGACTAATTTGTAGCCCCTAACAAGAATCTAAAGTCAAAATGGAAATATATTCACAAAAACAAAAAGTCAGTAGTGAAAGGGTTAAAACAATTTAATTCTTTAGTCACTAAAGTAAACAAACACCCAAAATAGCCAGCAGACGTCTATAAAAATTGTAATAATTATAAAAAGAGTCCCCAAAAAAATGTAAACATCTAAATGTCTGTATACATTGTCCTGTGTAATATCCTTAAATCTTTTGCTATCAACCACATAAAATTAAAACGTATACATAAGGGTTATAACTATTTTTCTTCAAAATTGTGAGCTGTTAGGTACAAATTTTGAAAAAAATCACCCTCATAAAGTGATTTTATAAAAATGCATTTTTATCACCTTTTTACCATAAAAGTTCATTAGTAGACCAAACTTACTCCACAACATATTTTAAATTAGTTTTTACGCAACGTATCGTTTTTATCAAAATCCTCGCAAACACATCAAATTTGAAACTTTTGTGTCCTTTAAGATCGATAGGCATCATAATAGTCTAATTACTTTAAAATTTTAGCGAACAATAATTTTTAGTTTTTTTTTTTTATTTTTAAAGAGAAGCAACACTCTGGAAATTCTTTCTATTTATTAATGTGTTGCTTTCTTTGGAAATTGGATAGTGGAGAGATGAAAGGTGGGGAAAGATGAAGGGCTTCAAACATGGCAACACTGTAATTGCGCGAGATGATAAGTCTTAGAACAGTTGTTGCTCGCCACCTGATGTAGAGTTGCCGAATTTATTGAAGCTTTTTGTTTCATAGCCCTGATTCATTATTTTACTTCGGTGGGGTTAAGTGCTATGGGAAAACCGTAGGTGGGAGCTGCGATACATATGAGCAATAGAAAACTCATACATATTATTTTTCTAAATTGATGTTGATGTCACCGGGAATCGAACCCGGGACCATCTGTGTAACAGTCCAACGCGCTAACCATTACACCACAGTGCCCATTTGCGTTTTTTTTATGGACTGTACTGTATGGATAGGTAAAATTTGATAATTACAAAAAACAAAATCAAAAGTTATAACCCTAATGTAGATTTAGCCTTTCGTACAGTACTTTGACTTTTATTCCTATACATGGATATGTCTGCTGTTCTTATTTTTTTATTTTCTGTTTCTTTTTTTGGGTTATAAATTGCAAGAAAATTAAAAGACGTTAAAAGGTGACTGACTGACTGTCAGCCAACTAACGCAATGGGATAATATGGCAAATGAAACAAACTCTCAAAAAAAGTAGTATGAAAAAAAAACCCAGACGCAATTGGATCGATATTTTATTATTATTTTTATATATTTTTCTATGTTATTCTTCTTTTTTATTCTATAAAGCTGTCGTATCCTTATTCAATTTTGTCATCAACATCATCGTCACATAACATTTTAACACATTAAGAAATCTATATTGTATGTGCGTGCATATGTTGACTCTCTTAACTAGTTATGGAAAATGAAATGTATGTTTAAAGGACTTTACTATTAAGGACAATATTTTTTTTTTTGCTAAAATGCCAAATTGTTGTAGGAGGATGAAGAAGGTTAAATGAAATTTTCTTTTATGTTAATATAGTTTTAGTATGTAGTTTACAATCCTTAAGACTGAAAGTCTTTGTCTTTGAGTTTTTCTTTTTGGTAGGTTTATTTTTGGAAGACAAATGTTTGCGACCAAAAAATATCCTTAAATTTGAGTTTAGTTCAATGAACTTTTTGTTGATTTGTACATTGAACTTTTTGTGTGCGTTGTAATTTTTTTTGGAAGTTCATTGCTTTTTTTTTTGTTGTCTATCATTCGTTTATTCACTTTTATTTTTCGTTTTTAAAAGGCATTTGACTTTATTATACATTAAGGTTGTAAAGAGGATAAACGTTTACAAAGATTTTATTAAAGAAGTGGTTTATGAAGTTATTGAACTACAGAAATATAATAAGAAAAGGGAAAGAAATTTTAAAGAAACTTGATAAAATGTTAAAGAATTAAATTATTTTGAGGTTTATGATAAAACAATTTAATAGCGTATCGTATAAGCTATGATGCAACAATTCAGGGTGCACACAGAAAACAGTTTTGTAGTTTCAACCGAATTTTTTGCCAACCGAATTTTTGTGGTACCGCGTACTATCACTATTATTAAATTTTAATACTATTGTAACAACCGACATTTATTATCGAATTTCGAATTTTTATTGTAGCAATTGAATATTTTATGTTGATGGACTATAATATTTTATAAATAGATTCACATGCGTTCAACAAAATTTGTTTTATTAATAAAAAAAAATGTTATGCCTCGAACCGGGCTCGAATCGGCGATCTTCCGTTTACCTCTAGTCTAAACTCAATTTAAATATGTTTTTTCAAATTTCAATATTAAATATTTTCTAGTTTCAAATTGAAATATTTGTCTAAAAACAGATTTGTAAAGGGTCCCACAAATAGCTTTTTTTTGAACTCCTGAACCATTTGGACTTTGTATGGCGTCATACCAAGGTCTTTATGCAAAAATCGTCTCAATGATGTCTCCGAAATGTTCAATTGTTGAGAACGACGGTGAATTGATGTTGATGGTGCTTCACGCACACTTTCTGCCACAGCAGTAATATTCTCGGGTGTACGCACTGTTTTTGGGTTTTCACGCTTTGGTTTATCGATGAGGATGCCAGTTTCACTTTTTTCACAAGAAAACGAACATACGGACCATATTCGTTAAGCGGAAGGATAAAACTAATTATCTGTCAAATCAGACATGAGCTAAGTGTTACCATTCACGAAATAAGCACTAATTGAAAAAAAAAACGTTAGATGGCGGACCCTTTATGTACAACAGAAATTCGGTTGCTAATCTCAATATTTTATTAGAGTCACCAAAACTATAAAAAAAATTATATTATTTTAAAATTATTTTATTAAAAAAAAAATCTTATTCCGCGAACTGGAGTCGAACCGGTGAATTTCTGCTTGTCAGGCAATTGCTTTACCTCTAGCTTAAACCCAATTTGAATTTGTGTTTTCAAATTTTTAGCTTGAATATATTTTTTCTTTCGAGTTTAAATATGAATGTCTAAAAATAAATTTGTATGTACAACAGAAATTGGGTTGCTAATCTTAATATTTTATTAGAGTTGCCAAAACTATTATAAAACTTTATATTATTTTAAAATTGATAATGAAAGCTAATATTTAAGATAGATTGATATTTTTTTTTTGCATTCCAAACAAATATTCGATTTTAACTGCAAATATTTTATTCAAGGGATAAAATATCCGAAAAGTGGTCGGTTGTTGGTATTAAAGGTAATGTCGAAGATAACATTTTTTCAATATTGATAAGGAAAACCAATAGTTTGAATGATGTGACTGTGTTTTGGTTAGTTTTATATATTTTCTGTTTACAATGAAGTTTAATTATTCTGAAGATGAATTTTAAGTACTTACCATTAAAATTATTGAATAATGATTAAATTTTGTTTGTTTCAATGGAATTCCAACCAATTAATTCTCTGTGTGTGGTATTATTAGAAATCGACTTATATAAATATACAATTCCTGCACAATTAAAAGAAAGTTCAAATCAAAAAACATTTGTAGGGCTTCGAATAGTTCATATTATTTTTCGTCCCAAACCAGACTTGTGCGACGTCAATTACATTTCATAATCATGCTCTTGTGAAAATGTTTTATATCATTAATAATGTAGAACTACGCTCACACTTGTGGGCTTAAACGCTTCCTTGGAATATTTTAATTATTTTCAATACCAGACATGGGACATAATACCAATATTTGTGTATTTAATTACTGGCCAATTACTTTTATATGTCTAATTACATGTAATTGGGTGTAATTAAGTATTTGCCCTGTAATTAAATACGCAGATATTGTTACTAATCCCCATGTTGGATATCAAAAATTATACAAATTTCCCAAATGTGGGCGTAATTCTGATATTACTAATGATATAGAACAATTTCAGAAGTGAATGATTGTGAAATGTAATTGACGTTGCCCAACTCTGTAGCAAACAAGGGGAAAAATCTCCTTTTTCATTAATTTTTGTTTTTTTTTGCAAGATATTTTTTAAATAGTCAGCAAAATTTTAATATACGCATTTCACTTCGTGTATTATTAAATATTTATTTATTTTATATAATATATAAATATTAATAATTAATAATATCCTTGAAGTAAAACATACAATTTAGAGCAAACATTTATTAGAAGCACCTCAAAACTTTTACTTTGTTAAAGGAGTTGGAGTAAAATTAAAGTGCTTGTCATTTGCGGAGTATAGTTTATTCTGAAGAATAATAAATACATATTCTTAAGTGTGAAATTTGTATCATAAATACAAGCCTTAAACTTAATCACATACGAAATTAATACATTTTAGTATACACTCAAGGAACTTCTGCTTTAAAAATTTGTAGTTGTTTGGGTTGTAATACAGTTTCTTTATTTTTAAAGTAAATGTCAGTCATTTGTAGAACAATTTTAATTTTTATTTCAAAAAACAAACCATATCAAATGACTGATTTTACATTCATTTTTTGCAGTCCTGTGTTGTTATTTAAAAAAATAAAAAAAATGTTTGTTTATTTTTTACTTTTTTATTTTTTTGTTAGTAATTTTTTGAACAGTAAAAACAAATGATAAATGTTATTTGAATTTAATGAAATGTTAGACGTCCTTTCTTCAAGTGAAATTTCATTTCCTTAGTGTACAAATATATATGAAAAAAGTTGAAAAAAATACTTTTCCTGAAGAAATCAGATTTATTTTTAAAATTTTATTTTCATTTTATTTTTATACAGATTTGCTTTTAACATTTTTAAGCTTTAATGCACATTTTAAACATTTAAAAAAATATATTTTGGCGGAAAAATATTATTTTTAAGAACAAGTATTTGCATCAAGTGTTGGAATCGATTGTCTAAAATCGACTAAATTTTTTTCTCTATCAATGGTTTAACGTTGTATTTATAGTAATTAAATGTGCTAAAGTCCCAAAACTTATTTAACAAATTGTGAAAAACAATCTGCTGTAGGCTTGTCCCTATCCGGATTTCATTCCTGCACAAGGAAATCTTCAGAGGACGTTGTTATTAGAATTTCTAGAGATATTTGTTATGTTAAATCACAAACTCAATGAGATTTTTTTGTCCTCGTCTAAGAGCGTGATTCAAAATTTAAAATATCAAAGAAAAAACAAAAACAAGAACAAAATATTATCACAATTGTCTATGTCACCTTCCAAATACTACTCTGTTTTGTGTGTTTTTTCTGTTGTGTTTTCAGTATTTTAGTTTAAATTAAATATTTGCTTGTATACGAGTATCATTATTAAGAAGTGATTTTCGCCTATATTGTGAATTATTTTATAAGAATAAACCCTATACGAGAAACCCTTTATTTTTACTTTGTTTTTAAAATTTTTTTTATTTTTACTTTGAAAGTTTAGGGATTTCAAAATGATAACTTTTTTTAATAATTCTACCGTTATTGTTTTGCCATTGTATGAGCAATAAACTCATATAATACATTTTTTCTTTATCCCAGTAAAATAGTAAAATCCAAATAACTGGTTGCAGAACAGCTTATACTGTATTGTAAGAGGTTCTAATTTCAGTTCTGCAACTGGTTCTTTTTATATGGAGTTTGTCCTATTTGCAACAGGTTCTTTACCTCCAAACTAGAACTGGATGCTTTGGAACCGGTTCTAGAACCAGTTATAGAACTGGTTCTGGGACAGTGAAACCTTACCTTTTGACTCCCAGTAACTTGTTCTAGAACCGGTTCCATGTAACCGGTGGTAAAAGAAGCTGTTCTAGAACAGATTATGAGGTAATCTGTTCTAAAAAATTTTGCTGGGCAGTTATGGAACTGGTTCGAATCCTTGGAACCTGTTCTAGAACCGGTTCCATGTCACCGGTGGTAAAAGAAGTGGTTCTAGAACAGGTTCAGAGGTAATCTGTTCTAAAAAATGTTGCTGGGTATGAATCATACGTCGTGTAGTTCATATTTAACATTTTAGCATTATGTTTTTAGAATAACTGGTTATAACTTTGGTATTTATCCATAGATTTTCTTAAAATATATCTTGATTTGTCTCGTAAGAATTTAAGCTTTATGCTAAATTTAAAATTAGCTGAGTTAATTGGAACGATTTTTTTAATAACGGACATTACAAGTTTAACAAATATGTATTCATTCATGTATCTAAAATGTTTTAAAACAATTACTTAAAATTATAACGCATTTGTTAACTTTATTCCAACCAACAACAAAATCGTTTACATATAAAAACATAGACCCAAATAATCCAAAAAAAAATGGAAGAAAAAAACACAAAAATCAGCTGAAGTTGCAGTTGCAGTTGCAGTTTTTGCGGTCAAATGAACTCTGGCAACCAACTACTATTAGATAGATACTTGACTTGATGATGACTAGGATAATTTGCTTAGGCATGTGGTTGTAATAAGAACGAAAAAAAAATCAGCGTATAAAATCCCATAAAAAACTATGAGGAACTAACTACATGCTACTATTAGCCCGGTCAATATGGCTTTACAAAAAAAAACGAATAAGTAAACTCTTTTAAATGCGTTTAGACGAGAAAAATTATGTTAGTTTAGTACAGTTCTCAAATTTAGAGTTTTTTTTTTAACTTCAACCGCTTTTTTTTTTGCCAACATTTTGTGTGTATTTGACCACAGCAGCACCCAAAAAAACGTGATATGCAAAAGCAAAAGTCCCATAAAACTCCTTTTAACCATACCCAGCAAAATAAGAGCTGAGGAAGAAGTAGTAAAAACACCACATCTACTGAGTCGGATGTGGTGCAAATTTAGGTGAATCATTAATGATTTTAACATTGTCGTGTCATTGGGCGGATGGAGTGAATATATAACTTCTTTAATAGCATTTTAAACAGTGCATGGATGCTATTTTTCAATAGTTCATGGAAGGTCTTTTTCAAATATATATTAACATTTTTATTTAATAAAAATGTGCAGCATACTTTAGGGACGTAACTTTAAATATTAAAAAAAAAATCTTTTGGTGCCAGCGAGTATTGAACACACGAATCAGAGTTACGATCTGCTGTATTAAAGTAGACCGCGCTACCATTTGCACCAAAGTTACTTATGCAGTACAACAAACTTAAAACGAACTTAAGCTGAAAATATTGATATATTTTTATGAAAACAAGAAAAATATGCTACACAAATATATAATAAAAAAGATAAAATAATGATTTTTAAAATATTTTTATTATTTGATTTCGTATCACTGAGATAGAAATTATTTTTAAAATATTTTTAAGTTTTGATGAGGTTAAAAAAAATATTAAGAAATAATAAAAATGCTCATTTAACATTTTTGAATTCATTGCAAATTTTAAAATATTTTTTTAATAATTAATTTGACGAGAAGTGTCTTTAATAAGATAATGACAATGAGAAAAAAAATATTGGAGAAGTAGTTTAACTACAGATCGGAAAAAGTGGCCTGCAATGAAACGATTGTGCCTTGGAACGTAAGATCTTTTAATGTTTCCCGTATTTTTTTCTAAAGATTTGAAGAAAGAGGTCGGTAAAAACTCTATAGGTAAATTAAAGTGATATATTTAAATTAAGTAAAAGGTTTTAATTAATTAATTTATTAATTAATTATTATTATTAATAAACTAGCTTTCAAAATTTGGCTTCGATATTTTTTGGTTTTGCTAATTTTTTGCGATCCGAAACAATAGAATTAAAAACTCAACTAGATTTTTGAAGCCAAAATTAAATTTTTTTACCTAATTTTTTTTTTTAATATTGCACACGTTTCAATTGAGGCACACCTGAAAAGTATATCTTGAAACAAATATGAAAAATTCGATAAAATAATTTTTAGCAGTGAAATACATCTTTGCATTTTCTTATCAACATAACAATTAAAAATATTAAACCTTACGTTTTTTATATTTTTAAATAAGTTTTACAAAAGGTTCCGTCGCAAAGACAAAAAATAGATTTTTATTTTATTATTTGTCTACTCTGGATAACAATTTTCTAAAAAAAAAATTCTTTATGATTAAAGTCAAGATGTTAATTATTTGGTAGTTTTTAAATTACTTAATTCTCTTAAAATACTCAGAAAAAACCAAATTAAATAAAAAATACTAAAAAAATTAATTAGAATTAAAAAAAAAAATAAAAAAAAAAAAATTATCTCCCCGGCCCGGAATTGAACTCGCAACCTTCTGATTGCAAATCCAACCACTTACCACCTCAATATCAATATAAAAAAAATATATATGAACTTATAAAAAAGTACTTCTTATGATGTTATTAATTTAGATACCAATTAATTTATATGGTGATGCAAATGCTGTTGAAAATAACTTTAATTTACCATTTTTGGCAGTTGTTAACAATAACTTCTATTAAAGTGAAAAATGTGCGTATGCTAATGCTTTGGAAGTCAAGTTAAAGAGGTTCTTAAAGCACTACTTCCACTTTATTTTGCTGGGTATAAATGACGACCTCTGTTTTCTATATTTTTTTTTGTTTTCTATTTTTTTTTTTTCTAACATTGAATATGAAGTTGATGATTTTAACTGCAGCGACGAAGCGCACTATGGATGATGGGTTTTTTGTAGTAGAAATTTCAGAAGTTGGTAGCATGTGGTTATTCAAAAACAGTAGCGTAGGAATTTAGCGAGTTATAAAATTTTTAGGTAGCGGAATTAAATCTCAATTTTGATTATTTAATAGGGGAATTTACACAGAAAAGTTAATGTACTAAAAATGAGATTAACTGCTTAATCGAGCACTAAACAAGTCGATTAAAACATTTTTTAATCTTTTTGATTAACAGTTAATCCAACTTTTTCTCTGCCTACTATTTCTAAAGAACTCTGAATTCATACTACTAATTCTCTGCAACTCTGTGTTTTGATATAATTTCGGTTAACAACGCTAAAAAACATACATACAAAATGTGATGAAAATTAACGTTAAGACGATGCCGCAAAAAAATGTTGGCGCTATTGGCAAAATATTTGCCAATAGCAAAACTTATGCCGGATAGCTATCGACGCCACTTTGGTATTTTAAGCTGACAAATTTAATCTTTAGTTAAACTTTTAGTTGTCAAAAAAATGCATATCGCTCATTTACTGGAAGACTGACATAACTCAAAAAACACGATTTTGCAGAAAACGAGTTTAAAGTTTTCAATCCATATCATATCACTCGACCCTTTCTCTATTTATTTGATCACGTTTTTTATAAATAGGGGGTTTTAATGTATTAGTGAGAGTTGTGTGCGAATTCGGTAATTATCGAGAGACCCGTGAGTAGCACAGGTTCTCTATGAAGTATATACTCTTTGCACCCACTTAAAAGAAAAAATAAAATATATTATCCTCTATCCCGAAAAGTATACATTATATTAATATAAAAGTTTTACACAATATAAAGCATGATATAACTAATAAATCTGCATCATTAACTCAAAAATCGCAGTTTTTGACTTATAACAGTCTTAAAGTAAATGAGCGACATGTTAACGTGGAAGATTAAAAAGATGGATTAACGCCAATCAAGTAGATTAATTTCGCTATCTAAACTCCCTATAACATTATTTTTGATTATTTAAAATTTCTTAAACTAAATCAATGCATTTTAATATAATAACTTTTAGGCTGACCAAAAGAATTATGACTAAAATCTTGCAACTGAAAAAGTTATCACAGAATGCACTTACTTGTATATGAGCTATTTAAAAATTTTCCGACAACTGTTGGAACTGACTTTTGATGGCACTTATTTCTCGATGTTTTTGAATTGAGAGAAACGATGGAAAGGGTTGGGTAAACTAAATTTCAAAACTATAACATACATATACTTAGAATACTACGTAGTTTAAACAAATGAAATATCACTTGTTAAAAGAACTACTTACATTTCAGTAAATTCTATTAATATTGTCATTTGTTTTTAACTGTTCAAAAAATGAACCACAATTACAGTAAAAATTAAACACATGTGAAGTATAAAATAAATAAACATTTATTTGTTTTATTTTTTTTAATGAAAAAAAAACTACTGTATAAAATGAATGTTAAATCATAATACAGTAATTTGATGTGGTTTGTTTTTTAAATGAACTATAAATGTAGTCAAAAATGAAATGTCTTCTACAAATGACTGTTTTTTTACTTAAAAATAAATATACTGTATTACAACTTAAACAAATACAAATATTTACAGCAGAAGTTCCCTGAGTGTAGTTTCACGCTGAAAAGTCTTCACCTAATGAATTGAAGTCGAAAAATTAAAAAAATTACTTCAAACTTACGAGAGTTTTTTCGTTCATTTAGATTTTTTTTCAGATAAAAACCAAATGAAATGATAAAAACCAAATGAAAATGGAGTTACTACTTTTGGGACAGACATTCACTTAAAAACTAATTTCTTTATCGCTGCTTGGTGAAAAGTTGTATGGTCTTTTACAAGTGAAACCAAAATTTTTAAACTTTCGCAGTTTTAACATATAGTTTTTATGCCGTTTAATGGAATTGAGCTTTGAGAAAATTGTGTAATTTTATGCAGTTTCTGGTATACCAAGATGATGTCGGCGCACCAATAATGGGATACGAACATAACAATTTTATAAGGAATTGGCGTAAATTTTTTAAAAATGTATGTTTTTGTGCCTGACATTAACAATTATTGCATAGCATATTAAGTGAACTGAGTTTCTTTGTAAAAAGAATCTCCGAATCAAAAGACGTTTAAAAATTTTAAACGCAAACGTTTTATGAATTTTGCGAAATTTAATTATTTTTCCAGCATTTTTTTTTTTATAAAAAAAACATGGCTTAAGAACATAGTTAGGTATCTAGAGTAAATCTTCACTACAGACTTAATTGATAAAGTGCAAAAAAAAAATAAGTTTTTTTCCTTCAGCTTCAGTTTTTTCCAAACCCATTTCGCTTTGTGACATCTTAAGCGATGTGTTAATTCCGCCAAAACGTACATCAAATAAAAGATTTTAATTAGATTAAAATAAAAATCGAAAAGTTATCAATAAATTTTATGGACTTGAAATTTTACCCAGCAAACAAAATATTAAATACCACACAAAGCATCCTTATATGAAATTTTTATTTTACTAATTTAAACATATTTAATATGATTTCCTGCAAATACGTAACCGTAAACCTAATTAAATATCATAAAACCCGCAAAAACTCAGTTTTTTCAAGTTTTAATATAAGACAATACATTTGTTGAGTGTTGTATATATTTTTTTGGTGTTGTAATATATATTCTGAAGTGTTGTAAATACAATGAAATCTATAAATTATTGCAATATTTTTTTATTCGATACAATGTCGCAACCGGCATAATTTTTGCGTCGTTAAAGATAAATGATTAACGCTAATGGACTCAGTATGCTTATACATCGGCTAACATATTAACAGAATGTAGTTCAAGTCATACAAAATTTTGTGATAGCAATTTCAATTACATTTGTAGTTGTTTCAAGTGTCATTATTAGTCCCGGTTCACACACGGCAATTTTACTTGCGCAATTTTTCTTCAATTCTCCTTTGAAATTGCTTTTGTGTTCACACAGGAAAAGTTTGTTTCAGCAATTTTCGTATATCAGTGTTGAAAATTGCGGATGACAAAACAAAACGGAATTGGAGTACGGGCAAGTCTGTACCCCCTTCCATTCTCTTTTCCTCCCTCTTCTATAAACTCAAGAATTGCGCAAGTAAAATTGCCGTGTGTGAACCGGGACTAAGTAGTTTCTATCTTAATAATTCCCTGAGTGAACACGTCAGAAAAATCAGCTGAATTTATCTTTCAATTATCTTAAAATATTTTAAATTAATTTCAAGAAATTTTTTACCAAACGTTAATTTTTTAATAAAAGGTACATTTTTTAATTAACGGTACATTGTTTAATAAAAGGAACTTTGTTAATTAAAGGTACTTTTTGAACAAAAGATTCTTTTTAACAAACGGTACTTTTTGAACAAAATGAACTTTTTTAATAAAATGTATTTTTTAATAAAAAAAATGTTTTTTTTAATAAAGTATGATACACACTATCAATATTACTGATACATTTTTTTTAATTCAACCAATCAGAACAAAGTATTTAAAAATAAAATATTCTGATAGGTTGATTTTTGATAGATGGATAAATAATATTGATCGTGTATACTTGCCTTAAGAGTTACTTTTTTATTAAAAGGTACTTTTTTGAATAAAAGATACTTGTTATTAATTAAAGGTACTTTTGTAAAATAAGAGGTACTTATTCAGAAAAATGTACTCTTTCATAAAAAGACTTTTTCGTAAAAAGTTGAGGCTCAAAATTCCTTTGGAGTTTGGTGAACTTTTCTGTTTTGTTCAGAATTTTTCGTTTCTTTTGAGCTTGGAAAAATTCTGTTTTATTATCTTACCCTTTTAACCTGACGTTTCTGTCTCATATTAAAGTTTGTTAGTTTTTTGTTATTCCTTACATCCAACCTTATGAATGGTTATAGTGATTCTGTAGTAAGTGAATTACCAGGTTGTTTTTTTTTATTTTTTGTTTCTTCTTTTTGGCTACGTACTGAATGTGTGTGGTCAATTTTAAATGTTGACTATTAGACCATATTGAGCTTTTTGACTTAAGTCCTGACTATTTTTTAGTGCCAGTTTTTTGGGGGGGTAACTATATATTCATTGTTGAATTGCGGGAGTTGTTAATGTTTTATATAAATGCCTGTTTGCTGGCCTGCCAGGCTGACTGACAAACTGGCTGGATAACTGTTTGACTAACTTTCTTCTACTTTGGGGAGTGGTTAAAGTAATGAATTTTCATTATGGTTTTTTGATTTTAAAAACATGGCCTAAAGACAAAAGAAAAAATTGCACAAAAAAAAAGAGTCATATAGATTACATACTTTGAACATTGTGATGCAGTCTATTAAATGTTACACTACTATTAACCACAATATAGCCTTTTATATGAGAAATTTCAAAAATGTTCGACACTTTGAGGTAAAATATTTTTTTGTTTTCTATGAATAAACTTTTGTGTATGTGTTAGCTAAAGCATGCTAAATACAGCCGCGTTACTAATTTATCTTTAACGGCGCTAAAACTATGGCGGTTTTAAGTTGAAAGCAAATTCAAAATATAAATATTACAGTTTTCGCTTGAATTTAATAAAAGTTACTTTAACTTATAGATCTCATTGTATTTATACACTCAAAAATTTTTTTTCTCATATACACTCACAAGAACTTTTCCATAAAAGTTCAACAGTTAGTTACAAATTTAATCGGTAAAGTTGTTTCAATGGAATATACAGTTAAATTACCAAAGAAATGTATTTTTTAGCTTTCTGTCTATTATTCAATAAACAAAATAAACAAAAAAAAACGGACTTTCAGCAATATTTAAAAAATTCAGTTAAAATTTTCTGTTTAAAACAAAAATATTAAGTATGGAAATTAACGAAAACAATCTATTGGTTTTATCGATTTTCTCAATTATTTTTTCAACAGTTGAAAATAAACTGAAAAATACAATGGTTTTAAACGAAAAGTAATTCGTCCTTTTTAACTGATTTTCAAGTCATTTAATGTCAGTAGTCTTTACGGAAAAAATATTGTGAATGTATTGGAACTTAAAAAGAAATACGCGATTATTTTGGAAAATACTAACTTTTTTGCCTACTTTATGATATTTAATTGGGTTTAGGGTTACTTATATGCAGGATATCATATTAAAAACCTTTAAATACGCAAAATTAAAATTGTTATATATGGATGTTTTTAGAAGTTATGAAAACTTCTTTTGCTCAATAAAATTTAAAGTCCTTAAAATTTGTTGATGACTTTTCGATTTTAGTATTAAGCTCATTACAATCTTTTAGTTGATTGAAAGAATGCATAAAAACGGATTTAAACCGTATTGTTTTCGAAAATCTTACTAAACAGTCCGTTAATGATCCGTTTACGCACAGGCTTGACGGATACGTGTTTACGTTAAAGATGATTCCGTACTTGTCGGAGAGTCCGTAAAAATGTTTCTTGTGAACTCTTGTAACTTTCGTGCAATTTTTTTAATTTTTCGACTATTAAATGTCCGTAAATTCTTTAAAAGACAGTTTTAATAGGTGTCGAAAATTTTTGATTTAGCTCATATATAGTCGTCGTAGAATAAATTGGTTGATGTTAAGTTTTGATGTTTGTTGGATTTTTTTTTTGTCTTCATCCTGATGTCATCATATGTGGTGTAGTGTAGTATGTACCTTGTCCAAAGAATTGTAATAACAACATGTTTGGTATCTTGATTATTGTTATTTAGAAGACAATTTCATATGAATTTCATTTACAATTTTTGACATAATAGTTTAAATACAAAACAAACATTTATAATAAAAACATTGTATTTTGTTGCAAAAAATAAAATCTACAAGATTTATATTTTACATGTTTGATTTTAATTGAATTTCAGTATTAATTTGCAATTGTGTTTGCATAAAGTCGGAATATTATTAGTTTTTTATTGAAAACGCATTGCGACAAAACATTAAATTCAATTTAAATCAACAAAAAAAAAGATCAAACTGCTACCAAGCATTTTGTAATCTACTTATGCCCTTCCTAATCTAACTTGTCAGAGTCATCATTACAACGTCATCGTTATTATTTGACAATTTTAATGTAATAAAATTTCCATTTAGACCTTACTGACCCAAATTTAGAATGGCCAATGCATATAAAATAATAACAACAACGACAGTAGTTTTTAACAATAACAAATGTACTGCAGATTTCTAAATCTGCAGGTGTATTTAAAATTGAACTTACAATCTGAAAAAATTTACTTTTTTAACAAAAGGTACTTTTTTACCACAGGTAGTTTTTTAACAAAAGGTACTTTTTTAATAAAAGTCACTTTTTTAACAATAGATACATTTTTAACAAAAGATACTTTTTTAACAGAAGGTACTTATTTAACACTTTTTTTAACACAAGCTACTTTTTTTAACAGAAGATACTATTTTCACAAAAGGTACTTTTTTGACAAAAATGTACTTTTTTGACAAAAAGTAAAATTTTATACAAAAAGTACCTTTTGAAACAGAATGTACTTTTAAACTATAAAATTATATTTTTTAATTAAATGGGATTTTTTCAATAAAAACTGTTACTTTTTAATAAAAAAAATCGTTTTTAATTAAAGGTTCTCTTTTATTAAAAATACATTTTTAATTAAAAGAAACTTTTTTGGATAAGAAGTACTCTTTTAATAAAAGGTACCTTCTTAAGATTTTTTTTAAATACAACAGGAAAAGTTTTTCGCATAAATTATGGATGATATTATCGCCTTGGAATATAAGACAATTTTTTTATTCAAACGTCATTAGGTTATACACTATTTACACAGAAATTTTAATAAAAGTGGGTTAAGGGCTTAATCAAACATGTTTATGTTAATCCAACTTAATCTGAATACTATTTATAAAAGACTCTGTATTCATACTATTTAGTAGTTGTATGCGACTCTGTTCTTTGATAGAATTTCGATTGGCAACACTAAAAAACGTATATACGAAGTAGCAAAAATATGCTCGCGCTCTTTACAAACATTTTTCTAACGCCGACATTTTCCTTATTCTTCTTATACTAGATTGCTATCGATGTCACCTTTGTATTTCTAACAGACAATATGAATCTTTTAGCTATCAAGTTAAATTTTAAACTGTCAAAAAATGCATATGTAAAGCTGCATTTACATTACGTTCGAAATCCGGTTTAAGCTAGATTTTGAAATCTAGTTCGTGTATCCTTTAAAATACTACCATATGATCAAAATAAAGTTTAAACTGAATTTCGACATTAAATGTAAATGCAGCTAATGGAGAAAGATTACAAATTTTATTGACTTTTATAAAGTAGATTAATTTCGCTGTCAAATATGCTATTAACTAAAGAAGGTTAAAAAAGACGATTAACTTTCATTAATTAGATTAATTTTGATGGTATATTACTTTTTTTTAGTATAAAAATAAATTTTTTTGTGTATTTTATTAAAAAAAAATCAAATAACAAATGAACGCTCGCTAATGTGGCCTTACATCTAGTTTTTGGGCTATATAAAAAACTATGTGGAATATACCAAATCCAATTAACTCTTTGGGTATTCTTTGGATATCTATAATTTTGTTACGGCAACTAATACTGAATTGCCAGTTAAAATTTAACAAACAGTTAAATTGAAAATTTATATGGGAAACAACAACAAATGTGTCAGTTAAAGTCTCAGTTAGTAGCTAACAGGATATTTTGAAAATGAGGCTAAAAGGTTTTATGAATTGCTTAAAGCTGCTGTAAAAAATAAGAAAATAAATCAACGACCCACTTTAGCGAACAAGCAAGGTGTAATTTGTCACCTTGCTTGTTCGCGAACATTATGAAAATTTAAGTTTTCAATTTATTTTCTTATTTATTATTTTTTATGGAATCAATAAGTTTAATTAAAATTGTGAATGAAATTCCTACCGTTTGCGTTGTAGTGTAATGGTTAGCGCGTTGGACTTTTACACAGAAGTTCCCGGGTTCGATCCCCGGTGCCGGCAACATCAAATTAATGTGTATGAGTTTTTTCTATCCCTCATACGTATCGCAACGTCCACCTTCGGTGTTCCCATAGCAATTAACCCCACCGAAGTAAAATAATGAATCAGGGCTATGAACCAAAAAGCTTCAATAAGTTCGCCAACTCTACATCAGGTGGCGAGCAACAACTGTTCTAAGATTTATTATCTCGCGCAATTACAGTGTTGCCATGTCTGAAGCCCTTCATCTTTCCCCACTTTTCAATCTCTATACTATCCCTTTCCAAAGAAAGCAACACACTAAAAATATAGGAAGTATTTCCTGAGTGTTGTCTCTCTTTTAAAAAAAAAAAAAAAAAAAAAAAAACACAATAAAACCAAGAAACACGTGTTCATTCAAGTCGAAATTTTTTTAAAATAGTGATACAGGAAATTAAACTTGATGACAGTTGACAGTTTTGACATGCAACAACAAATAAAAACCAAGTGGTCCACTTTATCTAACAACTCACATTAGCCAACATTCCCTTGTCTTAAACAATTATCAGATTTTGGCAAAAATATTAAAGGACTTTAGTGGTAGATTTAATCTACAAAAAAAAAAAAAAAACTTTTACTTAAATCAATTATAATAATTGTACATCAATTATATGTATATATTTTGATTAAACATTTTTTTTTACGAATATTTTCAAATTAATCCATTTTTACCAACGTACGGGTCTTTAAAGACACGTAAATTTTTAAGAATCTATAACTTCTGATAGGAAAGCGACATAATAACGGAATACAAATCATGAGAAAATTTGAAGTATTGGTATTATATTCGTATTTATAGTATTAAATTAAATATGATACAAGTTGAAATTAATTTTCAAGGAAACTACACTGTGGCTAATCCGCAGATTCTAATGAAACGTGGATATGTTGTTGAGGACAAAAAATATCAAATAATATCTTAAAAAATTATCAGATTTTGGAAATATTTTTTTGGGACTTTAGTGGTACATTAAATCTGCAAAGAGAAAATTTTTTAAAATATACTGAAAAAAAAATATCAATTATTATATCATATTTGAATTAACATCACATTTTTTGCAATAATTTCAAATTAAAGTAAATAAATAGGGGCAATTCACACGGTATCCATCCATATCTACTATTTCCCATTATTGGTGATACGAATTGTGAAATTATTGTAAATTCTCTTTTGAAAATTAAAAAATTATGGAAAATAGTAGATATGGGTGGATAGCATGTGAATCAAGCTTTAAAATAAACTTTTTAGTACTTAAATTTATATGTTCACATTTTTAACTCGATGACACAAATTTAGTTATTATAACACATATGTTTTATCTAAACTATCACAGGAAAACCTGTTGAACTTTAATTTATATTTATAAACAAAGATCTTTTTCATCTGTATGTATTTCTTATCTTTAAAAATTAATGAACATTACTAGTAAAAAACGTTGTCCCTGCTCAGGCGCCATTATTTTGAAGATTTTTAAAAAATTATCAAAAAGCTCATAAAATGTTTCCTGAATTTTAAATAGACATATCCGAACCTGAAAAAGAATTTAATCCAAATCGTTGTTAAAATTTTTTGATTAAACATTTCTCTAAATTCTAAAATTCTAAAACGTTCAATTATTTAAATAACTATAAGTACTATATGTATGTTTTGAATAGAAAATTGAAAACTCATTCTGTATGTTTTTTGTTATGTGGTGGTCAGAGATGTTGCATACATTTGAGGCATATTAGTTATCGTATTGTTTGACTTTACCATATACCTAAATATCTCATCAATTTGGGTTTTTTTTTCAATCTGACTGCTGAATGTGTGGTAATATGCTAATAACCTCGAAATGCTGTTTCATTTGATTATATGTCGAATTTAATTTATCTAATGTACATTTTAGCAAGTCAAGGCAAAATCGACCATACGAGATTCCGTATTTATAGTTACATTAGTTAAGTTTATTATGTTGTGATAGAAATCAGTCAGTTGGTCAAATTTTAACATTATGTATAATATTGCAACTACAATAATTTTTTTAAAATGCAGATTTTTAAAATCTTATTCAAAATGCATTAGAATTTAAATAAATTTTAATGCATTTATACTCGTATTAAGAAATTTACATTATTTTTGTTGTACTTAAAAGTTTTTTATAATATACAATTTATACAAAAAAAAGTTAATCTGCTGAAAATGGGTTTTGATATAATTTAATTGGCAACGCTAAAAAACATGTATACAAAGTCAGATAAAAATTAACATTAATAGGGAGTTTAGATTGAAAAGTTAATCTTGTAAAAAGTAGATTAACTGTCTAATTTCAGTAAAAACATATGCCGTTAATCCACTTTTTACTAGAATTACTTTTCAGTATTAACTCCCTTTTCAAGACGCTGTCGGCAAAAATGTTGCTAGCGCCGATATTTTCCTTGGTATTTTAAACTGACAAAGTTAATATTGTATCTATCTAGCTAAACTTTTAACGGCCAAAAATTGCAGATGTTATGCTATAAACACAAATACGACTGCAGCTACACGACTACAGCCTGTCAATAAAATACACACGTTTATATGAAAACGATTATTTTGGCACCAACACAGCAACACGGCTACCCGACTACTTTTGCCGCTGTAGTCAACTTAGGATAATTTCTATTTTTGTTGGCTACAAAACAATAATAGTGTTGACAATAAAACAAAATATGTAACAAATTAGTGCTTATAAATAATTTATTGTGTTAAACACAAAAAACGTCGCAACATTAAATGCTATAATTGCATTAATATTTAAGAGGGGTTAGATAAATTTATTTTTATGTTATAATAATGTATTACAAATAAGTAATTGTATTTTTAAGTCAACTTTATATACGTGTCTACAACCATGCATGTTGTTCTATTTTAATATAGCAAAAAAAAGATGTAATTGGCAGTACTGAAATAAAAATTCATTCGTATAAACACAGCTGTTTACTATGTTGCTGTTGTTTCCAAAATAATAAGTACACTCAAATAAAAAAGTTAGTAAAGACAGCAGAAAATTTTGCTCAGTCAGCAAAATTTTAGCCAGGAGGGTGCTTGCAAAAAAATTGCTAATGTCAGCAAAATCTTTTGCTTTTTTTAGTAGATTCAGCTAAAGTTTTGCTAACACTTAGTAGATTAGAAATTAAAAAAACCCTTGCTAAAAAGTAACAAAACTTTTGCTGAATATTAGTAGACTGAGAAAAAACTCAAAAAATTTGTAGAAAAATTATACTTCAGTTAATGTATTTGCTGAAAATCGTAAAACATATTTTTGTGATTCTGTTTAAAATAATTTACAATTCGTTACAAAATATAAAAATGTTCATACTCCCAAATTGACGATATGAATTAATGTAGTATCTAAAAACAATAGAAATCATTATATATAACATAAACGAAATTATCTTTGAACTACTTACATCAATTATTGTCTAAATGATGCTATATTTTAAAGGAACGCAAATGCCGCAGAGAATTAAATTATAGAAACGAAACGAAAAAATAACAAAATATAACATATACAACCATTTTTTGCAATAAGAAAAAGGAAACAGAAAAATCTACCTAAGATGTATGTCTTTGTCTTTCGCTTTAGTCTGTCTACTTATTGAATATTTGTTTGCAATTTGACCACACAAGATTATTAATATATATAAACATTTAGTTTACAAATACACATTTAATCTTTAATAAATTTAAATATTTTATTTTGTCTCTTATTTGATTAGTAGATTAATAGATTAAGTTGCTTTAATCCACAATTTTGTTTTATGTATGAAAAACAGATACAAAAATCTTCCATGGTTGATTTTTTTATATTATGTCTTACTAGAGCTGTACTTTCTGGTATAATTTTCCTCGTCACTACTACATCGTGACATGCCGCGACATCTAATTCATTCTGCGTATATCTTTCAGTCGGTTGTCGTTCACACTGTTGATGTGATAATCAACACAATTTTTTTAGCAAAATAAATTAGTAAAATATTAGTAAGACATTAGTTCAAAACAGTTAAGTGCTGAATAAGTATAACTAAAATATTAGTTTAAAACATAATTTTAGCAAAAAATTTGCTGAAAAATAGTATACCTGATTTACAAGATGTTTTACTAACTTTTCTACTAACTTATTTTTTTGAGTGTAGCTGACCACACGACGACGATTGCAGTGAACGGCATTTGTAGTCCTGTAGCCTGCTGTTATCTATGTGTTTATAGCATTAGTGAGGAATATTAAAAACGTGGATTAGCTTTCCCTATAAAGAAGCTTAATATTTACACTGAACAAAAACATTTTAATTAAGTATTAGTATATTTAGGTTTATAAATATAAGATAGAATTAAAAATGTTATATTAAACACATATTTAACTCTGAACTTTGCTTATTATTATTTTCAACAACTTTTGTTTTTTTTTTTTTATTCTGCCTATTCTGCCTACACAATTTATAATTCCTTAAATCATAAGCTTACCCCCAAAAAAAACATTAGAATTACATATAGATTACAAAAAAGCTGCTACAAAACGTTAAAAACCTGAAGCCAAAAAATCATTTAATATTTATTTTTCAAAATCATACATAGTAAAAATATTTGTCTAATTTTTTTCACTTTTAGTTTTCTTCTATGCTTTTTAAATCCAAAGTTAGTTAAAAAAAAAAAAAATCATATTTATTTTTTATTACAAAATTCCATAAAAAAATATGCACCTAATTTTTATAAAAAAAAAATAATATCTAATATTTTTTTATTTCAAGTATTTTTTTTTTTTTCATTTTATAAAAATAAATTTCTCAAATAAATTTAAAAATTTTTATAAAAAAAATCATTAAAAAAAACAAGAGGGGTGAAGTTTTTCATATTTAAACGTTGTGCAGTGTTAAATATTTTTTTTTATATAAATACTCGGCAAAAAAAAGTGCTTTTGGTGTTTTAAAAAAATAATTCTTATAAAAAATAAACAAATTTACACTACTATTATTATTATATTCTTTCTCTACATACATATTGTTGTTTTTTTACAATCTAAATGTGTGAAACGCTTTTACATAAATTTTAAATTATTTATGTAAATGTTACTATATTTATGTTATTTTTCTTTATTGATTTGATTTTTTCAATTATATTCGATGAATATTTTGAGTTTTTTTTTTTTAAACAGAAATTTTCTTTTTATGTGTGTCTGTGTATTTTAATATTAAATATGCGCATTTTTTATAATTTTTATAAATTCTTTTGTTTAATTATATCGATGTCTCTTTTAATACTTCTTCAATGTGTTGGTGTACAATTTTTTTTATAAAACAAAAATAAATCTAAATTTTATTCTCAAAATATTTAATAAATGTGTTTTTTCGTATAAATGTTGTAATTTGTTAACGTATATATTTTTTTCTTTTTTGTTACAAAAGAAAACTTTATAATTTTCACATCAAAATTTAAAAAAAATTAAAGAAATTAGCAAAACAAATTAAGTAATAATAATAATAATTTTTGTGGATATTTTAAATGCTTTGTTGGACAATCGTGCAAAATAAACTGTAGTTTAAAAATCAAAAGAACTCACAAATAAATGCTTGTATTTTAGAAAGAACGAATAAATAATTACAGTGTAAACAAAATTGAAACTTTTGAAATGACTAACCAAAACCGCGGGTGCGTAAACTTAATTTTGGGTTGTATAATCCTATGGTATACTCCGTTTTAATAAGCTAGGTCAATATAAAAAGATATTTAAATTTTATGTTTTCATTGACTCAAGTGATATTTTTAGTATATTTTATGTAAACGACATCAAAATCTATTTTGAAATTACTTTATTAATTGTTTATATGTCGGAACTCAAAGCTAACAAAGAGGCCGTCCATTTTGAGACGCTGTTTTCTATTGAAATTAGAAGATTCGAACCATATGACACTGAACTAACAGATGTCAGTGTAAGTTAAAGGTTATTACCCTAACATTTGGGATTATATATAAATGAATTGTATCATCCTTAAAATGAACGGCCATCATTGTTAGATTTAAGTTTTGACAAATAATCAATAAATAAAGAAAATTAAAATGAAGATTTTGATGGCTTTTACTTAAGAACTTGAAATATCTTTTTTTGATCTAACCTATTAAAACGAAGTATACCTACGCCCCAAAATTAACTTTAAGTGTCCCGGGGTTTTGGTGTGTCGTTTTCATATACATACCGTGTTATCATCAATTAGTCCCTGCTCAGGCGCCATTTTGACAAGATCTTATTAATCGTTTATTTTTGGTTAAACAAAGTATACAAAACGATATATCATCGAATCAATCATATATCAGTGCGGTTTTTATAAATGCATTAAAATATTGAAAAAGTCAGAATATAAAAAGTTTTAGAGGGACAAAAATTGAAAATACAAATCTATTTTTTATTTTTTTATAAAATAAGATCGATATCCAAAAGCTTTTCAAAAAAACTAAATTAAATAAAAAAAATAATTTTTTATGTTTTAATGTCCTCACACGTGCTCGAACCTGGACTCCAGGTTGCGCTCTACCATCTGAGTTATCTCGACATGTTATACTTCATATATAAAAACATAAATGACTTGCTTGCACAAAATCGCATTACTTTCCAGCTTACAAAAAAATTAATAATAAATAGTGATATATGTACTTACTGGAGTTGAAAAAATAATGTGCTAAAAATAGATTTTCAAAAAATTTTGAGATCATATTTAAAATAATGATAAATATGAGTACTTATTTGTAACGCATTATTTTTTGTATTCAAATAATGGGAAAATTAACTAGTTATTATTAACGTCATGATATTTGTGTAAAGTAATGCAGAGAGTAAGCTGGTCTCATTATTGGAAGTGAGAAAAGTAATGACATATCATTACCGTTTTTACAGTGGGAAAATTAAAAAACTTTAAACTTTGACAAGACAAGACAAAACAATACAATACAATACAATTACGCAATTCTCGGTTTGCATCCTGTCCTATTTTCCCCATTTTTGGAAGTTAAGTAATCGAGGTAACGTTTTATATAGAAAAATTAATGTAGGGACAAGTGTGTTAACTGTAGTGACAAGTGTGTTAATCGATTACTTTGTGTTTTCATATAACGACGATTGGCAACACTAAAAACATGCAATCAAAGGCAGATAAAAATTAATGTTAAGACTAGGTCGCAAAACATTGCTAGTACTGGCAACAACATTTTTGCTGAAGCCATTTTTTCCTTGATATCTTTTTTTCCTTGATATTCTCATGACGGGTCGTTATCGGATAATCTTTATTATGTCAAAACATGCTGTCAAACAATGCAAAGTAATAGGGAATTTACACAGAAAAGTTAATCTACTAAAAATAGGATTAACATCTTAATCAAGCACTAAACAAGTCGATTAAACAATTTTTTAAACTTCTTGATTAACAGTTAATCCAACTTTTTATCTGACTACTATTTCCAAACGACTCAGTATTTACACTACAAATTGTGTGCAACTCTATGTTTTTATTTAATTTCGGTTGGCAACGCTAAAATACTCACATACAAGATCAGGTGAAAATTAACGTTAAGAAGATACCGCAAAAAAATTTTGGCGCCGACGACAAAGTAGTTGCTAACGCTGTCACTTTCCTTGTTGCTTTGAATACGACTTGGTATTTTAAACTGACAAAGTGAATCTTTTAGCTGTCAAGTTAAACTTTTAACTGTCAAAAAATGCATATGTAAACAAGAAAGATAAAAAAGGTAGATTGACGTCAATCAAGTAGATTAATTACACTGTCTATAAGCGAGGTAAAGCTTAAAAATGGATTAGGTTTAATCAAGTACCTTAATTACGCTGTTTAAATAATACCCAATTTACACAGAAAAGTTAATCTAATAAAAAGTGGATTAAAAGCTTAATCAAGCACTAACAAGTCGATAAACCATATTTAAATATTGTTACTTAAAGGTTACTCAAATATTTAATCTGGTTACTATTTTCAAACGACCCTGTATTCGTACTACTAATTAAAGGCCACTCTGTGTTTCATAACGAAGTTTTTCAACACTAAAAGACACATATAGACAAAGTAAGATAAAGATTAACGTCAAGACGCTGCCGCAAAAATAGTTGGACGCTGTTGACAAATCTTTTTGTCTGATCGCTATTAGTGACACCATATTTTGTATGTGTTGTTGTTGCATCGGCTTAGTATTTAATTAATTCAACACATTTTCACTCACAATTTTTGAACTGATGGTCCGATTTTGAACATTTTTTGCTGCACAGGATAATAACAAATAATCTGGCTTAATATGATCAATCTCTCTTGTGTCTACTAGGCGTGTTTGCAGTTTACAGAATACATTTTAGAGCGCCATAAAGTTGAAAAGCCGTTGGGGCTTTAAACTTAGACTAACGAAGTTTTTAAATGGAATACTGCTTCTGAAGTTTGGTTATTTTATTTTATTATGATTAAGGCCAAAATTCGAAATTATCATCTCGTTTCGAATTTTGGTTCCGAGAAATTTTTGTTAATAGACTTGGAAATAGCAGACAAAATTAGTTAACTGTTAAACTAAACCAGTTTAACTGACATCCCAAAAACTCGGCCTTAGGATACTTTTACTTCGCCTTGATTCGGGCTAAAGTCTTGTTTCATTTCTTTAGAGTTCGTTTATTCAATCCAGCTCGTTCAAAAAATTTTGAGACCATATAGTTTAGTCAATCTGTTCATTTATGGGCTTATTTTATCCTATAGCCCAAAGAATGCCGAGAGCGAGTCGTATAATAATATAAAATTAATGTACAGGTATTTTTTAAGTACCTCTCGGTGAAATAAACATCATGTGACTAACCATGTTCAGAATAGGGAAAAGTTTAATTTTTCGATGTGAAAAGTTTTCACCTAGTTATATGTAGGTCAGGGTATTTTAATGCATTAATTGAAACAATAGCATATGTTGTTAGCAGCCAAGTGTTGTTGTTCTTTTTCGGAGTCCGCAATATTAATATTAGAAAAATATATCAATATTTTTAGAATTTTATTATATACAAGTGATATGTTAAAAATCGATTTCCATAGATTTCTAACAAAACTTTTTTAGTAGAAATCAAACAATTTTGGTTTAAAATATTGAGTTTTTCCCCGCAATCAATTTATTGATGTGTCCAGTATAAATAAAGATTTTATGTGTCTAAATTTTTAAGCAAATTTAAGTTTTGAAAGAACAAATCCAAAAAACAAAGTTTTTTTATGTATAGTTTAACTAGTGCGCCCCTGCGTAAGATTTTGAAATCCCAAATTTAACCCTTCAAGCTATTTACGTGCCTACCCCTGTTATATGTATAAGTTCGGTTGGCAATTCTAAAAAAACGTATATATTAACGGAAAAAATTAACGTTAAGAGGCAGCTCAAAAAAATGTTGGCGCTGTTGACAAACATTTTTGCTAACACTGACATTTTCCATGTTCCTCTTATGCCGAATCACTATCGGCGCCACCTTGGTATTTTAAACTGGAAAAGTTGATCTTTTAGCTGTCAGGTTAAACTTTTAACTATCACAAAATGCATTTGTAAACGAGGAAGATTGAAAAGGTGGATTAGCTTTAATCGAGAAGATTCATTTCGCAGTCTAAACTCCAAATAACAAAATATTTAAGCCTTAAACAAAATTGCAATTCGCACATAATATAAAATCATATTGATAAAATGTGTTACACTGACTTATGTTAGCCGATTTTAGTTGGATTTGGTCCATGTTTAGTTTAAAATGAGTTACCTTGTTTACCCAGTCCGGTTAAGGGTATATTAAGGTACCCATACACTTTTATTGCAAATACGAGTATTATTGCCAGTATTATTGTAATTTTTCCCGGCACAGTGCAATAAGATGTACAATACTTTTGCACAAAATATGGAACCACTCTTTTGTTATATTGTGAAGGGATATAAAAATTGCACAATGTGGTAAAAAAACTATAAAATACTTTACACATTTCTTGGTACCGCAATAAGAATCAAAACCTTTTTGGTTTTTTCCAACTTTCCAATATTATATACAAAGGTAATATTTTGCACAATAGCAAAAGTTGCACAAGAATATTGTATAGTGTATGGGTACCTTTATAATCGATTTTGATTAATTTTATACTCAATTTACACAAAAAAGAAAATCTAGTAAAAACTGGATTAAATGCTTAAACAAGCACAAAACAAGCCGATTAAATAACATTTCAATTAACAGTTAATTCAACTTTTTTTCTGGTGTTTGCTAATTTGTGTTTTCATATAACGATAGTTGGCAACACTAAAAAACATACCTTCAAAGTCACATAAAAAGCAGCGTTAAGAAGTCGCCGCAAAACTATTTTGTCACTGTGGACAAAATGTTTGCTAATGCCGATATTTTCCATATTCCTTCTATGCCGCATCAATCTCGTCGACACCTTAGTATTTTAAACCGACAAAGTTAATTTTTTTCCGTGTAGTTAATCTTTTAACTGTCGAGAAACGATGAAGAATAAAAAGTAAATTAATAAGATTAAATTCATACATTTAATTGTGTGCAACTCTGTGTTTTGATTAGACGAATATTTGCAACACTGAGATCAAAATTAACATTTAGACGCTAACGCAAACGAATGTTGGTGCTGTTGACAAAATTAGTGCTACCATTTTAATTTTATGACAGATCGCTATCGGCACCACCTTGGTGTTTTTAATCTTTTAGATGTCAAGTTAAACCTTTTACTGTCAAAAAAATGCATATGTAAACGAGGAGGATTAATAAAATGAATTAGATTTAATCAAATTTAGCCGACATTGTTATTTAATTCAATATAAAAAAAAAAAAAATCTAAAATATCCACAAAAATTATATATTTATTATACAGAAACAACACAAATCTTAAATTGACACCATTTTAAAACAAAATTACGAAATCTTAAAATTAATATTTTAATTATGCAAAATAAGAACAAAACAAATCTGCGCAAAAAGTTATGATTTTCATTCTATACAAAATAAAAATTATTGTCAAGAAGTTGATCTACGTTTTTTGGAAATGGCTACAGCTATCTAATTTTTTAATGTTTTTAATTATTATTATTTTAAAATTTTAACTAAATGTTATTTAAACTTTTAAAAATTAATAAGCAATAAAAAACTCAAATAATAGAAACTATAAAATAAACAAAATAAGGAAAAAGAGTGACAAAAAGTAATTTATTAATGGATTGATAAAAATCATAAATAAATTGCTTTAATTATAATTTTTATAAAAAAACGCAGTGGAAAAACTTCTTGAAAATATTTAT
The DNA here is from genome assembly GCA_021234595.1 of Delia radicum. Taxonomy (NCBI): domain Eukaryota; kingdom Metazoa; phylum Arthropoda; class Insecta; order Diptera; family Anthomyiidae; genus Delia; species Delia radicum. The sequence continues at coordinate 172,481,190 of CM037852.1, forward strand.
TAAAAAAATTTAAAGAAACTATTATTTTGAAATAAATTTCATTGGCTCATAATCTTTTTTTATAAATAAATTTTGTTACAAAAATTTAAAATATTATTCTGGAACAAAAAAAAATTTATTAAAACTAAATTTAAGTTTTAAATTTATATCCATAATTATGGTTATAAACAAAAACAGTTACAAAAATTTGGAACACTTCAAAATTGGCAAAAAAAAAAATTTATAACAATAAACACCTTTTTTCAAAATTTTTTATAAAAAAAAAAACAAAATCAAACGCTCTTTTTTCACCATTTGTTTGTATTTGTTATGTTTTATTAAAACAAAAAATATTTTTGAAAAAAATGTAAACGTTTAAAAACGCGTTTTTTAAAATAACCCGTATTAAAAAAAAATGTTTACAAAACAAGTGCGTGATTTTTTTTTTTTAACCGCAGTTTTTAAACACAAAACACGTTTCTAACGGCGCCCAAACAAAAATCGAAATTCAACTTCTTGCAAAACATAAAAAAATAATAATTTAAAATATTAATTTTATTAACTAAAAACAAAAAACAACGTTTGAGAAAAACTATTTTGGAATTAAATTACAATAAAATATATAAAACAGCATCACCAACGTTCTATATGAAAAAAAAACGCTAAAAGCCCCTCTTGTTTTTGGCATCTTAAAAAAAAGAAATTAATTCTTTTTATTATTTAATGATTGAATAAAATAAAAAAAAACTATATTTTTGCAGTAATAATGATTGGTCTTAATGACGAAAGAACTAATTAAATTTTAAAGAAAAATAAATATTTTCAATTCCTATTTTTCTATATTTTTTATGATTTTTTTCTTCGCAAAATGTATTTTTTTAAGTAAAAACTATAATTATAAAATAAATTGAATTTATAATTTTTCTCTCAGTTTTTGTTTTCTATTTTCTACTCTTTTTTAAAAAAATATATTTTTTTTTATAAATTAAATGAAAAAATTACGATTTTATTTTTTTTTTATTAAAAATCGTTTTTAAAACGACAAAGAAAACGAAGAAAAAGCAAAAATTTAATTCAAATCTTGAAAATTTTTGAAATTCAAAAATAAAAAAAAAAACAAATTTGAAGATGATGAAGAAAAGAAGTTGATGTTGGATTTTTGTTTGGTGTTGTTGCAGGAAACGTCTGATTCGCCTCACGGCTTAGGCGGGTATTGCCAATGCGGGCGGCGGTAGTGGGCCTGGTAGTGGTGGTGGCGGTGCAGCCTCCTCCACGACTGGTAACACTGCCTCCAGCTATGTCCATGAACATCCACAAACGCCACCACCTTATACCTGCGTTTACTGTGGTGCGGGTTTTCCCAACCAAAGTAAATTAACGCGCCATATTCTCTCGCACTCACTCAAAACACTGGAATATCGTGAAACCGCCACTCATGCTCTATTACACCCGCACCTGTTGGCCCATGATCTTAATATGTCACCCTTAGCGTATCAAATGAATGCGGCCATGGCTGCTAGTGCTGGTGGTGATCCTCAAGAACAGGCAGCTGCCGTGGCTGCTGCCGTAGCCATGGATATGGATTTTGCGGCCGCCATAGCGGCTGCGGGTGGCTGTGCTTTTCCCTCACTCACTGGCTGTACAACACGTGGTCTTGATCTCGATGGCAGTGGTGGTGGCGGAGGTGGTTCATCTAGACGAGATGCAAGTGGTAATACATCGGCTTCCGGTAATGGTGGTTGTCCTAGCAGCAGTTTATCTTTATTAAGTGGCGCTGGTTCGTCAACATCTGCCGCCGCTGCTGCGGCAGCTGCTGCAGCAGCCAGCTCTTCAGCATCCTCCCTCTTAGCATCATCAGCAGCGGCGGCGGCAGCAGCTGCATCGTCCAATGACCCGAATAGTGTTGTTTTGTGTAAGTTCTGTGGTAAAAGTTTTCCCGATGTTACCTCACTTATCACACATTTGCCGATACATACAGGTGATCGACCGTTCAAGTGTGAATTTTGTGGTAAAGCTTTTAAATTGCGTCATCACATGAAAGATCATTGTCGTGTACATACAGGTAAGCAATAAAAATATTTTATTTAATTAAAGAAAAAGTAACAAAGTTTTTAAAAGAAAGATGTAAAACTAATTGGAAATATTATTGAGAATAAAAATTTATTTTTGATGTTTGACATTTAAAGTCGAGAAATGTACAACAGTTATAACATAAAATAATGCATACTAGAGTTGGCAACGCGATTTGTGTTGCTTATGCTTAGTTTAAAATTAAACCGTTGTCAGTTAAGCTTGTATGACTGCTGCTTGTTTGCAACAAATATACGTGAGTTTTTCTATAAAATGTTTTCAAAAACAAAACGGAATGTCAAAGTTGCTGCAAAAAAGCAGGTGTCATGCAGGCTTTAACAACATTACTACACCAAATTTTTTATAATCAATCTTTTCGTAGAAATTGTGGAAAAACTTAAAGAAATTTCTTTGATATTTAATTCGGTTAATCGATTAACCGATTCCTCGATTAATCGATTACAATCAATCTTTTCGTAGAAATTGTGGAAAAACTTAGACATTTCTTTGATATTCAAATAAATGTATTAACTCCTTATGAACTAACTAGTGTTTCCAATTCGGTTAATCGATTAACCGATGCCCCGATTAATAACCTATATTTCGGTTAATGTCGATACAAATAATTGAAAACTCGAATAATTATTCAAAACGAATAGTCTGTTAAATTAGTTCGATTAACCGGTTAAATTTTGTATATGGATTTTTTCCTTACTTACTAATTTTCTTAACCTTGGATAGAAAAACAATAAAAAAAAAGCTTAAATGTCATCAAAATTGTTTAAAATCGATTGAAAGCGAGTTTTAAGCCACTAGATAACTTTTTTTAAGCAGCTAAAATTAAGTGCTGTAGAAAACTAGATTGAAAATGTGTAAATTCTTCTATTAAAACCGCAAACCGCTAAAGCGTGAAACTTGAAATTTGGACTTCCTAGTCTCACGTCGACATCCGCTTAAACGGGATTTTTTTGAAATTGAAACAGGAACTGGAAAAAAGAGAAAGTCTCTCCCTTGACGTTCTGCCCAAAACCTACTGGCTAGAAATTGGAAATTTAGATAAATATTCCCTGTTGCATTAAAGCCCACCATTTTAAAAACTTCAATAATAATGTGGTTTAAATGGAGTGGATATGGAAAAATGTTCCCCTTAATCAAACAGTCTAAATCGCTGGACCTATGATCTTTAAGTTGGCATCCAGAGGGGGAGGTTTTTTTCAAATTGTTACGTTAAGGTGCAAAAAGAGTAAGGTCTCTCCATACAAACAGACTGAAAATTAAATTGGGAGTTTCTTGAAATATGGGCTGATTCGCTGAGGATATTCTTCTGCAGTTTTGATAAAATCTTATTCAAAAGAGAACGAATTCCGCCTTTAACGACATATGCACAGCCTTTAAGTAGAAATCTAAACCTTTAAATTGAAATGTCCGCTACATGAGCCTAAATAAATTTATTAAAAGAGAAAATACGTTACGGTCTAAATCCAGTTTAAACTACACCTTTTACAATTGTAATTCAAAACATATCAATTGAAATTCAAAATTTCCATTTGAAATTCAAAAACTCCATTTAAAATTCAAAAATTCCATTTGAAATTCAAAAAACATCAATTAAAATTCAAAATTTCTATTTGAAATTCAAAAAATATCAATTGAAATTCAAAATTTCCATTTGAAATTCAAAAAATATCAATTGAAATTCAAAATACATCAATTGAAATTCAAAATACATCAATTGAAATTCAAAAATTTCTATTTGAAATTCAAAAGTTTCTATTTGAAATTCAAAAGTTTCTATTTGAAATTCAAAAATTATTCCATTTGAAATTCAAAACATATCAATTGAAATTCAAAAGTTTCTATTTGAAATTCAAAAGTTTCCATTTGAAATTCAAAAATTTCCATTTGAAATTCAAAAGTTTCTATTTGAAATTCAAAAATTTCCATTTGAAATTCAAAAAATTCCAATTGAAATTCAAAAAATATTCCATTTGAAATTCAAAAAATTTCAATTGAAATTCAAAATACATCAATTGAAATTCAAAAAATATCAATTGAAATTCAAAAAATATCAATTGAAATTCAAAACACATCAATTGAAATTCAAAATATGTCAATTGAAATTCAAAAAGTTCCATTTGAAATTCAAAAAATTCTAATTGAAATTCAAAAAATATTCCATTTGAAATTCAAAAAAATTCCAATTGAAATTCAAAAAATGTAAACAAATCGATTTAAGAAATTAATACATTAGGCCAACACTTTTTTTGAGTATGTTGGCTTGTCATGGGTGATAAAAACATTATTAAAACTTTTAATGCATTTATTGTAGGAGAGTATACAAGATTTTGTTCGAAAATATTTGTAATAACCTGTCATAAAGCCATAAAATATTTATGCATGCAACTATTGATGTATAAACTAGTGACGTTCAGAGTAAGTGTTTGGATGGATTACTCATATTTTTTTAATCGATTACTTTTAAAACATATAATTTTATATTTAGTTCTAATTGTTATTAACACTAAATATTTATTTTAAGTACTTTAAATAAATAAATAAATTAATAAATGGATTAAAAGTTTTCATAATGTTTTTATCACCCATGATAAACCAAAATACTTAAAAAAGTGTTGGCCTAATGTTTACATTTTGATTTGTTTACATTTTTTGAATTTCAATTGGAATTCTTTGAATTTCAAATGGAATTCTTTTTGAATTTCAATTAGAATTTTTTGAATTTCAAATGGAAATTTTTTAATTTCAATTGACATTATTTGAATTTCAATTGATGTGTTTTGAATTTCAATTGATATTTTTTGAATTTCAATTGATATTTTTTGAATTTCAATTGATGTATTTTGAATTTCAATTGGAATTTTTTGAATTTCAAATGGAATATTTTTTGAATTTCAATTGGAATTTTTTGAATTTCAAATGGAAATTTTTGAATTTCAAATAGAAATTTTTGAATTTCAAATGGAAACTTTTGAATTTCAAATGGAAATTTTTGAATTTCAATTGATATGTTTTGAAATCCAAATGGAATAATTTTTGAATTTCAAATAGAAACTTTTGAATTTCAAATAGAAATTTTTGAATTTCAATTGATGTATTTTGAATTTCAATTGATGTATTTGAATTTCAATTGATGTATTTTGAATTTCAATTGATATTTTTTGAATTTCAAATGGAAATTTTGAATTTCAATAGATATTTTTTGAATTACAAATGGAATTTTTGAATTTCAATTGATATTTTTTGAATTTCAAATGGAAATTTTGAATTTCAAATGGAAATTTTGAATTTCAATTGATATTTTTTGAATTACAGTTGTAAAAGGTGTAGATTTCGAAATCTATTTAGTGCATCATTTTATTTTCTACCATATGATCGAACTTTAGAATAAATTAGATGTCGATGCAGATATTACGGTATTTAAAATTGCGGTAACCAAGTATCGGGTTTTAAGCTAATCAATATATCAAATATGTCATGTTCGATCAAATATTTTTTATGTATTCACATTTGTATATTAAGTTCTTGTTGGTTTGAGTTCAAATGACTATTTAACTTAATTAATGGGGTATCTCGATATTCTTTATCATTCGGCTTTTCGCCAAGATCTTTTTAAATCTGTTTTTTAAATTTGAAAAAAATTCAAAATTCAGAAAAATAAATTCAAAATTCAAAATTCAGAAAAATAAACTGCCAACCGAATTGAAAAGTGTATATTTGGGGCTATAACCAATCAATTCGGTGAGCACAACTATATTCAAATATGTTTTCTGATGTTGCAACTTGTATTGACCGAATTTTGTTGTGAAAACCAATATTCAGTTGTATCACACGATTTCAGTCGTAGTAACTGGATATCGGTTAGGTCTGTGTGACACCTGCTAAAATGGATTAAAAAACAAAACGGAAAAGTAAAGTTTGTGCAAAAAAGCAGGTGACATACCGGCTTTAGAAAATGACAAAATGTTTCTCTGTGTGTATTAGAAACACATTACCACTCGCTAATAAAGGGTCCGCCAAACAACTTTTTTTTTTTGAAAATGCTATAAAAAAAACTACTGAATATTTTCTCAAATTTCTTTTTTTGTTTGAAAGTACAATCCTTCCGGTTAATAATGGAAAATAATTTCATTCAAATGGCTGCCTCGGCTGGCCATGCAGTAGCCTACACGATCGGTCCAATTTTTAAGCACATTATCGATTGTGTGCAGCTGTATTTCACCAATGGCTTCACGAATATTGTCCTTTAAAGCGTCAATTGTCTGTGGCTTGTTGGCGTAGCACTTATCTTTGACGGCACCCCACAAATAATAGTCCAACGGTGTCAAATCGCAGCTCCGAGGTGGCCAAACGACATCAGCTCTGCGACTGATAATGCGATCTTCAAAAACAGGGCGCAAAACATCGAGTGTAGCTTTGGCTGTGTGGCACGTAGCGCCGTCCTGTTGAAACCAAATGTTGCCAATATCCTCCTCTTCAATTTTTGTGAACAAAAATTCGTTCAAAATGCCCGATAACGATCGCCATTGACTGTAACGGCCACCATTGATGGCGCTTCACGCACACTTTCTGCCACAGCAGCAATATCCTCGGGTGTACGCACTGTTTTTGGCTTTTCACGCTTTGGTTTATCGATGAGGATGCCAGTTTCTTTCACTTTTTTCACAACATAACGAACATACGGAGCTGACGGTGCTTGTCTTCTTCCAAAATCCGTACGCAATTTTCGCACATATTCTGCAACATTACCATGATTTTCAAAGTAATGTCGCAATATTTCCCAGCGTTGTTCAAGCGTATACACAACCATATTCGTTCAGCGGAAGGATAAAACTAATTATCTGTCAAATCAGACATGAGCTAAGTGTTACCATTCACGAAATAAGCACTAGTTGAAAAAAAAACGTTAGATGGCGGACCCTTTACTTTGGTTTCTCTTGAAGTTCTACTCTCCTGTACTATTCGATACTACTTTGATTTTTCTTATTGATTAACACTCGTTGGGTCCAACAAAGACATGTAACGTCCAAGATAAACCAAATTCCCTCAAGTGGGTGGTGATGCCAACTAAAAGTGGCATCAAAAGTAACGAGTAGTAACACCTATTTTAGTTTCTCTAGTCAATTAACATTCTTCGGGTCCAACAAATACATGAAATGTCCAAGATAAACCAAAGTCGCGAAAATCGGGTGTGTTACCTTTATTTTTAAGTGAACAGTCATTTGTATAAGAAATTTAATTTAATGACTACATTTGTAGTTCATTAAAAAAAAAAAAAAAGAAACCACATCAATGTATTATCATTTTACATTCATTTTATACAGCAGTTTTTTTATTTAAAAAAAAAAGAAAACATATAAATGTTTGTTTAGTTTTTACTACAATTGTGGGTCATTTTTTGAAAAAATGCAAGTCGTCCTTTTTTGAAGTGAAATTTAATTTGTTTTTAATTACATTTACAGTGGGATTTACCTACATAATATTCTAAGTGTTTACATTTAAAAATATAACCTGTAGTAACACATTTTCCCTAAAAGCCACTCTCTCGACACTCTTTTGGTACAAACATAAGCATTATAACTAGTCAATAAAACGCCATGTACAACATATTCCTAATTTCTTGAATTTAAAACATATTTCCATAAGAAACGTTTTAAGAACCAAATATACGACTGCTCCTCTTAAAAACACTTGTATCTTATCCAAATTTCATTAAGGTTCTTATACTGAACCCCAGAAAATTCGTCCGCCTGTTCAAGTAATATTAAATTTTTTTAAGTATAGAAAAATCTTTCTTTTTTAAAATTTTTAGCTACTTTTTCTTAAATTTTTTTAAAAAATATATATTATTTTCAAAAATTTTTAAAAATATTTAGGTGAACGTCCATTTCGATGTCAAATGTGTGGTAAAACATTTTCACGATCGACCATATTAAAAGCCCACGAAAAAACACATTTTCCCAAATATGCAAGAAAATTTCTATCACCAAGTCCGGTCGATACAAAGGATGAATTGCCGCAATAGTGAAACGATTTTAGTTTATTATTAAATTATTATTATTACTACTATCATTATTATAATAATAATAATAATAACAATTATAACAACCACAATAATAACAACAACAGCAACAATATACCAGATAATAATATACAACATTATTATTGAAAATAGTAACAAATTGAACGATCCAAATTTTAAAAACAATAGAAACAAATTATGGAAAAAAGATTGTTATAGAAAAAAAAAAACAAACTTAAACAAACTACTACCATAAATTTATATAAAAAAAAAATTATTAAAATGAAATTATGTATAAAGAAATAAATATATAATGTAATTATATATAAAAACACAATACTACATACAAAATACTATGGATTAAAAACTAATTATTTTAGAATAGTTTCTGTAAGAAGATTAAAAAAAAAAAGTATAATCCCCACAAAAGAAAAACTCATTTGAAATTTATTGCAAAAAAAAAAAAACATCAAGAATAATTTTTTGAACCCGAAATACCGGATGTATAAAATACAAATTTTATATTATAAAATGAAAAAACAGAAAACTAAAATCAATGCAATTGATTTTTTTTTATCATAACGCTGAAAATATTTAAAATTTAAATAAATAAAAACACATTATAGCAGTATAATAGATTAAATAAGGATTTTAAAAATCTCGAAATAAGGATTTTAAAAATCTCGAAATAAGGATTTTAAAAATCTCGAAATAAGGATTTTAAAAATCTCGAAATAAGGATTACTCGAAATAAGGATTTAAAATCTCGAAATAAGGATTTTAAAAATCTCGAAATAAGGATTTTAAAAATCTCGAAATAAGGATTTTAAAAATCTCGAAATAAGGATTTTAAACATCTCAAAATAAGATTTTTTTTCGTACTAGTTTTTTTTTGGATTGTTAATATTTTGTTTAACTTTAAAAAAAATAGTAAAACTTAGTACGCCATCTAACAGAACACATTTTTTACTTAAAGCTATATTATGTTTTTATTTATTTAAATTTATTGAAATAAAAATCACATTATTTTATAACACGATTTTTCTAGAAAATTGTTTTGTTGAAATCTTTCACAAAAAAACAATAAAATAAACTGCATAAAAATGAAACAAGAATTTAATTAACACAAATTAGGTCTTTGATTGAAAAAGACTTACGGGAAATTTATACGTTTAAATACTGATTGAAACAGAATTTGAAGAAAAGTTATTTTTTTTAAGAAAATATAATTTATGTTTTAACATTTTTTTTTTTTTTTAAATTACGCATTGCTTTCAAATAGTAAACGATCTCATGTGATCCTTTTTTGTGTAAAGTTTTTTTTTTTTAAGAAAAAAACATTTTTTTAAACCCACAAAAATTATTGGTTGTTACTACTTACTACAAGTACATAGAAAAAACTGTTTTATTTGTTAAATAAACTTTTTTTTTTTTTTTTGTTAATTTTCTCCTAAAACAATAGTAAAATTTTGTACAATAGAATCGTTCAATACAATACACAAACAAAACATTCACAGAATTGGTGCTATCCTACAGATTTTATATAGAAAAAATACTATATTTATAATTAAATAACAATCCATAGACATTATATCTTCTTAAACAATATGTTTGCTACCGTATTTTAACTCGGTAACCCAAAATAAAACCACAATTTACACACAATTTTGAGTACAGAATCGTTTTGGTCTATTTTGGGTTACCGTGATAGAGTTCTGGAACAAACTCAATAATCATCAAGAAACTCTTTTACCTTATGACCTGCATACAAATACAAACAAAAAATAAACTGACAATTAAAATTCTGATAATTTTGTGGAACAGATCATTTTGAAGATAAACAAAAACTCGTATTATGATAAATTCGTTTAATTATTAAGAACAAAAATGTGTTGCTTTACACTTGATAGTTAAAAATTAACAACAACAGAGTTAACTGCGACAAAGACATGTTATGTACAAGATAAACCATAGCCGCTAGTGTGGATGATTTTGCCAAATAAAAAAGACATCTTACTGGCTAGATTAGCGTACCCCATAGACTTTGCAATATTATTGCCAGTATTATTGTCATTTTGACTAAACACAGTGCAATAAAATGTACAATACTTTTGCACAAAATATGGCACCACTCTTTTGTTTTCTTGTGTATAGATAAAAAAAATTGCACAATGTGGCCAATACACTATAAAATATTTTTCACATATTTTGGTTGCGCAAAAAGAATCAAAACCTTTTTGATTTTTTATAACATATTGTACAACCTTCCAGCATAGTGTATGGGTACCATTACATATAAGATATGTTGAACAAAAGAAACGTGGATTAATAATACATTTTCCCTTACCGCCAAATTGGTTTTCTCTTAAAGTTTTACACTCTTTGATGACTCCTTGCGACAAAGACATGTTATGTACAAGATAAACCAAAGTCGCTAATGTGGATGGCTTTGCCACCTAAAAGTGGCATCTCACTCGCTAGATTACATATAAAATAAAATATATTAAACAGAAGTAACGATTAGTCCCACATTAATACTCGCCACTACTTTGGTTTCTTTGTCAATTAACACTATTTGCTTGTGACTCTTCATCCACAGTCTATACTAGAGATAACCTAAGCTCGGCAATAAGCAATATTAAGCTATGTACAGACGGTTGTCAGATCTTACAATATTGTCAGAAAAATGTTCAGGAAATGTGTAACACCACAGTGTACTTACAACTTTTGTCTTGCAACATTGCCAGAAAAAGCATTGTCTGTACATTGTAAGACAATAATATTGTCAGACATCTGATATTCGTGTGAACACCCTACGTTACCATTGTCAGATAATTGCAAGACATTGTAAACAATTTTTTATTGGCAGATGTGTTTAAATTAATGCATCTGACAATGGCAGTATTGTCACAGAAATGTTTTTCATAAATAATGAAAAAAAAAACAAAAGTTCATATTAATAATATTAAAAATCAAAAGTGAAACGAAAAAACAAATCAAATTAAATAAAAAAAATGGATGGCGACATTTCCATTAATGAAACCTGCGTCATAGATTGCAGCTATGAGCCAACTGACTTGATGTTTCGTAACCAGTCGCCAAGAGGCTCCCAGTCGCCAACAGGCTCTAAAGCCGGGAAAAACCAACACCCAAACAAAGATCCTACCGCAAAAAAGGTGGAATCTGTGTGGTCACACGAAAGTATTATCAAACTTATCGAGGAAGTTAAGGTACGGCGAAGTTTATGGGATGCTGGTTGCGCTGAGTATAAACTTCCCAAAGATATTTTATGGCAAGAGGTCGCAGATGCCATCCAGATAAGTGTGAACGATTGCAAAGGAAATGAGCAAATCTCCGCACCTCTTTCAACTGCAATTTGCAAAAATACTTTGTCTTCATCCTCGCTACTTTCTAATACATATGCAGCTAAAATCGTTGCAATTCCTTTTTTTTATTTCATCACAATTAATATTATTACTTTTTTAATTTAATTAAACACACAATTGACAATTAATAATTTCTTTCAAATGCTTTGACAGTTCTGGCAATGTCTAACAACAGATCTGACATTTTTTGCCATACAAGAATCTGACAACCGTGTGAACTAACAATTTTCGTTGGCAGATAAATTTATTGTTTGACAATTGTCTGACAATGAAATTGAAAGGTTTTCTTACAATCGTCTGAACTGACAATTTACTTTTTGCTAAACATGTTTAGTTGTCAGTACATTGCCAGCACATTGCCTGATCTTACAATATTGTAAGATCTGACAACCATAGTACATACATAGTACTGTACATAGCTTTATGCCGTTTTTTTGCTAGACTGTGGGTCACTTGAATTGAATTGCTGCGAAATTATGGTTTAATTTTGTTCGCATCAATTTAATGGATTTAAATTTAATATATTAAAAAAATTAAACATTTTCCGTTGTTATAATAATAGCATTCCTATAATTTTTGCAACATTTGTGATTTCTATTACAGTTTAGGGCTTCAAATATAGAGCGAAATTTTTCCGTTGTTATGAGATGGTAATTACTGAGACTAATGTTTAAATTTTTACAAATTTTTAAAATTTACAATAACTTTAGGCACAAAAATTTAACGCTTAATTTTCTTATTCATTAATTGTAAATTAATGAAAATTGTTTTTGCTACAAACATATAAATACAGCCTCGCTATGGGGAATGAAGAGTCAATTGACCTAAAAGTGACTGGTTAAAGAAGGACTTATCACAGGACTGGTATAATTTAATACTGAAGTGGGTTAAGCAGTGTCAATTGTCCTAAAATTACCAATCCTGTGACTGGTAAAGGGAGGACATACCACTTAACCAGAATGCTTATTAACAAGAAAAAGCCAGTCCATCTTTATGCCCATCTTTGGTTAGTCCTGTGGCATGCCACTATGTGGTTTAAACTAAAAAAGTTTAGTTCATATGACAAGCCCATGTTAAAGTTGCCAGTTGTTTACATAGGGTAGGGTTTAGCAGAGGACCGGTCTCTGGCACGAAGGGACCGATCCTGTGGCACACGCAGGACCGGTTCCATTCCCCATAGGGCTTATATTTAATTTAAATATTTGTAGTATTAAAAGTCACTATAATATCAAAACTTTTTCGTTACATTTTTACGTGTCTTTTGAAAATTTCCACCTCAATTTCGTAACAACCCCATGGAAGTAAAAGTTATTGTATTTTTTATGTAAAATTCGATAAACAATTCCGCAGAAGTATGAAAAAAATATTTGTCTTACAACCTAATTTTAGAGTCTATCCAATTTACACGAATAAGTAAATGCAGTAGAAAGTGTATTAACTGTTGAATCTTTTTGATTAAAAGTTATCAAAATTTTCATCTGCTTACTATTTCTAAACAAATATTTATTCATACTACGAATTGTCTGCAACTCTGTTTTTTTTTATATATAATTTCGGTTGGCAACGGTAAAAAGCATACATAAGCATAGCATTAGATAAAATTTAACATTAAGATGCTGCCGCAAAGAAATACTAGACATTATTTTTGGTAACACTTACATTTTCCTGGATGCTCTTATGCCGGATTACTATCGGTCCCAACTTTGTATTTTAAACCGACAAAGTTAATGTTTGAGCTGTCAAGTTAAAGTTTTTACTGTCAACAAATGCAATGAAAAATATCCGACTTGATGATTTTAGCATTGTCTTAATTTAGTTTAATAAAAAAATCAATACGAGATTTATTTATCTTCAAAACTACAAAAAAAAAACTATTTCTTTCGTTTTTGTAACATATTTCAAATTTTCGTTCTTAAATGCGTTAAATTCTTGTTTTGGTTACGTAAAACTAATTAACTGAAAATTCAAGTCTCGATAAAAAGCAGAAAAATAATAATTTCAAAAAACTAAATTAGAATTGATAAAGAAATTTGTAAAAAAATATACATAATATCATGGAAAATAAAAATCATAATTTTATACAAAAAAAAAAAATTTCAAAATGAAAATGGCATAAAAAATAAAAAATAATTTGAAAAAAAAGAACAGTTAAAATAGAATATCTGTGATCTTAACGATATTTATATGAAAAAATAAAAGAAAAAAATAATTTAATAAATACATAAGCATATTAACAAAAAAAAGTATATACTATTAATTCATTATAAACAAAACAAAAAATAAAAGAAATAATTTAGGTTTATTAATTTTCTTATTTTATAAATTATCTTTTTTTTTTGAAAACTTTTTTGGTTTATTTAATTACATATTAATTAAACTAAAAAGTATATGATAAAAATGTAGTGAGACAAAAAGTTAACACACTTATGCATATTTAACAATGTATACTTAAAAAAAAAAACAACAAAATTTAAAATTATTTAACAAAAACTAAAAGTTATAACAAATAAATGCACAATATTAAGCGCGTATTTTAAAAAATTTATTTTTAATAATTTCTGTTTTGGTAAAAAAAATTGATGAGAACATAAAAATCAAAATAAAATGTCTATTAACTAAATACTATGTTTCCACTTATGTGTTTTGAGCAAAACATGTGGTTTGGTGAAAAAAAAAAATGTATGGGAAACATGTACAAAACATGTTTTATTTCAAAACACACCCAAAACACGTTCAGTGTAAACATAGTATAACATTAAGGATTTTCATAAAATGTTTAGGTTACACTTAATTTACACCGGAAAGTTAATCTAGTAAAAAGTATAAAAAGTGTTTAAATCGCTAGATTAATTACACTGTCTAAATGCGCTATTAAGTAATGATTTAAACATTTTTTTTATTTATAAACAAACTAATTAATAGTTTTAAGTTTTAAGTTTAAAAATTATGAAAATCCCTATAAATGTGTAGATATTTTCAATTTTTTTTTTATATTGTTCTCATAATTAAATATATAAATTATTAAAATTAAGGAGAGCGCGAGCACTTTGGTAATTTTTAAAAATATTTTTTGTCTTAATTTATTTAGAATAAAACAGCTTAATTTAGGTTTTATAAATACATAACTTAATCCAAAAGCCTTATAAGAAACTTTATCAAATTGTTAAAAAAAAAACACACCCCCCCCGATCTCAAAATTTTTTTTGTTTGTCTTGAAATTTTAAAGTTTCTTAAACAAAGGCTTTTCTCAAAATAAAAAACCTGTTTATATAATTTTTGTATGTTTTTAATATATTTTTTTAACATAAAAATTGACTCGAAATTCAAAATTCTAAATTAAATAAAATTTTATATAAATTTAAACAATATAAACCAAAATTATAATAAAAAAAAACAAAAACAAACTTTTGGCTTATACAACCCTTTGGCTTATAAAAATTTGGCTGTGATAGTGTTAAAAACATAAAAAAAAAACAATTTAGTCTTAACTTAAACAAACAAAAAATTTAGAAAAATTTTTTAAAAATTATTTCTTATAAAAAATAAAAACAAATCATGGTTAGGGCTCAGTATTAAATTGTGATGTTAAAAATTTTTCAATCTTAAAAAATAATAATATATAAAGTTTAGGCAAATCTATCTAAATTATTAAAAATAAAAAAAAAAAATATAATAAAAAATAAAAACAAAACAAAATTGTGATTTTCGGCCTTTGAAGAACAAAAAAAAAAAAAACATACAAACATTTTTGGATATAAGTAATAAAAAAAACTGAAAAATTTTTCAACACACAATCTAATTTTTTTAAATTTAGTTTATAATTTGTTAACTCACTTAATAAGATCTCAAAATTAAAATGATCTTTAAAATGCTTAATGACATTTAAAACATCTCAGAAATTTTTTGCAAAATGTAAAAAGTTTTTTTTTAAATTTATATAATAATTCCAGAAAATATAAAGTTAAATATTTAAAAAAAAAAATGTCGTAAAGTGTTCAAAATTTGTATTATTTTTTCCACAGAAATTATTATTCAGGTTTTTCATTACATAAAAATAACTAAATTACAACATCTTAAAGAAAATAGTTTTAAAGAAATGATATCAACATTCCACTGTAAAATTAGACGTGATATATAAGGTTTAATAAAAAATGTTTAATTCAAACAATTATTTCTTTAAAACTTTATCTTATAAGAAATTAAAGCCTAATTACAGCTGTTTACATATTTCTTGTTTTATTTTTTTTTTTTCTTATTTCTCAATTTATTTAATTTTTTTTTTTTTTAATTTTTACTCTTATTCTTAATAAAGTTTATTATAATTTAATCATAATTATTGTAATTTTATGTGTTTAAAACAAATTAAAATTTAATTTTTAAGTTATAGTTTTTATCAATTAAAAAAAAAAAAAATATTTGTTTGTTTTAATTAAACATTTTAAAAAATATTTATAATATAATACACACAATGAATTTGTAATGTTATTAAACAATTTAAACTTTCTTAATAAAAAACACTTTTTTTGTTAGTTTATGAATTGTTTAAATAAAATTTTAAAAATAATAAAAAAAAAAAAGTTATACAAAAAATATTTTAAACTTTTGGTTTTTCTTTATTTATCTTTGGAGTTCATCATTATTTTCTTCATAAAAATCATTAAAATTCATTGTGTTCATAATTAAATAATAATGTTAAGCTTTAAAATCAAAATTATTTCAAACTTTTCTTATAAAAGTCATACTAAGGCAGAGTGACAATTTTCTTTTTGGCATGAAATCAGTAAAACGTTTTAAAACAAATTTAAATTTTGTGATGAATTAAAAACACATTTCGAATTTACTTTTCCTACATATAATTTAAGATTAAGGAACATTTTGCTTTCAAATGTAACCACAGATTATGAAAAACATCAATATTTATATAAAACATTTCCGATTCAGCAAATATTTATAAATTAAATAATTAAATGTTAAAGAATTCTCAGATCCTAAGTAATTTTTCGTCAAGAAAGAACATTAAAATATTTTATCTTTTGAAAAATATGTTTTTCTAAAAATGCAAAATTTTAACATATTAAAGCTCTCAGATTTTAAGCATATAAAGAATTTTTTTCCAAGCTTCCATCAGAATAAAAATTTTTTTGTGTTATAGAAAATACGCAACGTCTGAAAACTGTATTGCAAATGTATCAAAACTTTAGTTTTTCCATGGTAAACAATATTATTTTCTAAAAATACTAAAAATCTGTACAAATTCAGTTCACACGATTTGTACCGAATTTACACAGAAAAGTTAACTTAGTTAAAAGTGGATTAACTGGTTAATCGAGCACTAATACCCAATTTACACAGAAAAGTTTATCAAGTAAAGAATGGATTAACTTCTTAATCGAGCTCTAAACAAGTCGATTAAACAATTTATTAATATTTTTGATTAACAGCTAATCCAAGTTTTCTTTTGGTTACTATTTCTAAATGACTCGATATTCATATTACTAATTCTAACCAACTCCTTGTTTCGATATAACGACGGTAATCAATACCAAAAAAAAAAAAACATACATACAAAGTCAGATAAAAATCAACGCTAAGAAACTGTCACAAAACAATTTGTTTGCTAGCGCCGGCTTTTTAAAAGATAATTTTATGCCGGATTGTTATTAGGTCTACTTAGTATTTCCTACTGATGAAGTTAAATCTTTAACTGTCAAATTTATCTTTTCATTGTCAAAAAATTCATATGTAAACAAGGAAGATTAAACGAGTGGTTTAACTTTAATCAAGAAGACTAATTTCGCTGTCTAAACTCGCTATTAGTAGTCTATAGAACCATATTTTAATCTTTTGATTAGCAGTTAATCCAATATTTCAACTATTTCAAAACAACTCTGTGTTTTATTATAAATGCGCTTTCGAACACTAAAAAACGCACACATTTAAAGTCAGATCAAAATTAATTTAAGAAGCTGTCTCAAAATTGTTTGACCCTGTGAACAAATTTTTTTGCTAATGGCCCAGCCAAGCTCGTCCAATTTTCTAGATTTAATTACGAACATATTTCATACAAATTTTAAATAATGCTAACTATTTTGGCAAAAAAAAAACTAAAAAATCCACTCCAACTACGCAACTATTCCACGCCAGTGAATACATATACAGTCGGGCCTCGATTATCCGTGATGGTCGGGACCAGAAGCATTACGGATAATCGATTTTCACGGTTAATCGAATAACAATTTGGTTATACAGTTTTTTTTAATATTTTCATTATTTAACAAGTGAACATTGGTGTACATCCATATTTACATTAAAAAAAATCTATTCAAGAAGTTTATGTACATTTTTAAATTAAATAAGTATGTGCTTTTCAATCCAACTAACTAAAAAAATTCTGCCATCACGGATAATAGAGGTAATCACGGTTAATCGAAGCAAACAATTTGAAGATATTGCACTGAAAACAATAGACTGATCTTTGGCCATCACGATTAATCGGGGTTACCGGTTAATCGGATCACGGATAATCGAGGCCCGACTGTATATATATATTTTTTATATGGAGTTTGACGGGTATTTTTTCCAAAATTACTAACTGACAAGATATTTATATAAAGATTTTAAAATTGGATAATTTCCAGTTATATACACAAAAAAATTGTTGCCAAGTAACTATAAAATTGTTGCACATAAATTATTTAATAATTAAGAACACCCACAAAATTTCTTTGTTATTTTTGACGAAGTTTTCAACTATCTTAAAGGTGAAATACCCCTAACCAATGTATAGTTGAATTCATTTAGTTGTTGTCAACTAATTTTAAAAATATATTTATATTTGAACTATAGTATAACTGCTTTTAATTATTGATAATAACAAATATTTTTGACAACAATACAAAAATAACTAAAGCTGTGCACTCATAGAAATAAAAAGGTTTTTAACCTTTCAGAAATAACTGGTAAAATTAGTAGATTTTTTATTACAATAAATATTAGTAATATAGGAATAGCAAAAATAAATTAATTGAATTTACAAATATTTAGTTATACTTGAGCTAAATTGTAGTTAATTAAAAGTAGCAAAATAATCTGCCAAGATCAGCAAAAACTTTTAGTTTTTTTTATTGCGAGCAAAAATATTGTTAATATTACAGTTTTTATTTGCTATCTTGAGTATACAAATATTTAGTAAGAGTTTTTGTTAATTTTTTATAAAATGCTATTTTGAATTAACTAAAATTCACATCGAATGTAACTAAAATTAACAGAATAATTTTTGCAGTTCTTCTTTTATTAATATTTAGCAAAAAAAATGTGTTAAATTTAGCAGTTTTTTCTGCAAGGTCACTTTTAACTAATTTTTAGTAGCTTTTTCTGCTATTTTTTCATTTTTATTTCTATGAGTGTAGCAGCAAGTAACTAATAAAGGTTAAACTTAACGATTATTAAAAAATTCATTAGTTTAACCATTCTAGTAGTAACAAATAATCATTTAATTTTTGCATCCTTTGTTTATATTTTAAACATTTTTATTAAAATTATATAATAATCTGTTTACATTGAGAGCTTCATTCGAAGTAGATTTTACATAAAAAAAAATTCTACTACAAAAATCTTCGCAAAACTTAGCTGGACACTTTGTTCAGCTACACTTATAGACATCGCCTTTTCTAAAACTGTACACGTATTTCAAATGATTCAACAGATTATTAGAGCGATTGTATTTTGTATTACAACTTTGGCACTTATGCAATTTTGGCACTTCTTTTCAAAAATGTATTATAACGACAATTTAAAATCAAACATTTTGTTGTTGCTTTCAACAAAGTCAATAGTTATTAATGATTATTTGATTATTTATTTGAAATCAACTACGAATTTTTTCAACTATGCTACTATGAAATTTTATCGTTGTGAAACAAGTAAAAACTTGGCAAAATGTTACTAGTTTTCGCTTAACTTTTATGAATAAACTTTATTAGTTGAAATGCTCCTAATTAATTGACAACGATTTTTTTGTGTGTAAACAGGCTATTAAAGGCAGAAAACAGAAGTAACTTTTTATGTATTTCCATCCCTGCTATATAACTGCTTTTAATTGTTGATAATAACAAATATTTTTGACAACAATACAAAAATAACTAAAGCTGTACACTCAAAAAAATACAAAATAAAAATAAATTAGTTAAAAATTACCTTTCAGAAATAACTACTAAAATTAGTAGATTTTTTACTACAATAAAAATTAGTAATATAGGAACAGCAAAAATAAATCTGAAACATAGTTGGAAACGCTAGTAAAACAACTACCTACACTGACAGAATTATCTTTATAAAATGTTTCATAAAATCGATAAGGTTTTGTTAAAATTTAGCAAATAAAATTTAGAAAATGTTTTTAAAAAAAGTTTCATATATTTTAATAAAGATGATTTAAAAAAAAATTATACAGGATAAGAAGTTCTTTTTAAGCCAGTTATTAAAGAGATAAATAAATTAAAGGCAGTTCACTTTAACACTATTTTTATACAACAGTTTCATACATATTTTTCTATGAATTTTTCATACTATTTAAAAGAGTTTTCATAAATCTGATGAAACTGTTTCTTTGAGTGTACTAAGATATTATTATTATTAACTATCATATTTGCAAAACATCGATGAAGTTTCGTTGGAATTAAGCTGATTTTCATTAAAGCAATCATGCATTAAATGAAGAAGATTCATTAAAAATTATTTCATAAAAATTATGTAACTTTCATAAACGCCAATAAACTTTGCGTCCACTTTGTAAAAAAATGTTTTATTATTTTATACTATCAAAAATTGTTATTCTTTTATAGAACTTTACGAACTAAAAATTTCTAACTTAAATTTTCGAAAAATTTAAATACTTTGAAATTATTAAATAAAGCTTTACATTATTATTAAAAAAAAAAACATTATTTAAAATATCATTAAAATCATTATTATTACATATTTTATAACCATTCATTTAAGTTCCTTATTTATTTAACTAAAAACATATTATTTTAATATTTAAGTTTTTTTTTTTTTTTTTAAATAATTTCAATTAAAAGTTCCTTATATTTGGTTCCCCAATTTACAACGAAAATTTTTGTTTTTTGTGATTTATTGAACAACAAAAAAAGCCATGTTTTAAAACCTTGAAAAAATATATTTGTTTATTGTTTTTAAAAATTACTGAAGTTACTCAAGAATCTCAAATTAAAATAATCATATAAAAAAAATATAATTTAGGCTCTTTAAAAAAAAAATGTTTGGCTTTTAAATTAATATAATTTGTTATCTTTTGTGTTTAGACTATGTTGCCTTGTTAAATCATCAAAATTAAATTAAAATATTTTTTTTTTTTAGAAAACACAAATAAAAATATTACACGCTAAATTTAAATTTTTAGAAAAAATTTTACCAAAAAAAAATTAAACTTTAGGCACTGAAAAAAATAATAATTTTTTTGGAATAAAAAAAAAAAACTGAATATAAAAAAAGAAGTTATAGCATTTTAGAGCAATAAATAGTTGACAAAAAAATTTATGAAAAATATACACTTACAAAAATTTTTGGCCCAAAACTAAAAAAAAAAAATGAAATGAAATTTATACAGTTGAATACAAAACCATATATATTATGAAAAAAGTATATATATATCAAGGAGAAAAAAGAATAATAATAAAAAATTACATTTTATTAAGAAATAACAAGACAACAATTAAACATAAAAGTTCTACATATTAGAAAAAATTTACGAATTATTTTTAACAAATAAAAGGATTGTTAGAAAAATTCGTAAATATAAAAATGAAAATAGAAAATTTATTTTTAGAAATTCGAGTAACATTTGCATATACATAAAACACAAAAAAAAAAACAATTTATATATTATAAATATAACATAACATACATTCATTATATTATAAACTCATCATTATAAATTTAAATGCAAGTTACACTTACATACGTATATAAAATACATATTTATCAAAACAAAAAAATATATTTTACCAAGTAAAAATTATAAAAAAAAACCATTTATAAAAAAATATAAAAAAAGAAATACTTAAGTTTTTTTTTTCTAAGAAAAACTTTTTGTTGGTTTTTGTTTATAATATTTTTTTTACAATATAATAGTAGTGCACCATTTTATTGAAAACAACAAAAAATATAAATAAAACTCAAATAAAAAAAAAATATCATTAGCGTACCGCAAGCAGTTGCATTTCTTAAAGAAATTATTAAACATAAAAAACAGGAATAAAATCATAAATTTGTATATTTGTATTTAAAACAAGCATTTTACACAAAAAAAAAAAAAAATATTTTTGAAAAACAAAAATGAGTTTAAAAAAAAACTTAATAATAATATAAAATAATAAATAATGCTTATAGTGCCTCTTTAAAAACAACCATACATATTTAAATTTATAAATAAATTCGAAACAAGGAAGCATATATTTTAGTTTTTTTGTAAATTAATTAATTTATTTTTTCATCTTATATTTAAAAACATGTTTTTTTTTTTTTAATTTTTGATATCTGGCGATTTTTAAATATCAATACTTTTATTATCATTAAATATTCCGAGTTAAAAAAATATTTTTTTTACAAATACCTAAAAATATTTGTCGATCTTTTTATGTTGCTATCTGCAGTTGATATCTTAACATACACTTAACATATACAGAAAATGGCAGTTAAAACAACTGTAAATTAAGTTAAAAAGGCTACAAAAATAATAACCGTCAAAATAACTTAAAATTTAGTTGTTTTAAATTGTTGAATAGAAACAACAGCTATTTTTGTGGAATTAAAAAAAAAAAATAATGAAAAAAATTAATTTTTCCTTGAATTACTACACTCAAATAAAAAAGTTAATAAAGTCAGCAAAAAATTTTGCTGAGTCAGCAGAATTTTAGTCAGGAGTGTGCTTGCAAATAAATTGCTAATGTCAGCAAAATTTTTTTCTGAAAATCAGCGAGCTGATTTTTAGCAACAAAATTAGTAAATTCAGCAAAAGTTTTGCTAAAACTATGTAGACTAGAAATTAAAAAATACTTGCTAAACATTAATAAAATTTTTGCTGAATATTAGTAGACTGAAAAAAACTCACAAAATTTGTAGAAAATTTTTACTTTAGTTAATTTATTTCGCTGAAAATCATAAAACATATTTTTGTGATTATTCTTAAAATAATTTATCTTTCAACTACTTACATCATTGGTTGTCTAAATGATGATATCTTTTAAAGGAACGCTAATGCAGCGAAGAATTATAGAAACGAAACGAAAAAATAACAAAATGTAACATATACAAACTTTTTTTGCAATAAGAAAAAGGAAACATAAAAATTTACCTAAGATTTATGTCTTTGTCTTTCGCTTTAGTCTGTCTACCAGCTGCATATTTGTTATCAACTTGACCACTCAATTTGACTCAAATACACGTTTAATCTTTTTTAAATTTATATATTTTATTTTGTCTTTTATTTAATTAATAGAGATAGAGATAGTTTTACGTATGAAAAACAGATACAAAATCTTCCATGGTTGATTTTTTTTAAGTGTCTTACTAGAGTTGTACTTTTTAGTAAAATTTCCTCGTCACTACTACATCTTGACATCTGATTCATTCTGCGTATAAATTTTAATCTGGTTGTCGTTCACACTATTGATGTGCTAATCAGAACAATTTTTTTTAGCAAAATAAATTGGTAAAACATTAGTAAAATATTAGTAAAACATTAGTTCAAAACAGTTAAGTTTTAGTTTAAAACATAATTTTAGCAAAAAACTTGCTGAAAAATAGTATACCTGATTTACAAGATGTTTTACTGACTTTCCTACTAACTTTTTTTTTTGAGTGTATGAAAATTTGTATTATATTATATTTTCTAAAAATGTTCGTGTTACATGGTATATATAATTATAAATTCAAAAATTAACACAATTCACTGCAGCAGGGATGGAATTATAACTTGCAAAAGTATCGCTTTAGTTAGGTTCGCGATCGATAAAGCACTTTTTCGAGAAATAAAATGTTAAAGTTTTAACAGTATTGAAAATAGAGTCCAAATATTTTGAAAACGACTTTGAAAAAAATGGCAATACTACTTAAATTTTAATATAACATACGGAGTTTCATACAAATTCATAAATATTAACTTGAAATTAAATAATATAAAAACTTTGGTCAAGTTCGGTCAAGTTCGGTCGAAATTTGTCAAACACTGAAGTTAGCCGATCTCCAAGGCCGTATATTCGGTCAGACATTTAAAATTTCAGAATATAGGAACAATTAAGAGTTGTTAACAAAAAGTCTTAAGAATATATTTATTTTCAAAGAAAAATGATATCAGTCTGGCTTTTGCAATAGAAGAAAAATATAAGAATTCTTAAAAAATTTCCAGTACAGGCTCAAAAAAGTATTATTTTGGTTAATTCGCTGTATTGATGAAAAATTTCTACTTTCCATTCCTGCACTAGAGACCGTTTTGAAATAAAAAAAAACATAATGCAGCAAATTGACAACGCTAAATCGATCAAAGACTTTTATGTCTAATACTATTTTTCCATTGAGAAAAACATGTGTTTTTGTGTTTTATTTCAAAACAGGTTCAGTGGAAACGTAGAATAAGATGAACCAAAATCGTTAAAGTGGGACGTTTTGCCAACTAAAAGTGGCAGCTCACTCGTTAGTTTAAGCTGCATTTAAATTACCCTCAAAATCCAGTTTAAACTAGATTTCGATGGTAAATGTAAATACAAGAAATATAAAGAATGCATTAAAAAAGAGACTTGTAGAAATACCTTACCACTCGCTACTAATTTGGTTTCTCTTGAATTTCTACACTCATTATCTTTAGTTTACATGTAAATTGCACTAAACAAATGTAACGTGTAAGTAACACAGTTCCCTTTGAAGCCAAATTGGTTTCTCTTGAAATTCTACACTCTTGGAATCTGCATTTACATTACACTCGAAATCCAGTTTAAACTAAATTTCAATCATATAGTAGTGTATAATATAATAAACAAACTAGATTTCGGAATCTAGTTTAAACTAGATTTCTAGCATATGCAGCTAAAGCTGCGTTTACATTACCCTAAAAATCCTGTTTAAAATAGATTTCGAAATCTAGTTCGTGTATTATTTTATACACTACCATATGATCGAAATCTAGTTTAAACCTGATTACGATTTCAAATGTAAATGCTGCTTAACCCTCTAACCGACAAGACCCCCTCCAGGCGGGGTATTTTATATTGGCCATAAATGCTCCAAATGAGAGTTTCATAATAAGAAATTAAGATATTTCGATAAAAAAAACCAAATTTACAAAATATTTTGTAAAGCATTGTTTTCTGTTTATGGCACGGTTTGAAAGCGAGAACGCGTTAAAGTAAGAATTTCGTAGAATTTAAAAAAATAACTATTTTAAAATAAACACAATTTTCCAAAATGTTGAAAAGAGATTTATGTTAACTAAAAACCGTTTATACTTACCACAAAGTAAGATTGAAGCTTAAAATTTTCAAAAAAGCTCTAATTTTGGTCCAAGGAAACACAAGACTAAAATAGCATACCTATAAAGGACATCGTCTTAAATTGAAAACTTATGGATGGATTTTTATGAAATTTGGCAGAAAAATTAAGTTTAGTGGAATTAGCAAAGTCTTTCAGTTTAATCAATATCTGTTGAAATTTAAGTACGTTTTCACTCAATTTTCGGTTCTCTTCAGTAAACACAAACCGGGTTTTTGGCCTGTAGTTATAAGACGAATAATTTATACCTAAACTTATTAATTTTTATGTATTAGTTTTTGAGATTCGCATAAATCTATGTTGATCCATATCGACTAAAGTTGGCAACAAAAAAAATTTTTCTAGAACAACATATTGTTTATTTTTCGTGGCGAACAAGTGGTGAGGGTTTAAGAAATGACCAAGATAAACCAAAGTCACAAACTAACCATACTCGGCAGGAAATTTTAAAGTCTGCCAGCATAGGCAAATTTTACACAAAAATATCTTAGTTGGCAACTCTTAATAGTTTCGTGTTAAAATTAATCAAATATATACACAATCTTGTATACGATGTGTTTTGTCGGTCCAAATGTCGCTAAATTGCAACATTAGAGACAATTCATGAGTTTTTTTTTAACATGGTATGAAATATTTAATTGATTTAATTTCAAAGGCTTAAATTAAACGGTTTTTCATGAAAATAATTTTCCCAAATATATAAAATCAATTTTTTTTTTTCTTAAGGCAAGTTTACACGATTAATCAATTTTATTTGCAATTCCTTGTACTGACTGGCAATAATATTGAAAATGTGTTCCGCACTTTAGAAAGATTTTTTCTATCAAAACTTGTTTTCTTGTGAAAGGCGTGGTAGAGAAGAATGAGTGTATTTTCTAAAAATCATAACTACATTGTAAATTTTCAATTTTCGGAATCAGACTGGTATTGAATCTTCGTCAGTAACTCTGTATTGAACCTTCGTCAGTTACTCTGCTTTTTTTTTTTTTTGAATAATGTAATATTTGTTATGTTTTTTTTTATTTGTTCGATTGCGTCTATATGAAATTTTCTGTGCAATCACTGACCGTGGTATAGATAAACTAATTTCTAATGCCACATGCACTCGCACTACACGTTAGAAAGAGCGCTTTAGCGCGCTTGATCTATCGTCAGGTCGAGTTTTGTTGTGATTAAAACTAGTTTTATTCAATACACGTTGTTTTTGTTCTTGCATACATAATCTCAGAAGTACAACTCCAAACAACACAACAGTTCTATTTTTAGAAACTTACCTCACTCTAATGCCCACTGGTTTCCCATATGTTGTAAGTGATGCCACATCTTTATATTTTTTAGTTTGAGTATTTTTTGAAAAAAAAAAATTTCTAGATAAAAAAAATTTTAAATTTTATATTATTATTATAACAAAAGTTGTTTAGTGCTCATGTCTGATTTGACAGATAATTAGTTTTATCAGTCTGCTGAACGAATATGGTTGTGTATACGTTTGAACAACGCTGGGAAATATTGCGACATTACTTTGAAAATCATGGTAATGTTGCAGGATGTGTGCCGATACACCCAAAACGAGTCACTGTTTGGTGCGGATTTTGGTCCAGAGGCATATTTGAGCCATTTTTCTTCGAAAATGAGCAAGGAGTGGCCGTTACAGTCAATGGCGATCGTTATCGGGCCATGTTGAACGAATTTTTGTTCACAAAAATTGAAGAGGAGGAAATACAGCTGCACACAATCGATGGCCAGCAGAGGCAGCCATTTTTATGAAATTATTTTCCATTATTAACCGGAATTAAAAGAAATTTGAGAAACTATTCAGTAGTTTTTTTTTATAGCATTTTCAAAAAAAAAAAAAGTTATTTGGCGGACCCTTTATTTCTTTATTTAATTCGTCCCCTTTTAAGTAATAAGTAATTTTTAATTTTCAAAAGTATATGCTTCAAACATCAAATCGAATTTATTAAACAAAATTTATATAAAACTGAACAAGGTCAATAAGCGTAATGATATTTTTTATAAATAAACCATAATATAAGAAACTAAAACAAAATACCAAAAAAAAAAAAAAAAACTTATAAGTTTTATTTGAAAACCAAAATTAAATTTAAAAATTCTAAATTTAAAAAAAAAAACTAAATTAAATTTAAAACAAAATTTAATAAGCTTTGGCACAAGAAAAAAAATTATAAATTTCTCTTGTTAAAACAAACAAATTCAAAATCCAATTTCGATACACAAAAACTAAAACCAATTTCAAACTAACAAAATCCAAATCATGATCAAAATCTCTTGAACAACTAAAAAATATAAATGAAAAAACATCTAAAAAGCAAGTTTCGGCAAACAAAAACTCAAAAAAAAGTTACAACAAATTTCAAAAATTATATTTTTGGCTCTTATTTCGGGTAAACCTTCTTTCGATTTAATTACATTTTTTTAATTTTTGTTATTTAAAAAAAAAAAAAAAACAACGTACAAATTTAATTACTTTACCCCATAAAAATGAATATAAACTTAACAAAAAAAAAAAATAAAAATAAAACAGAGCATTAAAAGAATATTTTTTTAAATACCATAAGAATTTTATTTGCAATAGCAATTAAAACAAATAATAATTAAATAAAGAAATAAAAAAGAAACTAAAAAGGCTCAGGGTAAAAGAATACTGATTCTTCCAATTTATTACTACAACAAGATAACAAACAATAGTACCAATATTATTAAACAAACAAAAGAAAAGAAAATAACCAAACTACAGACGACATACACAAATTATGTAAAAAAATTAATTACAATACATATTAACAAAAACAAACAATATTTATTAAATTTATTAAAACAAAAAGAAATAATATTGAAATATTTATTAAACAAAAAAAAAAAAAAACAATTAATAAGAATTATTTACAATCAAATCAATAGTGATGTTTTTAACAAACATATTTTTTAACCTTACAACAACAACAACAACAACAACAAAAAATAGTTCAAAATAATACAACAACAAAAAAATCCAATTGCCTTTTTTAAAAAAAAAAAACAAATATCGTATATATTTTGAGTTTTTATTCTCTTTTTACCCGTAGCTGCCGTGTTGTTACATATATGTTTAAAAAACGTTAAATACAACCGAAAAAAAAAATATTGAACATGTATTTTTCCTTAGTACCCTGTTTAAAAATGCCTTGATTTTGTTTTTTATTTAACAATAAAAAAATTTTAAATAAAATATTTTTACATAAAGTTAAACAATATACAATAAAAGTACGAAATAATAGTTATGATTTATTTTAATTTAACAAAAAATAAACTAAACATATATTTTTAAATTCGTTTAAAATTTCTAAAATATTTTTCATACCAAAAGTTTTTGAATTCAAATTTAATTCAATTAGAGAGTGAAATTTTTTTTTGCACTTACTGTATAATAAAATAGGAATGGGGTTTTGTGATTTTTTTTAATCACACTTATACCCTTAAGAAACGACACGAAGGGAATACAGCACTGACAAATTTTGCTTAATAGGGAATTCACATAGACTAGTTAATCTCATTAAAATGGGATTAACTGTAAAATCAAGCACTTAACAAGACGATTAAACCAGTTTTTAAACTTTTTGATTAACAGTTAATCTAACATTTTTTCTGACTACTATTTTTAAACTACTCTGTGTTATACTACTAATTGTGTGCAACTTTGTGTTTTTATATAAGTTCGTTTGGCGATGCTAACAAAACATACATACAAGACAGATTCTTTAAGAAACTCGATACTGTTTTGATCAAAACGGGACTTACACTGCAGGCACACGATCAAGATTTTCTTGATAGTCTTTTACATATACTGTTTGTCAAAATAAGTAAAAATTGACAGCTGTGACGTAAGCTGCACGCAAGTTGAAAGCAGTTTCAATATTTGTGAAAGGAAAAACAAAAACAATTTCAAAAGAATTGTAATCAGCTGTTTTCTTGAACATAAATTGATACACTCCACTTGAAAGAGAAATCTGAAGCAAGTTCGTTTCAATTTTAGAAAGTGTGAGTGTATTGGTAAAAAAGTGTGAGTGTATTAAAACTTGATCGTGTAACCCTCAAGTTAAATTGACATAGTTTTGACGATTTTACTTATGAAAGCTATGGAAACTATGGAAAATTATTGTTGCCAACTAAAAGTTATATCTCGTTAGTTTACATATAAAATACAGTGAAAAAAATAAAGTTACGTTTAGTAACACATTTCTCCTTACATCCAAATTGGTTTCTCTTGAAGTTCTACACTCTTTGATACATTGCTACAACACGGGCAACAAATAAAAAAGCCTAATAAGGAATCTACACATAAAAGTTAATATACTAAAAATGGGATTGACTGCTTTATCAAGCACTAAAGAAGTCGACTAATCAATTTTTTAATATTTTTGATTGAAAGCTAATCCAACATTTTCCTCTGCTTAATATTTCTAAAAAAATCTCTATATTCATACTAATAATTATCTGCAACTCTGTGTTTTGATATAATTTCAGCTGGCAACACAAAAAAAAACATAAACACAAAGTCTGATAAAAAATTGGCAACGCAAAAAAACATAAACACAAAGTCAGATAAAAATTACGTTTAAACTGCATTTTTAAATTTAGTTCATGTATCATTTTATACACAACCATATGATAGAAATCTAGTTTAAACTGGATTTTGATGGTAAATGTAAATGCACCTTAAGACGTTTTCGAAAAAAATGTTGGTTGTCAACAATATGTTTACTATATTTTACCGACATTTTCCTTGTTCCTCTTATGACGGATCGCTATTCAAAGGAGATTTCGATGTCTTTTACTTAAAATACACTCAAAAAATCGCTCGAGTCAATGCAAAATTAAAATTGAAATATCTTTTTTTTTATTTTGACATAACCTATTAAAACGGAGTATAACACTGGATTCTACGATCGAACTTTTACTTACAGTGTTATCGGCAATGCAACTGCACATTATTGAAAATAAATAAAAAAGGCACTGTAAAATGTTCGTGGTTTGTTTTGTTTCCACTTCTAAAAACATCAAGTTGTAAGCAACTTCTAAAACAAAATAAAATATACGAGTATCAATATCATAATAGCTTGTGATAAAAGACCACAAACTGTAAAGTTGCTTATAAGCAACTTCGGGGTCGAAAGGGTTGAAAACGATGTTTTAAGAGCTTACAAAAAATTCGAAAAGTAGTAAAATAAGCTGTTATAAATAATCGATGAAGTCTAAAAAAATTAAGCTTTAAACTTAAAAGCTTTTTTAATAAAATCGTTACTACACATCAAATATGTTATAGAAGAATCGTTTTTCTTAAGCTTTAAAGTTGAAATACAAAAATATTTTGTGATAAACCAACAACAAGTAAAGTCAAATTTTAAACTTTCATTTGAAAACAAAAAAGATTAATAAAACCGATTGATAAAAATCATAAAAGGTCTATTTTGAAAGAAAAAACTCTAAAACAAGCTTAACTTTTCACGAAAAATGGCAAATAGTTAAATTTCTTAAATCACAACTCCTCAGTTCACCTAAATTTTCCATATTTTATATTTTGTAAAACTCGGTGATGAACGCGGTGACTGTATGCGCTGACTTACGTAGTTTTCAAGCAAAATTGTATAAAACATGGAAGTCTCTTAATCACCTGAGCTTTATAATCACTTGAAATGTTAAATATATGTCGTGTACACTACAAATTAAGTACTGAACGAAAATTATAACTAATTAAGCAAAATATCTTTTCCGTCAGAACAAAAACAGTAAGAACACATTATTTTTTTATAATAATAATTTTATTTTTGTTGTTAAAAATTAACAAAATCACACCAATGAACAAATAAACACATGTACAACAAAATATTATCGTTTAAACTTAAATAATTTCCATTTTTAATAATTTTAAAATAAATTTGTTTTATTACTTTTTGTTTGTTCTTTGTTCACATTTTCTTTTTAGAGTTGCCAATACTAAATTATAAATGTACTAAATTTAAATTTGTTCACAAGATGGCAGCTCTACAATATAAATAATTGACATTTCAAGTGATAACGTAAACCCCAATCACGAAAACATAGGGATTTATAAAAATTTATTTTCTAATCCCAGCGTTGGATAAATTAAGCGATGTATGAACGCAGGTTATTAACAAAATTAGGACAAAAATAAGCTATCATTTACAAAAAAAAAGCTTAAATAAGCTAAAACAGATCTTACAAATGTAGCTTTAAAATTGTACAATTTCAAGATCAGAACTTGTACATTCATAGAAATATAAAAAGCAGAAATACACTGAAAAAAACTTACAAATTTGTTTCCCTAAATTTTATTAGGATAAGAACAGGAAAAATAAAACTGTTAAATTAACAAAATTTTAGTTATTTTCGAGTTAATTGAAAGTACAAATTTACTTTGTTAAAATCAGCAAAAAATTTTGCTAAATATTTGTAGACTAAAAACAGCAAACAAAAACTGTAATTTTAACAAAATTAAATTAAATTTAGTTGAATGCAAAAAGAATATTTTACAAAAATTAATACACCCAAAAAATATTTTAATTGATTTTGACGAAAATTTTCAACTATCTTGACTTACCCCTAACTAATATATACAATAGTGGAATCGATTTAGTTGGCATTAACTAATTTTAAAAATATATTTATATTTCAACTACAGTATAATTGTTTTTAATAATATGTAGTTGATAAAATTACATATTTTTTACAAATACAAAAATAACTAAGGATGTAGTAGCAAGTAACTTGTAAAGGTTAAACTTAAAGATTATTAAATAAATTATTAATTTAACCATTCTAGTAGTAACTTGTAGCCCCGGCTTATATTATTTACTATTTCATCAAAATTAATGTTTTTTTAATTATTATTTTTTTTTATGTCAAAGAAAGTTATTGTAAACATTTTCATTAAAGTTATATATTAATTTGTTTACATTGAGATCTACATTCGAAGTAGATTTTACATGAAAAAAAAAAAAAAATTCAACCGATCTCCATTTACAATGCATTTGTATCCAATATTTCGTTCGTTCTAGTTTAAATTTTGAATAAAGGACTTAAAGACATTTCGCAGTTCAAAAATTGCGATTCCATTGGCAAAAGAAGTCCAGTAGACATTTTTCCATCGATTTCGCCAATTTCAAATTCAGTCCACTCGCAGCAAAAGTTTCTTATTTTAATGTTGTTATTAAAAGATCTTCGGTATTAATGTCGGAGAAAAAATTTTAATAATTTTGTTGAAGCTTCTAAAATCTGCACCGAATGATGCATACTAAAATGTTCGAATATTTTTTGGAACTCTTCAGAAATTGTTTTGAATATTATATTTTGATCTTGCTAAACCATTATTTGCATGGAGTTTAAGCCTAAACTCAAGTAATTTTCCTCATATAACTTTTTAAAATTTTAGTATTCCGTTTGACGGAGAAGATGAACTAGTAGAGGAGTTTGACACAGATTCATCGTTTATGATATCGGTTAAAATGTTTAAATTAGATACACCAGTAGTTACATTTAGGGAAATAAGAGGTTCACAGGAAATAGTAGATGATGGTATTTGACAGGATACACAATCATCATCATTTGCATTATCCTAAAGGTACTCAAGACCATTATAATTAAATTCTGGTAAAATGAGTAAAAGTTATTATACTTTTATGAAATTATCACTCACATTTTCACGTAAATTATGCATATTTATATGGCTACGAAATCTAAAAGCATCGCAAAACTAAACTTTGTCCAGCAACACTAGCCAAAAAGCCGCATGAAAACAGTTGAGTTTCAGCGACAGTTGTCACCTAATTACCTGAGACGGTGTTAGCTTGCCCATCAGGTTACTCAGCTGCGCCTTCTCACTCTAGCTGCGGCCAGACGGGCGCCTGAACCGCATTCCCAGGGGATACTTGGTGTAAGACCGGAAGTAGTGAGCTGCTTGGAAAGTTCGACAAAGGAATATCCCCAAGTGGATAACAGACAGAAAGCTTTCCGCACAAGTGCACCTCTGTGAAAGACCCCATCTTTCTATTAGTTCAATCTAAATATTTATATTCTTTCAATTAAAAAACAAGTTGGTTTTTTTAATCACAACATCTTACTTCATCTATTTTTTTGAATTTTGTATTTTGTATAACACGCTGATGAACACGGTGTTGACTTACGTACATACAGAGAAAAATTTAGATATGTGCCAACTCTTATTTGGTTACAAGGACTCAAATTCAGTTATTACGAATTTCAGTCGTTTGGTAGAACTGAACATTAGTGTTCACAACAAAGTTCGATTAATTCAACTAAATTTTAGTTTCAACACTCAAAATATTCAGAAATCTAATGTAAATATCGTTGTACTAACAGAATTTATAAGTTACTACCATTAAAATACACTTTTCTATTCGGTTGGCACTTTATTACTCTGTGTGTAGTTTTCAAACAAAATTCTATGAAAACTGAATTTTCTAACTCACTTGGGTGTTAATTTAATCACTTAAAGTATCAAATCTATCACCGAAGGCCCTTTATTGGTCCTGAACCATTCTGTGGAATACCTGCGGGGTATGTTAGGGAAAGGCTCAGGGCATGGGGAGAGTCTGAATTCTCTGGTTACTGGGAAAACTCTCCTGGTCAGCGCCAGGCTAAGAGATTGATATCTTTTTCCAGTAGGGGGTCGAGGTGACTCTTGTCGCTTGAAAGGGGGGGGGGGGGGGGGGGGGGGGTTTGAGGACCCTGGCGTCGTACTTAACTGGACACTGTAATCTCAGATACCATCTGCACAGGAAGGGTCAATCGGACACGGATACGTGCAGGTTTTGTGAGATGCTGTCTGAGACCTCGGAGCATGTTCTCTGCGAATGTCCCAGGCTTTGTGATAGGAGACTTAGGTTTCTAGGTGATCGCTTCATTTCGCCTTCCGACATCGCGAATATTTTGCCTAATAGGATAATTGGCTTTATAGGTAGCTTGAATCTGTAGGTAACTTTAGGCAGCACAAAAGACCTACATTGGTCGCGGTGCATAGTGCCTTCTGATCTAATCTAAAAAATCTATCACCTGCATTTTTTAGATGTTAAGGGACAAATAATGCATTTAAATACAAAGAAAACTTACAAAAAAAAAAAAAAAACATTACTGACTTATTAATTATCGATAATCATAATTATATACATAACCATATCTTCTCCGGCAGAATATAAACACCATTTTCAATTTCATAAAGAATTTTGGATTTTATTTAAAAACATTAATCACATTTCACAACTACATTATTTTTAACTTATTGCCATCCCATATCTTAAAATTAAAATATTTTCAGTTTTTTATAGAATTTAAAATAATTATTTTTTTTTTGTTTTTCTTACATTTTTTTTTCAATATTTATGGGTTGACAATGCTTTCTTATACGTTTCCCTACAAAAATAGGCTACAAATTTTACATTTTTTATGAAATGAAGCATTTGACAACCCTAAAATGAAAACATTTGACAATTCAAGTGATAACGTAAAAATCGACCACAAAAACGTAGGGAATTATAAAGTCCATATTTGAACGCTGGTGATTAACAAAATTACTACATTATTTTTGGTTGCCCTAGTTATAATATAATATGGGTAGTCCAACGTTTT
Source organism: Delia radicum (assembly GCA_021234595.1). Taxonomy (NCBI): domain Eukaryota; kingdom Metazoa; phylum Arthropoda; class Insecta; order Diptera; family Anthomyiidae; genus Delia; species Delia radicum. The sequence continues at coordinate 172,515,888 of CM037852.1, forward strand.
TACTCTTTCGGGCACAACATTTAAGGAAAAAAAAACTTATTAAAAATAATGTTGTTTAGAAGCCGTTTTGACATCTGTTGCCACTTGTGTCTCGTCTATGCACACACAAAAAATCGTTGCCAAGTAGTTATAATATATAATGTCGTAATTAACAAAATTACATTATTTTTGGTTGTCCTAGTTATAATATAATATGGGTAGTCCAACGTTTTTACTCTTTCGGGCACAACATTTAAGGAAAAAAAAACTTATTAAAAATAATGTTTTTTAGAAGCCGTTTTGACATCTGTTGTCACTTGTGTCGCGTCTATGCACACACAAAAAATCGTTGCCAAGTAACTAGAAGCATTTCAACTAATAAAGTTTTTTCACATAAATTATTCAATAATTAAGTGGAAACAAGTAAAAACTTGGTAAAATGTTACTAGTTTTCGCATAACTTTTGTGAATAAACGTTATTAAATGAAATGCTCCTAATTACTTGGTAACGATTTTCTTGTGTGTGCCAAAGTCCGTAAAGTTGTCAATAGTGTGATGCAAAGTGATTCTATAATAAACAGACGATTATCGTAGAAATTAGTTCCATGCTCGGAACGATAACTATTTAGGCAACGAAAATACATATCTGATGCAGGACTTTTTGTAAAAGTTAAACACCGTAAAAATTAAAAAAAAAAAAAAAAATATCACTCTAATTATTATTTTAATTTGAAAATTCTTTAACTTTTGTGTATTTTTTTAAATATATTAAACAGATAAAATGTTACCAGAAACTTGTATAACATATTTATGAAATAAACCAATTGAAGACCGTTGAAAATAAATAGGATTTTTTAAAGAAAATATATTAAACAATAAGAATCTACATTGGTTTCAAAGCAATAAACTTAAAACAAATAGATTGATTTAAACAAAACAAAAATAGCTAATTTACCATAACCAATCATTTAAAAAATATATTAAAAAAAATAGTAAATTATATAAAGAAAATAAATAATTAATTTTAATTTGAGTGCCAAGCTATTAAAACTAAATAAACCCAAAAAATTGAAATACAGAATTGATATAAAAAAAATTATTGTATATAAACATAAATAATATTTAAAAACAAAAAGCATTTAAATTATTATTTAGTTTTTTAAAATGTAAATAAATTTCTCCCACTCTCAGATAAAATTTCAAAAAAAAAAGAAAACAAAAACCAACAATAGAAAACACTAAAATTTATAAAAAATAGAACCAATTTTCTTGAAAGCTAAAAATTAAAAAAAAAATTGGTTAATATTATGGCTTTTTTGGAAATTAAAACAAAAAATATTAATTTGCTCAATTTATAAATTTTGGTTTAAAAAACATACTTTTTTTTTAACTCAAAAACAAAATTTTTGGTAAAACTGAAAAAATTTAAGAAAAAAACACACTGTAGTGCCTAATCTCCCCCTTTTTAACAAAAAAAAAAAAAAAAAAAAAACAAATAAAAATAATATATTTATATATAATACTATAATATTTTATAAACAAAAAATCACATTATAATCTAAAAAAAACCGATTTTGAATAGTTTATTAAATAAAAAGATCATAAAATAAAGAATTGACTTATACAAGATGTTAAAACAAGCTTAGAAAGACTTATACCCGGAAATTTAAGGGCTAGAAAAGTTAAACTAACCTTTAACAAAAAGTTAGAGCTTTTTAGTAACAACCACAAGAATTATTATTAAAAATTATTTTAAAGTAGTTTAGTTCTGTGCTAACTACATAATTCTTTTTTTTTTTATGGCAACCTTAAAAATTATAGTATATATATAATAAACTTAACTCAGACAAAGTAGTTTTTTGCATATCCTTAACAGAAAATACAAAAACCCGGAAAAAAAACATAAACGAAAAGTTTTTATAAAATGTTTAGTTTTTAACAAAGAAAATATTAAAACAAATTAAACATTTTCCATAAACATACTTATCATAATAAATACTGATTTTTAACCTTTCCGAAATTTTTTAATTCAGTAAAAATATTAAATATAGTTAAAACATAATTTTTATTTTTAATTTAATTCAATTTCTTTATAAGTTTATTTTAACTTTATTTTACAATTAGTTTTATTCAAATATTGTTCCTTTGTTTAGTTTTTTTTTTTAGATAAATTTGTAATATAAATAGACCTAACCTTTTACTAATAAATAGTAAATTCAGTTTTTTTTTTTTTTTTATTTTAAGAATACATAAATAATAATAGTACCTAAAGGTTGAAAATTTAAGTTTCCTATGAGGCTCATTTTTTACACACATTTTACAGTTTTTTTAATTGTTCACAATAGCTATGAAAAAAAGACATTAACATAAATTTTTAAGATTTTTTTATTTTAAATATTTTAATTAATTTGTTAATCGAGAGTTTTTTTTTTTTAAATACTAACTTTATTTTTTAAGATGAGGGAAATTTTTTTCGACTAACTTATTGAGAACAAAAATTTATGACTTAACACTTTGCCAACGAACAACAGAGTCTAACGTTTTAAAGGTAGAGGCGTTAAGTAAACAACAGCTGGGAGTAGTTAGAAACAAACTGAAATTGAAACGTAAAGTTTGCAACAGCTTTTAACAAAAATCAATTACAATGTAGAGTTAGCAAAAGACTTTTAACATGGAGAAACAAATGGAAATTTTAACATTGTGTTGAATGAAATTTTAAATGTTTGTTAATTTTTGAACTTCTTTCTTTCTATACAATTTTAATAAACTCTATATCAATTGAATTGAGAATAATTAAAACCTCTTAAATTTCTTTAGTTTCTTTCACATTTTGTTGTTATAATTTTTTATAAATTTCATTATTTGATAGATTATAATTTATTAAATTTATTTTAATAAAAAAAAATAGCTGCAATACGTTAAATTACGTCAATATGTTCCTACAATAAAATATATTTTTAATAATTATTATATTATAAGACACATTTAACATAAAACAAAAATAATTAAACACTTTCAAAAAAAAAAAAAAAAAAAAAAAAACACAAAAAGAACCATTAAATTATGTTTACATATATTAAGCATATTTAAAATACATACATTAAAACAAAAAGAACCAAAATTATCATACATAAAAATTAGTTTTTTAAAAAAACATTACATATTAAGTCAAAAAAATACAAAAAAAAAACATTTAAAAAAAAAAATACAAAAAAATATATTAAACGTTAACGTAAGAACAACTAAAACACTAATTGAAGCTATGTAAAATCATTGCATTGACCACATATTTAAAATTAATATTAATTTTCTTTTTTATTGTTTATAATTTAAGAATTTATTTATAATTTTTTTTAGACTTAAAGCTAAACAAGAAATTTTAAGTTCCCATTATTAATTAATATATTTTAAAAAGAAAAAAACAATTATTTTTTTTTATTTTAACTTATTAATAAAGGTTTTATTTAAAAAAAAATGTTTTAATGAAGTTTTAATTTCAACAAAATATAAAAATAAATTATTAAAAATTTAAACAAACATTTCGGAAGGTTAAAATTTTTTTGCAAAAAAAATTGAAATAATTTTATAAAATATTCATATTATAAAAAAGAAGGCACAATTTTCCCAAAATCAATTATTTCATTAGTTTTACTTAAAAAAAAAATAATATAAATATTTGGCCATGACCGTTTAGTATGGAAATCTAAATAAAAGAATTCAAAAAACCTTAAAAAAAATACAAGTACACAATAAATACATATTTTAGGCCGCCTATTAAGGACACCAAAAGATTTTTAGTTTTTTTTTCAAAAACAATTACAAAAATTTATTGAAATTTATATGAAAAAAAAGAAAATTTACAAAAAATGCATATCATAGCTGTAAATTATGAAATTTAAAGGAAACCCCCAAAATAAAACGACATTTACCCCATTTATGAAAATATTAACAAAAAAAAATATATAATTTTCCGCAAAGAAATAAAGAAAACAAATACAAGGTTGCAATTTAGAGAAGCTAATTAAAAAATAAATCATAAACATATTTAGAAAAAAAACCTCAGAATTATGAAAAAAAAAAATATTTAAAAAATAATAACCATTTATGAAATGCGCCGTATTGAAGCTAAATTACTGATTAAAAAAAAAAAAAAAATATGAAACTGATTTTTATTGTAAAGAAAGCGTGTTACGTTTTTTTCTACATATTTTATTTTTTGCATAAAAAATAGTTATAAACCAAAAAACAGATATGAAAAAAGAAAAAAAAAAAAAACATTTTGAACAACCAATAAACATTAAAATATAAAAAAAAAAACAAAAAAAATATTAAAATGTGTGTTTTATTGAAAATAATTATTATTATTTTCTAAATCAATTCTTTAAATTTAAATTTAAAAAAAGTTATTCGTATTAAAATTAATGTTTCAACATTATGGATGCTATTTGAATTTGGAAGTTAAATTACTGAGACTGGTGAAACACAATTCATATGTTGACTACGCCTAGCTTCTATAACCAAGTATTTTGTATCAAAAATACTGGGTATTAATTAATTTTTTTTTTTTTTTTTTTTGAAAGCCCAGACGTAATATTGAGCTACACGATCTAGAACTAATATGGTGAATTTATATTGGCAAAACGTAGCAGCTTTTGAAATGACGAAAATACTTTATTCTCCAATTTTTCCAATAGAGTTGTCAAAACAGGTTTTCGAATTATTCGATAAACCGATTTTTTAAATTTTTCAGTTTTTTTTTAAAAATTTTCTCAAAAATACGACAAATCTGTTTTTTTCGACTCGATTGACACACAAGTCTCCAAATCATAGTTGGAAAACAAAAACTTTTCATTATAAGGTATTTGCCTACCACGCCCACATCAATACCGATATTGAAATTTTAAAACTACAATTCCAATAGTGACATGTTTCATCTGATATCACAGTGTTTATTTTAAAATGTTGCTTATAAAATTTAGTAATACCTACAAAATACCGTTATAAACCGGCGTTTCGGTATTTTAGCGTAATTTTAAATTACGTCTAACATATTTCAAAATCAAACCGGTAAAAGAACGAAATAAGACCAGTTGTACAAAACACAGATAGTTTTAATGGAATCACCTTTTACAAAATTTTATTTTGGATTTGATGTAATTCTGCCAACTACCGTTGTTATGAAAAGTATTTGAATGTCAACCCTGCTCTAAATAAAACACAAGACGATGGATTAATTATTTTTCTCCCACGATTTTTTCTTTGACGATTTTAAATTTACCGAAGTCTGTGTTTTTTTTCCAGTGAGGGTTCAATAACTATGTGAGAAGTTTTCATATCGAAAATACCAACACTACCATATTTAGAACAGAGCAAGTAACATTTTTTAATCAGCGCATTTATTTTCAGATTTATTTTATGTCGTTAAAAATTAAATATTTTGTTTATTTATTAGTTAAAAATTATATTTTTAATTAAATTTAACACTTGCTATTATAATGTGAAAAAAAAATTAAAATATTCCAAAAATGCAATTACTGGAATTACTGGAATTACACTAAATCCAAAATGAATTTAAAGAAATAATAACTAAACCCATTTCTAATTTTTTCTAGTAATTGCATTTTTTCAAAATCTTTATTTAATCTTATATTAAATTGATACATAGGAAAACTATTTTACAAACCATCAATAATAATTGATATTAAGTGACTCACCATTTTCTAAATATGGTAGAGTTGCATTTTTCGATTAGAAAACTTCTCGCATAGTTATAGATTTCAGAAACTTTTATCAAAAACATTTTCCTCGAATTTGTTTTTTTTTCGCGAAATTAGCTTTCAACCGTTTTATTCCGTGAACTTTTTATCCGAAATTTCATTTTTTTAGGTATAAAATTTGTTCGAAATTTTTATCGAATATATTATTACGCGAAAGAGATTTCCGCGAGAATAATTTAATTGATCATTATAGCGATTTAACAATCAGAGTCGATTTAGCAATTTAAAAGTTATTTTCCGAAAGTAATTTTCGAAGATTTTTTTTTTCTCCAATTTTAAAATTTTTTAGACACATCGACTGTTCTAATCAAGCTTAACTTAAAAATATATCCAAAATTTATTAAATCCTCCTATAGTTTAAAACTTATAAGTTCGGAACTTCATATTAATACATGTTTGTTGTCGTTTGCTGTACAATAATGTTAACCAAATATCTTTGCAAATCAACAAATTTACAACAAAATGGAGTCGATTTGTTAATGCAAATTTTTGCATATTTTGCTATAAATGCATATTTTTAACCACTTTTAAAAAAATTACTAAAATTGTATAATAGACATTGAAACAAATCAATAATAAATGCATATTTTTAAATTTTAATTACAAATTTAACGATTTTAAATACATATTTTATGTAAAGGGTCCGCCAAATAACTTTTTTTTTTTTTGAAAATGCTATAAAAAAAATAATGAATATTTTCTCAAATTTCTTTTCTTATTTGAAAGTACAATCCTTCCGGTTAATAATGGAAAATAATTTCATTCAAATGGCTGCCTCGGCTGGCCATGCAGTAGCCTACACTAAAAATATTCAGTAGTTTTTTTATAGCATTTTCAAAAAAAAAAAAGTTATTTGGCGGACCCTTTATATAAAACACGAATATTAATACATTAACTTCCGAGTCCTACTTATAAGCGATCAAAGTTGCACTTAAAAATGTTTCACAGTAGATTCTACTGAAAATAACAGCTAAAACAACTGTAATTTCCGTAAAAAAGGCCATAAAGGTTATTACCGTTAAAATAACTAAAAATTTTGTTGTTTTTAATTGTTGAAAAACAACCAACAAATATAGTTAAAACAACTAACAATGTTGATAAAACAACTAAATATTTTTTAAAATCAGTAAAAAAAAAACTCCTGTTTTTCAAGTTAATTTTTCGGTATTCTAAAAATATGTTTTCCTTTAACTTCAATAAAAATTTGTATTTTCTATATCTTACTTAAAGTGTAGAGTCAAAATTCCAAACGGTACGTTTTGATGCATTGGAAATACAATGAAATTTTCTAATTATTTGCAAACTATGAACACATCAATAATAGCAAATATAAACTAAACGAGAATTTTTAAAAACTCGAAATAAGCCTCAATTTGTAAATAACTCACAAAAATTAACTGTTTACTGCAAAATTACTGTTTTGGTAGTAGTTTATTAAAATACTAAAATAACTGCTTCAAACAATTAAATATTCTCAATTTTTACGATTCTCGAAAAATATTTCGACTTGTGATGTAAAACGATCGATAGCTTTTGAAATATCAATCGTGGATGTAAATTTAAATGAAAAAAACTTTAACTTTCAATTCTGTTCAAAAAATTTGAAATCGATGCAAATTTAATTGTAAAAACATGAAATGGTAATATTGGGTCAAATTGACTCAAACATAGAAAGTGTTTGAAAAAAATATATTCGCTGATTGTGGAACCAAAAATAATTTTTTATGAAATTTTTGAAGAAAATGATCTAATAAAACTGAATATTACAAAAAACCACACACAGAAAAAAGGAGTCTATTGGTAGATACAACCAACAAATTCGGTTGGGACATACAAATCGAGATGCAACACCCAAATTATTTGGGTCCTGAAGTTCAGGAGTATCAACCCAATTTAAGAGCGACAGCCAACATTCGTTAGTAACAACCGATTTTGACTAGAGTAACTAAAATTTAGTTGGAAATTTTTAACATTTTTCTCTGTGTGTATATTTCTTTAACTTTGTTTTTCAAAATTTTGACCCAAACAAGACAGAAGAGTTAATATAATTATTTAATTAATTATTTTCAATTTTTATAAATCTTGAAAAAATTTTATATTTCGGTATGCGATAAAAAAAAAGATATTTTAAATTTCACCAAGATTAAAAGAAGTAAATAGATTTACCTGATTTTACTGCAGCAATTGAACATATTTTCAATTCTCTTTTTCTTTATTCACTTTTTAAAAATTGATTTTTTCCAAATCGATAGTTTTTTTATCTCTAGAAAAAATAATTCAATTGATATTGAAATATTGGAATAAGGCTTTATTTGAGCGTGGAATTTATTTGTCTTTGGGCACTTTTTTTTAAATAACAAACAGGTTTTCAAAAATTTAGATTGTTTCAAAAATTTTAAACCTTCTGTATAATAGTGTACATCAGTGTGTTCGTTTACGCAAAGTTTTTACCAACAATTGGAAAGTTTCCATTTTTAGTAATAGTAGTAAATTGTAGTAAGTTAACGAACCCATTTGAAACAATTCATTGAAAACTCACCACAGTTTACATTTTTCCAACACATATACACTATAAAAAAATCCTTACAGTTTTCCACAGGATTAAACGGTAAGCTTTTTCAAAACACACTTTAAGTAGAAGTCTATATAATTTTGAGTTAATTTCCATTTTAAAACTAATTTGAATTCACATAATTATTAAATTGATGTTATTTTTTCTTAAATGTTGTGTGTATTTATAGAAGCATGTTACATTTCAATATTTTATTGGCTTTTTTTAAAAAAAAAAACAACAACTGAAACAAAAGAATCAATTCCTTTAGATATCAAAAACCCCAGTAAATAAACTTTAACACCAAACTAAAATCCAATATATATTTTTATTTTTTTGTATATTTCACTAAAGCTTTTACGTAATTTTGGTATGGCCGCCAGATGTCCTACACCATTTGCTTTTCCTTTTACACCATTGGGTTTGAGTTTATTTGATATTGATCCGTCCAGAATATTAACAATGTTGCATCATCAAACCTGGTTGGCTGAAGAGGCTTTAAGGTAAGGTTTTAATAACTGTTTATCAGATTTGACAAGATTAACTAACAAACTCACTTTTATCTTAGAAATCGCGTTTTACTAACACCTCCTCCGACATCGAAGGATTTTTCACATCGATTCAATCCTTTAAGCGATTTACTTTCCAAAGATTATCATACCAATCACATGCATCTTAACACTGCCGAATTATTAGCTAGATCATCATTATCATCATCAGCAGGAGCATCATTATCTTCAGCCTCCAATTTGGGAGGACCAACAGATTTAGCTAACAAGCAACAACAGCAACACCGTTCCATACCACAGCAACAGCAGTACAAACAACAGCAACAACCACCTTTTAATATACGTTATCCGTCGCCAGCGGCATTTTTTCATCAGCATCAACAATTACAACAGCAATTGCAAACACAAAAACTTTCCAAGTCAGCTAGACAAAGTACACCTTCACCTCAACAAACTGCCACATCAAGTCAATCTATGTTGAGTGGTTCTACTTCAATGCACAAAACCTCCGAAAGATCTATGACACCATGTCATAAAGATGATGATAATGATGTTGGCGGTGTTATTGAACTGACTACCACCCATCATGATGAAGCTGCTGCTATTAGAGATCGTGATAGTGGCAACTCCAGTGCAGCCACTACTAGTTCCATTACCTCATCGATGCTTTATAAAGATTCCTTAGAGCAATTATTGCAACGTCGTCATTCCAGTTCAACTTTAGCTGGAGAAACTGGTTTAAAATCGTATTCACATCTTTTAATGAATTCAAGCACTCCAACGGATACCTCAAGTTGTAAGGAGAAAAGCTCCTCTTCATCTACCTCATCTACACCACCACCAGCTCCGGGTACACCAGGTCAACTCTCGCTAAGTCGTAGCTGTATGTTGAAAAGTCCATCGGATACCTCATCACTATTTAGTGAGCCCATCGAAGAGGAGACCCGCTGTATAGTGTGCAATGCTCAGTTCCCGAATGTTTGGTTATTGGAACAACATGCTGCTTTGCAACATCCCCTATTGGGACCAGGTGAGGAAAAACCTTTTATTTGTGAACAATGTGGTCAATCCTATCGATATCGTTCAGCTTATGCCAAACACAAAGAAACCAATCATCGAGCCCGTTTGCCAGCGGATAAACTCTTTACATGTGATGTTTGTGGCATGCAATTTCGCTATTTGAAATCCTTCAAAAAGCATCGATTGAATCATGCCTTAGAACGTTTACATGGTAAGAAGGGTAAAAATCCATTTGCTGCTCATTTACAACAACAGCTGCAGGAACAAGAAATGGTCACCAGTTCCCAGGAATCCAACAACATGATGATGACCGATACCGATACAGTCGAAGATTTGCGTATTAACATTAAGAAAGAAAAAGACGATGAGGAACAACAACGACAAGATGAAGAACAAGATTCTACCGTAGATTCAGTCGGAATGATGAGTTATCAAGAAAATCAATCACATGCATCTAATATAACTTTACAGACCAATAATAATAATGAGCCAAATATAAACAGCTCTGAAGGAATACATAGTACAAATAAGAGGGTAAGTTTATTTGAAGGCGCAATTTATAGAATGCATAGATATCAAACTCTTCTTATTTTGACAACAAACACATTTTTTCATACATATTTGAATATTTTACGCCCAACTCATTCTCACAAGTTAAGTCCACTGACAGCAAATGTTAAATAGTAAAATATCTATGTAATCTATGACACCATTCGAGTATGATATTATGCAAAAGAACGCTCATTTAAATAAGAACTTTCACTCAAAACTATTGTTATTGCCAAACACTAATACTACGTTCATTCTATACCGAATTCTAGTAGTTTTCAAATTTAATAAATTTTCGATTATGTGCAAATTTTACATCGAAAACTTGAAAACAAAAATTTGCTATTTTAGGATTTAGTATAAACCTGTCACCATAAAACATGTGAATATAGTTGCCAAAAGGGTCTTTCAAAACGAGTTTTTTAGCGAAAATATTTTAACTCAAAAATTTTTTCCACGAGTATAATTTTATTGATCCTTTTAACAAGCGCAGTCTATTTAACGATTTTAAACTTATTTTCCCCAGTTATTTTGGCTAATTTTTTTATTGAATTTTTTTTTTTGTAATATTTTTTTAGTGATTTCCGTAAATTTATTTCCAGCGACATTTTTTATTTAAAGGAAAATTTTAATTTTTAGTAAAATTTTTATAAATATTTTTTTCGAAAATTTGTTGAATTTTTTTTGCAAATAAATTTTTCTTCCAAAATTTTGTAATTAAAATATTTTTAGGCAAAAGTTTGCTCTCAAAATTATTTAATATATATATATTTTCTTTTTCTCGTTTCGCGATATATTTATCTGCAAATTATTTTTTTGTGAAATTTATTTTAAAGATTTTGTTAGTAGTAAATTTGTATTAATGCAAATATTGCCGAAAAAACTCATTTATACAGGAAATTGGGTTGGTTTTAAATTACAACATTTAAACTGTTAGTATTCTTTAAATTTTTTCAAATTATTTCCGATTTTATCTATGCACAGCGAAAACCTAAACGAAAACCGGGTTCTATTTTTTAAAAATTTTTTTTCTAAGTATACAAAAAACGGTTCTTCTAAATATGTTAAATAATTACAGACTCTAAGTGTTGACTAAATATGTTTAATTTCTTAGCTGAGTTAAGTTATATCTGAATTTGGATTTGAAAATATAATTAAATGTAAAGTAGGTATAAACAAATTTAGTTGTCAAAACCAAACCATCTGACATGTGATAAATGGCGATCGGTTTCGATTTCGATCGATGTAGCTAAAAATCTAAATTTAAAAGTAAATAAAACGAAAATGAGAATTGTATTGTTTTAATTTTCAACATTTGAGATTAAAATAAAAAAAATAATTTAAACAAACAAATATTTTGAGCTTACTGTTTTCCCTAACACGGATGAAGATTGTAAGCTGCTTACCCAAATCCCTTATAAGGATGCAGCTTGTAATAGGGAAAGTTTCATATCGTGTATTATAAACTATGTGTACCAATTTTCCCGAGTGATTTAAGATTGTGTTTGCTGTTATCGAGTACGAAATAAAAAATAATTAGTCATTTAACTTTAACTTTATATTATATGTCAAAAATTTTAACAAGAAAAAATTAATATCTGTAGAATTGTATGTATATTCATATTATTACTTTTAATTGTAATAATGTATACATAAAATATGATTTCACTGAAAAATATGAAATCACAGCTTTTTATAAGCGCTAAAAACAGCACTTATTTTGCCCAAAAATAATGTTTCCAAGTGGGAGTTCGCCATATAAAAATCATAGCACATGGAAGCAGGTTTGTAAGGGATTCTTTTTGGCATACTCCCTTACAAATGTGCTTGCATGTAAGCAGCGTTTTTTACTGGGAAGTTACCGCGAGTATCCAATTTTACCATAAAGCGTTTCTATTGCCGAAATTTTGTATTAATTGCTGTTGTTTCAAGTAATTTCAGTTCCCGCGGTAACGTCGTCGAACACACCTTATGTGACACATACTTTTAAGCTTTTAAAAAATTTCGAAAATTTAAAAATTTCAATATTTAGTTTTGTTATAGGCTCCATAGAGTATGTGTGGCTGCATAAAATAAATAAAATTTAAAAAGCATTGGTCAATTCCTATGAAGTCTCATGAATGTCATGATATACTACGGCCTGTACATGAATCCCAATACCCTACTAATCATATCAATATTGTAAAAAGAATAGAATTTTAATACGATTTATTTCTTTACTAGCCTCGCCTTCTTAATGCTCCTTTACCACCCCACATGGAAACGGATCCCTCCTATCATTCTTCTCATCAGCAGCAGCAAGCACCAACGCAACAACATCACCAACATTCTTTAGTACATCACCCACATTTAACACCTCAACTGCCTGGGCAATTTGCTCATAATATGACGGCTATGGCCGTTGCAGCAGCAGCTGCTACAACACCACAACATCAACAACAAATGACACCTCAGACGGCTCAACAAGCTGCATTAACAGCAGCAGCAGCCGCTGCTAATTCCATGAACTCTTTAAATTCTCTAAATTCAATAACATCTCTCATTAATGCAGAACGTTTGCCAAATGAACAATTTTTAGGCCTTAATCCACAAGAGGCATCCATACTTAATTTCTTACGAGTTGATGCTCAAGAAAGGCAAAGAGATAAAAGGTAAAATATCGATAATTTCTAGCATTAAGTTTAAATTTTTTTTTAATTATTACTTTTTTTTCTATAACAGACCTCCTGCCTCACGTTTCGCATGTCCTTTTTGTGGCAAATGTGTACGATCTAAAGAAAATTTAAAATTACATGTACGCAAACATACCGGAGAACGTCCATTTGTTTGTCTCTTTTGTGGGCGTGCATTTGGTGGAAAATCTGATCTTACGCGTCATTTACGTATACATACCGGCGAGAGACCGTATCATTGTGAATCGTGTGGTAAATGTTTTGCCCGAGCCGATTATCTCTCCAAACATTTAACCACTCATATACATAATGCTCCACGCTGAGATGAGGCGCGAAGGAGAAGACTCCTTCGCCGTTAAAATTAAAACAAGCAGGAGATTTCATTATACTTAGATCAATTTTGTTTATAAAAAAGAGGACATATGGAATTTAGCATAATACGTAAGGATCTTTGGGTTTATATATAAGATGTAACAAAAACTATAATAAGAATTATTGAAAATCATATGAAATGATCCTAATTTTGGTAAAATAATATTTAAAATATTTAATGAGGCATATGTTTACAGGAATCTTTAATTTGATATTGATACTTCTTTTTATTAAAACATATTAGTTTTAAACAAATTTATGTTATTTTCGTATAAGGTTTGATTTGTTTAAATGATTAGAATTCAATTTTTTAAAGAAGCAACTTACATTTTGATTCGGATTGCTAGTTGATGTGGGAACAAATTATGGGTATTATTTTTATTTCACTATCATTTACCTTAAGTTTTAAAAACTATTTTAAATTTATTTTTCACTTTAAATGCTCACAATTTAAATTATAAATATTAAAATATCTGAAACAAAATATAATTTTTATTAAGAACAACAATTAAATGCACTTTAAGATGTAGAGAAAAATACAAACATATGTTTTCTACGAAATGTTAAGTTAACAGCATGGAATGGAATAAAACATGAAAATATATCGTGAGTTTATAATTGGTATGACCCACTGATCTTTTTGTTATAATTGAGTTATGATGATTGATTATAAATATCCTATTTCAAATTACAGAACCAGTTTCTCGATTTTTTGTATCATATCTGAAACACATTTCAATAGGCAAAGTTTTCATAGAATACGTAACCAAGTCGTTATGGTAAATTTTGAATTTTAGGAAATATTTTTAAGTTTCTGATATTATAGGTTGGACGTTTTCATTACAGAAAGCTATTAAACAAAAATAAAAAATGTCCGTTGAAAATCACAGAGGGTATTGACGATAGTCATTTGCACACGATGCAAATATACACAGACGGTTATTTGCATTCTCTCAGCCTTGAGAAGTATTGACGATGCAAACTGTTCATATCTGCTTCGTGTGCATTTCACCATTGTGAGTCCCTTAGATTAGATTATATGGCACTATGCACCGTGACCAACTTAGGTCTTTTGTGCTGCCTAAAGTTACCCTAAAGATTCAAGCTACCTATAAAGCCAATAATCCTATTAGGCAAAATCTTCACAATGTCCGAAGGGGAGACAAAGCGATCGCCAAGAAACTTGGCACGCCTTTCACAAAGCCTCGGACATTCGCAAAGAACATGCTTCGATGTCTCAGCTACCAGTTCGCAAAACCTACACTCATCCGTGTCCGAAAGACCCCTTTTGCGCAGGTGGTATCTGAGATTGGAGTGTCCAGTCAGGTAAGACACCAGGGTACTCAAGTCACCCCTCCCGAGGGACAAGAGTCTCCTCGATCCTGCACTGGAAAAAGAGATTAATCTCTTAGCCTGTCGTTGGCCAAGAGAGTTTTCCCAATAGAGAGAGAATTCTGATTCCCTCCACGACCCGAGCTTCTCCCTAACATACCCCAAAGGTATACCACAGAATGGTTCAGGGCCAATAAAGGAGTGAGTCCCTTACTATAATCTCGATTATTTAGTATGTATTTATATAGCATTGAGAGCAGGGCTGCCAACTTCGACGATTTGTCTACACTTTGACGGTTTTTGAAGTTATATATAATAAAATGACGATTTTACAAAATTCATTGAAAATGACTATTTTTTAAATTTTTATCGAAATTTTCAATTTGTTTTTCTCTTTAATTTACTGACAAAATTGTAAGTTTCTTTTCACTTACTACATCTAAGGATAATGTGATAAACTGATCTCAAATCGAACAAAAATTATTAATTTATCAATTTAAAGATCGAATATACATAAACTTCACTATTTTGAAAGATTTATTTTAATTTTATTTAAAAATGATGAAAACTGGAATAAAAATCCAAACGTTTTAAATGATTTAAATCAGTTTAGCTTCAAAATCACTGATAAAATAGATTTTTTCACATTTTTCATTCTGGCTTTTTTTCTTGAATGTCATTTTTTATATGATCAAAGTTTGAAAAACCAAATATCCAAAACAAAAAAATTAAGATTTTAGAGTGATTTTAAAATTTCATTCCGCGCAATGTGCATTGGGAGTTGTGTTCATTAAACTCGGAGGAGTTTGTTTAACTAATAATAAAGGGCATCAAAATGGTAAAATAAATTCAAATAAAGTGATGAAAACGAATTTTTGAGTTTCGCCTCGTTTATTGAAATAAAAGGAGTTTCGGGAATTACGATTTCTCATTCTCAAAAAGACGATTTTTTTAACAAAATTGGTTCACAGAAAAAACTAAAAAATAGCCAAAAATAAAAAAAAATCGCTGAAATTGAAGATAATCTCAAAATCAAATAAATGTTAAAATAAAAAAAAAAAAAATCAACATTATTCACAACTAAAAACAATTACAGAAGTTGAACAAAAAAAAATCGCTTCAATTAGAAAAAAAGACAAAAAAGTCAAAAATTAAAAAAAATAATAATTTAGAATTGAAGATAATCGTTAAAACAGAAAAAAATTTCGAAAATTGGGGACAGAAATCGTCAGTCGCTAAAATTGAAAAAATTACCAAATTATAAAATAGTCCAAAATTATGTGATTATATGTTTTATGATTTATTATGTTTTTTAATTTTAAAGATGTTGGAGATATTCTTTTGGTTTTGGCGATTTTTAATTTTAAATTTTGCTGTTTTTTAGCAATTTATTTCCGTTTTTTTTTTTAAATTTTAACACATTTTTTTACTTTTTTGTCTTGGGTTATAAGAACTGGAAATTTGGTGTGCACCAAATTCGTTTTCAATTAAACTTTTAATATATATTATTAAACGTTTAACTGAAAGTAAGTTTGAAATCAAGCAATAGTTTAATTAAAATTTTATTGGCAAACATTTTTTCTTTGTTGGCAGCACTGAATGAGAGTTTGAAAATATTATTCTTAGAAATCTTAAGCTGCATTTACAATACCCTCTTAATACAGTCTAAACTAGCTTTCGAAATCTAGTTCGTATATCATTGTATTCACAACCATATGATCGGAATTTAGTCTAAACTTGATTTCGAAGGTACAGTGAATTCGGAAAAACCTGAATTAATTTTTACCAAGGGTGTTCACGTTTACAAATTTGTTCAGGTTTTCGGTTGCGAAAATATTAAAATAAAAAATCACAATTTAACCTCAGAAATAAACTTTAACAATTATACCAATAAACAGTACTTTTCAAATACACATTTCGTCAACTTTGTATAAAAATTAAGTTTTTTTATCATTATTTGTTCAAAACTTTTATTGAACCCCTTGTACACATTAAAAAAAAAAATAAAAAAAATGTGATAAAGTCGATTAACTTTATATTTGTGTTCAAATATGTTCATTGAAATCAAAAATCATTGTATGCATAAAATAATCATCAGGACAATGAAGTCGCTTCATTTGTTAACAAAGTCCAATTTTTTTAATGAGCTTTTATCTCCAAAAAAAGAGGCGTTTGGCGTATCTCCGAAACTAGCAAAACTAGAATCTCTACATTTGGCACGTAGCTTCATCTAATCATAAAAAAATTTTAATGAAAAAATTAACAGTATTAATTAATTTTCATTCAGTTAATGAAAGTATTTATTAAATCAATGAATTAATTTTAACAAATTCATTTCATTAATACTATGAAGTCGTTATTCAACAAAATGTTTAATTATTTTTTGTTTTTCAAATGATATCTTTAACAAAAAGCAAAAAAATACTCTTTAATTTTGTTCACGTTTAAGAGCTTTCAGACTTTGTTCACGTTTTAGAGTAGTGTGTATAAAAAAAAAAAGTTGTCCACGTTTCCGAGTCGTTCACACTTCCGGGAGTAGTGTAAATGCAGCTTTAAGCCTTATTAACAATCCCCCAATGCTACTCAGTTATTTTCCATAAAGATTTCAGCAAATTAGTGAATCAAAATTATCAATTCCCATTTAGCATTAAAAAACACTGTTTAACAACTTTTTTCTAACTAAATTTGTCAATTGAAAAAAAAAATCATAAAAATTTTTTCTGGGCCAATTAAGTTTTATATTATATTTCATTCCATATTTCAATTATTCTTGGTGCATTTATATAAAAATTATTACATATTTAATTTTAAATATAGATTTTATTATACATTTTTAGAAATGTTTCGATTTTGTTTAGTTTTGGGTGCTGGATAAGAAAGTCTTTAAAATTTTATGGGGCTTTAAAAACAATTACATAAATTCGTATTAAATTATAAAATAAAATAAAAAAACATCACAGTTGAGAGTTTTTTTTAACAAAAAAGTAAAAAAAATCACAAAAACAAATACTTTGGTTTCAGATATAACTAAAAAAAAGTATTAAATACTACCACATATTACTACTTACAAAAGTATTTAAAATTTCAAACTAAAATCTGCCGTTTATTATTATTTTTTAAATTTATTTTTATGTTAACTTAAAAAAAACACACAAACAAAAATAAACAAATCAAAACCTAAATAGCCTTAAAAGTCCATAATAGAAAAATTAAAACAAAATCCTGTACAATTTTAAATTTTATTTTTACAAAACAGATTACAAAATGCAATAATTATAATAAACTAATATTGTTAACTACTTTCTAATGATATACAATATAAACAGCAAAACAGAGGCATAGCAATAGATAAAATTTATTGTAAAATATAAAAAAAAATAGAGCAATATACAATAATTAATTATATTTTATTAATTTTTGTTTTTAAATAAAAATTATAAATATTTTATTTACAAAAATAGAAAAAACAAATACACAAATTCTTTTAAAACTATTATTATAAAATAAGCAGCCACCGCCAACAGTTAAATATTTTATTTAACAATAAAAAACTTTTAATTTAATAGTTTAATAACTTAAAAAAAACAATCAAATAATATATAAAAAACATAAATCAAAATATTAAAACTTAAATACAAAACTGTGATTTTATAGCACAAACAACTTGAAAACATAAAACAAACAATAGCAACAATTATAATTTTTTTATAATAATTTTTTTTATTTTTTTTTTCAAGATTTTCAAGATTTTTGTTTTAAGTAATTTTGTTTTAAATGCAGTTCTTTACAAAAAAATATATATATATAAACTGAAAACTAACAATATTGAACCAAGAACATCGAATTAAAACTTAATGTAGTTTCAATAAACATAAATGTAAACTTTTTTAATACAAAAATATGTATAAAAAAAAATAAACACAAAGTAACTTAAAACATTTTGCCGTACCAATGAATTAATTCTTAAAAAATATGTAATGTAATTGTTAAAATAGAAAACAAACAAAAATATAATATGAAAATAATCAAGTAAAAAGAAAAAAAAAAACTTTCACTGTGCCAAAAATATAAAAGTACCTCATAAATTGTAAAACATAAACTTGAAACAGAAATTACATTAACCAAGAAAAATGGAATGGAAAGTTTTTTTTTTTAAATTAATTAGTTATGGATTTAGTTGTCATTTCAATAATAATTTGTTTTTAATTTTGTAGTATACATTAACTTAAAAAAAAAGTTTTCACTAACAATATAATTGTAATACATAATAATTTTGCTTTATTCACACGCTATCCACCCCTGTCCACTCATATCTAATATTTCCTAGTAAAGGGTCCGCCATCTAACGTTTTTGTTTTCAACTAGTGCTTATTTCGTGAATGGTAACACTTAGCTCATGTCTGATTTGACAGATAATTAGTTTTATCCTTCCGCTGAACGAATATGGTCCGTATGTTCGTTATCTTGTGAAAAAAGTGAAAGAAACTGGCTTCCTCATCGATAAACCAAAGCGTGAAAAGCCAAAAACAGTGCGTACAGCCGAGAATATTGCTGCTGTGGCAAAAAGTGTGCGTGAAGCGCCATCAACAACAATTCACCGTCGTTCTCAACAATTGAACATTTCGGAGACATCATTGAGACGAATTTTGCATATAGACCTCAGTATGACGCCATACAAAGTCCAATTGGTTCAGGAGTTCAAAAAAAAAAAATAATTGGCGGACCCTTTATTATTGATACGAAATGTCAATTTCAAATGAGAATTTACAATAATGTGACAATTCGTATCAACAATAATGGGAAATAGTTAGTAGGTATTTAGCAGATTGCTAAATATTAATAAAATAAGAA
The DNA here is from genome assembly GCA_021234595.1 of Delia radicum. Classification (NCBI taxonomy): domain Eukaryota; kingdom Metazoa; phylum Arthropoda; class Insecta; order Diptera; family Anthomyiidae; genus Delia; species Delia radicum. Next base: position 172,535,500 of record CM037852.1, read on the forward strand.
CAGCAAAAATATGTCTGTTAAGTTTACAAAATTTAAGTTATATTTGATGTGAAAACTAAAAAAAAAAACAACTTTAAAAATTTAAAATTTTTTAATTTTGTCTACTAATGTTTAGTAAAAGTTTTTGCAGATTTTAGCAGATTAGTTTATTACTTACAATTAGCTAAAATATACCTCTAATTTAACTAAATATATGTAAATTCGACAGATTTATTTTTGCTATTCTTATATTACGAATATTTAGAAAAAAAAAAAAATCTGCTAATTTTAGCAGTTTTTTCTGCAAGGTAATTTTTAAGCCTTTTTTGCTTTTTTTACAGAATTATTTCTATGAGTGTAGCAATTTTGTAAAGATTAAAGAAAAAGTTTCTTCATTATTATAATTTCGACCAGACCGTTCTTAACACAAATATTTAATTAAATTTTAAAATCAGATTTCAAAGTTATATATTTTTTATTGAATTCGATTTTTTTTTTAAATTAATATTTTATTTAAGGAATCAATTTGATATTTGTTTAATCTTTCATTGGAACGAATTAAAAAAAAAATTCCATTAAATACAGTGGGGAGCACTTTTGAGTACATGTAAGTACTTTTTTACACCGAAAGATTTAGGCCGAAAAATGTTTGACACTAGGACTAAATTATACTTTTCTAAAGGTACAAGGTACGCTGAATTCAAATCTGGCCTTAGATTTACTCTCCGACATCAGGCGTTCGAGCTATATTAACGAGAAAAGTGTATTTTTTTTAATCAAAATTCACCGATTTTTGACCTTTCTGGAAATACATTTTTCATAATACTTGGAACGTCACCTGAACAAACTACTCTTAGCATTTTTTTCAGTTTATCAATTTTTAAGATAACTTATTTCTTTACGACATTATCGTCGGTTGAACTTGATAATAAATTCGAATATTTTAAAATTTTGCATTGCTGTTACAACCTAAATTTCAATTTACCATAATGTCGTAAGGAAATAAGTTATCTTAAAAATTGAAAAACTGTAAAAAAAAAAGTGGTCGGAGAGTGAATCTAAGGCCAGATTTGGATTCAGCGTACCTTGTACCTTTAGAAAAGTAAAGGGTTATCCATTTTGCGGTTTCAAAAGTAAACGTAAATGAAACACATATACAATATTTTTTTTTTTCATGATAGTTCTTTTTTATTATAAAGTTTGAACGTTGACATTATGTGTGAAACACTATATCATTTAAATGACCACCACGCGAAGTGTTGCAAGCATTGATTCTTTTGAGGTAATTTTGGACCACTTTTTGACACATATTGGGTGGTATCTCAGCCATAACTTGACGAATGTTGGTTCTTAAGTGCTCAAGAGTTAAAGGTTTATCTGCATAAACACGGTCTTTTGCGTAGCCCCACAAAAAAAAGTCTAATGGTGTCAAATCGCATGATCTTGGTGGCCAGTTGATGTCGCCACGACGAGAAATTACACGGCCAGGAAATGTCTCTTGCAATAAAGCCATATTCGCTCAGTTGTTGTGTGAGCTGTTGTTGTGTGAGCTTCAGTTGTTGTGTGAGCTTTACTTTATATGGATGTAGGTGTAGATCCAAATGCAAAATACGCCATAATGTGCCGTAAGACAGTCCTAATTCCTGAGAACGACGAGGAATCGACACATTCGGGTCTTCGGCAACACTTTCACTTACAGCAGCGATATTTTCAGCGGAACGAGCGAAACGATGATGCACTGACCTTACAATATCTGTAACCGCTCCAGTCTCTTCAAATTTCTTCACAATTTTGCCAATTGCTTGCGTAGTTGGACGATTATGTAAACCATAATCTCCTCTTAAAGCACGATATTTGGCTGTGCCAGAATCACCATTTTTGTAGTTGGTTTTAATAATTTTTATGCGTTGTGTGATAGTTAAGCGATCCATTTTCGTCAATGTCAGACTTCCAGCTGAAAAGACAAAAAAATTGGTTTAACAACTTAGTTTGACAGATGTCGAATTCCAGCCCTATACTTTTGAAACAACGAAATGTATAACCCTTTATAATTTAGTTCTAGTGTCAAACATTTTTCGGCCTAAATCATTAGGTGTAAAAAGTACTTACATGTACTCAAAAGTGCTCCCCACTGTATATGGTTGGTTTGATTTATAGTTCGTTAATTGTATCATAATGCAAATATTTCGAATCAAAATTAAATAAATATTAACTAAATCAATTTTATTTCACTTAATTCAATATCAAATCATTGATTTATGAAAGTTTTAATTAATTATCTAATTACACTTATACAACACGATCTTTGCATCATTCTTTCTAAATATTTAATACCCAATTTATTCAAAAAAGTTAATCCAGTAAACATTTTATTATTATAATAAATTTACACTTCCACAAAATCTGGTTTAAAATCGAGTTAAATCCAGTTACAAATCGTCCTCGTTTACATTATAAAATTTGGCAGTCAAACTGGATTTTGGCTTGACAACAACATTTTGTAAACAAAATAACCTCAAACAGAAAATTCGTCTTAAAAGTTACTGGCGGAAGACAAAATTTGCAGCGATTATGAAAGAAGCAATGTTAATTTAGCTGAAAAAAGTGTTTTTTATGCGGAATGACTTTTTGGAAGCATGATATTTCGTTTTGTTCTTCTGGTCACCATATCAATGTTGTTTGCACAAATTGTCTATTCGGGAAACAAAAATAAGTAACTGGATGATGAATTGAATTTGTCTTTCAATAAAATATAAGGTGGCGCAAAAATAACCTTCCGATGTTTTTTTTTATTATGTATTTATTATGTATAGCATTTTCTGATAGGAGGATTACTTTTGCGCCACCTTATATGTCATTTTATTGGGTTTAAAACTCTTTCTATTTAGTTTACCTAAATTAAATAATTTATTTTTATTTTTTACATTTTTTCCCTCAAGGAGATGCCACATTTTGCAAATTTCTTTTCCAAAATATCGGAACACACAGTGTTGTATCGCTAAACGTAATTTTAAACCATATTGTTCTACAACCTAGTTAAGAATTTGTATGGAAAATTCGGTTTGAAATTACGTTTCATAGCCAGATTGTCACCAAACGCCGGTTTAAACCGGAGTTGAGGTATAATATAATTCAATGTTAACTGCTTAATACCCAATTCAGACAACAAAGTTAATCTAGTAAAAAGCGAATCGTCTGCAATCAAAAAAGTTTTACAGTTACTTCATGACTGTTGTTTGTGTAGTAATCAGTAGTATTTGGTTGTAACTGTAATTACAGTTATTTTTCTATGAAATAATACAAAAGAACCATGTTACTTTTTTCAAAATATTTTAGATGTAAACTTTTTGTATTTTAGAAATGGAATGGGATTAACTATATAATGAAGCACTAAACAAACAAGTCGATTTAACCATTTTTTAATCTTTTTGATTAACAGTGAATTCAACTTTTCCACTGCTTACTGTTTCTGAAACAACTCTGCATTCATACTACTAATTTTCCGCAACCTTATGTTTTAATATAATTTCGGTTTGCAGCGCTAAAAAAATACATACAAACTGTTTAACTTTGCCACGCAGCCTTGTTTTGCATTGTTCTTTTTATGCCGGATCACTATCGACTCCACATTGGTATTATAAAGTGCCAAAGTTAATCTGTAAAAAAAAAACAGCATATGTAAACGAGGAAAATTAAATAGGTGGATTGACGTTAATCAAGTAGATTAAGTTCACAGTCTAAACTCCCTATAAATTACTCTGTATTCATACTTTCGATTGTGTGCAACTCTGTGCTTTCATATAATTTAGGTTGGCAACACTTTAAAACATACATACAAAGTCAGGTAAAAATTAACGTTAAGACGTTCGTCTAAAAAATGTTGACGCTGTAGTAAAATTTGTTGCTAACGTCGACATTTTTCTTATTCCTCTTATGTCGGCTTCCTATCAACTCAATGTTGGTGTATTAAACTGACAAGTCGACTAATTTCTCTGTCTAAACTTCCTATAGCGAGTAAGATGCCACTTTTAGTTGCAACCACAACACTTTATCGGCTTTGGTTTATCTTGGACATAAATGTCTTGGTTTTTTGTCCAGTTTCCATATTATTCCTCATAAAAATCAGGCGCGGATCCAGGAGGAAGGAACACACACACATTTCCTCAACCCAAAATAAAAATGTTCAATACAAAACAAAATAAAAATGTTCAATACAAAACAAAATAAAAATATTCAATACAAAAAAAAAAGTATAGAAAATTTATCATAAATACTTCCTCCCTAAAATCATTTCCTGTATCCGCGCCTATAAATATACACTAAAAAATTAACTTTTTTAGATTTTCTTTATGAATTCAGGAACGGTTTCAAATAGTATGCCTTTTTCATTGATTCCTTGACTAAACTATTTAGTTTTAACTTTTTCTAATGCATTTTATATAAAACTAACGATTGAAATGTCACTTTTAGTTGGCATTACCCTTGTTCAGCGACTTTCATTTATCTTGGACATTGCATTACTTTGTTAAAACATAGTTGCATTTTTTATCACACTGATAAAAATAAAAGGCGATTTTTCAAAACTCTCAAACTGCAATCTCTTACCGGATACGATAGGCATAACATGATTTTCAAAATAAAATTATTTTCAAAATTATATTGATAGTGTAAACTTTCCTTTAGTAAACTGTTTGATTAATTTTTATTAAGTTTAAATCACGCTGTTAAAATTTAAATATATTTTTCTGTGGTATTATACCCAACAAACATTTTTTTATTATTTCTAAAACAAATTATTTGTATGTGTTATATTTTTATGACAGTTGAAGTTAAGTTATTAAAAAAAATCTGAATTTCTCTTAATAAGTTATAAACAAATTGTGAGAGCAACATTTATATATTTATAAATTGTAAAGTTCTAGGAGATTAGTTTACATAAAAAATATTATCTAATAAATCAGAAACTAATCTTTAAAAGAGCTATAAAAAGACACATATTATTATTTTCAAGTAAATACTAACAACTCTTTTTTGATTAAGACTTTATTTTTTTTCAACTTTACAACACTGCCGATTTTTATGTTTGGTAACACAAAAATGTCCTTTTTTATTTATACAAAAAAAAAATTATTTTAAATAGTTTATTTAATTTTTATAGCTATTTAGGCATCACAAATTTGTTTAATTTCAAAGCTTCTCAATTTTCTCCTAACTTAAGAAAATATAAAAATCTTTAATATTAAAAAAAAAAGCTGTGAAAATTGTGAAGTAAAATTTTTTTTATAGTTTTTTTTAATGAAATAGAACAATATTTATATAATATATTTTTTATTATGTTTAATGTTATTTTATATTATTTTTTAATAAAATTTGATTTTTATTTAACAAAAAAATTTGTTTTATTTTTTTTTTTTGATTTTTTTTTTTTTTTGTCTGCAACTAATTGTACAAAAAATACAATTTTTAATATTAAAATAAAAAGGAAACAGATAAATTATATAAAAAAAGCAATATTTCATTAAAAAAAATATTGGTGTCCAATACATTTGAAAATATAAGCTCTTTTAACAGAATTTTTAGTGAAATTATTGTAAATTACAAAAAAAATTAAATCTTAGCTGAAATTATAAAAATTTTTCTTTTTTTTTTTACTAAATTATGAAAAAAAAAGTTTTTATTTTCGAACCAATTGGAGGGAATTAAAGACTTTAATTTATTATTAGTACATATTTTGATTTCATAAAAAATATATATAGAAATTTATTTTTTATATAAATGCATAGAATTATAAATATTAACTATTAAAAAAAAAAAAAACAACGAAAATTTTGCATTAAAAAATTTGCATTTTTAAACTATACATAAAAATAATTATAATTAATAAAAAAAATTATAATATAAATCAAATAAAAATATTCTTAAATGTGTGTTTTCGGTGTCTATTTATAATCAAGAAAACATTTGTTTTGGATCAAAAAATAGACGTGTTTAGAAAATTTACAAAATTAAAACAAAAATACAATTATATATATATTAAATCTATACTTTTTTCAACACAATTTTATGACAATTTTCAAGGTTTCAATATATAAATTATTATTTAGAAAATTTGCATACATATTTATATTTAATTAAATTATATTAATAATTTTTGTGGTTTAATTTAAAACAAAATCATTAATTGAGCTACTTTGTATTATTACTTTGTATTATTTGGCAATGTGCTTACTACTCGTTACTAAATATTTTACAATGCATTCTAACGAGTGAGCTGCCACTTTAAGTTGGCAACACCACCCACATTAGCGGCTGTGGTATATCTTGGACATAAATATTGTTAAATTATATTTTAGTAACACAAATATTGAAACAATGAGTAGGAAGTTTTCACAGAAAAGTTAATCTATTATAAATGGGATTTACTGATTAATCAAGCACTAATAGGGAAATTACGCAGAAAAGTTAATGCACTAAAAATGGGATTAACTGCTTAACAAGTCGATTAAAAAAATTTTTAATCTTTTTGATTAACAGTTAATCCAACTTTCCCTTAGCTTACTATTTCTAAATAACTCTGCATTCATATTACTAATTAACCGTAATTGTGTGTTTAAATATAAATTCGGTTGGCAAAGCTTAAAAGCAAGCATATAAGTCAGATAAAAATGACGGAACAATTTTAACAACATTTTCCTTGTTTCTCCTGTGCCGAATCACTATCGGCGCCATCTTGGTATTTTCAATGTATGAAATGCAAAAACCTTTTGTGAATGTCTACATACTCTAAATCCAATAGCCAGTTTAGACAGCGAAATTAATTTAGTTGATTAAGGGTAATTTAGTCGTTTACATATGCATTTTTGACAGTTAAAATATGAACCTCACAGCAAAAATTGAAATATGCCGGCAGAATAACGGCATAATATCGCTAATTGCCGAGCTTATGTTAAGGGTATTGAAACACGCACTTATATTAACTCATATTTTAAAAAAATTCAAGGAGGAAGGTTGTTTTAAGATTGCTTTAATACTCCTTTAAAGACTCAAATAGTTATATTTTTGTGTTTTATTTTAATTATTCAATCCATAACTCGAGAACGGATGCATAAAATAAAAAATGACTGAATACGTTTCGTAGAACATGCAATGAGGATGGTTTTTAAAAAAAAATTGTTTAAAAATATTTTCGTTTGGTCCAGATGTGGTGATTTTTCTGAACATTACTCATTTTCATATAAATTGTGTGAATATCAAAAATTTTTGCTTTGTTACACAGCATTGCTTGGATACGGGTACAAAAAATAAAAAAATGACTGAATACGAGTAGCACACGCAATTGATTGACAGCATACATTATTTCTGCTCCTTTTGAAGGTATTTGAACAAAATTTGGTTTGTCGGTGCAGTCCAACTATCATTCTTCTTCGAAATATCAATCCACCACGACTTTGTAACGGAACCAGACTTTCAATAAAAATAAAATTTCAAGGCAAAACAACGTTTGTCGGGTCAGCTAGTAACTTTTAAAAAATTCTTTTTAATGTTATGATTTTTGTTTTTTTTTTTTTATTTTTAAGTTTTTTTTTGTGGTGTCCTTTTTTCTAAACGTCAAACGAAAATGACAACTGAATACTTATTGCAATATATATTGCCGGCAATAAATATGAACGCAATTGATTGAGATATCATTTTGACATTTCGTCGGCTTATTATTGGTTTGACCCATACGCCAAAAAGATGTTATCGAGAAAACGATAAAGAAGGTACATACATTTTAATTTTTGTATGCAAAATGGGCAGGTAGATCAAATTAGATACTGGATATCTCAGGTATGATACGAGATAACGTGAAACGGGGTTCGGAATTAAAAAGGGTATATTTACATTATATATAATCCATACCTAACTCAATTTTTTCAAAAATGGTCGGTGGGTCAAACCAATAACAGACCGACGATTTGCTGCAATTTATTTCCACATATTTACCTCTAGTAAGGACTGTGGGTAAGATCTACAGATATACAACGTCAATTTTCAATTTATTCACATGTTTTTGCAACAATAGAATGTCGCTTCTTTTTTGTTAAATTGAAAAAGCACATGATTGTAGCATTGACAAATTGTCTCCAAAATTCTGTCGATGATAACTCTTCAAAATGTAGTGTTAGAATGAAACAAAAATATACACAATACAGTGTATATAATAACTAATGAGTAATTCAACGTTGTTACAAGCTCTGACGTGACATTACAAAGAAAAAGTTATTTAAAAAAAATACGGTTTTTATAGGCAATGTTGGCATCTGTCACTTGTGTCGGGTGTGTTTAGTCTGTGTTTGTAATATGCAATCAAAATTTAGTAGATGCAAATTGAATAAAACTTTAATATATAATTTTTTTATTTTTATATTTTTTTTGCTATTTCTATTTGTTTTTTTGACATTTCTTGTGCCCTTTTTATGGGTTTTCGCTCTATTTTGCATACAATTTTCAATTTTTTCGTGTCAACAACTTTAGATAAATAACTGATTTAAACGATAACAATAAAAAATATAAGTTGAAATGAATTGAATCACGTTTAACAGAACTTCGTACTAATTTTTTTTGTATGAGTTCACTACTAATTCTGTGCAACTCTCTTTTTTGATATAACGACGCTTTACGGTACTAAAAAACATTCATAAAAAGTTAGATAAAAATTAACGTTAATATTTTTCTACCTGATTAAAGTTAATTCAATTCTTTTAGTCTTCCCCGTTCATATGGATGTTAGACTGGGAAATTTATCTACTTGATTAAAGTTAATCTACATTTTTAATCTTCTTCATTTATATGGAGTTCAGACTGAGAATTTAATATACTTGATTAACGTTAATCAACCTTTTTAAGTTTAAAATACAAACGTGCCGCCGATAGTTATCCGGCATAACATTAATAAGGAAAATATAGGCGTTAGCAAAAATGTTTGTAAACAGTGCCAACATTTTTTGCGGCTGTCTCTAAACGTTAATTTTTACCCATCTTTGTATGTATATTTTGTTAGCTTTGCCAACCGAACCTATAAAAAAACACAGAGTTACACATAATTAGTGGTATAATACAGAGCGTTTAGAAATATAGTAGTTAGATAAAAAGTTAGATTAACTGTTAATCAAAAAGATTAAAAATGGTTTAATCGTCTTATAGTGATTAAGCAGCTAATCTAATGTTTAGGAGATTAACTTGTCTATGTAAATTCCCTATTACACATGCATTTGTATAAGAGGAACAAAGCGCAAAAAAGTTGGATTAACTGTTAACCAAAAAGATTAAAAAATGGGTTAATCGCCTTGTTTAGTACTTGATTAAGCTGATAATCCCATTTTTAGTAGATTATATTGTCTATGTGCAATTACGTAAAATAGTTTATTCATTCTCCGATCTCAAAAATGTTAAAAATGTCTTAAGGTACCCATACTCTACTCAATATTCTTGTGCAACTTTTTCTATTGCGCAAAATATTATCAGTGTATATGTTATATTGGAAAATTGTACAATATATTGAGAAAAATAAAAAATGGTGTGATTCTTATTGCTCAACCAAGAAATGTGAAAAATATTTTATAGCGTGTTGGCCACATTTGCCTAATTATGTGCAACAGTATTGTACATCTTATTGAACTGTGTAGGGCAAAATGACAATAATACTGGCAATAATATTGCAAAGTGTATGGGTATCTTTAGAACACATCGATTGTTCTCAGTAAACTTAAAAAAAATATATATTAAAACCAGGGTTGGCAACCGATTCATATTCGTACCAAGTTTAGAAAATTAATCAACATGATTAACGTTAATCTATCTTCTTTAATCTTTTACATATGCGCTATGCATAATTATTTCAATGAGTTTTTAACCGTTATTGGTATTTTGGGATTTTTAACCGTTATTGGTATTTTGGGAAAACAACCATGGAAATTAAAAAAAAAAAACAAGTTGAAATGCTGCCTTCTACTCAAAATCTGATAGAACTTTCAATGTTTAAAGTTACTAAAATTCAGATTTAAAAAATAGAAATCCGTATTACTTTATTTAAATAAGAAATTAGTTAAATGTTTTTAGGAATGCCTGTTTTTTTTTGCTTGATTTGTGAAAAATATATTAATGTTATAAAAGCTTTGACAAGTTCACCATTCAAAATAATACAAAGTAACTATTTGGAGTTGAAAACACAAGTTTTTCTTTTTAATTTTTATCTAATGATTTTGTTTTTAAGTCAATAAATCTTGTTAACAAAAATAAAAAAGAAAACTATCTCATGTAAAATACTTACAAAAAATACATTTATATAAAAAAACAAAATAAAAACAATTTTATAAAACTATTTTTTGGTGTTAGATGTCTTTTTGGATATTAAAAAATATATAAAAAATTAAAAAAAAAAAAAAAAAAAAATATTTCACTGTTGATGTTGTGAGCAATATTTTTAACTCTCTAACTTTTTCTCTTATTCTCTCCCCCAAAATCACAAAACAAAACAAAAACTCTTAAAATTTTAACTAAAAAAATTAACTACGAATAAAATATTTTTAATTCTCGAAAAAAAAATTAATTTTTATATAAATGTCTACAATATTTATAATATATAAGTTTACTATATTTAATAAGTTAAAAAAAAAAATTTAGATGACTAAACTTAAGAGAAACTAAGGTTTGAAAATATTTTAAGTTGAAAACAAACCACAATTTTTAGCAATAATTTTCGTAATGACCTCAAACAAAATATATATAAATATATTTTTAAATAATATAATAAAATATATATTTTAGCAAAAATCAAAAAATATAAATTGTAAATAATTAAAAAAAAAAAAAAAAAAAACAAGTCTCTCGATCGAACGAAGTAAGAATGTGATATTTTTTCTAAGGCACATACAATAGTTTTTAATAAAGAAAAATCAAAACATTAGATGAGAAAATAAAATAACAAGCCAAGCGTACTAAAAAAATAAAAACTTACAACAATATTTAAAAAACAAACTTTTTTAAAACAATAGTAATAAAATAAATCACAAAACATTTTAACTAATAAAAACCATGCAATAGAGACTGATTTTAAAACGTGAAAAAAATTTAATTGAAAAAATAAAACTTCATAAATTTTAAAACAGACAACTAATGGAAAATACAAACAAATTGGTTTCTTTTTCTTCTCCCCAAATAAAAGACAACATTTTAGTTTCATTACGTTTCTAAAAATTTGTTAAAAATAAAAATTTTACTTTTCACATACAAAAACTAACGAGTGAGACGTTTTGGCTAATCTAAAAAGAAACAAAATGGAATATGAAACGTAATTTAAAAAAGAACGTATGCAATGAAACGTATAAAATTAAGAAAAATATAGGATTTAAGGGATACAGCATTTTGAAGGGAATTTTTTTTTAAGATTTGTGATAAAGTTTGAGTTAATATATATAAAAAAATGTAAATTAATGGGCATAAAAGAATGATCAAGTAATGTTATAATTAAAAAAAAAATGGTGTGAAAGGTTTTTAAATGTAAGTAGAAAAAATAGATAAATGTTTTAAAAGTTAAAAAAGAAGGAGTTAAAAATTTTGTATAACTTTTAAAAAGTTGGCAAAATTTTTAAGACAATTTTTAAAGCAAACTGAAATATATATTTTTCAATATACTTTAAAAATTGTTTATCAGGTGCTAAGAACAAAGACGTAATGAAAATGTGATAAAGTAAAATTTCTTAATTTTAGTTAAACAAATTGTTTTATTATTTTAACACTACCTAAATTCATAGTTCTTTCAAAATTTCAATTGACTTTTATTTTACAAAGAATGTGCTGAGAAAATTTATTAATATTTAAAAATCATAAGAAATTAATTAAAAATTTGTAAAAACAAAAATATATTTAGATAACTTTTTTCTCTAACTCTCTTAAAAAGAAACTAAATTTAAGCTTTTGGTGTTTTAAAATAAGAAAACAAAATTAAAAGCTTAGAAATTAAACTCAAAATTTTAAATTCGATAGCAAATAATAAAAAAAAGTAAACAAAAAACAAAAATAAATTTTTTAATAAAATTTCTCGGTGTGTTTTTAATATTTAAGAATACTTAAAAAAAAAACAAATATAATTTTTAAGTAAACAGAATTATGGCGAAATTAAAAAAAAAACAACCTCTTTCACTTTCGTGTCTTTTTATTAAAAAAAAAGTAAAAAAATCTTATTAATATTGAAAAAAAAAATCAACAAACGTATTTTATTAACATTTCATTCAAACCAAAAAAAAAAAAAAACATTAGCAAAAAAATATATACAACTAAATTTTTTCCAAATTAAATTTATTTTTATTTCGTTTAAGTTTTAAAAAAATCCTACAGTAAATTTAAAAAGAATATACAAAACTATGAAATATAAAGCCTGCCATTATTTAAAACAGAAAACAAAAGAAAAAATAACGAAATATTAAAAGGAAGCGTCTTAATTTCTTTGTATTTACAAAATATAGCCGTTATAAAATAAAATAAAAAAAAAAAACAAAAGTTCAATTGTTCCGTTCCAGTAAACCACCATTGTTTTTTGTGTTTCCTTTTAAGAAAAACAACATGTAACCGTAATTCCTCAACGTCAATATTATTATTATTATAAAATGTATACATATTTATATATTTTTATTATTATTTGTTTTTAAGTTTCCTTTTTTGTAACAATTACTGTTGTAAAAATATTGTCATTTTAATTAAATGTTATAAAAAATAAAAACAAACAAAAAATACCACACGAAAAACAAAATAAAAAAGAAACTTAAAAATATATATAAAAAAAAATGTGTTTTAATTTAGATTTTTTGTTAAAATTTAGGTTTCAATCAATACCGCACAAAAAACTTTTAATTCAGTCAATTGAAAATCGCAATCATAACTGTCACTTTTTCGGTGCATTTTCGAACTACACAGAAAAAATTATGGGCCAAAAATATTTAATTAATCGATTGTTTGAATATCAATGGCAATTTAAACAATTTTTTAATTGATTCAATTAAAAAATTTATTGAATTTTCTAATATATCAATACAGTGTTGACAACATGTAAACAAAATTTTTAAAAATTTGGCAAACTATTTTTTTTTATTTTATTTAGATTAAATAATCAAACAAAGGTTTAATTGTATCAATATATTATTTAATTTGTAAATAAAAAGAAAAAAATCGCAAATGATTAACTTTTAATAAGTTGAATAGTTTGCCGATTTCAAATACACGCAAAATCGTAGTTATTTCACTAGAGTTTGCAACACTCTTTTTCTTGAGATATTCGTGTGCGCACGAAAACTTAATTTAGTTTCGTGTTTTATCTGTGGTAATAAAAGTGCACATGTGGATTTAAATAAACCTTATCGAAAAAGGACAATTAAACTATTATTGTTGTAAATAATTAAATTTTCAATAAGTATAAGTGTCATTAAACTATCATTTTAAAGTTGTGTGTGATTTTTTTAAGAAAACAATTCAACTACAAGAAAAAGTTCAAGACAAGACAAGACAAGACAAGCAAAACAAAAATTTTGTCTTTACTTTTATTTGTTTTCTTATAATACATTTTTATATTAAAAAGCTTTAATTTTATTATAAATAAAATGTCAATTTAATTTACAAACCTACATTTCTTTTTTTATTTAATGGGGGGCATATAACAAAAATAAAAAATACGAGTTTTCAATTAAAACTACCATTGTTTTCTTCTCAAGTTTCAATTAAAGTTTTAATCAATTTAACTAAACTTTTTAATTGTGGTTGTAAAGAAAAACAATAACTCTTTTAATTGATATTATTATTATTTTAATTGAAAGAGTTTTAATAAACTGTCTGCAAATTTTTTTAGTTAATACTATCATTTCAGTGGTAGGTGCAAAATCAATTACCATATTAATTGATTCAATAAAATTTTTAATTGAAACCCGTTTTTAGTTTTTTCTGTGTATCTTGTCTATAAAATAGTTTGACAGATATTTTTGTCAAAAGTACAAAAACAATACTTGGCTTAACGCCGCCATATTTCTTGCTCATATTATTCCTGAATCTTGGTGTTTTAAGCTGACAAAGTTAAACTTTAAATGGTTAAATCCAGTGTTGCCAACGCAATTTGTTCCAAAATGATCAAATTTTGTGCAAAAATCATCAAACTCGTCATTTTGGAATGAGAAATCGCCAAAAACTAGTCATCCGGAAACTCCTTATATCTCAATAAAAAAAAGAAATTTTACTCACAAAAAACACAAACCTAAATACTCATTTAAAAACACTAACCTATTTTTAAATCTGCAAAATTCCTCGACGAAAGGTTAATTTTTAAATTTGTTTTCATACAATCAAAAGGGAATTGAAGAAGAAATATTGATCAAAAATGTTTTAATTTTTGTATTAAAAATACAAAAATTGTTTTTTCGGACTATTTATATTTTCATATCTTAGCACACCGCGGCTCTTCTCAACAAACAATGTTTGTTGGGATATATGCTGTTTTTTATAAATTGTAATACAACAAACACACAAGCATGTACTGACATACAAAGTATATCGACATGTAAAATTGTTGTTTGTTTTCAAATAGTTTTGATTTTATAATTAGGTTTACCAGGACAGGCAGTTTACACACTAAGGCCGACAAAAATATTCTCATAGACTTTATTTTGTCTGTTGTATGTAACGTCTCTGTTTGAGTTAAGCCAATTATCTTTTTCTATTCCAGATAACTGAAGATTTGGGTGATGCCAATGAAACAATTGTATTGGCTATCATGAAAATGATCACACTTTTTGAAAAGCAACAAATTTAATCTAATATAACAATATGATATTAAATTCTTGGACTTTAGGTAAAACAACATTCTAACTAAACATACAAAAAAATATTGATTTAGCCAGAATCAAAAATGTAGAAAATCTCTCTTTTAACAGTGATTTTGAAGTTAAATGGTTTAAAGTATTAAAAATATAAAAATTTTGGATTTGCCTTCCTAAAATACTTTGTCTTTTATACAAGTTTGTTATAATTTTTATTAATAAATCTTTTAAAATGATGGAGTTTATAATTAGTTGATCCATAAATGGGTAAAAGAATAATTTGTGTTCAATTTGAGATCATTTTATCACATTTTCCTTAGATGTTTTAAATAAAAAGAAACTTGATAAAATTTTGTCAGTAAATTTTAGAGAAACAAATTTAAAAATCTATAAAAATTTGCAAATTTTTAAAAATCGTTCTTTACAATACAATAAACTTTTTGAAATCATCAATCGTCATTTTATCATATTTCACTTCAAAAATCGTCAAAATGGAGACAAATCGTCGAAGTTGGCAGCTGTGGTCAAATCGCATATTTAAATGAGAAAGATTAAAGTTGCGTTCACAATTGTAGAATACTCTAAGCTGTAGCAAATGTATTTTTTATCTCCTTCACTCTTATACATTTTTGTATTTAGCTATCTTTTTTATCCAGTCTAGAGTCAACATTTTTCGACTCCAAAGTACAGATTTGTTCCACTCTATAGTCAACATTAGGCTGTTAAATTTTCCTAAAATACACATCATAAATTTGATCACAACTCTAATTGTAAACAAAATAAAAAGTTTAACAAATAAAAAAATAACAATTAATTAAAAATAATACACAAAAGAAAAGTTCAAGAAATTCTGGAATCACGCAGTAAGTATTCAAGTGTCAAACAATTTGTTGACAGAATTCCAATCTGTATTCTGAACAGTTAACATTTTTGCTGGAGTGCAGATCACTCTACAATTGTGAACGCACCTTAAAAATGTGATTTTACTTAATTTACACAGAATCCAATAAAAAGTGGATTAATTGCTTAATCAAGCACTGAAGTTGATTAAAAGCTCTAAAGATACAAATGGTTATTTTATGCAATTTGTTCCATATATGGTTAACTTTTGATCAAAAAAGAATCCCTATGAAGTTTACAGAATGACTTCTTTCAGACTTTTCTTATATTCCAATATGTGATTAAAATCGACAAATCGTTTTTAAAGAGAGAGTAATTAGTTGAAATGCTCCTAGTTACTTGGCAACGATTTTTTGTGTGTACTAAAGAGGAGCACAAACATATTCGGATTTACATCTTCATCAGTTTAGATTTCTTTTTATCAATTTAAAAGCTTGACGATCTTGCATTCATAAATAAAATTAAGTTGCATTGGTCTTTTTTTGTCCCCAGGCCACTAAGCGGTAAATGTTTTTTAAATAACAGTAAAGATAATTATAATCTTAATAAATTTAAGTGATATTTTTCCGAAAACTATTCAAACTTTGATGAAAACATATAAATTTTTGACAAAATAAGCTTTTTTCACAAAATGTCCTGGAAAGGAGTCCCTCCAAATACATACTATTATTTTTTCCATTTTTTTTTTTTTCCTGTAGTAACAACTATTATATTATATAAATAGCAATCGACATCTGCAAATTAAGTATTTTAAAAATTCATTAAAATTAATTTAAAAAATACGTTTCTGCATTTTCATCAAATTCGTGGGTCATTTTTTATGCCTGGCTAAAGTAGGTTAATGATATCTGAGGAAGTCAGAATTCAATATCTGATTAATTTTGAATATATTAAATGAATAAATAAAATAATTTTCACTTACAATGTAAAGGATAAAATATGAAGACATTTGAAAATAACTGCCAGTCAAATTTTCAACTTAATTAGTTGAACTGGCAGCTGTGGTAATAATTAACAGAACTAAACACAGATTTATAGAAAAATAAGTTCGCAGAAAATTTCGTCCTACTAAACAAACTAACCCAAGAAACAACTTTACGGACTGTCCGTTACAAACGGATTCATGAATCCGGCATTGACGATACGAAAACGGACCGGAATTGACGTATCCGTCGAAGCTTGTACGAAAACGGACCATTAACGTACAGTAAAATTGGATTACTCAAATTTTCGAAAATTATCCGTTTTAACTCCGTTTTGCTGTATCCGTTTCGGTGCCGTTTAACCGGACTACACCGATTTTCATCAGTTAAAACTCCGTTACAACCGTTATCGGTTTTCTTCCGGTATAACCGGAGTGTGTTTTGTTTAAAAAAAATCAAACAGTTTTATTTATTAATAAAATTAATTATTAATAAAATCTATATATATAAAAAGAAGTGTACATTTTGATTGTCACTCCATAACTCGAGAACGGCTGCAGAATATAAAAAATGGCTGAGTACGTTTTGCAGAACATGCAATGAGGATGGTTTAAAAAAAAAAAATTCTTTAAAAATATTTTCGTTTGGTCCAGATGTGGTGATTTTTCTGAACATTAGTCATTTTCATCTATATGTATAAGAAGAAGTGTACATTTTGATTTTCACTCCAAAACTCGAGAACGGCTGCATAAAATAAAAAATGGCTGAAAACGTTTTGTAGAACATGCAATGAGGATGGTTTTTTTAAAAAAAAAAAATTTAATATTTTCGTTTGGTCCAGATGTGATGATTTTTCTGAACATTAGTCATTTTCATCTATCTATATTTATATATATAAAAGAAGTGTACATTTTGATTGTCACTCCATAACTCGAGAACGGCTGCATAAAGTAAAAAATGGCTGAATACGTATTTAAGATTTTTAGTCGTAATTTTTTTGGTTATTTTTAAATATATCACTTTTTTAACATATACTTGTATTTCAGATGTTTTTGCAATTAAATATAGAGACGCAGATCTCATGAAAATTTTAATGATGAAGATGTTAAACAACACCAGAGATAAAATGAAAAAAAAAATCAAAATGTTAAAACCACATCCTTTTATTGATTTTTATTGAATATTTATGTGGTTTCATATTGTTTTTTAATAATGTAATTGTTAATCCATTTTTGTTAATATCTTTATAAATGTAAAAATTTAAAAATAAAACCAAACTTGTTTAAAATTAAAAAAAGGAGAAATTATTTAGATAAAATAAATAAAAAAAATATAAAAATGGACCATTTAAAAAAACGGTACGAGTACGGACCATATTCGGACCGTATACGGTATTTTAAAAACGGAGTCCACTCCGTTTTTAAAATAAACGACGGACAGTTTACGGTACGTTTTGAACGTACACTCAATTCGTACACTCCGTTTTATATACAGCATGACGGTACGAAAACGGTCCGTTTTAGCGTGCTTTATACTGTTTCGAATCCGTATTCGATGTTCCTTTTATTCCGTTTTCCGGTCCGTATACTGATCCGGAAAACGGTACGGAAACGGACTTCGGATCCGTATATGCTGTACCGAAAACGGCACATAAACGGACCGGATTGTTTGCTGGGAAGTCACGTTACTTTTTTAACTTAACTAGTTGAGTTAAATAGATGATGTTTACAATTTAACACTTTAAGGCACGAAGAATGTTGATGAAGGCCGTTGCGGGTTAGAAAGTTAACTCCATTCATGCAGGTGTCAAATAACTTTTTTTCTAAGTGTTTTTTCTGTTAATTAAAGTAAATTATCACAAATAAAATTATAATTTTTCTGTTAATATGGAAAAAATATTCATGATCTTTAACCCAACTAACCAACATCTCACAAAAGTAAATTTTTTCAAAGTTAAAAATTTTTGGAATTTTTAATAATAATACACTATTTTTTTTAACAAAATGGGACATTTTTGGCAGACTTGCGGCACGGACTAACGTTTTAAAAAAAAATATATAAAAACTCATTTCTTCCGTTTGGGGCCATTTGTAATAAAACGAGGGAAGTAATGACCAATCTATTTTTAAGGGACACCCTAATGTATATAGTATAGTAATCCAAGATAAATTTATATATGTAGTGCTAGTAGTCCAGCTGTTTATCTTCTTCTTGTATGTTGGTCTTCGATATGTCAAAATGCTCTAGATATAGCTGGTTTTGACATTTCGGTGTACTGTAGGCAACAACAAAATGCCTGTTGTTTTTGTATTGTTGTTTTGTATTGTTTTAGTTGTTGTTCTACTAGCACTACCTATATAAATTTATCTTGTAGTAATCTTTATTGAGTCTTCTTTTTTTTCACAGTATTATTCAAATGATATTCAAATTGAAAGTATAACATAATAATCCAAAAACCAAGATATATTTATATAGGTAGTCTTAGTAGCCCAGCTGTTTATCTTCCTCTTCCCTGCTTTTGACATTTCTTACATGGTTTTGACACTGTACTGTACTGTACTCAACAACAAAATGCCTGTTGTTTTTGTATTGTTTGTAGTTGTTTGTTGTAGTTGTTGTTCTAGTAAGACTACCTATATAAATATATCTTGCTGAAAACTATTTTTGATTTGTTTTAAAACACGGCGAATTGAATAGACTAAAGTAGCCAATTGCCAGCAGAGTGTATAGAAATGTAACATTGTACAGATGTTTATTCAAATGTCATTGCTTGCTCACTGCATTTACAGTGACTGACAGAGCAATGTCTGTTAAATTTACGAATAGTTAACAGTAGCCAGTGTTACCATATTGCCAGTTTTAACTGTTTTTTCCAGTTTTTTAGGATGCGTAACAGTTTTCCAGTTTTTCATGAAAAAAAAACAGTTTTTGTTTAATTTCAGCCTTTTTTCAGTTTTTCCAGTTTTTAACAGTTTACCTGCTCGATTTACTTTCCTTTACTTGAATTTATAAAAAGTTTACAAAAGTTGCACAAAATGTTTCAATAAAAAATAATACTACGCATTGAATGCAGCTGTGTAGTAAGTTTTAATTCCCTTTTTAGCATTTGTTTGTTTAAATTTTGTGGAATTAAACGAAATGAAAATCAAATTTAATCAAAAAAATGTATAACTGATATTTTTATGTAATTAAGTAAAATCTTAAAATGTGATGAATTATTTTTTTATGGTTTTGTAGCTATTTTTTGCTATATGTTAAATATAAATATATAATTAATATAAATATAAATATGTTTTTTTATATTATATATTTTTTTTTTTTACTCTAAACAAGTACACAGAAAAAAAACATATTAGGCCTATTGTTAATTAAAATGTAGTTTTATAACAGAGCACAACTTGCGATCTGTAATAACATAAATATGAAAATATTTTTTTGTTAGTATAATTAAAAGTTAGTCTACCACAAAAAATATTTTTTTTTCTGTGTATATAAAATGCTTTATGTTATGTGTTTAATGTTTTTTATGTTGTTTTATGTTTAAATAAATTGCAATTGAATTCAAAATGCACATATTAACTGTTTTTCTACTGTTTTTTATTTAAAAAAAACAGTTTTTTTATTAAAAAAACTGTTTTTTTTACAGTTTTTTGAAAAAAATAAGTGGCAACACTGACAGTAGCTAGGAAAATAAAGAGATTGCCATACTCTCATTTACAGAGAACAAATTTATAACATGTGGTTGCAAATAGGAAATTGAATATTTTTTCGTGACTTTATATTGATAAATTGATATTTTTTTAAGGTGCTGCTGATATATTTTAAAATATTTGTTGTACTTTGAACAACATTTTTTTAAATTTAGCTTTAGTTTTCACTAAAAATGCTCCGTTTCCTGTTTGCAGGCACAATGTGTTAACAGAGCGTGAGAGCATTGCATAGCTTTTTAGATAGAATTTTCTGTGACTCAAAAATGTTATTCATCAAGTAGTTCAACAAATTTCTTTTGGAGTTGTGAAGCATATTCACAGAAGGGCACTACAGCTAGGATTGCCATTTCAGCATAATGGATGCTAGATCTAGCACTTTTTTTTCTGATTTAGAACTAAAAATTGATAAAAAAAATTGCTAAATGCTAGATAGCACTTTTTATATATTTCTTTGTATATGATTTTTTTGACACAGATATATTTCTTTTAAAAATATGCTTTTTTCTAAAAGTTTCTAAAATATGATCTAAAATAAGATTTTTTACAAGAAGCATGATCTCAAGAATCTAATAAATATAGTATTAAGATCAAAATATGCAAAAACATGACCTAATAAATCAATGTCAAAATTCGAAAATTGTTCCGAAATGAATAAATAACTTTTTTTTTTTTAATACGACTCACAGGGAAAAATATGATACAGTATATTTATAGTTGCCGTGGTTATAGTTAATAAATCGAAACCAATTTATGTTCGACCAACTTTCAAGGGTTAAAATTTTATATTAAAAAAGGAAAATTTGTATAGTCCATCTTTCTAAGGTCATTAAAATATCCAAAAATATTTGAGCTATAATTATATTAAAAATTGCTGAATTCAAATCACCGAAAACATAAGTCGGTGTATTTAATCACCACATTACATTTTTTGGTTCCCAATTTAGAAAAAAAAAATCTTATATTTTTAATATAAGAAAACGGGATGTTAACGATTCTTCTACAAATCGAAAGTATTCTCTAGAGATATATTCAAAAAAAATCTATCACTCTTTTTCCTCCATCTAGCACATGCTAACACCATTCTTTCAACGAACTAGCACTGTTTAACATTCAACTTTTGGCAACACTGGCTACTGCTGAAGTTTCATATACATATATATGCCCGTATTCATAAAAATATTAAACAGCATTTCAAATCAGTTTTAAGCTAAAATCGTTAAAACTGTATTAATAAACGAATATTAACTTAAAATACCTTTTTTAAACCTTACGTAAATAAACGAATTTTAAAATTGTTTCGACCCTATTTTAAACCTATTTTAAAATAACATTTAAGCTTTTTGCTTTGTGTTTATTATCATTTTGTGCATTATTGTGAAAAATTGTCATTCCATCAAAAGAAATAAGTTTATTTTTAATAAATAATGGACGCGTTATATATGATCAGAAGAATTGGTAAGAAGTATTGATATTTGAAAAAGTTAATGTTTTTAATTGTATTTTGTTTATATTAGAAACTATTGCCCAAATTTCAAACTATCGTCAAACGAAAATTTACAACAAGAGGAGCGACCCGTTTTCCATTAGGGACAAGCAATTTAAGAAAAAATACCGCTTTAATAAACAAACCGTAAGAAAAATTACAAATTTGGTCAGAACGGATATTTCTGTAGATCGTAGAGGATGCGGAACGTCACCAGAACTTCAGGTGTTAGTAGCTTTACGTTGTTGGGGACGAAGAGAAGTATGTTGTGTATTCTGTGATGGTAATGTTAACAAAGACACAAATTTGTGCATCTAGTTTCAGGATGATGCTGGAGACCTGCATGGTCTTGCACAACCGACGGTGAGTAGGATTTGTGCGAAAGTTGCGCGTGCCTTGGCTAAGCATGCAAAAGAGTACATAAAAATGCCAACATCTGTTGAAGAAGAGGTGGAAGTAGCAAAACAATTTAAGGCAATCAGGAACTTCCCTGGAATTATTGGCGCAATTGATGGTACCCACATTAAAATTAAAAAAACTGGAGGTGACCTAGCACAATATTATATAAACAGGAAAGGATTTTATTCGATGAATGTACAGGTCAGGTTACAACAACTTCAATCTATATGTATATATAATTTCAGATTTTATTTATTATGTAGGTGGTTTGCGACGCCCAACTAAGAATTTTAGATATAGTGGCAAGATGGAGGGGCAGTACCCACGACTGCCGCATTTTCAACGAATCGAAAATAAAAGAACGATTTGAAAATAAGGAATTTAGAGGGCGGCTGCTTGGTGACTCAGGCTACAAACTAACACCATACTTATTCACTCCATTACTACGACCTCAAAATGAAAAAGAAGTTAAATATAACATTGCCCAAATTGCAACACGAAATCCTGTAGAGCGATGTTTTGGGGTTTGGAAGCAGCGGTTCCGGTGTTTGCTAGATGGAATGACAGTTACTTTTCCTAACGTTAAGGTATTGATTGTAGCTTTAGCGGTTCTAAATAACATCGCAATAGAAGAGAACGATACTGCTCCAGGTAAATCTAATATACTATATTTTTCTGAAACCCCTTTTTAAATATTTATATTTAAATAAAAAAATATCTGTTTTAGATGACTGTGAATACGACTCAGATCAAGAGATGCAACTTGTAATGTCAGAAAATGATTCGCACAGACAAGAAACAACAAGCAGAGAAAGTATTATCCTCAGAACTTTTATACAAAAACATTTTTAATCGTATTTCAATTATTTATTCGTGATTACACGTAGAAAAAACTAGATAAATAGTATCGTACACTAATAGAAAAAAATTAGCAAACAGTTTTCTAAAATTAGTTCAAATTACCATGCAGAAAAAACTGCTAAAATAAGATTTTTTTTGATAAGTGTTAGGTAAGAAAAAATAGATCTGTTGCATCTACAAATATTTAGTTATATTTGAGCTTAATTTTAGTTAATTGAAAGTTCAAAGAAAATTAATCTGCTAAAATCAGCACCAAATTTTATAAATGTTTGTAGACAAAAAATCATAAAAAATGTTCTTGATATTAAAGTTTTTGTGTAATGTTTTTAGTCTACAAATATTTTGTAAGTTAATTTGTCGATTTTCGTCCATTACACCCCCCAGTTTTATTACAAATGGTTCGAAATCGACAATTTCAATATTTTTTTCAAAGTGTTAACCCGTGCCGAAATTCTACCGAAAATGGCCCATATTCGGAAAAAGTGTATTATTAAAAATTCCCAAAATTCGAAATTTCAAAAAATTTTATTTTTTATTATATTTCTTCATTTAATATACTCAAAATTATTCAGATATGATATTTTGACTTTATCGGATATCATTTAGCCTGGAATTCAAAATGACCCAAGAATTTGTTATAAAATGAAAATACGTCTTTTTTTTAATTATATTTAAGGACTTTTTAAAATGCCTAATTTGGAGATGACGATTGAAATTTTTATAATCTCATAGTTTTTATTGAAGAAAGAAAAATAAATTAGAAAAAAGATAATTCAAATTTCTGTTTAAAGTGACTCCTTTCCAGGACATTCTATGAAAATTGCCTATTTTGTCAAAAATTTAACAAAATTTCAAAGTTTTCTTCAACGTTTACATAATTTTCTAAAAAATATCACTAAAGTTTCTTTATACTACAATTATCTTTACATTTATTTAAAATCGTTAACCTTCAGTGGCCTGGGGACAAAAAACTCCCATGAAACTTAGTTTTAGTTCTGACTACAAGAAAATAATTATTTTATGTAACTTCTCCCCAGACCACTAAAGGTTAAAGCGTTTTTTTAATAAAAGTGAAGATAACTATATTCTAATCTAATTTAAGTGATATTTTTCCGAAAATTATTCATAAAATATCCTGGAAAGGAGTCTTTCCAAACACAAACGCCAATTATAATTTTTTTCTTTATTAACAACTATTATAAAAATACCGATCGACATCTTCAAATTAGTAATTTTAAAAGCCTTGTTTCAAATTCGTGGGCCATTTTGTATTAAAGGCTAAAATGGGATAATGACATTATATGAAGTCAAAATTCCATATCTAAATAAATAAAATAAAAATCAAAATTTTTCAAAATTTCAAATTTTTAAAATCGATATTTTCCATTTGGAACCATTTGCAATAAAACTGGGGTAGTAACGACAAATTTATTTTTAACAATTTATATATTACAAATTCAAATACTTGACTAGAAGTTTGTAAAGCTAACTTGAAACTTATGTTGTTGTATATTAACATAGCACTTCGGAAATATTTCCCCAGTTTTTTTCTGCGTGTAGTTTTGCTTTTTTAATTATAAATTATAAAAAGTTTTATAGATTATAATTCTATACAAAATATTCTTCAGAGTTTAATTTTATCCAATTTAATGAAGCAGTAAGCACTCCTTGTTGTAGTCATATTTTTTTTATTAGAAATTCATTTAATAACTTAAATAATAATTTTTGTTACCTGATTTATATTACTTCGGAAACCATTGAAAAAAACTGAATACAATTTAATTTAATTCATTTATTTAATTATAATTATTTCATTCCTTAACACATAGGTATATTTTAATTTTTCAATAAAATAAAATAAAATAACATAAATATAACATTTTTCTTTTTATTGCTTGATTTTTCTTGAATTTTGATTAATTTATTTCATTATCTGTAAAGAGTGCCAATTTGAAAAAAATATTAACTGAAACATACAGCCCGGTTAAAAAAGTTTTTATAAGATGATAATTTGTTTGATATTATATGAGACAGTATATGGTTATATATGTCACCATATTAAATTATATCTGTTGCTTTTTTGATATTGTGCCATATATGAAAATATCTACGTATATCAACATATTTATATTTTTTTATGTGGCCTAATATAAAATCAATAATATAAATTAGCACATATGGTGCAAAATATTTTTAAAAATATATTATTTTTCATTACCAGATGAGACTATATACCGAACTTTATATCAATTTATCGTTATTGATCTTGATTTATAAAAGTTTATAGAACCAATTTCGTTATCAAATAAAATCAAACCAGGTATGGGACCTTATAAAAAAATATGTGGCACCATATCAAATATTTTCAGCCGGGAGGAGAGGTTATTAAAAAATATGCAGTAAAACTCGGCTTTAACGAACTCAAAGAGACATCGGCTTCGGGTGGTTATAAACGTACGTTGCTATACCCTTAAGGTACCCATACACTACGCAATATTCTTGTGCAACTTTTGCTATTGTGCAAAATATTACCAGTGTGTATGTCATATTGGAAGCTTGTACAATATATTGGAAAAAATCAAAAAGAGTTTGATTCTTATTGCGCAACCAAGATATATGAAAAATATTTTGTAGTGTGTTGGCAAGGTTTTACAATTTTTATATACCTCCTCAAGAGAACAAAACAGTGGTGCCATATTTTGTGCAAAAGTATTGTACATCTTATTGCTCTGTGTAGGGCAAAATGGCAATAATGCTTGCAATAATATTTGCAATAATATTGCATAGTGTATTGGTACCTTTAAACTACAAACAAATATTTCATTGCAATTGTTTTATTATATTTTAATAAAGTAGAAAATTCAATGAAAATAACAATAAACATTATTTGAAATAAATACGTTTTTTTGTGTTTGTAGTCTACGAGGGCCTTGGTTAAAATAGGTATTATTTTATTAAAAGCTGTCAATTTTATTCCCTTTAATAAATGAATCCTAGAGTGTTCATTATAATCGAGTTTTACTGTAGTAATCAAATAAATTACATGCTCTATTTGAAAAGTTGTTACACTTTTTTTTTGTTACCGATTTAATTATTTACAAAAACCTTATTTTGTAAACACTCTCGTACGTACCAAATGATTTGTTTTTGTAAAATATTGTTTTGGCCTCCATCATATCATATTCCAAATCTAGATTTCTTAATCTTTTTTTTTCCGCCTCTATTTGCAACTTCTGCAATTCTTCCTGGGGTGTGAGGAGATCGTATTCTTTGTTAAGGTTTCTTATCCTCTTCCTTTCTACTTGCATTTGGAGCTCATGTAGTTCCTCTCTGCAGACTATGTCAAATTCTGTCAATTTCTTTATGCTGTCGTTTGTAACATTTCTTTTTGCTGTTAATTTCTAAATACAATATAATAGTGTGTTAGAATGTCCCTTCAAAACGGTTTATTGCAAATGGTTCTAAATCGGTTCTATTTATTGCAAATGGTTCTAAATGGTTCGTTAACCCGAGCCGATTTCTGTCGAAAATCGCCTATTTAAAAAAATGTGCAGTATTATTAAAAATTACCAAAATTCGAAATTTCGAAAAATCTTATTTTTTATTTAATTTCTTCCTTTAATATACTCAAAATTGTTCAGATATGAAAATCTGACTTCATCGGATATCATTAACCCGCTTAAGCATGGAATCAAAAATAATTCGCTTATTTGGTAAAAATGCAAAAACGTAATTTTTAAAAATTTTTTTAAATACCTAAAAAATTTGGAATGTTTTCTTTATAAAATAAAAAATAGTTATAATTTATGAAAAATAAAATGTAAAAATTATAATTTGTGTGTGGAGCGACTCCTTTCCAGAACAATATTTGAATGTTTTCATCAAAATTTGGATACTTTTTCAAAAATATCAATTAAAATTGATTAGACTTTAATTATCTTTACTTACTTATCTTACTGGGGCCATTTTTTACCCCACCTTTTTAACCATAATAAGTGAGATTGTGACAATAAAGAATTGCGCTTGTTTTTTAGTTAATACCCCAGCAAAACTTTGGTAATGGGTAGTACTTATTTCAGACCTTCCAAAGTAATGACTATCCATTCCAGTTTTTGTTATTTTGAAGGTCCGAAATAATACCTTACTGATATGAACATACATCACTACTTATTTTGGAAGCTAAACAATTATGTCTTACTGGAAAGGCTAAAAAAAAGGTACTTGTAAGGTAATAAGTAACTACTTTTTTGTAAGGTATATTTATAAAGATTCATAATATATCATAACTAGGTTAAGTTATTAAGTCCTTATCAAAACCTAGTCATTTTAGTGCCTACACCCAGAAAACAGATTTGGTGTTGACAACCGAATTTGTTGCCAATCGAATGTTTCGGTTGTGGTAACCGAATGTTTCAGTTGTGACCACAGAATTTTGATTGAGTCAACCGAAATTTGATTGTCGCAGCCAAATTACTCATGCATCGACAAATTTTCGGTTCTCACAACTAAAATATTCGGTTACCACAACTGAATCAATCGATTGGCAACAAATTCGGTTGTCAACACCGAATTTACATTTTTATTTTTCTGGGTGTATTAATAACTTCTTCTTTAGGTACATATTAATACGTACTTATTTTTGCACCTATAAATAACTACTTATTAACATCCTTACAAGTACTACGTTATATAATGGCTTTACGCATTACTTTTGATGCTACAAATAAGAAATGAAATAAGTACTTATGTGTAACTGGTGATTTCACTACATATTTTGTAACGTCTTATTTTTGGCCCTATATGTAAGCACAAGGCAAGGCCTTACCTCCTATGACACTCCCATGTTAAAATCAGGTGTTCTTGGCCTCAACTATAAGTACTTCTGATTCTTGTTTTCTTCTTACATTTCCCATTCTATGGTAATAGCAAGTTTTCCTGGGACTCTCTTTAAAATCAAAATTAAATCAAAATCTGAAAGATGTTAGTCTTTATCAAAGATGTTAGTCTTTATCAAACCCTATTTTTGGCCAGAAGTGGAAACATAAACCCTATATGGATCAAGTTACATGTAACAATTTTAATATAGTGTACATTTTTAACTTTGTAGTCATTATTTAAATTAAGTTTCATGGGTCTTTTTCCCCCGCTAGGGTTAACGATTTTTTAAATAAAAGTAAAGATAGCTATAGTCTCACAAAATATAGGTGATATTTTTTGTAAAAGTGTGCAAACTTTGATAAAACATTAAAATTTTTTACAACTTTTAAAAAAAATAACTAAAAAAAATAGCTTCTTAAACAACTATTATATTATAAAAATAGCACTCGAAATCTCCAAATTATAAATTTAAAAGAATCTTTAAAATTAAATAATAAGAGGTGTTTCTGTATTTGCATCAAATTCTTAGGTCATTTTTGATTCCACGTTAAAGAGAGTTAATGATATTCGATTAAATTAGAATCCCGTATCTTAATAATTTGAATTAACGAATAAATGAATTAAAAAATTAAAGTTTTAAAAATTTCTAATTTTGGAATTTTTAATAAAATTATAACTATTTGTTTTCCAAAAATCGGCCATTTTAGGCCGAAATTCGGCACAGGTTAACGTTTTCAAAAAAAATCGAATTCTTCTGTTTGGAACCACTGAAGCATTTGTATTTCTATTTACAACAGAAAAAGCGTTTTGCTTATACAAACCTTCTTTAATTTAGGGGTTGCTTTTGGGGTAATTTCTGGTAAGTTTGCTTCGTCATATATTTCTATCTCATCCATCTCTGTGAAGTCGTCATTTTCTAATGGAACAGTTTTTGTTTCTTCTTCAAGAACCTGAAAGAGATATTAAAGTTTTACATTCAAACAATTGGTCATATTGTACAAATAATTAGCATGTCTTGTGTTAAAGCAAACAACACATATAAGCATACGTACCTCAACACTCAATGCCTGCAATACAAAATCTGAATCGAATTCGTTCGAATCAACGACGAATTCGTTTGGTAGCCAGGCGGATATGTCATTACTGTTGACAGGAATTTCGGGAGGTTGTGATCCTCCACCAGTTTTATAAACCTCCTTGCGGTGCTCAGCAACTTCTTTTCTTGCCGCAATTTTAGTTGCCGCCCATTGCGTTTTTAATTGGGTCATACTTCTATGACCACCAGTGCACAACTCGTTGAAACTATTACAAAATTATAAATTATTACAAGTGTAAGGTATGAAAATATTAACAACAATAAATACCTTCCTTCGACCTCAAGCCAAGATTTTTTCTTTGCCTGATTGGTGTTAGTGTCGGTGTTCTTGTTTTCGATATGTTTCACTCTCTTCCTAATAAGTTCCTTCAGCAGAATCTACAAAAAAAAAAATACGACAAGAATTTTACAATATACAAACACGGTTTAATAATTCTTTGTGCAAGTACTTACCTTATCTTCTTCGTTCCAATTTTCTGAACGCTTGCGTTTACATTCGTCGTTTTTTTTCCATATTTTTTCAGAATGTAAAATGTTTTTTAGTTGAATGTCACACTTTTTTATTCAAATTATGAAAAATTAACTAGTGGTGTGCAAACAATCAAAACAAATAAAATAATCTGGTTATTTGAATACTCTTTTTATTTGCAATAAAATCTTCACCTAAATTACACTTTTGCTTAGCATTTTGTTTTGGCTCTTTTTCTTTTTTTTAGTTAATACACATGTTATCATATATTTTTTACTTTATAAAAACAATATCTTTCTCAAATTAGACAAAAAAAATTATAGATACGAGTACCTTATGAATTAATAACCATTGTTTTGCATCATTATGATTTAAATGACAAATAAAAAATATAGAGTTGCCTACTTACGTTTACAAAAACGTTGAATCGTTTATTACTTAAAATACAGTTTATGAATACGAAATTTTAACAAAGCTTTTTTAGGCTTAAAACGTTTTTTAACTAAAATGTGTTTGAAACCCCAAGTTAGATTTTTTTATGAATACGGGCGATAATATATAACTATCGTAGTGATGCCAGATTAAAAATGCTGTCATTTTGACATTTGATAACCAAATGAATAACGAGTACTCATTTAAAAGTATAAACAAAACAACACTAAGTTGAACAGCCGGTTAAAAAAATATATTTTTCTTTATAGGAATTTGTGAAATTTTTGTTATAAATATAAAAAAATATAATGAAACAATACGCAAGAGATTGAGTTTTATTTGCAATTGTACAGAACGGATAAATAAAACATTTTTGATTTAATATAAATTAAAAAAAATTTGCAAAAATTTTGCTTAAATTTCAACAAACATTATTGGCATCTGCATTAAGTTGCAGACGTATAACTGTGGCCACGGTCAAGTGTGGAAGAATGTTGGGTGATGGTAAAGAAGTAACCGAAAATGGTGAACATGAACAAGGCAAGTAATATTAATTTATTTTAATTGGAAGAGAAATTAATTAATTGTTAATTTATAGAAATCACAGAAGAAATAAATTGGAGAGGTTGCTCTATGACGGAAATATATCGAAATTTAAATCCTTTTGAATTGGATCATTTGGCAACAGTTAAACCTTCCGATACTCATACAGTTTTACACCATTTTCCTATACGTAATGCAGATACTGAACCACCAAAGCCTTTGAAGTGTCATCCTAAATGGGATGCATTTCATGTACGACTGCCTTGCTCAACAAAATCACAATATCCTGTTGTAGCCGAAGATGGTTCTTCCACAATAGAAAATCGTTGGGAAATGGTTGAAAAAGCTTTACTGAGACCCATAGAAAATTCTCATGATTTGCAAGCAGCCATTTTATCGTATAACACAAAATATGAGGGACAATGGACATTTCGAGCTCTGCACAAACTCTTTAATAACGATTTAGATGAAAGTGAAGCTAAGGCTTTCTTCGATGATCTATTGCCACGTATAATACGTTTGGCATTAAGGCTGCCAGAATTGGTGCAGGCACCAATACCACTACTGAAACAGGGCAAATGTCATGCCATCACTTTGACTCAAGAGCAAATCTCTTGTCTATTGGCAAATGCCTTTTTGTGTACATATCCCAGACGTAATACTTTTAAGAAAAAGTCTGAATATAGTACGTTTCCTGATATTAATTTTAATCGTCTTTTCCAATCGCCTGGTCAGGCGGTATTGGAAAAAATCAAGTGTATTTGCCACTATTTTCGCAGAGTATGTCCCAAAGATGATGATCGCAGTAATGTGCCTACTGGTTGTGTTACTTTTGAAAGGCGTTATATAAATCATAAGGAAATACCCAATTGGTCTGAATCTTCCATACCTCTGGGTATAACCCCAATGCATATAACCTCTGAGGGTACTATAGAAGATCAAGGCTTAGGTCTACTACAAGTAGACTTTGCTAATAAATATTTAGGGGGAGGTGTTCTTGGTGGTGGTTGTGTTCAGGAAGAAATACGATTTGTTATATGTCCTGAATTAATTGTTTCCAAACTATTCACCGAATGTTTAAGACCTACCGAAGCCCTGGTAATGGTAGGTTGTGAACGTTTTAGTAATTATACCGGTTATGCCAGTAACTTTCAATGGTATGGTAATCATGAAGATTCTACACCCAACGATTCTTCCCGTCGTAAAATGTGTCATATTGTTGCTATCGATGCTTTACATTTTCATGATTCATCACATCAATATCGTGAAGAATGGATGTTGCGTGAATTAAATAAAGCTTATGTTGGCTTTTTTTCATCCTCTATCGACGTTAGCTCCTGGTGTTGCTTCTGGCAATTGGGGTTGTGGTGCCTTCGGTGGTGAGGCCACTCTCAAAGCTTTATTACAATTAATGGCTTGTACTGTTACCACCCGACCTCTGGTATATTTTACATTCGGTAATGATGAACTAAGAGATCAAGTTCATAAAATGCATACTTTCTTTATCGAGAATAATGTGCTGGTCAAGGATTTATGGACGGTATTACGTAAATTTAGTGGTCGCAAATTACCTGCCAAGGAGTTGTATACATTTTTGTATAGTGAATTGGAAAAACTTAAGGTAAAACGATTTTGTTGTTATTAAGTATATAATGCTTTTTTTTTTGTTTTTATTCAAATTATTATTTATGGAAATATAAATATATTTTTAAATATTCTTTAAGTTCATATTTATGGATAACAAATTATAGAAAAGTTTTCTATGCAAAATTTTCTTTTTATCTAAATTATATTCTGTGATTCATAAACATGGCCTTATTTTATAAACACTTTTGTCTAATTTTGTAGTTTTAAATTATCTTTTATTTATATATTAATTTTTATTGACCGTCTTTTGTGGTGGTCGGTATATAGCTGTGAACTTTTGATGAAACAACTTATATCGACATAAGATAATTTGCCAAGATATTTGTAGTAAATATCACTTTAAAACACGTATGTTTTTGTGAGACCTCTTAAATAATTTTGAAGCTAAACTTCTTAAGTTCATTATCTTTGATCATTATTTACCAACTTATACGATACGATTTTTATAACTTTTGGATATATTAAAAAAAAAATGTTCAATGTACAATTGCTTTATCTTAAGTAAGGGAATGTTTGCTAATATGGGCTCCTCGTATTTTCATTTTAGTTGTAGGAAATTGTCAAAACTGTAGACTTGTTTAATTTCCGCTATCTCTATTTTAAAAAATTTAGACAAGAACGTACACTAGGGTTATAACTTTTGATTTTTTTTTGTTGCAATAATTAAATTTTACCTATGTAGTATACGTCCATAAAAAAAAATATAAAGTAACACAACTTTATTTTTTCGCGGTTTTTAAAAAAGTTTTTGCATAAACCTTTTTGAGGTTTGATAC
Organism: Delia radicum; assembly: GCA_021234595.1. Classification (NCBI taxonomy): domain Eukaryota; kingdom Metazoa; phylum Arthropoda; class Insecta; order Diptera; family Anthomyiidae; genus Delia; species Delia radicum. The sequence continues at coordinate 172,568,436 of CM037852.1, forward strand.
AATTGAAGGGCTTATTGTTAAAACATGATAAGCCACATTAATTGTTTTATGAATTTTCGCGGTTTTCTAGACATCCATTGATTAATATTTGATAGAAGTCTTGCTTAACTACTTAATACAAGTGCCTATTACAAAAGTCATATTTATTGCATTTTATCAAACTTTAAAACACGAATACAAACCAAACATAAAATATGGCTTATCAAGTTTTTACAATAGACTGAAAACATATAAGATTTTTTTTTTTTAATTTTAACCAATACTCAGGGGATGATCCCTACTCATGCAGTGCATTGTATTGATCAGGAAAATAGGGTATGGGAGGGAGGGAGGAAAGAGGGAGTAGTGTTTGTGGATATTTGATTTAAATTTTTCTAAATTGTAAGTAACAGGGAAGACTTCTGCGGAAAGTTTGTTTCACATACGAATCGATCGACTAAAAAACGAATTTTCTCTGTAATGCGTTGTGCGAAACACAGGACAATCAACTACAAACGGATGTGCTCTACTAGATAAGCGAGTATTACGAATAAAAACTCGCCCTCTAGGAATAAGTTCACATATCTCAGATGAGCACCTCCCATGGTAATATCGATAGAAAAGTGTCACACAACCCACATTCCGACGATGCTCCAATGAATCAATAGCGTTAGATACACTACTGTCATTGATAAGCCTGACCGCACTCCCCTAAACACGGTCCAGAAGCTTCAGAATAGACACTGAAGCCCCTGCACATATATGAGAGTTGTATTCCATTTTCGGACGGATATAGCTGGTATAAATAGTAAGGAGATCGGATGGAGTGCAGTAAGTCTTGCACCGTTTCAGAAAACCAAGACACTTGAATGCCACTTTCGACACTTGAAATACGTGCTTATTCCAACGGACTTCACACTGTATTCTCATGCCCAGAACATCAAGAGTATCCGATTCCTCAATACCTATACCAACCATAGCTACAGATGACAACGTTAATTCCACAGCCCGTCTGTGGGTTAACATACAACATTTTGTCTTGCGTGCATTAAAATCGACATTTCGCGCGACCCCACTCAGAGATTGTAGAAAGGTCTTGATTGAGTGTGTCATTCATGTTCTGCCGCATGACCTCTATCTCCAAGGAGCTTGGCCTGTGATCGAATGAAAATGAATGACAAATGTTGCTGTCATCTGCAAAAGAGTAGATAGGATTGCAGGTCTGACCAAGAAGGTCATTAATAAAAATAAGAAAAAGGGTAGGATGAAGAACAGAACCTTGCGGTACCCCTGAATTTAGCTGAAAATCGTTTGATGAGACTCCATCTAAAACAACACGTATAGTGCGGTCTCTGAGAAAACTCGTTATAAATCGAGAGAAGACATTACCGACACAAAAAGCAACTAGCTTAGTCACAAGTGCCCCGTGCCACACGCGATCGAACGCCTTAGAAATATCTAGAGCAACCACTTTACTCTCACCAAAGCGGTGGAGTGACCGGCTCCAACGTTCCGATAGAAACGCCAACAGGTCTCCCGTAGATCGACCACTACGGAAGCCATACTGTCGATCATTTAAAAGTGAATTGGTTTCTAAATATTTCACAAGATGTAAGTTAACCATGGTCTCCATCACTTTGGAGAGCGCAGAGCAGATTGCGATTGAGCGGTAATTTTCAGGGTTGTTAGCCGCACCCTTTTTAGGTATTGGCTGGGCATTGGCAAATTTTTTTAATGTAGTCGTACATAATATTCTATATCTTTTTAACGGCTTAAGCTACGAGGTTGACCATTGATAGCTCAATTTGAAGTTACTTAAACTGTAGTTTTACTGGTATACACAAATCACTCACTACTTCACTGCAAAATGCATTTTTTCAAAACCTGCATTTCTAAAAGATGTATTTCAAAAAACAGTTTTTTTTTTAATTTTTAAAAAAATATATCGTTGGCTTAATATAGAAAAGGCGTATCTCGATTTTTTAACGTATTTTCGTAAATCATTATCAAATACACCTCTCTTAAAAATTTTAGCAAGTTTTAATTGCAAATAACGAGTTTATAATAATTTAAAAAAAGCCCTAACTACTTTAAATATTATCTCATTATTTCAGCCCTATCTCACTTGAAGTTAAATATGTTGTTTTGGTTTTGCTTAAGCATTGACTTTAAAATTATATTGTGTTGAAAGTTTTTAGTTTAACAAGTTTATTATTAATCAAAATGGGACAAAACATTATTAGACTCGTACTTTTTTAGGTGCGCAATCGCACGATTAGGGGTTAAAAATGGGTGTAACAAATTAACCCATTTTTTTATGAAAACATGTCTGAAATTTACAAAATTTAAATTTATTTGCACACAATATTAAAGAACTCGGAGCAGAAAACTTTGATATCCATATTTCCTATGTTGTGAATACAGGGTTGCCACTTTTTTGAAATATTATAAAAAACAAGTCGTCTTATAACCGACCGATGAGGAAAATGGAAAATGCCCAGACAGCCTTTGCTTGATTAAATCACATTGTCAACATTATTTTATGTTAACTTGATCTCAAACCAACAACAATTTTCTATACAAATGTGGTATTCGAAAAGTTTTTTTGAACAGCAAAAATGTTTGGGCATATTTTATATACCGTATAAGAAGGTTTAATTGAAAATAAGAAAGCCGTTTGAGCTTGGTTTTTCGAATGTTCTTTATTGAAAAAATTAGGCTTAATTTATACTATAAAAATGCTTACTAAGTATTTCTAGTACAGTGGGAAGTGTAGCAGTGGAGTAGACATTTTCAGTTAGACAAAAAAATGAACAATGTACAATACCGAAAGGGTTGACTGTTTAATAATGTTCACAGTGGTTGTAACTAACGTTTAATTGAATATTCTCAGTCAATCTAGCTGTAGTCTCAGACAATTCAACTGTAACCACAGTAGCTGTTCACGTTGGTAACTTGATAGCCTTTTACTTCAATTACCCAAAATAAACTTGTTAGTAATAAACGAATTCAATTCATAATATGCATGCTACAACCGGTAGATCGTCTTCAACATTCCCTGATATCCAATTTGTCTCTAGTTCACTAATTTTTATTTAAAATACGTAAAATTGGGTCACTTGACTCCTAAACGTGCAATTGCATAACCAAAAAACTAAGTGTCTTCTAATTTTTTGTCCTAATTTTGAGCAATATATGAGTACAGCAGCGCCTGCATAACTTTAGAGTTATGCAATTTCAAGGCATGTTCGGGCAAGGGAAATTGATCCGAATTGATGAGCGGGGGCAAGGGAAATTTGATGCAAATACAGAGACTTGAACACACAGCCAATAATTTTCAAATGGCGACCTTACACACTGTCCATCTTGGACATGGTGTTCCCTGTTAAGGCTGACGGGGTTCTGACGACCGAGTATGGGCGGTATAACACGGTTCTCTTGGCAATCGGAGTATGTGTCTGTACGATTCGAATTTATCAGAACTAGGATTGCCACTCCGATTATAAGGAAAATGATTTACTATTATTTTTAATATAAAATTTCTTTAGTCTTTACAACAACAAAAAACATTTATGAATAATGAATTCAACTTATATTAAAATAAAATAACTTCCTAAAAATTAGAAAAAATAAGAAAAAAAATCAGCATTGAAAATCGTGTTTGTTTTTAATAAGATTTGCATTTAAAAGTATTTTGCATCTGAAGTTGTTTAGCTTTTATTCAGTTTTTTCCTTCACCTGTAACGTAACAAAAATTTGAGATACGCCTTTTCTATATAAAGCCATCAATATGTATTAGTTGGTTTGAACGTTTTTTTTTTTTTTTTAATTTTTTTACTATTAAGTAGCAGCAACTAAAAAAATATTACAATCAAAACATTTGAAATGTATTTGAAGGTACGTCCACACAAATCTGGACTTGGCGGTAAGAGACGGGGGGGTAAAGCCCCCTTTATGTTACTACTTTGAGGTTATACGGAAGGGATTCCGCGAAACCGTTAACCAATCATGGAGGAACAGAATGGACTGCAGGGTGTCTAGGGCGTTATGGCCCGCTTTGGACGCAGGGGCAACCAAGGTTCTTCTAGGACTGGACAGGGAAGGTCTCAGGACCCTTACGGGGTTCCTGACCGGTCATTGTGCTGTCAGGGCTTTCACAAGCAGATGGGACAGGGACATACCGGATTTTTGCAGGCTGTGCGAGGACGTTGAGGAACTGGAGACGGTTGAGCATATAATGTGCCACTGTCCTAGGTTACAGGGTCTCAGACAGAGATGGTTAGGAGATAGATTTCACGACGAACTCGGGTGTGTCGCTGGATGCAATCCAGTTGATTTGCTGAGATTTGTCAGGGAGATAGAACGGCTGTTTCTAGTAAGGGGACGTTAGGATCCGGTTTCTGGGGAGTAAATATATACTTTCTACCTTTCTTTATTTTTATCTTTCAAGCTATGTTTTTCTGTCTATTTCTACTCTTTCTCACCGTTTTTTCTCTGAAGGGATTCACAATGGACCGTATTGGTCTCCGAGTGGAGTTGTGCCCTTGGGTACATAACCCTTCCTAACCTAACCTAACCTACGTTCACATTAATCAAATATTTGAACAAAATATTTGTTTACATATTTGCTTCCAATTGTGTCAAATAAAAAATTATTTTATGTTCAAACTATGATCAAATATTTGATGGTTTTTGTTTGTTCAAACAGCTCTCAAATAGTGTGAAATAAAATAAACGAAAAAATATTTGTCGAGCGTTCAGATTGAAAAAAATATTTGTATTAAATATTTATTTAATCAAAGTGTAAAAAAACATAGATTTATTTAATCGAAAAACTAACTGTTTTTTAAAAAATTTATCACTCGGGATCTCTCTCGGACCTAGCCTATTTATGTTATAAGGGTCTATCTCGCTTAGTTTTGGAGATACTGGACATTTTAAAATAACGCCATTTTGTAAAATGGCGTGTATCTCGAAAACTAAGCCTGATATCGCAAAATGGACAACATTTATGCAAACCTTAACAAACAGCGCCATCCCGACAACACAAATGTGTACAGTGTTCCGATTCCAATCATTCCCCGTTTCATTCCATATCATTCCATTTTGGACCAATGTTCCATTCTGTTATCGGAATGATTAAATATTTATTTTTACGTACGACAACACAATTGTGTACAGTGCTCCGATTCCAATCGTTCCCCGTTTCATTCCATATCGTTCCATTTTGGACCAATGTTCCAATCCATTATCCGAGTGATTATATTTTTTTAATATCTATTTACATTTCAGTTTTTTTATAAAGCCTTTTATTAATAAATTTATTAAAAAAAATTATAATTGACGATTTTAATACCTTTTATTTGCCATTGTTTGTTCTTACACTTTTTTTGTAAGATCAAATAAATATTTGCTCAAATCAGAAGAAAATATTTGATAGCTAGTGTTCACACTATGGTTAAGTTTGTCAAATATTTCTTTGCATGCAAATAATTTTGTTTGACCAAAATCAGCTGATTTGCTGTTTGACACACAAAAATATTTTGTGTTCAGATTACGGCAAAGAAATATTTCATGTTTTTTGTCAAATATTTGACTAATCTGAACGTACCTTTAGGCACGCCTTTCATTATTATGTACAGCTTTTTGCAAAGTAGCCAAAATAACTACGCAGAACAACTGTTACTGAAATACGATATTCTTGGTTAGTTACTAATTTTAATGACTGTCAAAAACAGTTATTTTACATTTTCCATAGTAATTTGACTACAATTATAGCTGCAGTTTTTTTTTTAAATTAAAGTTTTCACTTTTTGAATTTGTTGATAAAAAAAAAATAAAAAATGTTCCTATTTCTAAAAAGAAAAAAACAAATACCACTTATTTCCTTATTTCCAGCGTAGTCAGCAGGAACAAGAAAAAACGAGTCAACCGAATAATGATATAGAAAAGGTTGATTTAAAACCTAGAACATTGAATAGTATGTCCATATCCCCACGGCCAAGCACATCCTCCGCCTCCTCGAATGCTAAACGGAGCCTTGAGAAAAGTCAGGATATTTTTGCTTCCTCGCCAGAAAGTGAAAATTCTAAAACGACTTCTCCTAAAGCAATTGTAAATTTAACAATATCCGATGACAGTGAAACAGATGAATTGCTTGTGGCTGAATCACGAGAAGCATGTGAAAAATTAACACCTAAAAAATTAGTAGATAAAGTAGCAAGCGCATCAGCAGCAGCACTGGAACAAAAACGACACTCCAATGGCAGCAGCTGTGGCTCACCAGCAGCTAAACCCAGACAACGTACACTTTTGGAAATGTTGGATCAAACATATAATCAAGCAGGTCCAGCAACTAAAAAATATTGTACTAGTACTAAATCACCCCAACAGAAAAAGTAAAAATTATTTTCGAGGTACTTGAAAAAAAAATCGAAATCTTTCTTTATATTTTAAAATTACGATAGCAAAAACAAATATATGATTTTATCTTAAACTATTGATATATACAAAGTTATTTGGTTCGTTATCATTTAAAAACAGAATAATATTTACAAAACTTAAAAAGCACAACAGAACTAAATTAAATTTTAGTACCACTTACTCGTGGAAATGTGGTAAAATATATGTTTACCAACCTGTGACTTCATGAACATTTTGTTTACACTTACAAGGAAAGTATCCCAACTGATACACTTCGACTTCAATGAAATTCGGATAAGTTATAAAGAAAAAAATTCTAAGTTTAACCGGTTTTTTTCTTAAGTGCCATATCGATAGTTTAGGGGTTAAAAAGAGGGAACAATAGTCAAATGTGGTATTCACGGAAAGGGATTTTAGAGGAGCTCTGCGGATGTATGGTTTTTGTAAAATTTCGCTGTTCATTGTTGTTATTGTAAAAAATGTACTAATTATTTTGTACTTTATATGAAGATGTAGGTACTTTATATGAAGATGCAGTATCACGACCAAATTTATATATGTATGTAAATACTTATTAAGTTTAAGTGGATACGTATTTATTGTTTTTTTTTTAATTTCGGCATACTTTGGCTTTTTTCATGTTTTTCCCGAACTACCAATTTTAGTGGTCAGCTGAGAGCTCTGTGAAAAAAATATTGGCAATAAGCATATCAAACTTCATATTTTTATGAGTATTTTAAAATTACATTCATTTTAATTTTGTTCTGTAAATTTGAGAGTAACAAAAAATTGGGGTTTACCATAAAACTTAATTTTTTTATATGTTTTACTTTTAAATTTTAAAAAATTAAAACCAAAAATTTATTTTTCGATCTTTTATCATAAATTATGATGTGAGCAAGATTATTCAAGTTCAAGATCATTTGTTTTTTGTTAAACAAAAAACCGTGCAATGTTTATTTATTACTCAAAAAAGTTTTTGTCCGCTAACTTATAGCAGACTTTATCTACTGACAGGTCCTTACATGTTTCATTTCGCGTCACCGAAAATCATCAGAGAACCAATGTATGGTCCTAATACTATAGTCAGAAAGTGTTGTTGTTTATTTAATAAACAATAAAAACACAGTGTATAAAAATGTTTTATTTTTGATTTGAATTAGTTCAATTCTTCCAATTTTGTTTTTTACTACTCATCGGGTAAATAAAACAATACGGGTAAAGCGTTGATCTTTTTCCTTCAAAATTTGGGTAGAATATTCTAACCCTTCTACATTGGTTCTCTGATGATTTTCGGTGACGCGAAATGAAACATGAAGGACCTGTCAATAGATAAAGTCTGCTATAAGTTAGCGTGCAAAAACTTTTTTGAGTAATAAATAAATATTGCACGGTTTTTTGTTTAACAAAAAACAAATGAACTTGAATAATCTTGCTCACATCTTAATTTTTTTATATAGAGCAATAGATTTATTCAAATCTACATCAAATTATGTAGTTTTTTATAAGCTTTCCGTTTATGTGCTACACAGTGTACAAATATTTAAAACTTACGTCAAAATAAGGAGAAATGCGTTTTTTCATAAATTTTTTAGATTACATTAAAATTATAGACGTTCTCTTTGTTATTTCGTAAATTTCAGACAGGCTCACATACAAAAAGTGACAAATAATTCGGTTGAATTTTTATGGATTGTGTTGCAATAAATTGGAAAGCTAATAAAAAACTAATAAAAAGCTACATATCATGATCTGGAAATAAACTTATGCTCTAAATAAAAAAAAAAGTTTAATGAGAAAACCCGATTTATTTGACACTTTTTGTATAAGAACCTGTCTAAAATTTACAAACAAAACATGTATGATTTTAATGTAATCTAAAAAATGTGAAGATTGATGTGAATATTGCCTATGTTTAGAACACAAACTTTTTTGCTACTTTTTTTGTAAGAAAATTTATAAAAAAACACATTTTTGCGTATTATGAACTACATAGTTTAATATAGAAATAAATCTAATGCTGTGCGCCCCGGTAGGCTAGTTGGTAGCGTGCTGGCTTATCAGTGCGGGGGTCGTGGGTTCGATTCCCACCAGAGGCACTGGTCTGTTTTCGCTACAACGCGCCGAAGGCCATAGTAGCTAGTGCTCGGTTAGGGTAATAGTATATAATTTGTAATTATATGATTATTAATTAATAAAATAAAAAAAAAAATCTAATGCTTCATATAAAAAAATTCATATAAAATTTTATGGAAAAACCCTATTTCTTTTTTTATCACTTTTTGTAGGTGAGCATGACTCACATTTACAGAACAAAAATAATAATGTATGTAATTAAAAAAACTTATAAAAATATGAATATGCATATTGCCTATATTTTGTTCACAAAATTCTCTGAAAACCACTTAAAATTTTCCTTCGGGAAAAACGCGAAAAAAGATGAAGTTTGCCGTTTATCAGAAAAACAAAAAACTACGTGTCCACTTAAACTTAATAAGGATTTACATATAAAAATTTGGTCGTGACAGTAGTATATATCTTTATATAAAGTACCCAAATATTAGAATTTTTTGTACAATAACAACAACAAAATACCTTTCCTCTAAAATACCTTTCCGATGATACCACATTTACCTATTTTTCCTATGGTAAAAATAGCGTAAAGTTGCAAAAAACTAAAAATGGTGTAATTTTTGACCCCACTTTATAACCACTAAATCATCGATATGGCACTTAAGAAAAAACCGGTCGATATTAGATTTTTTTTCTTTATAACATATCCGAATTTCATTGAAATCGGAGTGTATCAGCTGGGATACTTTCCTTGTTAGATTTTTTGATCATTTGTTTATATCATGATTTTAGATTGTTTTTTAATTAACACTTCGGTCTCATTTAAAATTATACCTCATGCATTATGTTTGTTGGGTCAGATAGACACAATTTTAAAATCATTAAAAATCATACCATCTATAACTTTTTGTAATTAATTTTTTCTTTTATAATAACAAATTTAAGACACTTTTAAGTGATAATAGTAAAAAATAGTAAGATTAAAAAGAAAACATATGAACTATTTATTTTGACAGTGGTCTTTTTGTTTTTTTTTTAAATAAGAAAAGAGGGATTTGCATTTCAAAGTTTTCAAACTGTAAACGCCAACTTTTGTACAATATTTGAATACACATTATGGTGGGGCGATTTGAACATCTTAATGGGCGCTTCGCGTTTCTGATTCTTGGGATTGTACTGAGCAAAAAAGTCCACTAGACCATACGTCTACGGCGAAAATCGAGCTTCCAGATTTTGACTTTTTAGCCGTATTTTGTGAAAGTAACAATATGTGGGACGGACATATCTCAGGAAGTAGGAGGAGCTTATCCAAGATTATGGTATCAATCTCTTCTTTGGAAGATTCTCTAGCAGATTAATGCATCAATCATATTTGTGGGTGGGGTTTAAAGTGTTAATTTTTAATTTCAAAATAGGGCGTTTTTTCCGTAAAGTCTAAATCTGGAAGATCGATTTTCACCGTAGACGTATGGTCTAGTGGACTTTTTTGCTCAGTACAATCCCAAGAATCAGAAACGCGAAGCGCCCATTAAGATTTTTTTGCTTCTATACTAATCGCCCCACCCTCATACACATCTTATCAGCGAACTTTAAATTTATCTACACTTAAAAAAATTACACATTTATTGTGAAATATTGAAAAAACATGGATTCATTTATTTTCAAAAACTGTTGTACATAAAATTACTAGTTTTTTTTAGTTTTATTGTCAATTTTCTTATAAATTGTAAAATTAGCGGGTTTTTTTCATGATTAGTTTGAAATAAATAGTTTGATAACCCTTAAATTCTCACTGTATCTTGAAAGATACAACCATTGAAACAATTCCTACCGCTTTATTTTGAGCTCAATTAAAATTAAAACTTCAAAATTTTGTGTGTCAAATAGAAGTCATTGAATATTATAAAGCCCCATCATTATCTAAATTTTTTTGAAATGGGCTCAACACTTTGAAAATAAGTGGTTTATATATCAATTCATAACAACTTGCCTCAAAATTTTTGTTGGGTTTTTATTAAAAAAAAATTAATAACTTTTGAAATACTAATGGGATTTGAATGAGATTTTCGTCAGCGCTTAACCAAGTAACTTGAAACTTATATTCTAATTTTTTCTCACGGAATACCACAAGATTATATATTCACATTACAAGTGTGAAATCTTCAGCAAAATTATCCGTTTATAAAATGATGAACATTTTTTTTATACAATTTCAAAATTTTTTGCATGCATCGCTTGTTCTTAGCAAACTTATCAAAAAATATATTCAAACTTTTTAAAACCTCTGAAGTTATAAGCGCTATACACATAGAGAATTTCTTGGACATGTTTTAATGATTTTTTTTTTACTAAACTGATAAAGTTTTCTTCAATATGTGAATGAAAAATTTCGTAAACTTTATGAAAGAGCTTCATGAAACTTGTTTATTAGTAGTATGCAATTTTTAATAAATAAAAAGAAATTTTTTATTAAAAGTTTCAATGAACGAGTTCCAGTGACACTTTATAGATCTAATGCAAAAATTCATTGATATCATGCAGAGAATTCTCTCAGTGTATTTGAGTAAAAAGTTACTCGCTCATAATGTGATTTTTCTACAGGCAAAAATTGAATTCTGAATATTATGACAAGAATTTAAATGAAAATACTACAATTTATCAATCCTGAATAAAAAATTTCAAATTGAAGCAAGCTTACACTCAAAAAAAAAAGTTTGTAAAGTCAGCAAAAAATTTTGCTGAGTCATCAAAATTTTAGTCAGGAGGATGCTAGCAAAAAAGTGCAATGTCAGCAAAATCTTTTGCTGAAAATCAGCGAGCTGATTTTTAGCAACAAAATTTGTAGATTCAGCAAAAATTTTGCTAACACTTAGTAGATTAGAAATAAAAAAGCCTTGGTAAAAATTAATAAATTTTTTGCTGAATTTTAGAAGACTGAAAAAAACGCAAAAAATTTGTAGAAAAATTGTAATTTAGTTCATTTATTTGCTGAAAATCATAAAACATATTTTTGTGATTCTTTTAAAAATAATTTACAATAATTACGAAATATAAAAATTTTCATTTTCCCACATTGACGACATGAATTAATTTAAAATCTGAAAATATATAGAAATAAATATATATAACATAACAAAAATTTTCTTGCAATTACTTACATCAATGGTTGTCTAAATGATGCTATCGTTTAAAGGAGCAACTGCCGAAGATAATTATAGAAACGAAACGAAAACATAAACAAAAACAAACGAAACGAAACGAAAAAAACAACCCTTTTTTGAAATAAGAAAAAGAAACCATAAAAATCTACCTAAGATGTGTGTCTTTGTCTTTCGCTTTACTCTGTCTACATTTCTGTATATGTTTGTTTGCAATTTGACCACACTATTATTATTCTATAAACATTTAGTTTAAATAAATAAATATTTTATTTCGTCTTTTATTTAATTAATAGACAATTATTTTCACAAGGCGGTGACAACGCAAAATTTAAGTTGTTTTAATCCTCAATTTTGTTTTATGTATGAAAAAGAGATACAAAAACTTCCATGGTTGATTTTTGTATATGTCTTATTAGAGTAGTACTTTTTAGTACCATTTTCCTCTTCTCTACTACATCTTGACATGCCGCGACATCTACTTCATTCTGCGTATATCTTTCAATCTGGTTGTCGTCCACACTATTAATGTGCTTATCAGCACAATTTTTTTTTCAGCAAAATAAATTAGTAAAAGATTAGTATATTAGTAAAGCATTAGAATAAAACAGTTAAGTGCTGAATAAGTATAACGATTTTAGCAAAAAATTTTGCTAAAAAATAGTATACCTGATTTACAAGACGTTTTACTAACTTTTCTACTAACTTATTTTTTTGAGTGCAGTTGTAAAAATATGAAAATATAATATTGGGTCAAAATGACCCAAACATAGCAGATGTATGTAAAAAATAAATTCGCTCATAGAGGAAAACCAAATAGTTTTTTTCATAAAATTTTTTTACATTAATAAAATTTGTGAAGAATCAAATATAATGAAACTGATTCTTACTGGGGACCATCAGTTTTAAGTACAGTTTCTTAACTTTGTTTTTTAAAATTGGGTAATTTTGACCCAAATAGGACAGAAGAGTTAAATGATCCAGTAGTTGAATCGAATTGTTTCGAATAGTTTATTTAATACTTATTTTAATAATTTTTAAGTATGTACTTCAGAACAGTTTATACAAATGTTTTGTTTATAAATATTTTTTTTATCAATAATTCTTCTTTTTAGATTTATTTGTTTAAAACACATTAAGATTTTTCTTCAAACTATTCTTTTTTTATCAAAATCTAATCGATGCGGTGGAACCATTAAATAGAGGGTATAAACTGTCGCAGATAATTTGTGGCTTATTAAAAAAACACTCAGTTTTTGAAAATTAGTAGCCCTAACATATTTTTTTCAGACTAGGTTTTAATATGAAAGCCAACCAAAAATTCGTATACATACCTTACAAAAATGTTACTCTATAATTTAATTTATGATCTAATCGTCAAATTATTATTGGTTTGACCCACCCATGCGCCAAAAAGTTGTTATCGAGATAAACGATAGGATGGTACACACACATTTTAATTTTTATATGCTAAATTGGAAAATAGATAAAAATTGAATACTGTGTACCTCATGTTTGATACGAGATATCTTGAAACGGGTTTCGAAATCAGAAAGGGGATACTTAAATTATATGTAATCCATTCCTAACTCAGTTTTTTTTTTTTAAATGGTCGTTAATTCAAACTAATAATTAATATAGCTGACGTAATTGTCGCTAATAAACGATTTTAAACATTTTCTATGGGTAAATTATAAAAACAATGAGCACAAAAAACGACATTTTGAACTTTACCTCTTCTGATTTTAGTAAAACTTGGTATACATATTCTCCTAGTTGTTATGCTGTTTACGTATTTTTTCTTTTTCCAAAATTCCAATGTTTAAATTATCATAACTTTTGAACGCGTCAACTTTAAAGAGTTTTATACAAAAACAAATTTTTTACGCGGAAAGGATAACGAAATTGACAAAAATCCTTAATTAGCAAATTCCTCAAAATACCCAAGTTTAGCTCTTCTGAAATTTATTTTGCAATTAACGCAAAGTATCACACTATGTATGTTGAATCAACTGTAAATAGCAGTTAAAATAACTACATTTGCACTTGAAAAAAGGTACACTACATTTGAATTTAAATTAACTGCTATGTGTGGCTATTTCTAACTGTTAAAAATTAACTGTCAAATGTAGTAAAAACAACTACAAATGCAGTTAAAACAACATTACCAACATTAAAAAAAAAAAAATAATAAAAAACTTTTTTGTAAATATTCTTAATCTGATTTTATTATTTACTAAACACATTATTGTAAAACGGAGTTTACATAAAATATCACTTTAAATATTCTCGTGTTTTGCTATTTTTCCATATAATTTCTGCCACATGCCTGTCTTTAAGAGATGTGATAGTGTTTCTTTGATTTCTTTTCGTCATATCGACTTAATATACAACTATTAAATAGCTACAACAAAAGAAGTACAACATTTAATAATATTCAAGTAAATAAATGTATTTTCTATTCCAAATCTTACCTTAATATTTTATTTATTTCCTAAAATTTAGAGCGTTTCCTTTTTATTTGTCTATCTTCCTTAACATTCATTTTTGCACTAAAGATAAAACAGAAAAAGTGTATAAACAAACGTTTCCTTTTTATTTGCCTATCTTCCTTAACATTCTCTTTTACACTAAAGATAAAACAGAAAAACTGTTGCACTGTAACTGTTGCCGCAATGCAGTAATTTTGGTAGGTTGTTTAAAAAATCAACACTCAGAAGTGTTAAACATTATTGCAGTTAAAATAACTACAAGCGCATTACTACACAAATATCTGTCATGTAGTAACTGTACAAATTTTCTGAGTGCACTTACAACATATAAAGGGTCCGCCAAATAACTTTTTTTTGAAAATGCTATAAAAAAAAAAACTACTGAATATTTTCTCAAATTTCTTTTTTTATTTGAAAGTACAATCCTTCCGGTTAATAATGGAAAATAATTTCATTTAAATGGCTGCGTCGGCTGGCCATGCAGTAGCCTACACGATCGGTCCAATTTTTAAGCACATTATCGATTGTGTGCAGCTGTATTTCACCAATGGCTTCACGAATATTGTCCTTTAAAGCGTCAATTGTCTCTGGCTTGTTGGCGTAACACTTATCTTTGACGGCACCCCACAAGACGGTGTCAAATCGCAGCTCCGAGGTGGCCAAACGACATCAGCTCTGCGGTTGATAATGCGATCGCACACATTCTCCAACATTACCATGATTTTCAAAGTAATGTCGCAATATTTCCCAGCGTTGTTCAAGCGTATACACAACCATATTCGTTCAGCGGAAGGATAAAACTAATTATCTGTCAAATCAGACATGAGCTAAGTGTTACCATTCACGAATTAAGCACTAGTTGAAAAAAAAAACGTTAGATGGCGGACCCTTTACAACTTTCTAGTTGTGATTTAGAGATGTTCAAACATAAACGTAATTTTACCGAACTTGTCTTTGTTATTTAATACAAAATTTTGTACTATATTCACGTTGCACTCTACTTCAAATATCAATATTTCCTGAGCACTCACACGAAGCAACGCTCAGGAAATTTTTCCTATTAATAAATGTGTCGCTTCCTTTGGTAAGGGGATAGTGGATAGATGAAAGGTGGTGAAACATGAAGGGCTTCAAACATGGCAACACTGTAATTGCGCGTGTAGATAAGTCTTAGAACAGTTGTTGCCGCCACCTGATGTAGAGTTGGCGAATTTATTGAAGCTTTTTTTGTTTCATAGCCCTGATTCATTATTTTACTTCGGTGGGGTTAAGTGCTATGGGAACACCGAAGGTGGGCGCAGCAATACATATAAGTGATAGAAAACTCATATATTTTTCTAAATTGATGTTGTCGTCACCGGGAATCGAATCCGGGACCATCTGTGTAATAGTCCAACGCTCTTACCATTACACCACAGCGCCCACAAATTCTGTCTATTTTTGATCTGATTCCCAACGTGCAGTTTTTATATTTTGTAAGTGAAGGGGTTTGGTGGAAGGGGGGGGGGAGGTGGGTCGAACCCTTTTCGATATTCGAAATCGGTCGGTTTTTTTCTGCGAATCAATAATTTTTATTAAAATTGTGAATACATTTCTTACCGTTTACAAAAAATCCGACTTGAAAAATTCTTTAAACCTTGTTTGTTATTCACTTTTGATGTTAACAACAAATTACACTTTATATTGCGTTTTTTTTTTTGGAAAGTCACAATAAACCTAAGAATCTGTTCTATTGAAATCTCAAAAATAATGAATAATTTTTTTTTTTGTTAGAATTAACTCTTTTTGGATCAATTTTTTTTAAGACAGCATAGAATTTTATAATTTTGTTTTTTTTTCCGTTTTGTTGAATGAATATGCCAAAACTGTAATCAGTTCAATTTCTGTTATCTTTATTTCAAAAAAGTTTCACTTTGTCGCAAAAATAACAAATTTTAACTACAAACATTTTTATAACAACTGATAACATTTCAAAAATTACAGTTTTTAAAAGTTATTTTTTTTTCTAGATTTTTAAAATATTTTATAATCAAACAAAATTGATTTTCTTTCGAATATAATAACAATTTGTATTTTCTGTATGCCAAGGTAATGTTAGTACGCTTAAATGGACTTTTCGTTTTTTTCTTGTTGCTTGAATATGTCAAAACCGTAAGTATATTTTGCGCTATCTCTGTTTTAAAATAGTTTTCATAGTTTTAATTTTCCAAGTTGGGGTTTTGCAAACAGTAAGAATTGTATTCACAATTTTAATAAACTAAAATAATAAAAAAAAAATAAAAATTTAATTTTCTTAGTGTTCACTAATGTGATGCCTTGCTTGTTCGCTAAAATGAGCCGTTGATATATTTTTTTATTTGTTTGATGGCTTCCAAAGTTTTAGCACTTTTTAAACGTTTAACGCATTACTTTAGAAATTATTCTCTATTTTGGTTCACAACAAAAAATGTTATTTTTTACGGCAATTAAAAAAATTAGTATTATGAAATAAACGCAGCATTCTTTTGGTATTAGATAATAATTTAGGATCACCGATTGTATCCTGAATGAAACCAACGGGAAAATAAAAAATAGACTATCAGTAGATCAAACCCTCAAAAGGTTTTGAAAATTTAGTTCAGCTTTATTTTTTTATGGTCTTTTGAAGTTGATCTTCTTTAGGTCAATTTTTCGATTTTTTTTAATGAATTTTAATGAAATATCCCACCTGGGCTATTTAATTAAATATCTGAGGTGGGATATTTCATTAAAATTCATTAAAAAAAAATCTAAAAATTTACCTAAAGAAGATCAAAAATAAAACGCTGTAAATGCGTTTGTTTTCGATTCAGAGCGTTAGTTGCCAATGATATGGAATAAAAGCATTACAAAAGCATTATTTTGTATGGCTTTTTGAACGTTTACAAAAAGTACTTTGGGAGTACTTTTCTTACAAAATTTACAGCGGAAATAAAAGTACTTCAAAAACATTGATTCAAAGCGTTTTTCTAACTTTCGCAAAAAGTACTTTAGCAATACTTCTTTAACAAAATATATATAAAAAAAAAACTCTGTTAAAACATTGGTTTAAAGCGTTTTCAAAGTGTTCAAAAAAGTGCTTTCCCAGCACTTTTGTTTTGCAAAATTGTCTTTATTAATAAAAAAGGGTGTAAACCGTTAGTTTGGAGGGCTTCGATATAAAAGTTTTTTGATTAAATGGAAAAATCTATATTTCAATTAATTGCATTAAAATTTCGAAATTCAAAACTTAAAATTTTGAATGTAACTTTTAAATTGGTTGTTAATTAAAAATATCGGTTTCTATTTTTACTTCTAAATTTCAAATGTAAATTAACAATTTCTTCGGAGATTTTATCAATATAACTTTAAAGGTAATTAACCTCTATATTAATAACCAGAGGTTATGGTTTCATATCTATGGTTAAGCCCTAAGTTTTGGTTAAAGTAAGATAAGTTAGCAGGTCTAAAAGTTTAATTTCTTTAGTAATTTAATTTGTATTTAATTGGTATGCAAATAAATTATTTTCAGTCATATTAACAAACAAGTAAGTTGTAATTACAAAATCAAGCCTTTAAAATTTTGTTTAAACAATTAATTAGTTTGTCAATTTGACAAAATTTTAATAGAAAACAAAAAACAAAAAAAAATTTAGTCTGTGAAATATTTAGATTCATTTAAATCCTAAATAAAATATTTTTTAAAAAACTATTCTCACAAATGTATTTAAAACTATGGCAAATGACTTTAAAATTTGTTTTTCCAATGTTATGATAACGTTATAAAATACCACCCTTAAAGGGTAAATCATGTTTATCATTGGGTTCCTTTTCAAAGCGGTTGTAATAATGTTGTACGGATTTTTTTTTGACGATTAAAAAAGTATTTCAAAGTTTGTATGGCAAAGCTTTGAGAACGGTATAAAATACCATCCTCACACCTTTAAACATGGTTATCATTATGGTCGGTTTTAAAACGTTTTAAACCAGGAAATCGGAATGTTCTGAAAACGCTGTACCACCTTTTGAAGTGCTCTTAAAACACTTTCACGATCGTATTTTTCTACCTGTGATACTACCCAGAAAAAATGTGACCATATACGGGCTTGTATATGATCATCAGAGGAGACAAATATGCTTTTTTTTTTTTGCCATTTTTACTCATATTTGCTTTTTTTGCCATATTTTGATTTTTAATTTTTTTTGCTTAAAACAGATTTTTATTAAAAATTGTGAGCTTTACAATTTCTTTTTTTAGATATACTTCGCTTTAAGTACCTTTTTTCTCAATTTTCTTTTACTTTTTCTTGAAAAAATTTTAATTTATTTTACGTTTTTTTGTATTTTTGCCTTTTTTACAATATTTTTTTGCCATAAACACCTCGGATTTTGGTATTTTTTGTCTTCTCTGATGATAATATATGTGTGATAGCATATTTTTATGAAATTTTATGAAGAATTTCTGAATATTAATAAAATTTCTTGAATATAATGAAATTCTTCATTGAATCTGCAAAAATAAATTTATGAAATTATTTTATTAATATCATGAATATCGTGATATTCTTTCAGTATAGTGAACTATACTTCAAAAATTAAAAAAGCTTCTGAAAGCTGCGATTGTCTACTTTTTCGATCTGTAATCCAAAAATAATCTTTTAATTTTAAATGTTCACACATAATGAAAAAACGTTAAAATATAGCCAAACTTCAAAAGACAATAAAAATTAAATTCAAGGTAAGTTTTCAAAACCCTTTGGAGGGTTCGGTGTACTGACAGTCTACTTTTATTTCCCGTTGGTTTCGTTAAGGATACAATTTCTTGTTGCACAGTGGAATTTGATAATATACTTTAGATTTGTATCAATTGTTGTTGCGATTATTGTATAAATAGGTCTAAAAGTTATGTGATACGAATTTGGGAAAAAATCGTTTAGTTTCAACCCGTGGTGCCCTGCGATCAAATTTTTTACTTCAAAAACAGTTTTAAATAATTTCACACAAAAAATACTGTAATCGCAGTTTAAAACAAAAAATATTAGGTCTGTTCGACGCGGTAACTTACGTCGAACAGAGCTATTAATTACTACAAAAAACAATTGCCATGTAGTATGCAGATAAAAACGTCAAATGTCTTCAGTAATAATGTAGAAGTCGTTTAGCATGTTTAACTCTATAATTCCAATATCAGTTACGAGACATGAACATATAAAGCTACTAATATTCATATCGAATTTATTTTCAGAATTCGAAACCACTGTTAAAACCGAACAATTAGAAACCTGTCAATTGAGTATTTTGAAAATGGGAAGTTTGAAAACAATGTTATGAACAAATAAGGTAATCTATTTTTGTTGTCAATAATGCAAATGTCATCTATGAATTAAACGCAAAATCTTTGAATTAAACGCAAAATCTTTGAATTAAACGCAAAAAAAAACAATTTTTAATTTATAAGCCTCCCTAGTGAAAAGGTTGTTCACGTTCCTCAATTGTGAAAAGTTCTATTGTAGTAATGCTAATGAAATATGAGTCTAAATGAATCTTAGTAATCAAACACGTGGTTAGTGTCTTTTCCTAACAAGTATTATGACGTTACTAAATTTTGAAGACCAAAAATGTTCTATTTACATAAAAAATTTTAGTTTTTACTCTGGCTCAAGTAATATTTTGTACAGTTTTATTAGTTTTTTGTTTGTATACACATCGAGATTATTTTTATTTTATTTTTAATTTATAACGAGCTTCCAACCTCTGTATATTTACAAAAATAAAGAAATTTGTTTTCTTTTAATTACAATAAAAATTTGTATTTCCTACATCCTATTCCAAATGGTACGAAATACGAAAAAAATAAATATTTGTATGATCATATCTTGGAAACTAAGCAACATACACCGAAATGGGCGAAAATTTTACCCAATATTTATTAATACAACTCCATACCGCGTCTGGTTTGTCAATAAATAAACTGGTCGGATTTTTTGATTGCGATTTTCTAGAAAACTAAGTCTGTAACAACGAAAAGCAGCTTAAATTGGTACATTGCTTGTATCTTGAAAACTAAATGAAAACGGACAACGGTTTTGGTTTATTGAACACCATTATAAATACACAATCTACGATTTTTTTTTTTAAATATTTTTTTGCCCATATCAGGCGCGGATCCAGGAAAATTTTTGTGTTGGTGGGGGGGGGGGGTAACTTAGAGTATTTTTAATTACTTTTTATAATCTTTTTCGCATTTTTGTCATTACTTTCCAGCTTACGGAAAATCATAAATAAGTAGTTGGTTATGTACTTACTAGAGGTGAAAAAAAATTTAACCAATACTCAGGGGATGCCCCCTACTCATGCAGTGCATTGTATTGATCAGGCAAATAGGGTATGGGAAGGAGGAAAAAGGGAGTAGTGTTTGTGGATATTTGATTTAAATTTTTCTAAATTGTAAGTAACAGGGAAGACTTCTGCGGGAAGTTTGTTCCAGATACGAATCGTTCGACTAAAAAACGAATTTTCTCTGTAATGAGTTGTGTGAAACACAGGAAAATCAACTACAAACGGATGTGCTCATGGGTAACGCATTATTTTTTGTATTGAAATAATGGGGAAATTAACTAGTTATTAGTATGTAATTTTATATATGTTTTAAAGTAAGGCAGGGAGTAAGCTGGTGTCATTACTGGTGAGAAAGGCAATGATGTGTCATTACCGTTTCTACACTGGGACTATTTCATTTCCCAAATTTGTTGCACAGTATTATTTTTTATTACAATTTTTAATACTTTTTATAAAAATATTATTTATTTTTGAAATACAACTACTAACGTATGGGTGCTTTTATTGTCAAGATTTTTTTTCAAAATCAAGATTTTTTTGGTCAATCATTTTTAAAATCTTCTCATCTGGCTACCCCATCTGGTGCAAAAAACATTATTCTAATTCTAAAAGCTTACACGCAATGTTTTTGTCGACTAATATAATTTATTAAAAAATATATAAACATTTAAGACGAATTGCTGTATTCACAATTCACAATTAATATTTCTTACGAACATTTTAAAAAATATCATATCTAGAAACCTTGAACAAAAGAAATCATTAAATCTTACTATTAAATTTGAAACTACTTTTAATAATATTCAATTTACTTTATAATATTAATGGCGCGTATAAATTAAGGGCGCGTATTTGCACGTAATTTTGTTGTTGCTTATTTAGTAGGTAAATATGCCAATTTAAAAGAGTGTTAATTTAGTTAGAAAATAATTATTACTTTATTATTGTTTATAAAACCCTTATCTTCTAAAAGAAATATAAATAAAAATCTTATCATCTTCTTATAAAACTTCCATGTGCCTAAATTTGACATTGAGAACACTTCTAAGAGTGCAATTAAAAAGAAATATAAATAATAACCATATTAAAAAAAATAATATGATGTAACAAATTTGAAATAGCGTTATATCTAATTGAAATACATGATGCCGTACTTAAGGGGGGACATTACATTCGCGGCAGAGAAAACAGACCTTTTTTTTAAAATTCATAACTCAGTCAAAAACAAACATTTTTCAAAAATTTTATTATTGTAGAGAATTGAACAAATTACAAGAAAAAAAATTCAAAAAAATATATTTTTCACTCCAATATGGTTTTATAGAGCTCCAAACTGGCGGCAGAGAAAAAAACGGGGCCTCGTGGTTGCAGCGCTGGGAGTCGCAAAAATTGTCCGATCTGGAAAAAAATGACTTTTTTAAATCTTAACAAAATTGGTTATCGTATGACACGAGCTTTTTTTTAAATTTTTTTTTTTCAATTTTTGGTGATGTTCCAAATTTAAAAGAGTGTTTTTTCGAAAAAAATATTGACTTGAAAAATTTCGTCAAAAAATGAACCCGCTAGTGCCACAACCAGTACGAAAAACATGGTTTCGAGATAAACGCGTTCAAAGTTTGTGAACAAAGAAAAAAACGTACGTAGGTAGCGCGAAAATTAAAAATGCGCTCCTACTAATCCGGCTGCAACTTTTGAACGCGTAGGAATTTTTCCATGAAATTTTTTTTCTTAGAATCTTAAGAATATTTACTAAAATACAAAATTATAAAAAAGTCGATTTCAAAAAACTGCCAATGTCATGTCCCCCCTTAACTATATGAAATTGTTCAAAACTGGATCAGATTATACAATATTATATAATATTATTTCTACTCGGGAATATTCAATTAAGAAAATAATTTAATGTATGTGTCTCATTCTTTTGAAAAACCTTTCGTAATAAAATTCTTAACTTTTTTACACACAAATAAAAGCTTTATTCCCTAATTTTTAAATTTTTGATTTCCATTAAAATAGTACGATATTAAACTCATAAATTAAAAAAAAACACCCAAAAATAATTATTATAATTATATTATTATAAAAAACTAGGCAAACATTTAAAAATGTCTACGTTAGGGACTTCATTTTTCAGTACTCTACAAAAAAAAAAAAACCCCCGATTGAAAATCGGACCATCCGTGTTCGCAGTATAAGCGAAAATACCAAATGAACGTTAAAAATTGAACTAGTTTATTTTTAACCGTTCATTTGGGATTATCTTTCATATTATGCAGATTTGTTAAATAAAAAACTGTCTAACAAACTTATGAGTTTAAAGAACGAACTAGTTCAATAAATGCAAATGAACGAAATGAACTATGAATATTAATTTCGGCAAATATAAAATTAATATCAGAAGGAAAAAATGTTGTTTAGCTAATATCAAAGTTACATTTTTATAGTAAATGGAAATGAGAAAAAAATTTACTAAATCAGAAGTTATCAGCGACAAAATTGTATAATGAAGAAAATCAAAAAAAAAAACACTACATTTTATGTAGTTTAGTTTAGTAGTAAAAAATTGATATTGTTAAAAAATCTTAAACCGTTCAACACCGACAGCTTGTTAAAGTTTAAACTTTGTTTCCAAATACTTCCGCTAGGTTGTGTTGCAAAACCATAAAATTAACACAAAATATTTCTCTACCATAGAGCAATGTTTCCAAAAAATGTTATCCAAAAATTCCCAGCGATTAAAAGTTGGGTTCGAACAGGTTAAGTAGGATGTAGGAAATACAATTTTTGTTGTAATTGGAATAAAAAAACATTTGTTTATTAAAATATACAGTTGAACCTCGATTATCCGGGTTGCACGGGACCGGACTCAGAACGGATAATCGCAAACACGATTAATAGAAGTTATTTATTTTTCCCGAATTTTAACTCTGTATGTAGGTGAAAAGAAAAAACAAGCAAATAAATATGTGTTCTGCACGGATAATAGAGGTGAAGCACGGTTAATAGAGGAAACAAATAATATCACGGATAACAGAGGTTAATAGAGGTATAAATCAAACCACCAGCATGCCGGTTAACAGATGTACCCGGTTAATAGAGGCCCGTATAATCGAGGTTCAACTGTATTTTTAAAATATTAAAAAAAAAAAAAATGTTAAAAACAGAAGTCTATTTGTATCAAAAAATTTTAAGTACATTGTTAAGTTGTTTTTTAAGAGTTAAAAATAACAAAATCTTTTGTTATTCTAACTGTTATTACTATTGTTGCTTTTTTAACTGCATTTCCAGTTGTTTCAACTGTCGTTTTCATTAGATTGTACTGCCATGCCAAACTTTTCTATGAGTTAAAGTGTTGTTAATTCAACCAATAACCCACTTTTCTAAACTAAAAAAATTGCAAAAAATTATTGAAAATAAGATCAGTTTCGAAGGATTTTAAATTTTTTGAGAAAATTCCATATACCTTGATTTTTACTGTCATTTTTAGTACATTCTTTCGACAAATTCGTTTGAGTGTGTTTTTAACAGGATTTATTATATATTTATGATATTTATTTATGGAATCTATTTAAAAGTGGATTAACTGCTGAATTTTAGTGCACCAGTAAGCAGTTAATCCACTTTTTACCATATTAACTTTTCAGTTTAAACGAAGCATACGTCTTTTGAAACCGTTAACATAAAATTTGTATTACCCCTATCGAATAATGAATTCGAAATATGAAATGGCAATAACAATCTTTATAAGGAATATTAAGGGATTTCACAATGTGTACTAAGTGTTGTAGATGTTGTATTGTAAAAATAGAGATGGTAAAATTTTATTTTCAATTTGACGAAGATTTTGGGTTGGGTTCAAACTCAAATAAAAAAGTTAGTAAAGTCTGCAAAGTCAGGAGGGTGCTTGCAAACAAAATTGCTAATGCCAGCAAAATCTTTTGCTGATAATCAGCGAGCTGATTTTTAGCAACAAAATTATTAGATTCAGCAAAATTTTTGCTAAAACTTAGTGGAATAGAAATTAAAAAACCCTTGCTAAACATTAATAAAATTTTTGCTGAATATTAGTGGACTGAAAAAAACTCAAACAATTTGTAGAAAATTTTTACTTTAGTTAATTTATTTTGCTGAAAATCATAAAACATATTTTTGTGATTCTTTTTAAAAAAATGTATCTTTCAACTACTTACATTATTGGTTTTCTAAATGATGCTAGTGAACGCTAATGTAGCAGAGAATTATAGAAACGAAACGAAAAAATAACAAAATGTAGCATATATGTACAATCCTTTTTTTTGCAATAAGAAAAAGGAAACATAAAAATTTACCTAAGATGTATGTCTTTGTCTTTCGCTTTATTCTGTCTACCTGCTGTATATTTGTTATCAACTTGACCACTCAATTTGACTCAAATACACGTTTAATCTTTTTTAAATTTAAATATTTTATTTTGTCTTTTATTTAATTAATAGACAATTACTTTCACAAGCCGGTGAAAACGTAAAATTTAAGTTGTTTCAATCCACAATTTTGTTTTATGTGTGAACAACAGATACAAAATCTTTCATGGTTGATTTTTTTTTAAGTGTCTTACTAGAGTTGTACTTTTTAGTTTCATTTTCCTCGTCACTACTACATCTTGACATCTAATTCATTCTGCGTATAACATTTAATCTGGTTGTCGTTCACACTATTGATGTGCTAATCAGCACAATTTTTTTTAGCAAAATAAATTAGTAAAACATTAGTAAAATATTAGTAAAACATTAGTTCAAAACAGTTAAGTAATGAGTAAGTATAACTAAAATTTTAGTTTAAAACATAATTATAGCAAAAAATTTTGCTGAAAAATAGTATACCTGATTTACAAGATGTTTTACTGACTTTTCTACTAACTTAATTTTTTGAGTGTAGATACGAATGTTGTATCGTACTATCATCTATTGTTGTATATTTTAAAATAAAATTATACCATCTCTATTGGATAAAATTAAAACAAAAATGTTCTTTATATATTATAGCAATATGTATACAATTTATTTTTTATCAAATTTTTTTTTTTTGTTAAAAAACTTATATGTATTTTTATATTGCAGACACTTAAAAAATACTTTATATTGCAAATTTCTTATACAAACTTAATTTCAATTCGAAAATATAAAAATATTTATATCTTAAAATTATAAAAAAAAAACATTTTAAAAACAAAATCTTATAATTCTTCAGAAGCTCTTAAAGCAAAAGTAGTACAAAGTAAAAAAGTTTTTTTTTTTTTTTTGTGAAACTTAAAAATTAATTAAATGCTGTTAATCCGTTTAAATTACTGGTTTTTCAAGTCATCCATCTAAATGCTAGTTCTTTTTTTATTGTGCTCATTGCATATTTTACAAAAAGGCATTGGATTGGGAGTTGGGGGCGATGATCCAGAAATCGCGCCAAATGCCAAGGCAGTCGGAGTTACTGGAAAATGATTCCAATGCTGGCAAGGCATTTGTTTGGGCACGGTTAGTGGGAAAGGCATTTTGATTTAGTTTGTTTTCTAAAATGTTCTTTAAACACTTTTGTTTAAGTTTTTTAATAAATATTTCAATATTTTTTGAAAATTTCACTTGTTGTCTCTTTAAATGTTCTGTGATTACTGAGCTGAGCAACTAAAAACGCGTGGCTGGGGCATACATATTTTACTAAAAACTTATACATATAGAGTAGACACGCTGGGAGGGTAGGTCGTCTAGAGTCAGTAAATTTTCTTGGTTTCTTTGATAATTACTTTTATAAAGCATGGATACGATAAAATTTTTACATTTTTATTTTATTATAACTTTTCTCTAATAACGACTACATTAAAGTTAATATCTTAAATAAAACATATGGGGTCTCAAGTTTTGAAAATAATTAATGTTTTAAAATAATTTTTAATTGAAGCGACATGTAGCGAATTTCGCCATACATGACCCTATTTGGTTTTGGACACCTATATTTTCAATGTTTACGCAAACTTTTAGCGATGAAATATTTTTTTTGTCATATTCCGAAACTGTGCGAATGTTTCGTAAGAAATTCCCTAATTTTTTTCCTAAATTTCTATCACTATTTATATATTTTGGGGGACTTTTAAGCATGGGACCCAGGAACTTTTAAGAATGCAATTTCAAACAAAAATGTCAAATATTACACATTATAAATGCAGAAGTTAACAATTTAAGTGCTCCCCGGTAGGCTAGTTGGTAGCGTGCTGGCTTATCAGTCCGGGGGTAGTGGGTTCGATTCCCACCAGAGGCACTGGTCTGTTTTCGCTACAACGCGCCGAAAGCCATAGTAGCTAGTGCTCGGTTAGGGTAATAGTATATAATTTGTAATTTGTAACAATTTAAATATTATTAACTTCAACGCAATAGTTAACTTCACCGTTTATCTTAGACTTTGCCATAAAAAAATTTGTCCAAAACACTATGCATTACCAAATATTGTCCAAAGTACATTTTGTTTTTGCCAAACTCTTAGGGCTGATTCTATTCATTCTATAAATTTTTTAGTTTTAAATTCTTCATGAACTTTTTTTTCATTATTTTAAGTTTACAATTTTTATACCATCCACATACTGTGACGTGGGTGTATATAGTTTGTCATTCCGTTTGTAACGCATCGAAATATAGGTCTAACACCCCGAAAAGTATGCATATATATTCTTATCCTCATTAAATTTTAAAACGATTTCGCAATGTCCTTCTGTATATCCGTCTGTCTGTTGAAATGGCGATCACAGCGCAATACGGACTGTTCGTATTCATCTAGATTGATGTACATTTTCCCGAAAAGTTTGGTATTGAAAATGAGCAGTACAGTGGTTCAAAAGTTATGTTTGAAAATGTGAAGGTACCTCTTAATTGTCCATACAATCAAAGAAAAAGCTTAATATTTATGACATGTTTCATATACTTGCTCCTAATGTAACGTTTTAAAGTATTTATGAAACATTTCATAAAAAACAAAATCAATTTCATTATATTTTTGAAAGGAAAGCATCTTTTCAAAACATGACTATTCCACTTTTTGTGTTTTCGCACAAATTGAGAAAATAGTTTTTTAGGTATGCCCCTATGTATTTAACCCGAAATTTTCTTGCATTATTATAGACTACAAGATTAGTCATTGCTTTGTACAGTATTCAAAATTTAGCAGTAATATGTTTGGAATAAATGCAAGCTTTGAAATGTAATAATCTTGTTTTGACGCGGCTGATTGGAATAATCATGTTTTGATTTAAACCACTGCGGATTAATCTTGGTTTTGCTGAAACTTATTAGGTATCAGATATCTTATGTTGAATTAAAATAACCTTAGGTTCATCTTTAAATAAAACTAAAAAAATTACACAGTATTTTCTATTTATTTTTTAATAAACTTCTGGATTAATCATATTTTGTTACAAAATGTATATTTGACAAGGGTAATGTCATTTTGAAGTGGAATAATCTACTTTTGATGAAATCATGCATTTTAATTTTTTTTTCCTGGTGTAATTATAGAGATTTCGCAAAATTTTATTTTCGTTGAGTTTTCAATTCAATGCTACCAAAAAAAAAAATCTCTTTTGTTAAAAAGTGGAATAATCATATTTTGAAAAGATGCTCCTCATATATGAAGGATATTTTATATTAGTAAGTATTTATTTATTTTTGTGTAGAAAAAAGTTTACAGATTATTATAATTCTTATTGTTTTTAAAATGTTTCATCAATATTGATGAAGTTGTTACATTGGACGAAAATTTATGAAACTTATGAATGGTTTTCTCTGGTTGTACTAGTAATAACTAGTACAGTTAAATGGTATCGTCTGGTGCATTATTTAGTATGACATATTTATTTATTTTAAATTCACCTCAAATTTCTATTGCATCTCAAATTTTTATTCGCCACAACATTTTTTTATTACCACAAACAGTTTTTCACCTCAAAAATGTTTTTTCACCAAACAATCTCTTTTTTACATTTACAAAAATTTGTTTTCACCTCTAATATATTTTTTTAAAAATAGTTTTGTTGTTTCATTTGTAAGGGTTCATTGTGGTGGGTATAAAATTTGGTAACACAAAATTTAAAATTTTTTTCGCGTTCATACTTTATTTACTGGCTGCCGTCTGTGTCTGTTATGTTGTTTTGAATTTTGGTATTTGTCTTTGTATATTTGCTGTACTATTTCTTTGTATTTTATCGCCGCACTCAATTTTTTTTCTAGAGATATCGTTATACAATCTTTGTTGCTTTGTTTATTCACAAGTTGTTTTCATTTTCTGTTTGTTTTTATTATCATTTTTTATGTTCAGTTCCATTTTGTTTTTGTTTCCATATTTTGCCGGTTATTTTCAGTTTTGCGAAACGTTCATTGTACTCATAAGGTTGGCATATACAAACATCCAGTGTTGCCAGTAAAAACATATTTATTTCCGTTTCATTACATTCGGAATGAGAATAATACCTTGATATTAAAATTAAGAAACCTTCATACTAAACCCGAAGAAAAAAGTTTATATATATTCATATATGTCTTGATATAATTGTACATAATTACATATTTGGCCATATGTAACGACATATGTAACGACACATATTTACATCTCATATTTATTTTTACGAACATTTTTAATACAGCGTTATATATCATCATATATCTTATGTCATATATAAGTTTATCTTTTTTATCTTATCATTACTACTTGATATAGCTAAATATGAGATCATATATACTTCCATGTATAAATATATATACATAATAAAACCAAACAAATTCTATCACTTTTATATATAATTCTATATAAATATATGTGTTAAAATTAAAAGGAAAAATTCTATCTCTTTTTATATATAATTATCAGAAAAGACCAAAAAAGCTAAATTCAATGTATTTAAAGCAAAAAAAAAAAATATTGTAAAAAAGTAAAAACACTTAGAAAAGCTACACTTAAAAACAAAAGTTTAAAGTTAATAGAATAAATGAATATAAAAAGATCTTTATGTCACAAAATCTTAAAAAAGCAATGATTCCATGGGATCTCATGAGATAAGTTTATGTATGCCATTTTACGGATCAGCTATGATATGATGTGACAATGAATTATATATATGACTATATATGATTATATATGTATACCTATATCGGAACTTTTTTCATCGCGAAGCCACGTTTATACCTAAATGCAAAATACGTGTTTTGCCAAAACACGTGCTTAAGCTCTATACTTTATTCAAACAGTATTTCAATAATTTCTACTCGTTTCGTCAAAACACGTGTTTTTTAGTAAAGTGTGAATCCCGTATAATCTACGATATGAATATGCCGTTAAAACTACAGGCCATTAATGATTTTTTGCATTGAAGCAAAATGCTAGGTTTCATACCATTTTATGAAAAATTTCATTTTATTTATTAAAGAGTTCATTCACTCAATGAATTAGTTTCATTAATTTTAAGAAATTGTTCGTTCACTTTGTGAAGAAAAGTTTTATTATTTTAGTGAAAATATTTTTAGTTCTCTAAAATTCTCTCTGTGGATCGTATACGTAATCGCCCTTATACGGTTGTCGTAGTTGAATTCGACAGTTAGTCAAACTTGTTTAAAAGAAGTTAAAATCATAGCTTTTAATACATTTTTATTGAATTTAACATAAATATCAATCAAATTGTAAAAAATACACAAATCCATTTTCTATGAAGTCGAAATGATCGTCCACAGATGGTAAAAATTTACAAATAAATTAAAAAAAAAAATCTATTATAAAAAACTGAACACTAACAGTTTAAAATTTATAATCATAGAAAATATACTTTGTACTAATTTTTAGTACACAAAAATTTTTTTTTTTTTGAATTTTTTTCATATTTTTAAAAAATTTTGACTAATTTATTGCTGAGGTTAGCAAAATATTTTAATAATTTTTTTAAACCCAAGTTGTCATATCTAGCAAACAGTTTTACAATTTTTTTTCATAGTTGAGATTAATATTTTTTTTTTCATGTTGAAAATGGTTTAAAAATATTCAAAAAAAAATGTTCAAATATAAAAAAAATTTTCAAATAAAAAAATTACTAATTTATAGACAAACAATTTGCTAATTCAAACATTTTTCTTACTATTTTCGCTTTACTAATAATTTCAGACAAGATTTTGCCTGTAGTTAATTTTTCTGTAAAATGAGATATTTTTCTCTTACACTACAAATTATTTTAGTTTAGTACAGGAAATTAAAAATTTTGTTTTATCAATTAGCTTTATACTCATAAAAAAATCCAGTGCTACAAATTTTTGAATAACGTAGTGTTGAAGACTTTAATGATACTTTAATGATACACTGATAAAAAAGGTTAGTAAACATTTTTTCATAAATAACTTAAACTACACTCAAAAAAAAAAGTTTGTAAAGTCAGCAAAAAATTTTGCTGAGTCAGCAAAATTTTAGTCAGGAGGGTGCTAGCAAAAAAATTGCTAATGTCAGCAAAATCTTTTGCTGAAAATCAGCGAGCTGATTTTTAGCAACAAAATTAGTAGATTCAGCAAAACTTTTGCTAAAACTTAGTAGATTAGAAATAAAAAAGCCTTGGTAAAAATTAATAAATTTTTTGCTGAATTTTAGAAGACTGAAAAAAACGCAAAAAAATTGTAAAAAAATTGTAATTTAGTTAATATATTTGCTGAAAATCATAAAACATATTTTTGTCATTTTCTTAAAAATAATTTACAATAATTACGAAATATAAAAATTTTCATTTTCCCACATTGATGTCATGAATTAATTTAATATCTGAAAATATATAGAAATAAATATATATAACATAACGAAAATTTTCTTTTAACTACTTACATCAATGGTAGTCTAAATGATGCTTTCTTTTAAAGAACGCAACTGCCGAAAATAATTATAGAAACGAAACGAAAAAAACAACCCTTTTTTTGCAATATGAAAAAGGAACCATACAAATCTACCTAAGATGTGTGACTTTGTCTTTCGCTTTACTCTGTCTACATGTCTGTATACGTTTGTTTGCAATTTGACCACACTAGATTATTAATCTATTAACATTTATTATAGAAATGCATATTAAATTTAAATATTTTCTTTTGTCTTTTATTTTATTAATAGACAACTATTTTCACAAGCCGGTGACAACGCAAAGTTTAAGTTGTTTTAATTTAAGTTTTGTTTTATGTATGAAAAACAGATACAAAAGTCTTCCATGGTTGATTTTTTTATATGTCTTATTAGAGTTGTACTTTTTAGTATCATTTTCCTCTTCTCTACTACATCTTGACATGCCGCGACATCTGCTTCATTCTGCGTATATCTTTCAATCTGGTTGTCGTCCACACTATTAATGTGCTTATCAGCACATTTTTTTTAGCAAAATTAATTAGAAAAACATTAGTATATTAGTAAAGCATTAGTATAAAACAGTTAAGTGCTGAATAAGTATAACAAAAATTTTAGCTGAAAACACGATTTTAGCAAAAAAATTTGCTAAAAAATAGTATACCTGATTTACAAGACGTTTTACTAACTTTTGTACTAACTTATTTTTTTGAGTGTAAGTTTAAAATTATGTTACAGGAAAAACTGCTGAAATTATAATATTTTTGCTAAATATTAAAAAATAAAATAAATAAGCTAAATTTTAGTTAATTAAAAGTTACAAATTAATATGCTTAAAGCAGTAAAAAATTTGGTAAATATTAGTGACAAAAAAAAAAAATCGGAAAAAAAATTTTTTTTTTAGATTTATTTTTGCAAACAAAAATCTGCCCTTCCAAAATCAACAGTATAACATTTTTCAGCGAATATTTTTGTTGATTTTATCAGAATATACTATTATTTGTATTCAACTAAATTTAAAGTGAATACACTCGTATCAACAATTTTATACCAGTTTATGTTTGCTATTCTTGCTCTACAAATATTTAACAAAAGTTTTTTTCAGATTTTAGCCGAGAAAATAGCTATTTTCAATTAACTAAAATTCATCTCGAATGTAACTTAAATGTTGTACATTTAACAGTTTTATTTTTGCTATTCTTATCTTACTAATATTAAGCAAAACAAATATGCTAATATTAGTATTTTTTTATGCCACGTAATATTTTTATTAATTTTTAAAAGCCTTTTCTGCTATTTTTACCAGTGCATTCGATCAAACCAGGTAGCTCAAGTACACCATGAAACTCGAGCACTTCGAAAGTTCGAACTACTCGTCGAGTACCTCGAGTAGTTTGAACTACTCGTCGAGTATCTCGAGTAGTGAAATATCTTTGTTAGTTTGAATGGTAAATACTTATTACAGATAAGGCTTTATTCAATAATTGAGGTCAGGGTCACAGTTTTATTTATAAAATATCCTTTATTTTATATATCTCCCATATTTTGTCATTCTTTGAATGACATCATCAGGGAGTATGAACACTCCCACCTTAATTGGAGGAACATTGTATCCTGTGCCAACTACTACTCGAAAAAAAGTACACAATGAACAAAAAGTACACTTCCACTACTCGAGTTACTTGATGAGGTCGTTCTACTCGTTAACTACACGACTTCTCGAAAACGGGTGGCCCTGATTTTAACAGTTTTATTTGTATGAGTGTATCCTTTTCACAGGTCACCGATATGGTCCTTTCGCAACAGTCACGGGACATGTCCTCGCATTCTCATATAACAAATGTGTTAGAAAATTTCTATTTATCTGAAAAGCTTAATAAAATCCTATTGTAAATGTTTCTAAAACGCTAACACACGGTACACAAAACTACACTTAGAATACTATGTAGGTAAAGACCACTGCAATTGTAGTTGAAAACAAATGAAATTTCACTTAAAGAAAGGACGACTTACATTACAGTAAACTAAGATTGTCATTTGTTTTTTAATGTTCAAAAAATTACTAACAATTGTAGTAAAAATGAACCTCATGGTAGTAAAAAATAAACAAACATTTATTCTTTTTAAATAACAAAAAACAAATGTAAAAAATGAATGTAAAATCATAAAACAGTCATTTGATGTGGGTTGTTTTTTAAAATGAACTACAAGGTTAGTAAATATTTTAATTTGTTCTACAAATGACTGACATTTACATTAAAAATAAAGAAACTGTATTACAACCCAAACAACTACATATTTTTAAAGCAGAAGTTCCCTGAGTGTAGCAGTTTTTAAACTTGTATAGTTTTAACTTGTCAATGCCCATACAAATATTGCATCAAAAACTATAAAATCACAAAAAACTAGACAGCGTTTGTTTTGTGAAAGGGATTTTTACAAAATTTTATTTCCACCATAAGTTAAAAGTACAAAATATTTGTGACAACCCCGAAAGATAAATAAATATACATGCGCAGAAAATAATTCACACAGTTATTTGTTGAACGACATTAGAAACATTTGCATGTATGCTCAATTTTACGCACAAAATTAGGGGCACACAATATTAACGCAAAATGTTTAACAACACTTACATAATTATAACTTGTTTAACTAACTAATTAACAATAGTCCAACTCCGATTTGAGACTCTTTTTCAAACAGACGATTTTGTACAGAAAGAAGGTTTTCGTGGCTTAGTTTTAATGAAATTTTTCATTTAATTAACGAATTTTTTTTCACAAAGTGAATGAAAAATTTTTTAAATTCTAAGAAAAACATAATAATTTTTATGAAACTATTTTTAATGAAACTTTTTCAATAGGTGTATGCAATTTTTAATAAATAAAAGAAAAATATTTATGAAACCTGCACTCAGCAAATTTACAAGGTAGAAGTGACTAAAAACTACAGTTAAAATGACTACAAATGTAGTCAAAAAATCGATGAATGTATATGTCATAAAAATTACTAACCATGTAGTCATTTTTAACTATTGATGAAACAACTACAATGGTAGTAAAAACGACTATCGATGCGGTGAAAAATAACTAACCTTAAATGATTGCATAAACCACAAAAATTAGCAAATACAATAAAAACAATGAACTTAAGTTGTAAAAATTACTGTTTTTAGCAATTATTTTTTTGGTATTTTAAAAATATTTTTTAATAAAAAAAATATATATGTATATATAAATATATATGTATGTACAGCGCATACTGTTGGGACATTTATTCGTTCGTTTAAGGACATTTGTCCTCAAAGTTTTCATACATCTAGCGTATAATATGAGGACAATTGGTTCGATACACCGCATAGTTAGGGGACAATTTTGGGTGTATATACAAAAGTCCACATAGTATGCGCTGTGCATACATATATGTATCTATATATTTGTATATGTTTTTTTTAATTACAACAACAATTTGTATTTCTTACATCCTATTTAAAATGCAAAGTCAAAATTCCAAACGGTATTCCAATTATGAAGTTTCTATGCATTGGAGATGCAATGAATTTTTTAATTATTATTCCCAAACTATGAACATATCAATAATAACAAATATAAAATAAATGAGAAGTTTTAAAAACTCGACATAATCCTTTATTTTTAAATAACTAACAAAAATTAACTGTTACTGCAAAATTACTGTTTGGGTAGTTGTTTATTAAAATACTAAAATAACTACTCGAAACAACTGTTACTGAAGTACAGTATTTTTGGTTAGTTTTTTTTTTAATGACTGTCTAAATTAGTTGTTTTTCATTTTCTCATTGAAAAATGACTGATCTACTTGTAGTAACTGTTAGAATATTCTGAGTGTACATTATTTTAATGAAACGTTTTAACTAACGAATTCTAGTGAAACTTCATTTAAATTAAAAATTCATTAATATCATGCAGATAATTCTCGCAGGTTAGGTCAAAATTATTCATTCTTAAATTTTTTATTTTTTTTTTAATCAAGGTCAACAAATTATCTTCAAATACAGAAGTGGTTCTTTTTGAAAAATAATCTAATAACGGGGCAGTTGTTAAACTTGCTACGATACAATGACAACTGGTAAAACGTATTTTTTTCAATATATATTTTAACTGCGTCGCAAAATATGGTATACCCGATTAAAAAAAAAACTGATATGGAGCTTTATATATTTTTATCTAATTTAATATGACCTCTTAAGTAATTATATACAATTTCACCCGAAAAATGGCCCGATTATATTGTATCATTATGCGTCATACTAGATTAATTTAGATACAATTAGAAATGACTTGATACAGTCTTGTCCGAATTTTGTCCTCATCCAATATTATAAATTATATGTTACTATTTCTAATTTAATAATACTTATATATATAAATAACGTATGTTTTCTTTCAATTTTATAAACATTAATATTAGATCTTCTTATAAAAACTCGCGTATAAGGTGTAAATATGGGAAAACTATGAAAAACAAATAATTCATTATAGGTTTCAAGGTACAAACGAGTTTGTTATATTCATTAAAAATTTCAGTTGAAATCAAGAAAACTTCAAATAAAGTAAAGTTTTCTATTTGAAATGCAGTAAATTTGCAATTGACATTAAAAATTTTCATTTGCAATTAACGAAGTTATAAATATTTTATAGATTTCCTTAAATTTGTTAAGCCATAGCTCGAATATTTAAATTGAAATTAAGATTTCCGCGTCATTTGCAATTTACTTTATATGTTCTAGAAATTTGTTTATTGAGATCTTAGGTAAATTTTTGTAGTTGATTGTTTCCTTGAATTTTGAACGGTTTGCTACCTATGGACCTGAACACGGGAAAAAAGGTAAAAAAAAATCGAATTTTTTTAAGTTTTTTGCGATTTTGATCTGGAAGGTGCAGTTTTTTTGATTTTATATGTTCGCAATTTTTGTTCTTTATGACAAGAGCTACAACTTTGCCATACAAAGTAAATCGAAATTCTGAACGGTTTGCAAGATATGAGCCTGAGAAAATGATCACTTTTTTGCGAAAATGATACCGAGGCCCCAAATCTTTGTCGGCCCATAAACAAAAGAGGATATGACTTCGGGAAAAATTGGGAGACACGGGTCTTTTTTTTTAGTCTTTTATCACGTAGTGGTGTCCGTATATGGTTATTTTGCCATGACTTAAAAAATTACACACAGTGATATAGCATTCCGACGTACATACAAAAGGAACAAAGGAAATAATAAAGACAAATTAAAGACAAACAACTCTCTATTTTATTTTTCTTATAAATACAGAGCTGTTTTCAAACTTTCACAAATAGATGGCGCTTAGTTTTCATGCAAACAACTAAAAATTTAACGAAAATTTAGTAAATTTTCCAGTTTTTTTGTGCTGTTTTTATTTTACTAAAATTTAGCAAACAAATTCTGAAAATTTTACTGATTTTTTCTGCAACGTCTTTTTAACTACTCACAGATATATCGTAATCCCAGATGCACAAACTGGGAAAATTTTCGTCATCATTTGAAAAACGGTGCAGATCTTTCTAAAGGGCTCATCTTGAGCACAAGCGAAATTGATCATATAGCATCTGATATTCATTCAAATTTAACTTCTGCTTATACTCTGAGCTGTCCTGAAAAGACCAGGAAGACGATGGTCTGGATAAGCTCAAAATGGAGGCCAGAAGACTGTTCAATAGGGCCAAGGAAACAGGAGACTGGGTTACCTATAAGGCAGCGCTCACTGAGTACAATAAAGAACTACGTAGATCCAAGAGGTCCACGTGGCGCAGCTACTGTGAGAAGATCTCTGATCTTCCAGAGGCGGTGCGTCTACAAAAGGCCCTGTCCCAGGATCATACGAATGGTCTATGTACTCTCAAGAGGCCGAATGGTACCTACACTGAATCTCCCATTGAAACCTGTGAACTCCTACTTGATACGCACTTCCCAGGATGCGTTGACAACTGCGGGTCTGTCGTGATTCAAAGAGTTCCAGACCTAACAGGCAGAAATGTACGCCTATCAAGTGCTGTCTTTCAGGAGAACAGGGTAAAATGGGCGATAGGTGAATTCTCTTCATTCAAATCTCCGGGTCCGGATGGGATCTATCCTTGTCTGTTGCAGAAAGGGATGGATTTAATTGTCCCACAACTGGTTAGGATATTTAGATCTAGTCTGTTATTCGGTCATGTACCGACGCCGTGGAGGGAGGTTAGAGTGGTCTTTATACCGAAGGCGGGGAAGAAGTCTGAACAACTGCCCAAATCCTTTAGACCAATTAGCCTGAGTTCGTTTCTCCTTAAAACAATGGAGAAAGTCTTGGACCAGTACATTAGGGATACTTACCTAAGGCGAAAGCCGATACACAAATTACAGTTTGCGTATCAACGAGGTAAATCTACCGAGACTGCTGTCCATCATGTTGTCACTACAATAGAACGGGCACTAGAGGCAAAGAATATTGCCCTTTGTGCCTTTATTGATATACAGGGCGCCTTTGACAACACGTCCTACGAGGCAATTAGGGTGTCCATGGTTAGAAAGGACATCTCTCCAATTATTATCAATTGGACTTTGGAGATGCTACGCTCTAGAATAATCACGTTCGGCATAGGGACTACTAGTAGGACCGTAAATGCGACTAGGGGCTGTCCACAGGGGGGTGTTTTGTCGCCGTTACTCTGGACGCTGGTCATTGATGAACTACTCGAAGGTTTGAACGACCTGGGTTTCAGGACTTATGGATACGCGGATGATCTTGTCATTTCTGTAGTGGGATTTGATGATAGGACCATATCCGAACGTATGCAGCAGGCTCTGAACTATACTCTTTCTTGGTGCCGGGAAAAGGGCTTGTCTGTCAACCCGTCGAAGACAATCCTGGTACCATTTACGAATAGGAGGAAACTTAACCTGACAATGCCCGTCCTTGATGGGGCCACGGTGGGCTTTTCCAGTAGTGTTAAGTACCTCGGCGTGACTCTTGACAGATCCCTTACCTGGAATGAACATCTTGACTATGTCTCCAAGAAGGCCACAAGGGCATATTATGCCTGCCAAAGGCTTTTTGGTAAGACATGGGGTCTAAGGCCGCAGATGGTCTACTGGTCGTTTAACACCATTGTTAAACCTATGATCACCTATGCTGCCCTGGCATGGTGGCCAAAGGTTGAACAGGTAGGGGCAAGGGATGCTCTCAAGAGGATCTACCGTCTTATGTGTATTGGCATAACGGGGGCAGGCGGAACCTGCCCGACGGATGCCATGGGGGTTATGCTGGGGATACCACCATTGCATATTTCTGTAATGGAGGCTGCCTGCATAGGATCCTCCAGACTTAGAGAATTCGGTGACATGAGGGGAGGTGATCTAAGGGGTCACATGAGGATCGCTAGAATCCTAATTGATGACCCGATTACAAAGGTTACGGATAGGAGGTCACCGGAGTACATCTTTGATAGGAACTTTAAAGTGATGCTGTTCGACAGGGCCATGTGGACCAACAGATCCTGGGAGCCAGAGCGGGGTTCTCAGATATGGTTCACAGATGGCTCAAAGCATGCGAATGGTGACACTGGTGCGGGTTGTCTATGGACCAGGTTTCCAACGGGCCTTACCCATGGGTAGATACCCCTCCATTTTTCAGGCAGAGATTTTTGCTATCTGTGTCTGCGCGGAGGAGTGTCTACGAAGGGGCACTATTAGATCTCGTATCTACATTCTTTCCGACAGTCAGGCGGCATTAAGGGCTTTAATGTCCTATGAGGTGTCATCTGGTCTGGTCATGGAATGCATTCTGGCTCTTAACCGACTTGGCAGGCGCAACTCGCTTACCTTAGGGTGGGTTCCTGGTCACGAGGGGCATGAGGGCAACGAGAGGGCAGATTGTCTTGCTAATTGCGGGGCCCGAAGGCGCTTTATTGGCCCTGAACCATTCTGTGGTATACCTTTGGGGTATGTTAGGGAGAAGCTCGGGTCGTGGAGGGAGTCAGAATTCTCTCTCTATTGGGAAAACTCTCTTGGCCAACGACAGGCTAAGAGATTGATTTCTTTTTCCAGTGCAGGATCGAGGAGACTCTTGTCCCTCGGGAGGGGTGACTTGAGAACCCTGGTGTCTTACCTGACTGGACACTGCAATCTCAGATACCACCTGCTCAAAAGGGGTCTTTCGGACACGGATGAGTGTAGGTTTTGCGAACTGGTATCTGAGACTTCAGAGCATGTTCTTTGCGAATGTCCGAGGCTATGTGAAAGGCGTGCCAAGTTTCTTGGCAATCGCTTTATCTCCCCTTCGGACATTATGAAGATTTTGCCTAATAGGATTATTGGCTTTATAGGTAGCTTGAATCTTTAGGGTAACTTTAGGCAGCACAAAAGACCTAAGTTGGTCGCGGTGCATAGTGCCATATAATCTAATCTAATCTAACTACTCACAGAGAAATAAAGTACCAACCGAATTGAAAAGTTTGTGTTAATGGTGACAACTTCTAAATTCAGTTAGTACAACGATATTTCCATTCGATTTATGAAAATGTTGGGTGTTGCAAATTGAATTCTGTTGAATAACCCGAACTTTGTTGTGAAAACTAATAAAGGGCCCGCCAAATAACTTTTTTTTTTTTGAAAATGCTATGAAAAGAACTACTGAATATTTTCTCAAATATTTTTTTTTTATTTGAAAGTTCAATCCTTCCGGTTAATAATGGAAAATAATTTCATTCAAATGGCTGCCTCGGCTGGCCATGCAGTAGCCTACACGAAAAAATATTCAGTAGTTTTTTTTATAGCATTTCCAAAAAAAAAGTTATTTGCGGACCCTTTATAAAGTTGTGCCAACTATCTGAAATTTATAATAACCGAATTTGAGACGCACTAACCGAATTTCAGTTGGCAAATAGCTAAATGTTATTCTGTGTGTAATTTTTAGTAACTTTTTCTGCTATTGTTACAGATTTATTTTTATGAGTGTAATTTCTAGAGATATTTGTTAGGTTAAATCATAAACTCCAATTTCTTGTTCTCGTCTAGAAGCATGATTTAACATTTTTAATATCAAAGAAAAAAATAAAAAAAAAACAAAAAATTACCGCACTTTAAATGTTTAAAACATTCAACACAACAAAATTTGAATATAATTTTGTTTACAAATAATGCCATATGTTATTATACCTACCATTGTATTAAGCGATATAAAATTATATATGAACTCATGCTTATTAATATATACCATACGTAGTAATATACACATGCAATATCAATCGATATATATTTAGATATCAATATGTATGGGACTATATCAAAAATTTTCGAAAAACCAAATCAAAGATAATACTATGTATATAGTATATGATCATCACGTATACATAAATATTAAGCTACATAAATCTTTTTTACTCTGGTACACATATTTTACTTTTTAGTATTTTAAAAATTAGAAAACGAGTTTCATTTGAAGTTGGCTTGTATCGTTGTTTACCAAAACAATTCATATAAATATCTATATCAATTTTATGTGATGTACCCGATTAAAAAAAAAAATTAATTTGATTCTTTATATAACTAATCATACGTTATTTAATATTAGTGTTTATCCGAGAAATGGGCCCATATATTTATATAAGTTTGCATTAGTTTAGTTCTAATTTGATAATATCAGATTAAATTACTTTCGAATAATATCACAATGCAATTTAATCCGATTTTATATAGTGGTATCAATTTATATCTGAAATGATACAAATATATACAAAATAAGTTATAGATTTATCCGGTTTTTGGTTGTAGAACTTCATTGAAATCCGAGATATTTGCAGAAATAATTACCGTCAAATACAGGTTTTGCTTCAACGTTATGAATTGTTTCAGATCTTAGTTAGTCACTTGCAAAAAGTCTACGACTTTATAATTTGTAGCAAATTTCTTTTCAAATAGAAATTTTATTTTATTCATAAAATTCTTTTGAAATCACCTAAAAAAATAAGTTATTTGATAAATAAACTTTGAAAAAACTAATGAAGATTTTATGGAATTTAGTAACATAAAAAATTGAATAACAAACACAGAAAAAACCGTTTAAAACTTAAGTTAGATTTTTACATTGAAAAAATTGAACACTAAATTAAAAACTCCTAATGTTACAAATGAAACAAGTCCTTTTTTAAGGTTCTTATATCTTTTGTGAATAAGGTTTACAAATTTAGGATCCAT
Source organism: Delia radicum (assembly GCA_021234595.1). Lineage (NCBI taxonomy): Eukaryota > Metazoa > Arthropoda > Insecta > Diptera > Anthomyiidae > Delia > Delia radicum. The sequence continues at coordinate 172,609,991 of CM037852.1, forward strand.
GGTGTAATATACAATTTTATCCAAAATTAAATTGTTTTTTTTTTAAATATGATATAATATCTAAATATATATTATTTTGTATTTTTCAATGTCTACGTATATATAGCGTCATACTTAATTGGATTAATTTTATCTTATTCTAAATGCAATACACAAATATATATTGATGGAGATGCGATAAGACGCAATTATATATGACGAAATTAATTTTATATATGGATTTATATAATTATGTCCGGTTTAATACACTGACATACAAAAACTTATAAGTTTATATAAAATAATGTATTATTATATGCAAACGTTTTCACTCGGGTAGTATTGGCGCTTTAAAAACCAAGATATAAAAAATATATCGGCCATTCCACGATAGATCGCCCAAAATCTGACCTTGGGTCTACCGATTTGAATTATATTTTGCATGCAGAAACTCTATGGAGCCACTTAAAGATTGGCGTCCCGATTAAACAAAACTGATATGAAGCTTTATATAGTTTTATCAACTTTAATATAATAATAGGGTGGTCTATATATTATTTTAGATATAAATACTTTCAATTTAAAAAAAAATAATATTAGGTCTTCTCATAAAAGCTCGCATATAAATTAAATCAGATATGATTGTATATGAACGTTTTTACTTGGGGTTTTTATTTTCTCGTAATTCGAAAGAAACTCGCTTCTGTTTGCGACTTTCCTTAATTGAAAAATTAAAAATATGCAAAAAATTTCAACATTCGTAATTTCTTTAAAATTAACCGGATCGCTGGCATTTAAATTGTATTGTGATGATACACACCCCTAAACTGATAAAAAAGTTAGTACAAAAGTCTGTAAAACGGGCTCAACTTCAGTTTAACAAATGTTTTCTATTATTATCGTTAAAATCAGTTATTTAGCTAAAGTTAGTACACAGCACACATTTTCATTACCACGTAATGGCCTATATAATGAAAATAAATATACTAGTTATTAAAACTCAGCGTCTACTTTTACTTTTGTTTGACGAAGTTGTTTTTGTCTACTACTTATTTTTTAATTACTGATAAATATAATGGTAAGCCATATTATTACAAACTTGTAACCACATATTTTTTTAGTTTCTTATAATCATACGAATAACTAATTATTTTGGGAAATACTTATTTTGTATGTTTTTGTAATGCAGCGGGTAAGCGTGTGCATACATTTTGTGAGTTTTTTTATGCAGCGAATATGTAAAACTTCTTACAAAAACGACCTAGTGGAACGAAAATAATTAATTTTAAGGCCAAATTGTATGGAGTATGACATATTGCTACTGCTTGTCATTTAGATATTGGTAATGAGATCCCATTACTGACATTTGCTGGATGCACAGAAAAAAGTAAAAACGGGTTTAAATTAAAAAATTTTTTAAATCAATTCATATTTTAATTGATTTTACACCTCTAACGGCAATGATAATATCAATTAAAACTTTTATTAAAAATTAAAAAATTAAAAAGGAAATAAGTTAGAAATAACTTCTGAAAAAAAAAAAAATATGATACGTACAAAAAAAGTGTGTGAACGATACGTTGGTGTTTTTGTTAACGCTGCGTCTGTTCAGTATGAGCTTGTTTTGTTTGTAAACTTCAAATGCCTTTGGTAGTTTATACTGAAAATTTTCAATTTAAGAATTACGTCTAAAATAAAATATGTATTTATATATTTCAAAGGCAATTAAAATATTAATTGAATAAATTAAATATTAGTTTAGAAACAAATTTAGGTCAAATCAAATCTTTAATTTGATATTTTCGGTTGATAAGTTTTTCTGTGTAGTATTAAGGTGATTGATTATTCGACATTCTTAGTAAATCCAGTTTCGGTTTTTAGAATTTGGAAAATAAAATAAAAACAGTATATACTCAAAAATAGATTTTATCTTATAAATTTTAATAATTTTACTTTTTTACTTTAAATGTTTCTAAAACAATAATAATTCCTTTTATTTTATACCCATAAAATAAGCTATTCTCGAAAACTACGCGAAATAGAGAAAAATGGACAAAAAACGTTATTCCGTACCCTGTATTGGCATGAAAAATTAAAAATTTAATTTTTAAAATAGAATATCATAGTAATTCTTTTATATTTCACGAAAAAAACAAAATGAAAGATTTTTTTTTTTTTTTTTTTAAATAATTGCATTTATAGTAATTAAATGTGCTAAAGTCCCACAACTTATTTAACAAATTGTGAAAAACAATCTGATGTAGGCGTGTCCCTATCCGGATTTCATTCCTGCCCAAGGAAATCTTCAGGGGACTTTGTTATTAGAATTTCTAGATATATTTGTTATGTTAAATCACAAACTCAATGAGAATTTCTTGTCCTCGTCTTAGAATCTCTAGCGAGATTCAAAATTTAAAATATCAAAGAAAAAACAAAAACAACAACAAAATATTGTCACAATTGGCTTTGTCATCTTCCAAATACTACTCTGCTTTTTTGACAGACCTAGCAATGTAGTGACGTTTATTCAAGTAAATCAACAATAGAAAATCATATGTTTTCTATTAGTGTCAGTTACATTTAAATTTGCACAAGCACCTGCATATTTGTTATTTAAATTTATTTTCATCGGGATAAACATTAATTGCATTTATAGTAATTAAATGTGCTAAAGTCCCAAAACTTATTTAACAAATTGTGAAAAACAATCTGATGCAGGCGTGTCCCTATCCGGATTTCATTCCTGCCCAAGGAAATCTTCATATTTTTGAGCACAAAGGCATTTTAAGGGGCATTTTAAAATTTTATCGTAATAAATCTGAAAAATAAGAAAATTGTCTTTTTTTTATATAAAAATGCTATTAGCTTTTTGTAAACAGCCACCCAAAAAAGTAAAAGTGTAACATTTTGACAAAAATTACACTGTCTCAAACAATTGTCCGTACCCCATACAACTAAAAATATATTTGAATATAATTCGAAAAATACTTACAAGATTCGAACTAAGTAAATTTTTTGTTTAAAGTCCAACAAGTAATTATAAAAATTGCCAATTAATAGTAAAATAAAAAAAGTTTCACTTTTATTTTTAACAAAAAATAGTTCAAAATATTAACTCAAAAAATTGTCCGTACCCTATAAAAAAATGTACATATGTATTTATGAAATGTATATTTTGATGATGTATGATGTTCTTAATATTTAGTGTGGTATCCTTTAGCAGCAATTAAGTCTCTTAAACGATTTTTCATGAATAAAGCCAGTTTTTCTGTGGTTTCTGCACCAATATTCCGCCATTCTTGAACGGTGACATCTTTCAGCATTTGCTTATTAGTTATTTTATGCTGGCGAGTTTTTTTCTTCTAAAATACCCCATAGATCAGGAGGATCAGGCACCACTTACTTAACGTTGTAGAGCAGCCATTCTCACACAACCATGGCAGTGTGCTTTGGGTCGTTATCGTGCAAGAAACGATAACCGTCTTGTATACCCTAAATTTTCTTTTAAAATATTCAAAAACCTAAATTTGTCCATCGTGGTTTCCACAATAAATAAAAAATTGACTTAGTTCGAATCTTATAAGTATTTTTCGAATTATATTCAAATATATTTTTAGTTGTATGGGGTACGGACAATTGTTTGAGACAGTGTATATATTTTGTAAATATGTGCATATGCATTTTTTAAAAGATTGGGCAAATGTTATAAAAATTCTTTTAAAGAAAAGTGCGTATAAAATTCATTTCTTTTAGACGCTGAATGAAATTATATTCAACTATGTAAAATTAGAGGTGTGTACGATTACCATTCCAATGCAATTTAAATGGCAATGATCCAATAAATATTAAAGAAACTACGACAGTTGAAACTTACACATATTTTGCATATTTTTAATTTTTCAAAGAAATTTGAATTTCAAGAAAATAAAAACGCCAATCTTTAAGTGGCTTTACAGAGTTTCTGTGTGCAAAATATGCATAACATTTTGACACTTTAGCTCACTATTGTGAACTTTAAAACTGTAAATATTCCTAATACATTTATTGAGATGAAAAAAGTTCTATTATATTTTTAACTAAATTATATTTTAATAAAATATGAGTGCAAAATATGTAAACAAAAATATCGTGAATTTTACAATGAAAATATACGAACAATATACGAAATGACATAAGTTCATTTTACGAAATATTTTGTTTCGACAAAACAACGAATACATATTTTCTAAAAATGCAATTTTGTTCATTTTGCCTCTGAAATATTTTGAGTGTAAGTTTATTCCTCTCTGCATCATATTTAAAGATTATTAAGATCTAAGTGTTCACTCCAAAAAAAATTCCTTTAAAATTCCTCATTCGTTTATTCGTACTAAATTAAAAAAAAAAACCAATTGGACACCCTAATGGGCATATACATAAGCAATACAAATTTTAAAAGTGTGTATTTGTTCTTTCTTATTTATGACGTTATTCAAAAACATTGTGGGTGATTTTTATATTCAAGTACCTGCAACGCACAATTATAACGGATAACAAATTAAAAGATTCTGAAAAAATATTAACGCCCTGTTTCTAGAACACGTTTTGCTTCACGTTCGTCTAAAAACAATAACAAAATACATGCAATGCAAAAACAAAATACATGTAGTCACCCGTTCGTGTAGAGGCGAACGTGTTGTAGAAACCAGGGGTAAAAATTTCATTATCGTTAATGTCTAGATATTTTATAGCTCTAATGCCTTTCATTGTAAATACTATTGTTATAACTCATTTACTGAGAGCAATAATAGTTTTAAAATGTCCACATTAGTAGGTTAGAAAATGAATATGTTATCAATAGGGCAAGTAATTTCATGCATTTAAAAATCAAAAACATGCACTTATAAAATGCAAAATATGCCTTAAAACATAAAAAAAACATTCTCTTAAAACAGATTTTTTTTTGCGAAAATCACACACTTTAAACCATACAAAATAAAAATAAATGCGAATTCCAACAGGAACTTAATCCAACGCTTTTCTGTGGATCAGAAAAATTTTTCAAATGTAAATATGATTTGCCTCAAATCGAAATATAAAAGTGCATCCATATGTTATTTTTTTGTTAACAAATTAAAAAAATATTACAAATAGTTATAAAATATTCATAAATATGCATTACAAAAATCAGCACAAATTTTTTTATTAAAAGTGAAAAATGCAAAAACATGCATTTTTGTCAAAATATGCAAATATATGCAACTACAAATCGATGCCAGTTTGTTTTAAATTTGCTAATTCGTATAAATATTTAGTTTATATCAGTTTTGGGCTATCGAGTAAAAACATGCATTTGCATGAAATTCCTTGCCCTAGTTATCTATAAAAAATATTCTCACAGATACATAGGTAGCCATTAAAGTATTTAATAAAACAGATAACACAGAGGAACAAAAAATAGTTTTTTTTTTTTATAAAAACACTGATTTAGAATCTTAAAATCGGAATGATTTAACTTTTTATTTGTCAGCTTTTATGTTATCTGCATAACATTAATATGACGACCATTCCACAGTTTTTCATATAGAGAAACTAAACAACCCGATGAAAAAAGTTCCAATATAGGTATATATAATTTTATATAGTCATATATATATATTATTCATTATCACATCATATCATAGCTGATCCGAAAAATGAGTCTATCTAATGTGATCAAATTATATCTAATTTGACATTCTGTGGAAATCCGCACCAAATAGCTTGCCATTCCAAATAATAAGGAAAATTTAAATATAAATAAATAAATTGGAAAATTAGACGTGATTTCCATAGCAAAACTTTCTATTACCCGGTAATAAGTTTGAGAATGAAAAATTAAATTCAGTAACACATATTATTACCTCCAGTATAAATGTAATAAGTTTTTTTTTGGAAAATTTGATTTTTTAGATTGGGTATTAAATTGAAATTTAAACATTTTTAACTAAAAATTTTATAAATGAAATTATTTTTTAAGTTTTGCGTGGAAAAATACATTTTTTGTAATTAAAAGGTAACATGTTACTTTTCTATTACAAACCCTCTTATTTTAGCCAGGGAATGTCAATCAATGTTACTACTTACCTCGGCAACATGTTGTTACTCTTTACTTACAGGTAAAAAGTTATCAAACACTTTTTATTTAAATCTTTAATATTTTAAAATTGTCACACTGAGAAATTATTGTAAAACAAATACTAGGAAAACGCTTCTTGGAAACACTGGTAAAGCGTCATAAACAAGTGTTCTTCCAGTATTTTAATTACAATTTCTCGGTTAGCCAGTGGTATGCCAGTGCTTGATTTTTTGTACCACAGGCACTTTCTGACTGGGTAGTTAAATCCCGGTACAGAGGGGAAAATTGGACTTTTTTGAGCTAATTTGTCTACAGCCCACAGTTTAAAACGAATCTTAAAAAATTTAAATTTGAAAAGTGACTAACGAAATTTCAGATCAATTTCTCATGGCTGATTTTTAAAAATCCCTTATTTTATGTTCTTAATAGATCATCAAAATCACCTAAATTTCTATTTTTTTGATATTTCTGCTACAAAAAATTTTAAAAGTTGTGGAATACATCGAAATGTATCTCAAATTTTAAGTTATTATATTGCTCTCTATTGGTTAAACACAAAAACCCCGGGACACGTAAACTTAATGTTGGGAAATAAAAAGATATTTTAATTTTAAGCTTACACTGACTCAAGCGATTTTTTGGGTGTATTTTAAGTAAAATACATCAAAATCTCTTTTTGAAGTTTCTTTATTTATATATATATTTATATTTAAAAAGAGAGGCAACACTCAGGAAATACTTCCTATATTTAGTGTGTTGCTTTCTTTGGAAAGGGATAGTATAGAGATGAAAGGTGGGGAAAGATGAAGGGCTTCAGACATGGCAACACTGTAATTGCGCGAGATCATAAGTCTTAGAACAGTTGTTGCTCGCCACCTGATGAAGAGTTGGCGAACTTATTGAAGCTTTTTGGTTCATAGCCCTTATTCATTATTTTACTTCGGTGGGGTTAATTGCTATGGGAACACCGAAGGTGGACATTGCGATACGTATGAGGGATAGAAAAAACTCACACATATTAATTTGATGTTGCCGGCACCGGGGATCGAACCCGGGACCTTCTGTGTAAAAGTCCAACGCGCTAACCATTAACCATTAAACTTAAGTCTAACAATGATGACTGTCCATTTTTAGGAAGATACAATTCATTTATATACAATCCGAAACTTCAGGGTAATAACATTTCTCTTATACTGACAGTGTCAGTATGAGAGACACAGTACAGTTCAGTGTCATATGGTTCGAATCTTCAAATTTAATTAGAAACCATCGTTTTAAAATGGATGCGCTTCTTTGTTAGTTTTGAGTTTCGACATATAAATAATAAATTAATTAATTTCTATATAGATTTCGATGTATATAAATACACTCAAAAACATTGCTTGAGTCAATGCAAACTTTAAATTGAAATATCTTTAAATTCTGCCCAAACCCAATAAAACGTAAGTATACCACTGGATTCCACCACCCAAAATTATGTTTACGTTACCCGGGGTTTTGGTGTGTAATTTCAAAAGTTGACAGCGTACGCCATCAAATCCGCTGTCACTTTTTATTTTGTTTTGTATAAACAAATTTAGTTGGAAATAGACCCTTTTCAGTTTTCATACAATATCTATAAACATTTTCCAATCGTGGTGGTGTTTTATGGAGATTAATGTGGACATTTTGCATCATCGACATGCATCTTTAAAATTTCTAAGAAATATAGATAAAGTGCTGCTCAAGAGCAAGGAAACGTACATAATTGTATTTAAATTTTTTTTTTAACTTTTTTTAACTAAAAAGTATGAGAAAATTAGTATAAAATTAGTATAAAATTTATTAGAAATATTAGGTATTTTACAATAATTTACAAATGAGTTAGTCATGTTCTTATTAAAAATACAAGACTTTAGAATTTTCTTAACATTTTTTAATGATGGGCATTTGTGAAGCAGAATAATTATTTTTAATTAAAGAAAAGTTCAATGATTTTGGTAAGACAGTAAAGATATTGTACTGAAAGCAGAAAGTTAATAATTGAAATATTTTATGATTATTAACAAAAAATTAAAATTGTGACATCGAATTTAACAAAAACTATCAATAAAGAATAAAATGGAAATTATCATTAATTTGAGATACATTTCGTTTGTAGCCCACAAGCAATACGTTTTTAATAGCAGAAATATAAAAAAAATTAAAATTTCGTTGATTTTGATGATTTATTAAGGATATAAAAAAAAAAATGTTTGTTTAGAATCGGAATTTAGTCAGTCATTTCTCAAATTTAAATTTTTTCAAATTCATTAAAAACTGTGGACTGTAGGCAAATTTGTTAAAAAAAAGTCCAATTTTTTCCACTGTTTCATTAACCCAAGAAAGTAAATGAGCAACTTTTGTGGGCGTTGTGGTGTAATGGTTAGCGCGTTGGACTTTTACACAGAAGGTGCCGGGTTCGAACCCCAGTGCCGGCAACATCAAATTAATATGTATGATTTTTTTCTATCCCTCATACGTATCGGCAATGTCCACCTTCGGTGTTCCCATAGCAATTAACCCCACCGAAGTAAAATAATGAATCAGGGCTATGAACCAAAAAGCTTCAATACGTTTCGCCAACTCTCCATCAGGTGGCGAGCAACAACTGTTCTAAGACTTATCATCTCGAGCAATTACAGTGTTGCCATGTCTAAAGCCCTTCATCTTTCCCACCTTTCATCTCTATACTACCCCTTCCAAAGAAAGCAACACACTAAATATAGGAAGTATTTCCTGAGTGTTGCCTCTCTTTAAAAAAAAAAAAAAAAAAAAATTAGAAAATGCATTTTAAAAATATATTGCATATTCTTTTTGGCGCTGAAAAAAATTTTAAACCGCAGTATAAAAGTAGAGGAGCGTATCATTCGAGTGCATTTTAAATGATAATGATAAAGAAACGACGAATGTTGAAACTTACACACTTTTTACATATTTTTTATTAACCCATTAATGCCTGACCCCCGATTCCATTGTCCAAAATCGATGAAATTTCACACATTCTTTACTAAAGGTTTTGGAAGTTATTTGATATAATTTTCTTTTCGATTTCCCATACTTGGGACTTATGAATTAACCACTGATATAAAACAATTCCTCTGTGGTTTTTTAATTAAATTATTTTGTTATGCTCTTTCATGTAAAACTCTTCAGTTTTACTTAAAAATAATCGATATTTCAAGCAAGGGTACTTCATAAAACTGTAAAATACGTATTTTAATGGTCATGTCATGAAATCATACCTGTAGCCCAAGTGAGTGGTCCTACCCAGCTACAAATTTGTTGCACTTTAAAGAATACCTAAGACTATTAGCCAACAATAAAGTTTTCCGATGTGTCGCCTTTCCAATTTTTCAGAGGCAATTTCAATTCTTTTTTTCAATTTTTCAGAATATGTACATTTGCAGACAATTTAACAGATAATTACCAACCCCCAATTTTACACCAACATTTTCCTAAAGTATTTTAATCCTTTCTCCACCTACCTGTAAAAATAAATTTGATGCAACTCTTACCTGGATTTAGCTATACTTTTTTAAGATGGCTCCTTTTTGGGTATTTAAATACCCAATAGGCAGGAATGGGTAAAAAAAAAAATGAAAATCGCGAATTAAATCATAGGTTTTTCGAATTTCAAGAAAATAAAAAAGCCAATCTTTAAGTTGCTCCGTGGAAATTCTGCGGGAAAAATATAATTTAATGCGTAAGATTTTGGCCGATCTATCGTTTAATGGCAGATATTTGTTTAACAGTTGTGTATGGAATAAATTCCTTTTTTTTGATGTTTTAGTTCCATGAAAAACTGAATAGTGCATAAAAAATATATAATACTTACATGCGCCAAATAAAATAGAATTTTCCATTAAAAATTTAATTTTGTTGTATTTTAAATATAATTTATTTATATTAAAATTTTATTTAAATATTTGTTTTTATAATAAATTTAAACTAATTGTTAAATTGTTATTTATACCTTAATAAAAAAAATAAATATTTATTTAATTTTTTATTTATTTGTTGTGAAAATACATGCCTAATTATTTAATTCAGTTTTTGTTTTCAAATTTTTTTAATTTTTTTTTTCGATATTTAAACGAAAATTTAATATAGAGAAGAGTGAGAGAGAGAGAGAGAGAGAGAGAGATAGAGATAGTGTAGTATTATATTAAAGGAATTACTGGATAAATATTTGTTTAAACAATTACTTAAAGTTACTTTACTTTTTTTTTTTTTAAATATTCGGAGTATAATTAATAATATTCTGTGTTTATGGATGTACTTCTTATTCAAGATGTATTAATATTGATAATCAAGGGTATAATATTGATTTCAAAGAGATTACTATAATTTTGGGATATTGTGTGTAAGTGTGTGTTTGTGTAGTTTTTTTGTCTGTAATGTACAACTAATTTTAGTTAGTAATTAAAAATACTACTATGCACTAATATGTATTTGTTAAATTGCTATACTATATACAATATCATAATTTTATTTATTATTAGAACAATTTACAATATTTTTTATTTTTAACAAAATTTTATTTTTGATTAGATTCTAAATTTCGATTTAAACTTTAAAAAAATATTTTTTATCTTATTTTATACGATGTTAATTATTTATCGTAATAACTTTACTGATTTTCTATGTTTTTTAAATTTTATTCGAGATACTTTCAATTACTTCTTTTTTTTTGACTTTTTTTATTTAAAGTTGTTTAATTTTATATCAAATATTTTTAAATTTAAAATCAAAAATTATTAAGTTTATAAATTATGAAAAGTTTTTCGACCTTTGAAATGAATGACTTTATTAAATAATTGAGCTGTAGGTCACGTTTGTATTTATAAAATATCCTTTATTATTTTATATATCTCCAATATTTCGTCATTCTTTGAATGACATCTTCAGGGAGTATGAACAACAACAAACAATATTAAAAACAAAACTTTTTACAAATACAAACGTGACCTAGAGCTCAATTATTTAATAAAGTCATTATTAAGTTTAATTAAACAATTCTTAAATACCCTTGTATTTTTAAATTTTAAAACATTTTTAAATCAAATTAAAATTTATTTTATTTTATTTATAAATAATTATAATTTGGACAGTTCGAAAATTTATTAAAACATTTTAAAAGCATTTAAAAAATTTTCTGTTTTAATCCAAATTTAGAACCCTGTCTTACTTTATCATGAATAAAGTTTCATTTATTTTAAGTATTATCAAATACTTTATATTTTTGTTAATTTATTTATATTTTAATAATAAATTAACATGTTAATTTCTACATGTTATTTTAAATTTACTTTACATTTTATTATAAAGCTTTTATTTTTTCTTCTTGTTTTTTATTCAATTAATAAATTTATTAATACAATTACTTTCTCTTTACTCTATATTTGGCGTAGAAGAAAACCTTTTTCTTGTTTTAAATAACGCTTTAAAAATTATCTTTTACCTTTTTTATGTCGTCATTTCATTTAAATATTTTTTTTAATAAATATAAGGCTTTAAAATAAAATAAATTCTAAGATGTAGTTTTAAGTGTATGTGAGATTTTTTTTTTTTTGTTATTTTAATAATTTGAACCACATTAAGTTAAATAGAGTTGTGCTTTAAAATATAACAACATTAAATGAAAATTAAAAAAAAAAAAATAGCAGTGATTTATATAATAAAAATTAGTTCAAAATTGTTTAAATATATAGAGTGTATTTCGTGAAAGAGCTAGTCCAATTGAAGGGATTATTGTAAAAACTTGATAAGCCACATTTACTGTTTTATGTATTTTCGCTATTTTCTAGACATTCGTTGAATAATATTTAATAGAAGTTTTGCTTGAGCACTTATTGCAAGTACCTAGAGTATAAATGTCCTATAAAAGTCATATTTTTTAATTTTCTTTACCTTTAAAAGGCAAAACCAAACTAAAACAAAAATGTGGCTTATAAAGTTTTTACAATAAGCCCTTCAATTGAACTAGTCTTTACTTTGAACTAGTGAGATAGTTCGCAATCTTCAGCGCTTTTGGCTCTTTCGCTCTTTTTGCCATTTGAGTAATATTTATTTTCTTTATGTTGCTTTTGAGTTTAATTTTGTTTTTTTTTTAATGTTACGAGCTCAATTTTTTATGCTAAAAAAAAGTGTCTAATATGACTAATTCGCTTAAAAATGCTCAAACAAACGATCTAAAGAACGATCGAACATTGTCAAAGATCTATTGAACTAGAAGAGCGACCTAGTTCATTGAAATCAATTGAACTAGAAAGAGCGTTCACTCAAACGAACTACATAGCACAAGTCTATAAAAATGTCCAATTATATACATAAAAACTAATTTTGAAATATTAATTTTTAATGAATTGCGAGTTTTTGATTTTGTTCTCTGAGCTGGCAATTTAAAGATATGATTACTACACTGTGAGAAAAAAATTTAGTAAAATTTTTTGTTAAAACTACTAAAATTAGTTAAAAATGTTGTTACAGAAAAAACTGCTAAAATTAGCAGATGTTTTTTTTTTTGCAAAATATTAATAAAATAACAACGCCAAAAATAAAACTGCTAATTTAACAAAGCTTTAGTTATATTCGAGCTAAATTTTAGTCAATTGAAAGTAACAAACTATCTATCAAATTTTTTTTTGCTGATTTGAGCAAAATATTCTGTTATTTGCATTCTACAGAATTTAAGGTAAATATAGCAACAATTTTGTTGATATTACATTAATATTATTAAAAAATATGCTAATTAATATTAGCAAAAAAATATGCTAATTTTAGCAGTTTTTTCTGCAGCGTAATTTTTAACTAATTTTTAGTTGATTTTTCTGCCTTTTTTTTCATTTTTACTCATATTTGATTTTTTTTGCCATTTTTTGATTTTTCATTTTTGAGCTTAAAAAAGCGAATTTTCTTAAGATTTTTAAGCTTTGCCCTTTTTAATTTTTTTTTCACTTAAATGCCTTTTTTCTGTACATTTTTAGCTTTTTCTTTTAGCAAAGTCAAATTTCTTTCCCGTTTTTTTTTGCAGTTTTGCCATTTTTTGCCTTTTTTCAAATATTTGTTTGCCATAAACGACATCATCATCATTTCATAGATATTTCGTTACAAATGTGTCAATAGTCAAGAGTCTTGATAAAAAACGGTGCAAACTAAACAATTATAAAAAATTTATAATCCGACCGTTTCAAATTTTCAATAGAAATACATTTGTATATAAAATTTTTCTAAGAATCCTATAATTTTTCTATAAAGTTAAGTTTCTAACCTCTTTTTATACACTCAAAAAAGTTTGATAGTAGAATCTACTGCAAATGACAGTTAAAACAACTGTAAATTCAGTTAAAAAGGCGACTCAAAAGTAACTATAAATTTGGTTATTTTTAGATGTTGAAAAATAACAAACAATGTCAAAAATTTTGAAATAATTATAAAAATCGGTAAGAACTACTGTTTTTTGACTGTTATTTTTTCGGTATTTTAAATTTACTGATTACCACACAAACAACTGTCATGTAGTAACTTTAAAACTTTTTTGAGTGTTGTTTTTATAATCAAAAGTAAATTCTAAATAAATTTCAGATTTTGCATTTCAATTTCATTTCATTCAATTGCAATCGAAATTTTTCCTTTCAAAGTGCGATATTTTATTAAGAAAATTGTCTCTTTTCCATAAAGACAACTGAAAATTAATTTTGAAATTAATATTTTTTAATTGAAATTCTGAAAATTAGATGTGAAAGTGAAAAAAATAAATAAAAATAGTGCGCCCCGGTAGGCTAGTTGGTAGCGTGCTGGCTTATCAGTGCGAGGGTCGTGGGTTCGATTCCCACCAGAGGCACTGGTCTGTTTTCGCTACAACGCGCCGAAGGCCATAGTAGCTAGTGCTCGGTTAGGGTAATAGTATATAATTTGTAATTATATGATTATTAATTAATAAAATAAAAAAAAAATAAAAATAAAAATTAAGAATAAAATTTCCATTTAAAATTAAGGAAATTCTAAATAAAATTGCAGTTTTTGATTTCAAATTAAGTAAATTCAAAATGAAATGAAATTGAGAAATGAAATGAAATTGATTTTGCTATTGAAAAAATTATATATAAATTGGAATTTTTTATTTTAAATTTAGGGAAAGTCCAATTAAATAAACTTAAGACTCTCCATGTGAAATTAGGAAAATTCCAAAATAAATTGCGAGATATTGTATTTAAAATAGAGAACATTTTAATTAAAACTGTTATTTTTGTTTGAAATTGCCAATTTCAAATTGGTAACAATTAAAAGTATAATTTAACTCTTACACAGAAAACATTAAAATAAAATCTGGTCTTCAAAGACATTTTCTTCTTGTGATTATGACACGGTCGTAGTCCCGTTTTGCAGTTTGAGTGTTATTTTCGAAAACTTTTGGGACACAATTCCAAAGCTAGCTATTGGGATAATGTCAGTTGGGGCTATGTCATAACACCTCTAAAACATGTAACTCATTTCCTAAGTGATTTTCATAATAAATGAAAAAAAAAATTCATTAATCAAATAAAGTTCTCAAATTCCTTTTATTTCGCTTTTTCCCAGCTTCATTTGTAATGATATAAATTTGAAATATATTATATTAAATCCAGCTGGTTTTGAGTTCGATTCGTTAATGTAAAAAAATATTACAAAAAATTATTTGGATTTTCTCTATGAGTGACTTTATTTCTTACAAACACCTGCTATGTTTTGGCGAATTTGACCCAATATTATCTTTGCATATTTTTACAATTCAATTTAAAACGATTCAAAATTTTTGACCAGGATTAAAAAAATTATGTAGTCTTTTCTTATTAAAAGTAAAATTTGTTTTATCTAACATAAGAATAATAATGTGTGTTGAGCGTGAGATTTTTTATTCCCATAGCGCTAGTAACTTTCATCGTTTATAAGTTTTAAACTTTAAAAATGTTTTAATAAAGTTTGGATATATCTTTTGTTAATGTTGATAAGAACAATGAAAAATAAGCGTTAGCATTTGTAAAATAGGAGAATAAAAACTTGTTCATCATTTTATAAGCGGCTAATTTCGCTGAAGAATTCAAATTGAGGTGACCATATTTAGTCTTGTGGTAATCCGTGGAAGCCAAAAATTGAAGTATAAGATTATAGTTTATAGACCCAGTGATTATTTTGCTGAATTTTATTCGAATCCCTTTAGTCTTGCAAAAGTTGTCAACTTTTCTATGATCTTTTAAATCCTAACTATTGACACATTTAAAAAAGTTTCGTTCGTTGTGGTTTTTGTTTTGGATTATTTCTCTATAAAATAATCCAAAACAACAATTATGACAGTTATTATAAAACAAAGCAAATTAAGAAAAATACTGCATTTTGAAACAGTTATTTTAGTGTTTTAATCAACATCTAAAAATATCAGTATTTCTGCAGTAAACAGGAAATTTTTGTTAGTTATTTAAAAAATACTAAATTTCGTTCAGTTTTTAAAAATTCTTGTTTAGTTTATATTTGTTGTTATTGTTATATTCATAGTTTGCAAATAATTATTAGAAAATTTTATTGTATCTCCTCTAATGCATAAAAATGTAATAGCTGAATTGGAATTTTCAAATTTTTTTTAATGGGACGTAGAAAATTAAAAATTTGTGTTGTAATCGAAAAAAAAAACATTTTATTTATTAAAAGATATTTTTAAGATACCGAAAAAATAACTGTTAAAAACATTAGTTTATACTAATTTTTCAGTTGTTTCAAAATGGTTTCATTAAAAAATTGCCTGTTATTTTAACGACATAGTTAGTTATTTTAACTGCATTTCTTAGTTGTTTTTTAACAGTTAAAAATAACTAGATTTTTTGTAATTTTAACGGCAATTACTTTTTAAATGAATTTACAGTTGTTTTAACTGATATTTTCAGTAGATTTTCTGGTCTGACTTTTTTGACCGTATATGCTACTTTTTATCTTACAGTATTCTTCCAATTTTTACTTAAATTTCTCATTATGAATGTTAAAATTGGAACAATTTGACACTACAAACATAACAGTTGTGGTATAATTTTAAACGATACAGAAGAGTTAAATACTTTTCTAAATATTTGTATTAAAAATTTTTCGTTATCGTATGCCATCATCTAACTACTATTTATTTTATTTAAATAATAATCATACTATACAGTGAACGAAGTAATTATAAGTTCGTATATGCAAATGTGAATTTGTCACAAAATATTTGCAATATATAAAAGTTTTTGCTACCACATAAAAGTAACAATAATACCAATAGATGTCAACCCTTTTCGATTCATTTGCTGCAGTTTTTACTGCATTTTTAATAATTTTTAAAAATTATTTATTGTTCGACAGTGAAATTAATATAAGTTCAGTCATGTTAAACTCAGTTTTTCGGCAAAACATTTAAATTTTTTCCATTTATTTTAAGTAAACTTTTGTTGTGCAGCGTTCATATCTAAAACATATTGTGCGCTTTATTCAAATAAGTCGTAAATCGATGTTTTTAATGCAGAAACAACTAAATTTTGGAAAATGATGATTTAATTCATATAAATAATAAATATTTGATTTCAAATTATGAAGAAATAATGCAACACAATTTGTACTGTGGTAACTTAACACCTAACATACCTCTTAAGACTTCAACGCTACTTTTTTTTTGACGAAAATCGATCATAATCTGAAATCTTTCGTCTGAATAATATTTTTTTCTTTTAATTTTAGTTCAGATTCGTATATAAGCTTGGAAGCCCAAATTCTGGCGGTTTATTTTGGTTGACTCAGATGACAATGCCTTTGAAAGGCCAATTTTGGTTTTTTTTTCTGTTAAATACAATATAATTTTGTTTAACCGAGCAGATTTTTTAAGTTTGTGGACTTTAGAATTAAGCTCCTTGGATTAAGTTTATTTCATAATTCTTCTTCCTAAAAAAAAAAATCATTTCGGTACACACATTTGGAAGACTTTTTGACTCTAACCTGGTACTCAATTTAACAACGAAATAATTACCCAGACTAAACATTTCAGTTTATGATTGATTTTCATCAAAGAGGTAGCATTGAAGTCTAAAGGTATATAAAGTGTTATATTAGATCACAAATTCTTTTGCATCATTTCTCCATAAATTGAAGCAAATATTTATTACTTATGTGGATCAAATAATAAAAACACTTTTAGAGCAGAATTTTCCAATATTTAGTTGATTCTTGTATAAAACTTTTTTAAATAAATTGCATATTTTCGTTTATAAAAGAACGCTACAAAACAAAATTGTACTTAAAATGAAGGAAATGAAGTTGTAAAATACGAGAGAGAGGAAAAAGTGAAAAACTAATATTTTGCTGTAAAACTGCCCATGAAGAAATTGCCAACCGTACCAAAAATATAGTACTGGCAAACCACTGCTATTTTATTAAAACCCACCGTACTAAAAATTACTAATGGTACAAATAATATTGTACTAGAAGAGCAATATTTTGTTTGAAAAGCATGTGTTTTGACAGTGCCACCCGAAAAATTCTTTGCCAATATTTTTTTCAATATCACAATATATATCGTATATATATTATATATATTTTATTATACTTCACACATTTAAATATGATGTATGTAAATGACTAACATAAGACGGAACTTTATTGCAGCTTTTTAAATGTGTTTTATTATTATACATACATATTTCTCAAAACTAATTAAATTTGAGTAATTTTAAAAGCACCAACTTTTTTGAACTGCCAACGTTATGCCGTTCGCTCAAACCAACGGTTGGTCACTGTTATCAATCGGGTAACAGTACAATACTGTCGAGATTGTTAATTCTACGTTCTGCCAACGCATAACCAACCCTCGCCGAAGCTTTGCCAACACTGTGCCGATTGTATTTTTCGCTGGCAAACAATGAATAATTTTTAAAAATTAATAAAAATGCAGCAAAAACTGCACCAAATGGATTGAAAGGGGTTTGTTATCAACTAATATTATTGCTATTTTTATATTGTAGCAACAACTTTTAAATGCTACAAATATTTTGGAAAAAATTCACAATTTCATGAGTGAACTTATAATTATTTCGTCCACTGTATATCACTGCAATAAAAAACATTTTTAACAACTTTAAACTAAATTAACTTTAAAAAAAGTTGCCTCAGTTGCAATTATATAGGAAAATAAAAAAGAAATTATATAGTTATAGTATACCATAATCATAATTAATTATAATGAACAAATTAAAAAAAAAAATCTAAATAAAATCTATTTACTTTAAAAAAAATGATGCTACAAACAAATTAAATAAAAAAAATTGAAGTGCTAGAAAAATTGCTCACAAGACAAGATTTAATTAACACAGTTCTAAAGAGGTGATGAGATTATTTTTATAGATAGGTAGTATTTGTTGCTACAATGTGCGAATTATTCAAAATATATCTAAAACTAAATATTTGA
Source organism: Delia radicum (assembly GCA_021234595.1). Lineage (NCBI taxonomy): Eukaryota > Metazoa > Arthropoda > Insecta > Diptera > Anthomyiidae > Delia > Delia radicum. The sequence goes on from CM037852.1 coordinate 172,628,545, forward strand.
AAGTCAGAGATTCAAATTTTTAAAAAAAAAAACTTAAAATATATAAAAGCTATAAAAAAGCAAAAAAAAAAAAAAAAACAAACAAAATGTTGGTACATGTCGTCGTCCTTAACATCATGCCCATTACACAATAGTCAAATGTTCTATTGTACAAATTACCGTACAAGATACAAAAACTTAAAAAATATATAAGCAGCTAACTGTGTAGAAATGAATGCATTCAATTTGGCTTTTTAATTTTAGGAGGAATTTGTGGCTGCGGCTGATGTTGACGTCGCTTGACGATAATAAATGTTAGCTCCCTTAATGGGTAAAGGATGAGCTTCGGTATTAAAGACCCATTCATCTAATGGTATCAGTGAATCATCGGAGAATAATAGATACAAATACTAGAGAGAATAATTGTATAAAAAGTTGTGAGTTTTTGAGTTTATATAAAAATCATTATACTAACCTTAAGAGTTTCAGCTAAAAAGAAACTTTGTTGAACATCATCCTTTTGGGGTACTTCTTGATAGACATTTTTTATACCCGAATAGCCATGTGGAGTGCGGCAATGTTGTTCCAATGCTTGTACAACATCCCAGCCCCAATCACGATATTTTTGATCGTGTGTTAAACGCCAAAGAACAAAATAACTTTCAATAGTTTCGGGTCTTAAAATATAGTATTTTTCGTTTGATTTCAAGGCACGAGCCTCGGCAGCTTCACTAAAGCTAAAAAAAAAAATGGAAAATATTTTTTTTTATTAAAAACATGGACCAGAAAAATATTTAATATATGAGAAATTACAAAAACTTGAGAAAATTTGAGGCAAAATATTTGAAACTTTTTTTTTTTAATATGACATGAATAAACTTTTGTGTATGTGTTAGTCGATGTTCAAGCATGCTTAATCCATACGCGGTAATAGTTTATCTTAAACGGCGCAGAGATTATGGCGGTTTTACGAGGGCGGTCCCAAAATTAGCCGACCTAATAAAGAAAACACAACAAATTTGGGAAATTTTTTTTTGATTTCTCAACATAATCCCCTTTGAACTCGATACACTTTTCCCAGCGATATTCAATGGCTTTGATACCTTGTTTATAGTAAGAACTGTCTAACTTCTTAATAGAGCCATCTGAGACTGAAATCTTTACCTCTTCATTGTTGGAAAATCTTTTACCACCCAGCCATTCTTGGGAAATAGAAATAATCCGAGGTAGCTAAATCTGGCGAAGGTGAGTGATGAAGCAATTTGAACTTTAATTCATTGATTTCAGCCATCGCAATGTGGATGTGCTAACTGGTGCATCGTCTTGATTACACAACACTGCTTTTTACGCCAAATGCGGCATTTTTTCTTTAATTTCATTACTTAAACGCTGCAGTAAGTTAGCATAATACTCTCCGTTGATTGGTTTCCCTTTTTAATGATAATCAATAAAAATTATACCAAGCGCATCTCAAAAAAAAAACAGACGCCTTGACTTTGCCTGCATATGGAACTGTCTTCGCCTTCTTTGGACACGATTCTCCCATTCCATTGTACTGCTTTGACTGTTCTTCTGAACAGGTGTGAAGTAGTCCAACGATTCGACACAAAAACTCGGCTTTATTGCGGTGAAACATCGCCAAACACTATTGAAACATCTCCACGACAGTGTTTTTGTACAATTGTGAGCAAACGCGGCACCCATCTTGCGCACAGCTTTCTCAACTCCTATTTTTTGGTCAGTATGAGATTAATAGCACTTTTTGAAACGCTTGTCATTTCAATCAGCTCAAGCACCTTCAGCCGACGATCGTCTAATACCATTTAGTGTATTTTCTTAACCGTTTCTGACGTGAACACCTCAATTGGTCGATCAATACGGTGTTCGTCTTGGCAACTCGTACGGCCTAGTTGTGTTTTCAAGTTAGTCTTTACGCTGCTAGAGCATTAATTACATGAAAATTATGAGGCATTGTTTAAAAATGTTTGTTTTGTCAGAATGTTTGCAGTTCAATCCCGGCTTCAGCCATAAATTTTTTTTTATGGTTGTTTTATACTTATTAATATTTTTATACCCTACACAACATATGATGAGGGTATATATATATCAGTTTGTCATTCCGTTTGTAATGTGTCGAAATATCGGTCTTAGACCCCATAAACTGTATATATTATTGATCCTTATGATATTCTAAGCCGAGCCTGTCTGTCCGTCGGACTGAGGCTCATTTTTAAGTAGAATGATGAACATCTTCGCGAAAAGTTTGGTATTGAAAATGAGCAAAATCTGTTCAGTTGTTCAAAAGTTTTGAGTAAAAATGTGAAGGTACCTCTAAATTTTCCATACAACTTTGTTTGCATACAATTTCATGCTAGCTTCTCACCTCAAAATTTTTTTTCACCACAAATTTTTTTTTCACTACAAAAATAGGTTTTCACCTTAAAATAATTTTTTTCAGCTCTATAAGACCAACTTTTTTGTTTTTCCAAATTTGTCAAGTTGTTCCCAGTAAACCTTATGCCAGTGCTTGCTATTTGAGCAACCATTTTAAGCTATCAATTATTATACGTCTTGTAAGCTTAGTAGGTGGAGTTGTCTGCTGCCAATCTGGCGGCCAGGGTTCGAATCCCGGTATGACCAAAACCGTTATAAATGAACTTTTTTGCAGCTTCATTTTATTTAATCATACTCGATTAATCGGTGAATTTTAATCCAATAATTGTTCGAGTAAATTAAAATGGCCAAACTGATGCTTGTTTAAAAAGTTTGGAAAAATCAAAATGTGAAAGCGAAAAATTTCTCTAAAGCCCGTATAAGGGTAGTTTCGAGGTAGATTTGAAAACCTGTATATTTCAGCGGATCGCTGCCGATATGGAATATACTCTATATATCCCAGGAAAACTTTCTATTGGCCGGTAATAATTTTGGGAATAAGAAATTATGGTCGGTAACTGTTTACTTTTCGATTACAAACCCTATTACTTTAACAACTGCTTACCTCGGTAACATGTTACTCCTCAGTTATAGGCAAAAAGTTATTAAAAACTTTTTATTTAAATCTTTCATTTTTAAATCGAATATTATTTCAAAATTGTCGAATTTGTAGTATAAAATTAATTATATTAAATTTTATGTAGAAACGAACTAATTATACCATAAAAACTTTTAAACATGTGAATTCAGTGTTACTAATGGGCAGTCAGTAATACCAACCTATTACCGAGGTTTTGCTGGGATATTATTTATGCTGCATAATTAAGTTGCTAAACTTTAAGCTCTACGAATATTATTCTATTGAAAAAATTCTCATTTAAATTCTTGAGATTATTTTTTTTTGTGTGAAACATAAAAGGGTCTACTAAAATATTCTGCTCTAAAAATTTAAATTTTAGCCCTTCTCAATAAATAAATTTCTTAAACTTACCGAAAAGCTTCTGGTCCTAAATGTGTAGTTGATCTAATATAACTTTCATGACAAGTATTCGTGATGCCCTTGCCAATATTCATGAATTTTTCAGTATGTTCATTTTGTCTCGTATTGGCTCCCAAAGCAAATAGGCCACCTGAAATCGTAAGAAGAAATTAAATAACAAATCTAAATTTTTCAAAAAATACAAAAACTTACCAGAAAAACAAGCTAAATGATCCATTTTATGTTCCAAACGATCGAATTTCAAATCAGAAACATAAGTCAAACCATTTGGACTAGTGCGAACCATTTTATCAACAATGGCTACCATAGCATCGTCAAACATTTGTCTAGCTTCTTCATCAGTTTGGCCGGATTGTAGCCAAGCTTTTAGTAAATATTCATAAAAACTATCACCTAAAGCACCCAGGGACATGTGCACTAAACGAAAAAATATTAAATTATTAAAAATGATCTATTAAACAAAATAATCTAACTTACTTTGACCCCATTTACCAGTTTTCGGATTTAAAAAGTTCGGATATAAACCTTTTGGTTTTTCAATTTCTTTCAATATCTGTCTAATTGTTTGTACTCTTTCCTTATACAGCGGATTACCGGTTATATCACTTAAATAACTAAATTCCAAATGTAGGGTACCAAATTCCGATAAAATCGAACTAGCACCGGAAGCCCAACCATAATTTTTACTTAAACCAGTTTTAGGATTTACCAAACCATATGGTATACCTGTGGGTGTTTGAAAGGCAGGCAATAGTTTATCAGCAACATGTTGGGCTCTTTCCTTATAAAGGTTATCGCCCGTAAAGGCATACATTGTTAGGAGACCACCAATGAATCGTATATTTGTTTCAAATACTGATAAATCGGCACTAACATTATCTAAGGTAAACTTTCTTTCAATCCAATCGCGACCTTCTTTATATTCTTTCTCCAAACCCATTAAGTAGAGAGTGTCAAGACCATCTACGATGGTAGCTCCCAAGTCCATAGAACCAAAAATACTACTGCTATGTGCACGTTGTGATAGAGGTCGTAGTTCATTTTTACCCCAGGCATAAAGTTTGTAATTTTGCCAAGAATGTTGCATCATCTGAAAGAAATAAATGAAGAAAAGCTAATTAATATTGTTACACTCAAAATAAAAAATAAAAAAAAGTTTCGATAGAATTCACCAACAATGATAAATTACATGTCATGATAAAGATCTGACCATTAATTATATATATTTCAGACATGCTGATTGGAATGGTGTACTTAATTTTTTGATCAATGGTGCAGATTTCGAGGAAAATTTCTTTTCATTTTGGACGTTTTGCATTCAGTTTTATTGCATTTAAAACTTTTCTCAAGCAATCCATCGGCTTTTGTTTTGATGGCATTACATAGCAAGGAATGTGGTCATATTTATAGCTCATATTTAATGTACAAAACTTTATACTTAAACCACTGCTTCACGTTTTATGCACGCTTTAAACTTTTTTTTACAGTTTTAGCGGATATCAACGCTAAATGAACAATTGACCTGAATAAGTGTTAGTTTATTAAAAAAGAGGCAATTAATGGGAAATATTTTAGCAAAAATAACAAAAGTAGTAAAAATATGAAATCAATCATTGGGAATTTAATCCTTGATAATTCATGCATTGGGAATTCAGTCGACTTTTTTCTCAATCAATTGACAATTTGAGAATTCAGTCGATCATTCGGTTTTTTCATTAATTTTTCAAAATTAAAATTAAAAATAGTTATTACTTGAAATTAGAGATGGGCACGTGAACAGAATTTTGTGTGATTCACGTGTGAGTGAAAATTTTTGTCAGGATGAGTGTGAGTGAGTGTGAGTAGGAAAACATTCTTCCTTAATGAGTGAGTGTCCGTGAGTAGAATTTTACAAAAAAAAAATATTTTCTTTAATTTTATAGCCGATTTAATGTTTTTGCGTTTTTAAAATACAAAATAAATGATAAAATTACATGTTCAGATTAATTTTGAGTTAAACATTCAATGCTTACCCTAAAACCTGAATTTACTCACATGAGTGTGAATGAATAATAAACAATGCTCTCACGTACCCATCTCTACTTAAAATAGTACAAATTTACATTGAATTAAGATTTTTTGTCTTTTCTGGTGACAACTTAACTCCATAAGTATTATTTTATAGTTTTCTTGTACTACACTCAAAAAAAAAAGTAATTAAAGTCAGAAAAAATTGGGCTGAGTCAACAAAATTTTAGTCAGGAAGGTGCTTGCAAAAAAAATTGCTAATGTCAGCAAAAGTTTTTGCTGAAAATCAGTGAGCTGATTTTTAGCAACAAAATTAGTAGACTCGGCAAAAGTTTTGCTAACAATTAGTGGATTAGAAATTAAAAAACCCTCGCTAAAAATTAATAACATTTTTTTAATAAAATTTTAGACTGAAAAAAACTCAAAAAATTTGTAGAAAAATTATACTTTAGTTAATTTATTTGCTGAAAATCATAAAACATATTTTTGTGATTCTTTTAAAAATAATTTAAAATACGTTACAAAATATAAAAATGTTCATACTCCCAAATTGACTGCATGAATTAAAGTAATGTCTACAAAAATGTAAGTAATTATATAAAACATCAACAAAATTGTCTGTCAACTACTTACATCAATGGTTCTCTAAATTATAATATATTTTAAAGGAACGCAATTGCAGCAGATAATTGTAGAAACGAAACGAAAAAATAACAAAATATAACATATACAACCCCTTTTTATGCAATAAGAAAAAGGAAATATAAAAATCTACCTATGATGTGTTTCTTTGTCTTTCGCTTTAGTCTGTCTACCTGTTATATATTTGTTTGCAATTTGATCTCTATAAACGTTTAGTTTACAAATACACATTTAATCTTTATTAAATTTAAATATGTTATTTTGTATTTTATTTAATTAATAGACAATTACTTTCACAAGCCGCTGACAACGCAAAATTTAAGTTGTTTCGATCCACAATTTTGTTTTATGAAAAACATATACAAAAACCTTCCATGATTGATTTTTTTATGTCTTACTAAAGTTGTACTTTTTAGTATAATTTTTCTCGTCTCTACTACATCATTCTGCGTATATCTTTTAATCTGGTTGTCGGTCACAGTATTAATGTAAAACATTAGTTCAAAACAGTTTGCTGAATTAAATATAATTAAAATTTTAGCTAAAAATTGGCTGAAAAATAGTATACCTCACTTACAAGACGTTTTACTAACTTTTCTACTAACATATTTTTTTTATGTTTTTTTAAAAATTGTTAAATTCCCTAACACAAAAACTAATCACTCTGTTATTTGTTTCATAAATTTTAAAATTGAAACATAATTGAATGAACATTGAATTCGCAAATTTAAAATCGATTGAGTAAAAATCGATTGAATTCGCAAAGATTGAATTCACAATGATTGAATTCAGTGATTGAATAAATGGAATGACGAAAAATTATTGAGTTCTCTAGAAATAAAATAGAATGAGATTCGATTTGTAAAGTTATGATTTGAGAATTCAATCATTAAACAGATAGTCAATCAAAATTGAATAATCGAATTAATGATAGAATTCTTTAAAGCTCTGTTATATAGTAGGTACAATTGAAAATGTTGATAGCTGGGACCGAATAATGTGATAGTACATGTAACCATCAAAATTCAGTTGACACACTGAGATAATTATCTTCACTTAAGTAATGAATTTCTTAATGGCTTTAATGAAAATTATTACTGGAACTTGTCCATTGAAACTTTTCGTAGAATCTACGAAACACGTTTCAGTGAAGTTAATGTTTAGGAAATGTTTGTAGAATTAATGAAAATCTTCATCACGATAATAAATCATTACGACAATGAAGAGTTTATAGAATTTATGAAACTGTTTCATAGAAAAATTGTTTAATATTGAGAAGTTCTTTGAATTAATAAAACTTTCCATGAATATCTTGGAAAATGCCTTGGATCATATGATTTTTTAAACAATTTCATAGAAGTCCCAAATTAATAAAAGTGAAATAATAATACACTTTATAAAATATGATTAACACTTGAGAATTAAATCTTAAAACTGAAGTTTGAAATGTATGAAAATTAATGAAATTATGTAATTAAATTTAGTCTTTAAAATAATTACTTAGCTCTATAGAAATATTTTATTAAATTTATGAAGACATAATTTATAAAATCGAATGCGTTTTTTTATGAAACTATGAAATTTTATGATAAAAAGTTTATGTAAAATTTCTTAATATTAATAAAATTTCTTGGATAAAATGAAATTGTTCAATGAATCTACGAAAAAAAATTCTCTGATTTTGTTTCGTTAATATCATGAAGTGCGACGAATTCGATTGACACAACGAATCTGTTTGGTTTAAGTATGTCTAAAGGTTTAAATGACTTTAATTACTCCGTCAACAGTTACAAAAGTTACACGCCTAAAAAAGATTTTTTTTACACGATATAGTCAACTTTAATTAGCACCTCCTTTATAACTTCTGATTTAATTTCTGATAATTTTATGATTGGAACAATAATTTATTTTTTATAAATTTTTAATTTTTATTTTTTAATTTTTTCAAATACCCCACTGTGCGAAAGTGAAAATAACTTTTCCACTGAACTCATTGTTTACCAAGCAATAACGAATTACAACTTCAAAAATAACTCAATGAGAATTGCTATCCTAAAAATAGCGTGCAACTTTAATTTTCGCAACAAAGTGAAATGTAGACCACCCACGATAACAATTTGTTTTTATGTTTGCAAGTGACATCTTATTTAAAATTGCGATTCAAAATATTAATTCTCATTAATTTCTTCTTCTGTTTAAAGTTCAAAGACCTTTTTTCTATAATTTATTCGCTGCCACAAATTTTATGTTTAAATTTTTTTTTCTATTATAATCTTATTTTCCCAAAACAATTTATTATTATTTAAACAAAAAAAAAAAACCTTCATATTTTATTGATTAGTTTAGTTGTTGCTTTTTTGCTAATTTCTTAAAATCCATATAAATCATCGTCATCATCATAATCATTATTAATAAAATAAAAGTAGAGATGCTATTGTATGTTGGAAAGTACACTAATATAAAAAAATCAGTAAAATCTTTTGCTAAGACTACTTAAGAATTGCTAAAATTACCAGTTTTTTTTTTTGCAAAATATTAGTAAGGTAAGAATAGCTAAAATAAATCTGTTTAATCTACAAAATTTTAGTTGTATTTGAGCTAAATTTTAGTTAATTGAAAGTCTGCTAAAATTTGCAAAAAAAAAAAATCACAAAAAGGTGTGATTTTAACTTTAAGGTTAATACAATATATATATTTTTTTTTTGATATTACAGCTTTTGTTTGCTGTTTTTAGTCTACAAGTATTCAGCGAATTTTTTACTGATTTTAGCAGATTAAATTGCTATTTCCAATTAACTTAAATTCAATACGACTTTAACTAAAATTTTGTAAATTTTACAGTTTTATTTTTGCTGTTCTTATCTTACTAATATTTGGTAAATAATTCTTTAGATTGTAGCAGTTTTTTCTGTAACGTGATTTTAAACTAAATTTTAGAGCATTTTCATTGTGTCCCAAGAAGAGCGCAATTTTTAAATTTTAAATAAAACACAGATATTTAAAAAACAAATCGTGAAACTTTATTATATCGTAAAGTAGACAGAATGAGGTTATGTATGGAACAATATATCGTGCAGATGGCCGGCGCGGCTTTGCTGGCATGCACGCGATCTTTTAATGAAATTTTCAATGACCGTTTTGCATGAATGCTGCGGTATTTCATTAATGCAGCGTCCAATTTCCTCTTTTAAGGCTTGAGTCGTCGTCGGCTTATTCGCGTAAACCATCGACTTCAAAAAACCCCAAAGAAAAAAATCTAGTGGTGTTAAATCGCACGATCTAGGCGGCCAATTCTGGTCTCCAAAACGCGAAATAACACGACCGGGAAATGACTGATGCAGCAATTGAATTGTTTCTCTGGCTGTATGACATGTGGCGCCGTCTTGTTGGAACCACATGCCCTCCACATTCATTTCTTCAATTCTAGGCAAGAAAAAACTGGTTATCATTTCACGATACCGAACACCATTGACTGTTTGCGCTTGACCTGCCTCATTTTCATAAAAAAAAGGTCCAATGATTCCTCCAGCCCAAAAACCACACCACATTGTGACACGTTGAGGATGCATTTGCTTCTCGTGAATCACTCGAGGATTTTCCTCACCCCAAATGCGACAATTCTGCCTATTGACGAAGCAATCAAGATGAAAATGGGCCTCGTCACTGAAGATGATTTTATCGGCAAAATCAGCATTTTCATGTTGTCTCTCCAATACCCAATTAACGAACTCCCTTCGCTGTCCATGGTCAGCTGGCTCCATTTTACTAACCTCGTACCTTCTACTAGCAAACAATAACAATTGTTCAAATGTCAAACAATGACACTTCGAATGTTGCCAGATTTAAAAATTGCGTTCTTCTTGGGACACCCTTTATTTCAACGAATAATTTTTCAATGGTCTTCGATTTTAATAAAATTTGGGAAGTATGTTTGGCAATGAACGCATATTTTCAAACCGATATTTTTATTTTGAGATATGTGGCAACCCTGAAGCATTGAGATATTGAAAAATTAGGAGTTGGGGCATCACTCAAAAGGCCTTAACTTTTGTTGTGTGAAAGATATTGAAAAATTCTTTTTGCATGGTAATAATGAACATTTTGTGGTTCAGTATTTTGTTTATAAAAAGAAGTCCAAAATATAATTTTTTTATATTTTTTTTACACGCAGCTAAACACTTGTTCTAAACACCCTAAGTTGAATCTCTACTACTTATTGAGATATCTAAAAACTATGTAAGTATGTCACCGAAATTTTGCTGATTTTGCTAATAAATACTTTATCCACACATTTTTTCAGATATCTCAAGAAGTAGTAGATATTCCACTCTGACCATTTTCAGGGTCTTTGGAACACATGTTTAGCATTTATTATTCCGTATCCCTGTACATTATCTAGTCTATGTTGCCACCTAGCTAGCTCTGCACCAGCGTGTATTTTCAACCCGCAACATAAACCGAGGGCCGACAATAAAACAAAAATAAAATAAATATAACTAAAATTTCGCATACTTAGCAGTTCTATTTAAAAAATTTAAAGGGTATTTTCTTTTTTAAAAATAATAAAAATTTAAAAAAAAAATAAAATTAAAAAAAAAAAAATTTTTATACAATATCTGAACCAAAAATTTTCAGTATTTCAATGCAAAAAATTTTTTTCAATATCTTTCACACAACAAAAGTTATGGCCTTTTGAATGATGTCCCACCCAACTCCTAATTTGGCGATATTTCAAAGTTTCAGGGTTGCCACAGTGTTCAAAACAAAAATATCGTTTTGGAAATATGCGTTTACTGACAAACATATCCACTCACCAAATTTTATTAAAAAATAAGTTGTTGAAATAAAATGAAAATTCTTTCGCTTTTTCTGCTATTTTTACAAGTTTATTTCTATGAGTGTAGTATCGTGTTTAAATTCGCTATTATTATTATTATTATTATTGAAAAAGGTCACATGTGTTTGACTTTTAGGCGCCTTTTTTGCGTTTTTCATCCATATCTTTACATAAGTGTTTGTAAAGAATATGAACATAATACGACGATAAATTTACCATTATAATACAATATCCAATCATAGCTGCCAGTTTTGACGATTTATCGTCATTTTGACGATTTTTAGACAAAAATTTGCCACATGACGATTTGACGATTTTTGTTCCCAAAATGACGATTTTCCGCACACATTAACATCTTTTAGTTTTTCCTATGAAAGTTCTTTGTCCAAAAGATCACCTGGTGTATTTCTTCATTAATTTGAATAATTTTTTAGTCTTTTACGAGTCTTAAAAATTACCACTCGCTTTGAGCCAAATTTTAGATAGTTGAGATCATTTTTACATTGTTTTTTGTAGGTTTCATATTTTTTACCAACAAAATTTTATTAAAATTTTAACAAAATATATTAGCCGGATTCATGTAATGTCGTTTATAATAAAATATTCTATTTTATAAATATAAGCATATTTTTCGAAAGAAATAAACACGAAATTTCATAAGAAACGAAATAACAGTTGTTAATTTCCGTACCGTCAAATACGCTTTGTGTATTATGATCCTCCTATTATATTTTTAATACATACACCCAAAAAAAAGTTTGTAAAGTCAGCAAAAAATTTTGCTGAGTCAGCAAAATTTTAGTCAGGCGGGTGCTTGCGAAACAATTGCTAATGTCAGCAAAATTTTTTGCTAAAAATCAGCTAGATTCAGCAAAAGTTTTGCTAACACTTAGTGGATTAGAAATACAAAAGCCTTGCTAAAAATTAATAAATTTTTTGCTGAATTTTAGTAGACTGAAAAAAACGCAAAAAAATTTGTAGAAAAATTGTAATTTAGTTAATTTATTTGCTGAAAATCATAAAACATATTTTTGTGATTCTTTTAAAAATAATTTTAAAAATGTTCATACTCCCAAATTGACGGCATGAAGTAATTTAATATCTGAAAATATATAGAAATAAATATATATAACATAACAAAAATTTTCTTTTAACTACTTACATCAATGGTTGTCTAAATGATGCTATCGTTTAAAGGATGCAACTGCCGAAGATAATTATAGAAACGAAACGAAAAAAACAACCCTTTTTTGCAATACGAAAAAGGAACCATAAAAATCTACCTAAGATGTGTGTCTTTGTCTTTCGCTTTACTCTGTCTACATGTCTGTATACATATGTTTGTTTGCAATTTGACCAACCTAGATTATTAATCTTTAAACATTTAGTTTAGAAATACATATTAAATTTAAATATTTTATTTTGTCTTTTATTTAATTAATAGACAATTATTTTCACAAGCCGGAGACAACGCAAAATTTAAGTTGTTTTAATCCTGAATTTTGTTTTATATATGAAAAACAGATACAAAAATTTTCCATGGTTGATTTTTTTATATGTCTTAGTAGAGTTGTACTTTTTAGTTTAATTTTCCTCTTCTCTACTACATCTTGACATGCCGCGACATCTGCTTCATTCTGCGTATATCTTTCAATCTGGTTGTCGTCCGCACTATTAATGTGCTTATCAGCACAATTTTTTTTAGCAAAATTTATTAGTAAAACATTAGTATATTAGTAAAGCATTAGTATAAAACAGTTAAGTGCTGAATAAGTATAACAACAATTTTAGCTGAAAACACGATTTTAGCAAAAAATTTGCTAAAAAATAGTATACCTGATTTACAAGACGTTTTACTAACTTTTCTACTAAATTATTTTTTTGAGTGTACTCAGAGATACGTATAAGCAACTCGCTTCGTCAGACTAAAAGGAAAAAGTACTTAAATTGGAAAAACTGAACTCTCGATTTTTAAGACGATTTTTTCAAATTGATTTGATTTTTTGATTTTTCCAAAAAATATCGTAAAATTGACGATATTTTGCCAAAGTCATCTGGCAGCCCTGTATCCAATCCATTCATTGTTGGCTGTGTTCAAGTCAGTGCGTTATTTGTCGTTTCGTTATAATGCGTATTTATTTACGTGACTGTGTAATTAAAAATAACGTAATGGAGCAGAATATCGCATATGAAACGTACAACAATTTGCCGTCACTTGTCATAGAACCATTTATTTTCATCTACTCCCCATAATTTGTTTTCTTAAATGTGGAGTGTGTTACTTTGTATTTAATGGCAATTAATTTTTATTAATTCTTAAAAAAAAATTATACATAACGAGTAAAGAAAGAGTTCAATAAATTATTATTTAAGGCAACACAAAAAGTGTGTAATTTATATAAATTGTTTGGTAATTTAATGGTTGAAACATGTGATGGGAATTGAAAATAAATAAAAAAAGATGTAAAAATCAGAAAACATTTAAGGTATACTTTCAGGATGAGTTATAAATATAAATTGAAGGTATATTTTAAAGGTAGCATTTCTTATTGTATATTTTCGTACATAAGTTTAGCAATGGGCATTGTGGTGTAAAAAGAATATCAAAAGTCAAACAAGAACAGTAAAAATAGAACTTCTAAGTATACGAAATTTTAGTTATATTTCAGTTAAATTGTAGTTAATCAATACTATCAATTTATTCTGCTGAAGTCAACAAACAATTTTGATAAATATTTGTAGACAGAAAATTACAAACAAAAACTGTATTATCAATAAATTGTTTACTTCATTTACCTTAAATTTTGTTGAATGCTAATAGCATCATAAAGTGTAAACGGCCGATTTCAGAACCCTCTAACTGGCAAACGATGTTTTGCAACGGCTGATTTCAGAAGGGTAGATTTTTATTAGCATAAAAAGAAAAATCTGTATATCTAGCAAATCTTTTCTGTTTTGAGCAGATTAATTTGTAGCTTTTAATTAACTAAAATTTTGCTAAAATATAACCAAAATTTGGTATTTTTATCATAAGATTATTTAGCAAAGTATAATCTGCTAATTTCAGCAGTTTTTCCTGCAACACCAGCTTGAACTAGTTTTAACCAGTTTTAGCAAACTATGTACTAGTTTTTTCTATTAGACATATAAAAAAAAACTTGAAATCAACTGGTATTTTTTGTTTGTTTTCTCTTATAGTGCAAATATTATTTGATCCTAAAAATAAAAATTTCCCCACTGTGCGAAGTACTTAGCCCGTTAAACTTTGCAGATGCATCATTAAGAACATTATTTTTGGCTAGTGCAAATTTTAGCAACCAAAGTTGAAAATTTGACAGAATATGAATCCTAGACAATTGAAAATATTTCAAAAATTTTGTACACTCAGGCAACTTCTGCTTTAAAAATATGTAGTTGTTTGTAAATGTCAGTCATTTGTAGAACAAATTAAAAAATTTACTTACCTTGTAGTTCATTTAAAAAAGCAACCCACATCAAATGACTGTTTTACGATTTTACATTCATTTTTTACAGTTGTTTTTTGTTATTTAAAAAAATAAAAAAAAATAAATGTTTGTTTATTTTTTACTACCATGTGGTTCATTTTTACTACAATTGTTAGTCATTTTTTGAACATTAAAAAACAAATGAAAATGTTAGTTGAATTTAATGAAATGTAAGTCGTCCTTTCTTTAAATGAAATTTCATTTGTTTTTGACTACAGTTGCAGTCGTCTTTAAGAACATAATTTCCTAAGTGTACAAATCTTTATCCGATTTTCAAAGTTTTTCGAAAAATTACGTGGTTTTTGACATTATAGTTTTTTAAAGTGTGGTTTTTAAATAAGTCATTTTATAATGTCATTTATAAAATGACATAAATTTTGTTTTCTTTTTAATCAAAATAATAAAAAATATACAAATTTATGCTTTTTTATAAACTTAAATAATTTGAAAAAATGTCCTATTGCAAAGGGAAAACAATTTATTTTTTCGACTAAATATTTAGCAACTCTCGATAGGCTATATCGATAAAATTTTTGATTTTCGATTGTAGTATGGATGTTATTTTTTTTTATATTTGAAACACCTGATTAACTTTATCCAGTAAAGAAATATAACTGTTTAAAAGTATTAGGTTGGAAACGAAACTGTTGGTTTATAATGAATTAAAGCGCCTAGAGAATTTTCCTTAATCACACTACTTAACTACCAAAAAAACTTTGAATATTCGATTAATCGAACAAACAAAAGAAAATTCGAACGAACAATTTAAAAAACATGTTTTTCGGATAACGAATAGCTCGAATAAATTTTGACGATTGATCGAATAAAACGAATAATTAAAAAAAAAAAATTCTTTTTTTACATAAAGCTTGTTCGAAAATTTAACAATTTTGGGAGAATTTTAAAAAAAAAAATGATAATTTAACCCTCTAACTGGTAAACGATGTTTTGCAACGAAATTCATACCATGTGCTCCACTAGAAAAAACAAATAATAAGTTCTTCAACAAAATTGTTTATCGTTGCCTTATTTAGGCGATATGAGCCAAAATATTTTAGGGTGCATTTTGGAAACTAAAGCATATAAAAGAGAAGTTTTGGACAAAAATTATTTCTCTTTCTAAGATATAACCACACTCGAAAAACTATTTTATTTTCTGCTCCTAGTTAAGAAGATAACGCGATTTTCTCTTTTTGGAAAAAGCGGAATTGGGCGGAAAAGAATCTAAACTTCAATTTATATAGTTCAAACTTCAACGCTTTGCTATTAATACCTAATGTCTTCTTTCTGCAAAATTTCATAAAAATCCGTCTATTAGTTTATATGTTAAGACGATGTCCTTTAGAGGTAACCTGATAAAATCCTGTGAGTCCTTGGACTAAAGTAAGGACTTATTATTAAAGATAAAGCTTTAATTTTACTTATATTTTATTATAAAGAGTTTTTATTCAACTTAAATTGGTTATTTCGATTTTTTAAAACAATTTTTTTTTCAAAAATAATTCGTTTTCGAAATTTTACGAAATTTTGATCTTGAAGCTTTCTCGCTTCCAAACCGTGGACGGCACACGAAAAATTTCTTCGCAAAATATTTAGCAAATATAGTTTTCTATCGGAATATATTAATTTCTAAGTATAAAATGCTCATTTGACGCATTTGTGGCAAATTTTATGAAGACTGCCCTGAGGCAGCCTTTGGGTTCCTGCCGATTGAGATAAAATTTAGATATGTTATAGAGATGGAGTGTTCAAAAAACCGACAAATTTAGAAAACCGGGTTTCGGTTTTTTTTTTTAAATCAAATTCTTTTACGGTTTTTATTAAAAAACTGGTTGAAACCGGTTTCGGGGTTTTTGTTTATGCTTGGTATCTTTTTGCGTTAAAAAAACCAAACGTACAAAATATTTATATTCCTCTTCACAAATATTGCACAGGTAATTTTACAGTTTTTTTAATACATTTTTAAATATTTGTTAATTTTGATTTAATTATTTTTAAAATACATTTTCGTGCCCCTGCAAGCATCTTGTAAGTAACACCAATTGCTAATCCGAAATTTTAGAATTAGCTATATTCAGTGTGATTAAGGTTGTCGAATTTGAAAATAAAATTTTCGTCTTCATAGAAAATGATTTTTTATACATGGAGAATTACAAACAAATAAAATTGTGTAAATATATATTTTTTATAATTTGATTAATATTTACGATAAACTCAATAATTTTTATAATGTTTTTCTATTAACTAATGTTCAACAAGTTGGACTAACTCTCGATTTTGCCAATGACATTGTTAAAAAGTTCGATATATCTTCCCCTTTCTTCTGAAAATGACTGCCCCTTAATTTAACTCATTCGAACTTCATATGATACTGTAGATTTTCTATAATATATTTTGGTACATTTTAGCAAAGTTATTTTCTGTTAAAGTAACAGATTCTTAGTTGCTGGTACATACATACATTTTGAGTTCACGCAAAATTTGGGTAAAACTTACGAATTGAGTAGTCTAATGGCGAAAAATTCAAAATTTTTAATATTGCATAAAAGTAACGAATTTTCAGAGGTTAGAGGTTTGTTAGGTTTTCAAGTAAAATATCTTGTTAAAAAAATAACCGGTTTCTCGAATATTAGAAAATGCAAAATATTCGAAACCGGTTCGGGTTTTAAAAATGAAAAAACCGGTTAACCGGTTTTCGGTTACGGTTTTCCACACCATATATAGATAATCAAAAAATAAGAGACCCATGTTTTTTTAGGTGCTTAAGCTCAGGGGTTTAAAAATGGGGTGAAAAATTAAATATATTAAAATGAAAATTTGGCTCTTTGAAACAAGACCCCAATGAAATAAGTCCCATAACCAAAAATGAAATACCTTAAAATATTTCTTTATTCCTAATTAATACATTGTAAAAAGATTAATAATATTTAGTATATCAATACAGTTTTTTTTAATATTTTTTAGTAGTATATCACAAAATAAAACTAAATTTATAAATCGTATAATCGCACGCAGAAAAAACTTTATTTTGCGAAGCCGCCTGCCGCGTTCTACGGAGGAAAAAAACACCTAAGAGCGGCCGAAGGCCGCCAGACAGAAAAACTTGTTTTTACAAATTACTTGATGTCTTAAAAATATAAGATTTCAACGGATTCGACATCTGATTTGAAAAACAAGTTCTTCTGGGTGGCGGAATTCGGCCGGTCTTAGGGGTTTCTTCCTCCGTAGAGCGCAGCAGGCGGCTTCACGAAATAAAGTTTTTTTCTGCGCGCGACATAAAAGAAACTTCAAAATTACTACACGGTATAATCTCACTTACTAATAGCATATAACTATTTACATTAATAACTTGATAATTCATGCAGTAATTATAACGGTTATTTGCTTATATTACTTAAAAATTGTGCTTTTTAAAAAAATGAAATAACACCCCAAAAATATTATTTGGGGACTTATTTCATTTCTCATATTGGGGCCTTATTTCATTATGAAATAAAGTCCCAAAAAAAAAAATGAAATAAAGCCCCAAAAAATGAAATAAGACCCCAATTTTATTAGAAATTGTTGTGGACTTATTTCATTTTTGGTTTGGGGACTTATTTCATTGGGGTCTTGTTTCATAAAGCCTGAAAATTTATATTTTAAACAAAATTATTAAAATATTTTTTTTGAATTTATTTGAATAATTAAAAAACTAGTTTTTCCATTATGAAAGAGCGAGCATTTTACCTTACAAGGGACATTTGTTTTAGATATTTTAGACATTTCTCTGCTATTTTTACAGATTTATTTCTATGAGTATACCGGCGTGCGCGTACGTTCTTATTTTTATTGTGTATGAGAGGGTTAAATGCACGTCTATTTTTAAGATTCTATAACTTTTGATAGAAAGGAGATACAACAGCAAAAAGCATGTGAAAGTTTAAAGTCTTAGTTTCAAAGATGTTTAAAATAGTTTACAACTTTTAATCCAAATAACGCCATATAATGATTTGACTTTTTAAAGCACTTTTTCAGAAAATATTTAAAAATATAAGGAATGATGGTGTAATAAAAGTGATATGCAGATTTTGGTGAATACATATAAGAAAATATTGAGAAAAAGAAAAAAATTTTTGTTCAACATGCATTTCATTGAAAAACTTTGTGATCAAATCAAGAACTTTCCGCAATTGTAAGTAAGCGAAAACTAAATCCGTTTTTGTCTTTAATATCAAAAATGAGGTATTTTAACTGAATTAGCAAAGAGCATATAAATTTGAGCAATTAAAATTGCCAAACAACAATCAAAAAAATTATAAAAATTTTAATTTTTTAATCAATTCTTAAAAATAGGGTAGAAAAAAAATTATTCAAATTCTAAAATTACATAATTTTCTTAGAGTATACCTATCTATCTTTCCACAAAGTTTTGAAAGTGAAAGTTTCATTTCAATTTATTTACTAACTTAATTTCGTTTTATTCGAAATTACGATTCTGTTTGTATCCACTTACTAGAAAACAATTGAAATAGAATCAAATACAATTTTAAAACACAGTGTAAATAGTGTCATAAATTTAAATTTCACTGCGATTTAAAACCACGTGAATTTCAGAACGCCGCCGACCAAAATAATAAATTTCACCAATTGTAAACCAATACAAAAACCAGCTGGGTTAAACAAATAGGTTGTTATAAATTTAGCCCTAAAATAGGCAGAATTAAAATTTCTCATTTTATCTATAAAACTATACTTTGAAAATTACTCAAAAACTAGTTTCTTTTCCACATTTTCTTTAATTTTTTTTTTTTAAATAAAGCTGCATTTACATTTAACATCGAAATCCAGTTTAAACTAGATTTCGATCATATGGTAGTGTATACCATGATATACGAACTAGATTTCAAAATCTAGTTTAAACTGGATTTCGATGGTGTTGTAAATGCAACTTAACAATTCGGACTAACAATAAGTACAGAAAATGTTTATCATAAATTTCAACAAACTTTTACCAATACCTTAACCGGCAGAATTGGATTAACAAATTTATTTGTAATAAATTTAGCCTTAAAATAGGCAATACAAAATATTCACATTTTGCCACTGAAACCATGCTTTAAATAAATTAGCAAACTTAATCATTTCTTTTTTAGCTTTTCTTAAATTTTATCTTTTCTTTTCTGGTAAAAAAATAATTGTTTTACTTAAATGCTTTAAATCCGTCTTTAAATCTTAAACATTGCCATTTCCATGATAATGGTCATTTTTGCTATTACACGTTTATTTATTATTCGATTTTTTTAGCTTTGTTTGAATTTCATTGCAACGATGACTTTAACCCACTTCTTTATTATTGTGTGTATGTGTGTGTGTACGATAAACTACTACGACGTTAGACGCTTTAAATGAAGGTCAAATAATATTGGCGTAAATTGTCTAGTCTAGCAACACTGGTCTCTCTCCATGCATTTGACACTCATGACCATTGTCATTATCATGACTGTTGATGACATACAATACGATAATGTCTTCCAGCTATGGCGAACAATGACTATTTTAATTCTATTTTAACTTAATTTTATGTCTATTGTTTTCAATTTGTGAGGTTTTAGAAAAAAAAAAATTAGAATGAATCGTTCGTTTTTGGAAGACTTGGCTTTGAGCCACTGACCATAGCCCAGTTTTTTTTTCTCTTTACGATGTACATGGTTAGAATTTTCAATGTTGATATTGTAAAATTATTCAAATAAATATTTTGTTTTATATCTTTATTATGCATATTTAAAAAAAAAAATATTGTTGTATTGTGTCATTGTTGCTGTTACTTTTTTTATTTTATTTGGCTCCCTAAAAATGTGCAAATTTTTTGTATCCATTTTGTAAAATTAATTTTAATTTGAAACAATTTAAGTGTAATATTTCACTGAAAATAATAAAACTTTAGTATGCAAAGTTTTGTTTTAATAATAATTGTTTTTATACATTTTTTATATATTTTTTAGTTTCAGCCTTAGGGTACGCTTTGTTTTCGTGCATATAATAGCCCCTTAATGTATGCTTTTAAATTTGAAATATTACTTTTATTAACTGATTTAATTATCTGATACGAAAATAACAAATCATACAAATAATTATTAAAAAAAAGCTCATTTAAGAAAAAAAAAAAATAATATTAACAAACAGAGACAGCAAAAACACCAATGGTAATTACAGTAGTTTACAAATTTGAAAAATTTTAGGTCACAAACACACGACTATTTTTTATTGCGTATTAATGCCTCGGAAACCCGAAAATCGCATTAATATTATTTTTATGGAGTAGTTTTTAAAATATTTTTATATTTTAATTTAAGTTTCTGAGCAATTTGACTATTTTGACGATATCTTGATTTATGCTCAAGCTACTTTGGTCCGTCAAATTTCAAAATAATACTTATTTAATGCGCAACACACATTTTGAATATTGTTTTTAAATCGGTTCAGTAGTTTGGAACATATGGGTCGAAATTACATTGAACAATTTATTTTTTTCACACAAAAATTAATAATGGCAAATTTCGAAAGAATATTTATTTTGCAAAGAAAAGCATTACATACAGTAGTGGTCAAAACATTTGGAACTGAGATAGCATTTGTTGTTTTCATTGATTTATTTTCTTCAAATCACACTTAGTTACTAAATTTTTTTTTTTTCATATTCTTCATATATTGTTTTAAGTTAAACAAATACAAAAAATTAATTCCGTTAAACTAAAACAACAAAAAAATTAATAATAATAGATGTATTCAAAATGCAGGTGTTCAAAACATTTGCAACTCTCATTATTCTTACTCTAAACGAAACAATTTATACTAACAAATGCTAGCATATAACGGTAATCGCATTCCTTTTTAATATGAGATTCAGGCCGTTACATTTTTTAAACAAATTTATTATAATTATTGTTCTTTAATAGTTGTAATAAGATGTTGGAAGCATAAACATCGTAAGAATAATTTTTGTAAAAAATGGCAGGAAATAAATACAATTCCGATTTTAAATCAAAATTTTTAAATGATTTTCAAAATGGACTTTCCCAAAAAGAATTTTCTATAAAGTACTCCGTTCCAAAATCAACGATTTGCCGCATTGTTAATAGTGGTAACATCCACACAACTCATAAAGGTGGAAGACCCCGTATTACAACTGTAAGAGAAGATCGGAAAATCAAGAATTTTTTTACGAAATATCCCAAAGCAGTTCCCAGAGAAGCTAAAACTGAACTTTTAATAGATGCCAGTCTTCCCACCATTAAAAGAAGAGCCCGAGAATATGGTCTTAAAAGTTATAGATGTACAAAAAAACCGTTTGTGTCGGAAAAAACCGAAAAGCTCGACTTGACTTTGCACGCACCCATTTGACCTGGACTCAACAGCAATGGAAAAATGTATTGTGGTCAGATGAGTCTAAATTCAACCTCCGGGGATCAGATGGAAGAGCCAATGTTCGAAGACCACGAGGCGAAAAGTTTAATCCCAGATACACAACCGCCACAGTGAAGCACGAAGGTGGAAACATTATGGTGTGGGGGTGTTTTTCAATAAATTGGATTGGCCCAATTCACCGCATTACTAGCACAACGACGGCCACAAACTATAGAGATCTTTTGAGTTCAGTTATGCTTCCGTATGCTGAATGGGAAATGCCACTCTCATGGACCTTCCAGCACAACAACGACCCAAAACACACGGCGGGGGTTTTAAAAGTTTGGCTGCAGGAAAATGAAATTAATATCATGTCGTGGCCGGCTCAATCTCCCGATCTCAACCCGATTGAGAACATGTGGATGATTGTAAAACGGAATATCGGCAATAAAGTATTCCGAAATGGTGATGAACTTTTCGTCGAGTTAGAGAAGCAGTGGAATGAAATTTCTGACGATTATATTAAAAAGCTCATTGCCTCAATGCCTAAGAGGTGTTCAGAAGTTATAAAAAATAATGGCTACGCTACAAAATACTGAGCATTAAAACCATTGTTTGTATTTCCTGTTAATTACTTTAAGAGTTGCAAATGTTTTGAACACTGCACTATCGACTTATTTTGTTAAAATTACTTTTTTTTATTTTTGAGAAGTTATGAATAATTTTTTTGTATTATTATTAAATAATATGCTATAACTGAATTTAATAAAAAAAAAAACAAAAACTTATACCACAAATCTTTTTGATCAACAAAATTATAATTACCTAAACCATGATTTCAGTTGCAAATGTTTTGAACACCACTGTATACTTTTTCTTAGACGTAGTACTTCAATAAAGAAAACAAGTAATTTCCGAACTATATTTATTTCATTCGGCTCCCTAAAAGTATGCAAATTTTTTGTATAAATTTTGTGAAAGTGATTTTAATTTGAAACAATTTGAGTGTTATATATCACTGCAAATAACAATCATTGTATATGGAAAATTTTGTTATCTTTAATAATTAATTTCTTTAATGTTTTTTATAAATTTGTTACAATTTTTTTTTAAGTTTCAGCCGTAGGTTATGCTTTGTTTTCGTACATATAATATCAACCTAATGTATGCTTTTAATTTTTAAATATTACTTTTAATAACTGATTTAAATATCTGACATGAAAAATAAAAAATCATACAAAAACAAAACACATTTCAGTTAAAAACAAAAAAATAGTATTAATAAAAAAGGACAGCAAAAACAACCATGGTACTTATTATCCTTAGATCCTTCTGATTATAACACACATTAATACAGAAAAACTTAACAACAATACTTAGAGACCACATTAAACAAATACATTCAACACAATCTGAAGAAAAAAAAAAACGAACAACAGACAATAATAGAGAGAAAAAAACCAAGTGACAACTTTAATGAATGTTGACAATTCAAGTACAAATGAATATTAATAACAAACAATAGAAAAACAGATGAGATAGAATATATTCTAATACAACAACAAATTAACAGTGTTGCCACTTTAAGTGAATTTGCACAAATTAAGTTAATGTTTAGAAAAAATCAGGTTCAGATATCTTTGAGCTTCAAAAACACTACAGATTTTGAGACCCCGGTGATAAAAGTTGCGATATAGGTATATATAATTATATATAGTCATGTATATATAATACATTATCACAAAATGGCATACATAACCTTATCTCATAAGATCACGTGGGATCTCTACTGATATAATTTGATCCAAAAAATTGGTCTATCTAATTTGATCAAGTTATATATGATTTGATCAAATTTGTATTACTTGAATTTGATATAAATTCTTTGGAAATCCGCACTACTATTTTGTTTCCCATTCCAAAATTAATTTCAACAATAAAAGTGCAAAAAAATCAACTCCGGCAGAATAATAAGAAAAAGGTTGAAAAACAAAATTGTTGTCTCTTTGTCTGTCAAGATTTTTGCTTCGGGGAAAAATCATTTTTTTTTTGCACAAACACGTTAAAATTATTAAATTTTCTTCATTTCATATTTAGTACATGCAAAACTAACAAAAAAAACAATTCAATTGCAATAATAAATTAACATTTTTTAATGTTTTTTGTGCCTCGTCTTCTCTGTTTTTGCTTAATTTTTTTTGAGATGGTAAAAATTTGATAGTTTAAACTGATAATTCTTCAGGTGTATTTTAAAATGTATCAAATCATACGTGGTCAAAATGAAGAGTCTACAATTTTCTAAGTTTTTTACTTTTACCTTTTTTTCAATATATTTTTTTGCTTTATATGTATATAAAGGGTGTCCCAAGAAGAACGCAATTTTTAAATCTGGCAACATTCGAAGTGTCATTGTTTGACATTTGAACAATTGTTATTGTTTGCTAGTAGAAGGTACGAGGTTAGTAAAAATGGAGCGCTACAGCGAATGGACAGCGAAGGGAGTTCGTTAATTGGGTATTGGAGAGACAACATGAAAATGCTGATTTTGCCGATAAAATCATCTTCAGTGACGAGGCCCATTTTCATCTTGATGGCTTCGTCAATAGGCAGAATTGTCGCATTTGGGGTGAGGAAAATCCTCGAGTGATTCACGAGAAGCAAATGCATCCTCAACGTGTCACTGTTTGGTGTGGTTTTTGGGCTGGAGGAATCATTGGACCTTTTTTTATGAAAATGAGGCAGGTCAAGCGCAAACAGTCAATGGTGTTCGGTATCGTGAAATGATAACCAGTTTTTTCTTGCCTAGAATTGAAGAAATGAATGTGGAGGGCATGTGGTTCCAACAAGACGGCGCCACATGCCATACAGCCAGAGAAACAATTCAATTGCTGTATCAGTCATTTCCCGGTCGTGTTATTTCGCGTTTTGGAGATCAGAATTGGCCGCCTAGATCGTGCGATTTAACACCACTAGATTTTTTTCTTTGGGGTTTTTTGAAGTCGATGGTTTACGCGAATAAGCCGACGACGACTCAAGCCTTAAAAGAGGAAATTGGACGCTGCATTAATGAAATACCGCAGCATTCATGCAAAACGGTCATTGAAAATTTCATTAAAAGATCGCGTGCATGCCAGCAAAGCCGCGGCGGCCATCTGTACGATATATTGTTCCATACATAACCTCATTCTGTCTACTTTACGATATAATAAAGTTTCACGATTTTTTTTTTAAATATCTGTGTTTTATTTAAAATTTGAAAATTGCGCTCTTCTTGGGACACCCTTTATATATATATATGTATGTACAGCGCATACTTTAGGGACACGGCCTAAATTGTCCCCGAAATATTCGGTGTATCGAACCAATTGTCCTCGTCTTATACGCTAGATGTATGAAAAGGCGCGAAAACTTTGCGGACAGTCCCCAAAGTAAGCAAATGTCCCTAAACTATGCGGGGGAATAAATAAATGTCCCTAGAGTATGCGCTGTGCATACATATAATTATATATAAAAGTGATAGCATTTTTCTTTTTAATTTTAACACATATTTAAGGAGAATTTTATGTGATTCCATATATTATTATAGATATAAAAGTATAGAATTAGTTTAGTTTCATTGTATCATAACGCTCATTTACTGCAAGACTGACATAATTAAAAAAACACAATTTTGCAGAAAACGAGTTTAAAGTTTTCAATCTATATCTGCCACGCTCGACCCTTTCTCTATTTATTTGGTCACGTTTTTTATAAATAAATAGGTGGGTTTAATATATTTTTCTCTTAGTGAGAGTTGTGTGCGAATTCGCTAATTATCGAGATACCCGTGAGTAGCACAGTTTCTCTATGAACTATATACTCTTTGCACCCACTTTAAAGAAAAAATAAAATATATTATCCTCTATCTCGAAAAGTATACATGATATTTATATGAAATGTTTACACATTATAAAGCATGCTATAACTAATAAATCTGCATTATTAATTCAAAAATCCCATTTTTTGACTTATGACAGTCTTGTAGTAAATGAGCGATATATACTTATGTATATATTTATACATGGAAGTATGAAATAAAAAAGATCAAGTTATATATAACATGCTTTATAACGATAAATGATGATATATAGCGCTGTATTAAAAATTTTCGTAAAAATAAATACGAGATGCAAATATATATCGTTACATATGGCCACATATGTAATTATATATAACTATATCAAGCTATATATGACTATATATAAACATTTTTCGTCGGAACCTTATATTTGTGTAATTCTGAAATCCTTCTTGTTTAATTTTACACTTCTTTTGTGGCAACATTGCAATAAGTGGTGTTAAAGATGTCATATTATCAAAAGATACAACAAATAATAGAATATACAGTTTTCTCAAGACAAAAGCAAAAATCTGCTTGCCTAATTTAAATACAGAAATAATACAAAAGGACATAAAGAATTATTCTAAAGAAAATGTAGATTTTTTTTTAATATAAAAAACTTTGTTCATGCTTTCATAGATAAGAAAAAAGTGTTATTTTTGTAATTAACATTTATTATTATTATTAATATTTATGATAATGTAGAGTATTAAGTAAATTACCAGGAGGGCCTAAAACAATATATGCATTTCGTTAGTAGTTAAATATGAAGCCTACAAATATGCAACAAAAATTATTGTAATAATGAGGGTGGCAATGAAAAGTGAACTTTGGGTGGCATTTTACACAATTGATTTCCTGATCTTTTAAATCTCCTTAAAGTATAATTTTATTAAATATCAATTACTAATCCCTAAGATAAGATTTAAACAAAGTAATTGAAAGTTTATTCCTTTTGACTCTTTTCATTCATTATTTATGTATAACAAAACAATTACAACCAATTAGTTAAACATTAAATAAATATTTTATTTTCAACAGACCAAAAACAAAAGACTACAATGTTAAAATAATAAAATTTACAAATTACTACAGCTGCATAACCACTGCTGCATATCAACTAAATCTACAATTAGGACAATTTTAGTTCATCAAATAATATGATGGTGCATGAATGTGAATGTTGCAAATATTGGGCAAAATGCCAAAAACCATTTCAATTTTAAAGTCATAAAAATGACACAAAATACCAACAAAAAAACATTAGTTTTGTTGGTTAAACACAAAAGATAAATGTACGGGTGGGTTAAAACAAATACTCAAACCAAACTGAACAAAAACTTATTGTTTAAAATTAAAATAAAATATTTAATAGCTCCAATTATAATTCAAATAATTGTTATTTAATTTTTCATTGTACAATATTTTCAGGGACCGTAATCATTATGAGTTTTATAATAAAAATTACACAATAATGATTATGTAATGAGTTTTAATGATTTTCTTCAATGGTAATGATTATTTTTGAGTATTAATAAGAAAAATCAGCAATAATCATTATTTTTGAGCAAAAAAAAAATAAAACTCAAAAATAATCATTATTTATGATTTTTATTTTTTT
Organism: Delia radicum; assembly: GCA_021234595.1. Classification (NCBI taxonomy): domain Eukaryota; kingdom Metazoa; phylum Arthropoda; class Insecta; order Diptera; family Anthomyiidae; genus Delia; species Delia radicum. The sequence goes on from CM037852.1 coordinate 172,655,836, forward strand.
CGCTCAAAATAAAACTCACTTTCATGTAGGTGTAAATATATATACATATTAGGGTGGGGCGATTAATGTGGAAGGAAAAAAATCTTAATGGGCGCTTCGCGTTTCTGATTCTTGGTATTGTACTGAGCAAAAAGTCCACTAAAACATACGTCTACGGTGAAAATCGAGCTTCCAAATTTTGACTTCACGGCAAAAAAGCCCTAATAATTAACCCCTTAAACCCCACCCACAAATATGATTGATGCATTAATGTGCTAGAGAATCTTCCAAAGAAGAGATTGATATCATAATTTTGGATAAGCTCCTCCTCCATCCTGAGATATGTTCATCCCACACATTGTTACTTTCACAAAATACGGCAAAAAAAGCCCTATTTTGAAATTAAAAATTAACCCCTTACACCTCACCCACAAATATGATTGATGCATTAATCTGCTAGAGAATCTTCCAAAGAAGAGATTGATACCATAATCTTCGATAAGCTCCTCCTACTTCCTCAGATATGTCAATCCCACACATTGAAAGTGAGTTTTATTTTGAGCGAAAAAAATAAAAATCATAAATAATGATTATTTTTGAGTTTTATTTTTTTTGCTCAAAAATAATGATTATGGCTGATTTTTTTTATTATTACTCAAAAATAATCATTTCCATTGAAGAAAACTTTAAAAATCAAAAATTTAAAAATCATGACGGATATGCAAAGATTGTCAAAAAATAATAATAATGGTGAAATAAATTTTTTTTTATGTCTCTTCTAAGTGATTGATTTTTTGATTCAAAAAAAACGAGCAATAATCATTATTTACGGTCACTGAATATTTTATTTTGTTGTTGTTTCTCATTTTACATAAATATTTTAACTTAATTGAAATTTATACCTATTTAAAATGCATTAAACAAAATGTTCAATGCGGTAAGAAAATTCTCCCATATTTTTCGTTTATATTTTAATAATTGATGATGACGATGATAGTACAGATGCTAAATAGTATGATGATGATGCACATACATCATACATTTTCCATAAATGGCGCTATATTAAATTTCATAAAGAACAATTATTGTAATATGATATGTGCCTCTTTATTGTATGCATGTGGCTATAATTTATAAAACATTTGAATACCTCGCTCGAATAAGGGTATATAATCCATTTTCAGAACTTAACAGGAGAAGAGAAAAATGTGGGAAACTCTTTTAAAGAACAATTTTTTTTATTGTTTTTGACCACAGTTCAATAATACAAGTCTAATTGTATCCGTGTTTCCTTATTTTTCAATATTTTTTTTTATTGATTTTTAGATACTTGAATGAAAAAATATTATGAAAATTGCATTTTTCGAAAAATTCACGTGCAAAAATGCATGAAATTTTTTCGAAATAATTCATTACAGCCCAGTGTAGAAACGGTAATAATATGTCATTACTTTTCGGACTAGCAGTAATAAAACCAGCTTCCTCTCTACATTATTTTAACAGAAATAATAAGGTCTTACCAATAAGGAGAGAGCTCAGTGAAACTAGTGCACTCATTGTACCTTGTAAGTTCTTTTACATACTTTTTATGAAATATTTTTTTATCAAGTAAATATTCTTAAATTCTGTGAAAAAATTATAAATCAAAACAATTAGTTAGTTCGTCAAAAAATGGATAAGCAACAAAAAATAAGAGGAAAAATAATTGAAATTTACAAAGAAAACCTAAATCGTACTCTTTCAACAATTGCTAAAAAATTTAAATAAAAATAACATTCGCATTATTAATATAAGTCCGCGAACCGTTATTAAAAAGGGTATTTCTGATCTAGGTATGGCATTCATTACAACAGAATATTCAGACGAAGATTAAGAACTTTTCTTTATAAGTTTGATATAATTTTTATAAAAAAGAAAAATTATGTTTCTTCGACCTTTATTGTGCAATGAAAATGAAAATTATTTAAGTTTGAGGCCATACTCTATATTTCTTTATTATGATATTGTCCTAACAAATAATCTATAGTTTTTGATTATAAATTTATTAATTGACCACTTTTAGGAATGTGTTGATAGATCTATTTCGAAAAAAAACATAATTTAATTTAATAAAAAAAAAATTTTTCAATAAAAATGTTTTCTTCTTCCTGTAAAGAGACTAACTAAAGTAATATTCTACAGTAATTAATATAAAAAAAAATTACGATTGTCATTATCTGACGGTTGCAAAAACACTTTCTAACATGAAATTTGAAGAAACTTGCTTAACGGCGACTCAATCTCTAACCTACACTTGTATGTGAATAAAGCGCATCATAAAACGTGATAATTACTTGTGAAAAAGAGATAGGATAAAGAAGAAAAAGCATTCTAGTTGAGAAATGAATTGTGCATTGGTATTAGTTAATTCTGTCTCTTCTGATCGAAACAATACTTGTGTGTACGTAGTGTGACCAAACTCCACTTTAGCTACAATCATCGCTGTGTCGACCGTGGCTCAACTGGTTAAGAGGTGAGATTCCGATGCATAGCTTGATGCTAAGGTAGTGAGTTCAAATCACAGTACGACACCAAAAAAAAGAAAAAAAAAAAAAAAAAAAAAAAAAAAAAGTTTTTCATATAGAGCAAATTAACAATATAAAATACTTTGTTCAATTGACACATAAATTAACCACTGACGAGTCCCAGGAGGGGGACGAAACTGCGGCAGTCTGGTGTATCCCTTGTGTCCGTAAAATTTTTCAATAAAAATGTTTTCTTCTTCTTCTTCCTGTAAAGAGACTAACTAAAATAACATAATTTTTATTTTTAATAAAAATTATATCAAACTTGTAAAAAAGACAAAGTACGGACTTATTTTACTTCCCCTTTACATCTTGTTTTAAAATAAAACAAAACAAGTGTAAAAATAAAAAGGAGAATAAAACCAAAAATCATGTATTGTATATCTATCATAGGTAGAGCTTGCACATAACAAACAAGTTTTCAATTTATTTTTGATCAATGGTGATAATCTTTAACTTCGAGCTCATATATTAGTTCTCATTTAGTGAGAAAACTAGTTTATATGAATGTTTGATGGTTTGCATGGGATTGTCACTTCTTTCAAAACGTGTTCTGATGATGGGAACCTAGAAAATTCCCGAAATAGATCTATCAACACATTCCTGAAAGGGTCAATTAGTAAATTTGAAAACAAAAACTCTATAGGTTATATGTTAGGACAATATCCTAATAAAGAAATATAGAGTATGGCCTCGAACTTGATTAATTTTCAGTTTCATTAACTTTTCTTTATATTTAATTTTATTTTGTAGTTTTATTGCTTTCTGTTACTTTTTTCTATTGCATTCATAGCGTGTATTGTCATCTAATAAACAAGAATTACGGTTAAAACTATAGTTTTTTTTTTTTTTTTTAATTTTAATATATATGTTACATAGTCCCAAATAACCCAAGAATGTCCCAAATTATCCCACCTTTTCTTCATTGAAAAAATCGCCAAAAAAAATCCAACTAACGAATAATTTAGTTGTGTTCTTTTGGGTTAAGCAGCTATACCACTAACTACACTTTAGAACGGATCTATCCAAAGACAAAACAAATAGAGGTAGGTGCTCTTTACACTGATAGAATTTTCCTTCATAGTATTAATGAAACGATTTCATTAAAATCGATTCATTGGTTTAATGAAAAATTTCATTAACTGAATGAAAATTCATTAATATTGGTATTTTTTTCATTAACATTTTTTATGATTTTTTTATAAAAAAAAATCATTAAATCAATGGAAAAATTTCAAATTTTTTTCAATAATAATGTTGACTTGTAATAAGAAAAAAAAAAAATTTTTTTTGTGCTATCATTTTGAAATAAAAAATAACTGAAAAATTTCTTTTAAACAGAATTAACCAAAACTTTGATATAAATAAATTTTTTTTATTAAATTTGCCTAAAGCTAACGTTTTTTACGAATTTGAATAGTTGGTCACTAAATTCCAGGGAACAGATTCTCTAAGAAAAACGATATAGTTCTGTTCAAAACGAGACCTAAATTATTATCGTTTTGACGATGTTACACAAAAACGTTATGCTAAATGATAATATAATTTAGTTTTTTAACAATATTGTTAACAATATTTAACATTTTTATCTAATATGGTCGTAATTTAACTACAAAAAGTGGACTATAATCGTCGAGCGTTATACAGTATTCCAAGCCAGATCGATATAAAATTACATATTTTGTACCGACATTTAATAAAATATGTCATCTTTTAACAAAAATTATAAAAAATGTAAAGAAAGGTTCAACAATTTTGTAAAAATAAAACAATAAAAACAGAATTAAATTAAAATTGTTTTTTTTAGTTCAGCTTTTAATATTTTAATGCCTGTTAATTACATTTAAAACGATTTTTTCAATCATTAAAAGTTCTTAATATACATAAATTAAAAAAAGTACAATAATTAAAATATTTCTTTTTTATGTATAAAAAAATTTGTAATTTGTATGCTAAAATAATCATAAAAAGTCCAAATTATTAAATATCAACGAAAATATTTCATACAAACTATGAATTTTATTCATTAAACACATGAAACTTTCATAACGATTAGGCTAGGATTAATGAAAAAATTTCATATACTTTATGAAATTTTCATTGGGTCAATGAAACCATTCATTAAAATTGATTTAATGAAGCACCTTTCATTGACTTTATGAAACGTTTCGTTGGGGGCTTTTTTATGAAAAAATTCATTGGATTAATGAAGGAATTCATTAATACTACGCACAAATTTCTATCAGTGTAGGAGCTAGAAAAAAACAAGTCCCAAATTACCCCACCTTCCCTACTTATATAACCACTTTTATATTAATGCTTTTCTACACTGGGACAATGATGTATTTGAAGCTAAAATGTCGCATTAGGCAAAAAAAACTCGTTTTCAAAAAGTTGTCGCTTATACCCTTGTTCGAGCGAGGCATTAGTTTATAAAGCAAACAGACATTTTGATATTTTTTTTTTTTCATATTCTACCAAAAACAATGCAATCAATTGATATAGAAACTGTAACAATTTCAACAAATACAACAAATCATGTGCTATCATAATTGAAATCTATAAAGCTGCATTCACATTACCTCGAAATGCACTTTAAACTAGATTTCGAAAACTAGTTTGTGTATCATTTTATACACTATCATATAATCGAAATCTAGTTTAAAATTTATTTCGATGGTAACTATAAATTCAACTTAAAACTAAATAATATAAGCTACACAGAAAAAGCAATTAACCAAAAATTGTATATTTAAGATTCTATTTAAAATAAAATTTGGTTCTTAAACAATTTTTAAAAGTTTCCTAATGCGCGAAGTAGGTAGATTATTTTTTAAGATTGGCCGTTCCACCAAAAATCGGCCAAAAAACTAAATTTTTTACCTTGGGTGTTCCGATTTTAATTATATTTTGCACGCAGAACTTCGATGGAGCACCTTAAAAGTTTGCTTTTTTATTTTCTCGAAATTCGAAAAAACACTAATTTATTCACGATTTTCTTTTTAAAAAAAAAAATTAAAAATATGCAAAATGTGAGTAAGTCTCACAATTCGTTGTTTCTTTAATATTTGTCGGATCATTATCATTTAAATGGCAACAATTGCCACAGGATGACTATTTTATTTTTACTGGATAGAGATAATTACATCACAATTGTAAATAAAAAATAGCAGAGTATTTTTATAGAGTTGAAAATTAAAATTAAAAAAAGTACATTTAAAAAAGTCTAAAGTTTTATATATTTGATTGTTTTGTTAATCAGAAAACATGAAAAATTATTTCTCAGCTAAAAATTTAATCAGAAAAATTTTGCTAAAAATTTTTTCATCAAAATCACGGTGCTACAAAAAACAAAAAATTGCAATCAGTTTTCAAGTGACCTAGTGTAAGTAGGTTGTAAGTCTACAAAACCGGTTTGAGAAGTTCCAATATACTATAAAATTTTCGAGATAACGGCAAATGAGTATTGCAACTGTCACATTTAAAAATTTGTAACTCAATCACTTTCCAAACGAGCTTGAGTTTTTAAATGATTCAAAACAAAATAAATAAATAACCTAATCTTTTAAATATATACACTTTTTTATATTATTAATATAAATAGGTAGAGATTTTCATAATAACAATTGAAATTTAAAATTTTTTTTTAACTTTTTCAACTTCTACGAGGGTTTTTGAATTAGTTAGTGTTAGTGTTTTTCTGAGTAAATCAAGCATACATTTGTTAAAATCGGTTGAAAATTGACAAAGTTATCGTACTTTTTTTTATATATATTATAATTATAATTATAATTAAAATTTTAATTTTTTTTTTCGAAAAACTAGTAGAAGTTGAAAAAGTTTAAAAAAATATTTAATATTTAAAATGTTATTAAAAAAATCTCTACCTTTTATATTAATAACACCCTCCAACAAATTAAATTTTTTTTTCTCACACATGAAAAAATCAGTATGTACGAGAAACTAGAGGTCAGTTTTTCGTCATCATGCCAAAAATCCTTCTATAAGGACTTTAAAGTTAAAATTTTTTTCAAAAATGTTGAAATACTTGCACACACTTTAGGATACCAATATGGGTATCAAATGAAAGGTAACAATTGCTGTTTGTAAAAAATTATTAGTTATAAGTTTTAGCGATTAAAAATTTTTCAAATAACTTTCAAAAATTTAATCCTTCAATATCCTTTATGATTCTAAATTCGGCAAGTACACGCAAGCGGTATTGCTTAGTTTTACTATATATTAATGGACATCTTTCCAATCACTTTGGTATTAAAAATGAGCAAAAACAGTTCAGCGGTTAAAAATGTTTTTCACATCAAAAATGTTTTTTCGACACAAAAATTATATAAAGGTTTTTACCACAAAATTATGTATATTACATAAATAATGTTTTCTCATTTTAGTTTTTTTGCTGTTATTTGTAAGAAAAGTACATATTTTGTTTACATAATTTTTTAGTTTGTAATTCACTAATTTTTAAATTTTTTTTTATATAAAAGTTAAAATTTTATCTTAATTAAAAATTTGCAGCGATTTATTTTCTACTAATTATATCACGAATTTATCTTTAGTGGAAAATATAGTTTTTAGTTTTATAAAAAAAAACTTACATATTTGATAAAACTAAACAAGAACAGTCTGATTGATGAAATTTAGGTGTATTTGACAGTATATTCAAGCCCTTAGAAATTTTTCATTTTGGACAAATTTTATAAAAATCACAAAGGATATTGAAGGTTTTATTTTTTTAATTATATTTTTGAACCTAGAAAATTATAATTACTACTTTTTTTTTGTAAACCAGAGTTTCTCAACTTTCATTTGATACCAATATTTAAGTCATATTATAAATACAATTTATTAATGGACCTTTTTCTTTTAATTATTCTATGTTTTATTTAGATATTCCTAAATATAGGCTTCCAAGGTCACTATTGTACAAAATTTAAATAAAAAGACTATTTATTTAAATTTTTATTTCAATCCGTCTTTTCACTGGAGATTTTTCAGCATCTTCAGCTGATACATTTTTTTATTAGATATATAGTCTTCAAAAAATTGGTACATCACTTTTAAGAAATATCACAGAGGTTTTAAAATGTTTGCAGACACAAAAACACAGATTAATTAACTAAAAATATATGTACAACTAAAATAAATAAAATATCACAGTAATTTTTTTGTTAATTTCTAATGCTAAGATCACAGTACAATTATTTTAATATTTTTTAAGAAATTAAAACCTTAAAATGCTTTTAAAATTAATTTTGACGTGATGGCGAAAAACTCAGTTGAACTATATATTGAACTATATATTAACTACTGTTGCACGGTGTAATATAATAAAAAGTATATTAGAAGGACAAGATAATTTTCTTTTAAATACGTTTCGGCCCGATAAAATTGACCATTTGGAGGAGAACATTCGCCGCATTATTGCCAATATACGGCCACAAATGTTGGAAAAAGTCATCGAAAATTGGACCTCCAGTCATATGCCAGAAGTCATATTTAAATTATCATCTTTCGAATAAAGTAAATTTCATGTCAATTTAAAAAATTTGATTTATATCATTTCAAAGTTCTATACCTCTATAAAAAACACAATTTACAAAAAAATTCTTGCTTTCAACATACTTTAAATTTAAAAAGCAGCAATCCAGTTCGGTCATACTCTGGTTCTAATTGGCTGTAATATTGGTAACAAACGATATTGGCAAAGAATTTTTCGGGTACAATATTAGTTGTGCCATTAGTATTTTCCAACAGGGTGGGTTTTACAAACATAAAAGTAGTTTTCAGTACTATTTCTTTTGTGCCATTGGCACTTTCTGCTTGGGTAGTTTATTCCTATGAGTATACACGCTTTACAATATTTCGTCAACTTTGTCGTCCTGTGCTTTCACATCAAATTTTTTAATGCCACAACCGATCTCTTCGTTTTGAAAAGTCATTAAAATATGTTAATATTTGAAGAAATGTGACTTTTAAATAGTTTTCATACATGAACAATTAAACGTAAGTTTTTTTGCTGGTACGTTTAATTTTAATTTGTATTTAAGGCTTTAAATTTAATGCTCTATAGTTCAAAGAGTCGATTATAAGAATAAATGTTGCATACTTTTAGAGGCTTTCATAATAAGTAATTGGAAAAACACTTAATTACTTATGTAGTTCTAGTTTTTAATAGGAAACCTTATTATATATCAGTCTTACATTTTACAATCATTAACTTGTGAAATTTTTCTATATCATTAATAATATCAGACCTACGCTCACACTTGTGAAATGAAACGATTGCTTGGGAAATTTGTAAAATTTGTAATACCCAACATGGGGATTAGTAACAACATCTGGGTATTTAATTACATGGCAATTACATGTTATTAGACATAAAAAAGTAATTGGCCTGTAATTAGATACACAAATATTGGTATTATGCCCCATGTCTGGCATTGACAAAATTGAAAAATTTCTAAGGAAGCGTTTATGGCCACAAGTGTGAGCGTAGGTCGAAATTATTAATAAAAATTTCACAAGTGAATGATTATTAAATGTAATTGACATCGCCCAGGTCTGCTATATATTTAGTAAAATATGTTAAAATCATTAACTTTTTATTTGTTTAACAACATCCAATTTTAATTTAAGCTAAATTAAACAAATATATTTAATGAACTACTAACATATGCTTAATGAAATAACTTTTACAAAGTTCAGTGCTGCAAAATAGCCAGATAGCAAAAGAACAAAAAATAAATAATTCAATAATACAATGGGAAAGTCATAGTTTTATTTTCGTTTTTAAATAAACTTTTGGAACAAAAACAACCTCCAATCTAAAACTTAGTTTGATAAAATCGGTCGAAAGTTTAAATTTTTATTTACATTTAATTTAACTATTTTTTTTTTTTTTTTGATTTTAAAATTTTTGTAAAAAAATAAAAATCACTGGCCCAATGTACTTAGAGCGAAAGTTAACAGTCTAATGGAAAATAAATTGCATTTCAAATTAATACACTGGGATTTCAAACGCATAATAAAACGCTTTTAAAGGATTAGAGTGTACAATGAGACAAGAATGAAAAGTGAGTGCAGAAATGATATTAAAAATGTCATTAAAAAAATATAACATCAACTCTCCATTCAACACATTTACGTTGAATGTGTTATTTTTGCACAAAACAGTCATAAACTTATAATGTAAAACCATTAAGGTTCAAGTGAGTATGGACAATTTGTGTATGAAGTTGATGAAATTTCTGGGGAAAATATGCAAAATAGAAAACGGACAAGAGCTACAGGACAAATTAGAGTAAAGAGATATTAAGGGGACACTATGATTAAGTGTCGGCAAAAAATTGGAAAAAAATCCTTTTTCAAAACTACACTCTCATAACAAATTCGGTTGTCTCAACAGAATTTCATCCAACCGAATTGATTCGGTTGCTGCAACCTCGTAAATTTAGTTATCACAACCGAATTCGGTTGTCACAACACCTCATCTGAAACTCATCCATTGAAACTTTTCATTGAACTAATGCAAGTTTTCATATAATTTTATGAAAAATATAATTTTACTATTACAAATAGAAAACACTACACACATAAAAAAAAAATTTCCATGTGCCAACTGAAACTCGGTTACTATGACTGTAATCGGTTGGTTTAACTGAATATATTTTTTTTTTTACAACAAAGATCGGTTAATACAACTGAATTTTAGTTGCAACAATGTGACTAATGTTTTTAAGATTAATAGACTATTCTTTTGGAAATATTTCGAATTTCGTTCTGAAATTTTGTGAAAAGGTACTATCTAGTTATGCCCTAAATCAGGCAGTCCCCTTAGATTATATTAGATCAGAAGGCACTATGCACCGCGACCAATGTAGGTCTTTTGTGCTGCCTAAAGTTACCTACAGATTCAAGCTACCTATAAAGCCAATTATCCTATTAGGCAAAGTGTTCGCGATGTCAGAAGGCGAAATGAAACGATCACCTAGAAACCTAAGTCTCCTATCACAAAGCCTGGGACATTCGCAGAGAACATGCTCCGAGGTCTCAGACAACATCTCACAAAACCTACACATATCCGTGTCCGATTGACCCTTCCTGTGCAGATGGTATCTGAGATTACAGTGTCCAGTTAAGTACGGCGCCAGGGTCCTCAAACCCCCCCTTTCAAGCGACAAGAGTCGCCTCGACCCCCTACTGGAAAAAGAGATCAATCTCTTAGCCTGGCGCTGACCAGGACAGTTTTCCCAGTAACCAGAGAATTCAGACCCAGGCAGTCCCCTTAAGTATTGTGTTCTTTTTTCGTTTTTTTTTTTTGAAAAACAACAAAAATACGAATAACAAAAAGAGTCTTTAAATTCCGGCGCAAATGTGAAAACAATAAAAAAAATCCTTTAACATGTCCAACAATAAAAAAAAATTAAAACTAGAACAATAAAAATACAAATGAAAAGGCACATAATGTTGTTGACAACAATGTATTTGCTGTGTTGCTGATGATGCTGCTGCTATTGTCACTAAAATACCAAAACCTTGCTTCAAGTCACATTTGTACAACTGCCACAGAAAACCATTTAGTGTAAATGTGTTCAAAATACACATACACACAAATAAACATAGCATTTTGTGGCTTGCCTGGCTGCATGCTTGAGTGTGTCTGTGTGCCATAGTGTTAGTAAAGTATTATTGTAGTAGTATGTTCTGTGTGGATTTATGCACCATTTAAATTTTGACAATGCATTAAAATATGTTGCATTGAAGTGTTAGAAATTTTAACAATTAAATAAATAAGAGCAAAACTGCACAACTAAACAGCATTTAACATGCCATTCAACAGCTAAAAGATAAAATTTATGTGTCGTAAACTTAAATTCATAGCATACCATTAGGCGTGTTATATAAGTATACAAAACACACATACACACAAACACATCTATATATATTTTAGAGCAGTCGCAATAATAATAAATTATGTAAATAAAACAACTTGAATATGCATTTGAATAATTAAATGCATATTCGAAATGCTATTAATTATCTTGTATACAGGAACACAAGGACATACACAAACATAAATTGTTATTATAAATAGCTTTTAATATATAAAGGATTAGGGAAGAAAATATTTCTAAAGATCGGTTTAAACTCTACACTCAGGGAACGTTTGCTGTAAATATTTGTAGTTGTAATACGGAATCTTTATTTTTAAGTGAAAAGAGCTAAAATGGATTAAAAATATTAAGTTTGTGAAATAAATTACCGGAAGAAGCTTTTTGTATTCCATCCATGTTGGGCAGTTTTTACACCGGGTCGATATGGGTTAACACTGTCCCCGATTTACATTTTTTACACTGGATACTTATAGGCAGAGAACGAAGCCGACATTAAATTGTCGCCGGAGGCGGCTAATCAAAATTATACTCGGCGGCGGCTGAAAGTCGACTAAAGTCGACCAATTTTCGGCTGCGGCGGCTAAACGAAAAAAAAACTCGGCGGCGACTAAAAATCGAGTAAGCCGATGGGTAAAAAATGTATTATAATTAAATTCACTTATTTATTTGTAATCTAAGCAAATTTTACAAAATTTCTTGTTTTCCAATATGGTTCTATCTTTTATGTATAGACTACCAAAATGCTTCCAACATTCCGATAAACCCGTTAGGTTTACTTGAACCTTTGCCATTTTTTTATATCATCTTTTCTTTTAAACAAGTCTTCATAATATGCTATATCCGCAGATTTTGAAACAAATGTATTTACATTAGTAGAAGCATCTGAGTTAGAATCAGAATCAGATGAAATTGTGGGATTAGCTTGTGTAGTATGAACAAAGTTTTTTATATTTTTTTGAGCCATTGTAAGATTTGGAAAATTTACTTTTTCTTTTTCTAGTGAATCGCAATATAACGGCACATTTGGCAAACTCTAGAGAATTCGTAATGAAAACCTATGGTTGCCAGATTGGTGGGTACTAAAAGCCGGATGAAGGCGGAGGATTCTTAAAATAATATGATTTTTTAGTTAAAATGAATTTAGATAAAAAATATCGGCTAAGCTGATATAGTCGGCTCAGCTGCTATAGTCGGCTCAGCTGATATAGTCGGCTAATATTTTGTAGCCGAAATTAGCCGCTCAGGTCGGCGGCGGCTTGAGCACCTGAAAAGTGATCGGCGGCGGCTTAGCCGCGGCTATTAGCCGATCGGATTCGTTCTCTGCTTATAGGTCAAAGAAAATTTACAAAATAAAGTTTTAGCTAATTTGGAACTAAATGAATTTTTAGAAAATTAATTCTTCAAAAAACCACATTTAATTCAAATCCACAGTTTTTTAAAATCGCCCCATACGCTAATCCAACATGGTGATATCTAATTAATAATATTAAAATTTTAAGTTTTAATATTATTTTTATTATTGTAAAATAAAACTTATTTTGTTTTCGATACATTCCCATTTTGGCCCAGGAACCGAAATTTTAATAAAAAATTCTATAAAGTTTACCAATTTGGTTAACATTTACAGCATTTAGTAATTGGAGGGCGTGTGACAAATTTGGGAGCAGCAAAAATCAAAAAAGTCCAATTTAAGGACCACCCTAATAATTATACATGTCAATACATTTCCATACATGGTCTCATGTTTACATTAATGAAAATTGAGGTAATGTTTACATCTATGATCACATATGAGCATATATGAATGCTATATGGCGGTATATGGACATGTATGACCTCGCATGACTTTATATATGAGCATGAATGGGTTCATACATGTTCAATTTCAACCGGGTATATTATATTCCATAAACTATGTATAACTATAGGGAAAGTGTAATACTTTTTAAATTACTTTACGTTAAACTTGAAAAATCAAGAACTTTTTGCAACAGAGATTGCTTCTTTTAAAATACAGCGTTTTAAAGATTGATTATAATTTCATTGTCTCCATACAAGGAACATCGGTAAACATATTTATTGGTCCTGGGCTTTTAAAAATTTAATTATTTGAATATTTAGTAATGAAACCAATTTTTACTATAACCAATATAGTCTATTCATTCATTGCATGTACGGATGATAGACGCTATTGAATAAGATAATTTACGACTTTTCAAAAATTGTGTTTTATAATTTCCCATTAGACAGAATTTCTATTAAACTCTTACCCTAAACCGTAAGCAAAAATAAGCAATTGGAACGGAAATTATTGTAATTGATGTGTTTTCAAATACATACACACATTTATACAAAAAGTTAATTAATTTAGAAATGTGTAAAAATGTAGAAGAACTCGATATACGAGTATACGAAACATCTATTATACAAATGTAACTATTATATGATTTATATTCATTTCGAGACCAATCAGTCAGTCAGTCAGTCAGCCAGTCTATCCGTTATTCATGCATTCATAACCAATGAAATTACATTTACACACAATTTGACACTTGACGTAAGTTGTTTGTTATTGGTACATATTTTATGAAAAGCATTTAATTGCAAAAAAAAAAAAAAAAATACCAATTTTGTTGAAATTATTTATGAGGACGTTTCTTTTATCCACTTATCGTATTTGTTGTATTCGAATGAAGAACTTTACAACGCAAATTATTATAATTATGTACTAAAATTGTGTAAATATGTTAATTGTGGATTTTTTTGCATCAATTATTAAAATGAATACTCAGAATAGTCATTATGATATTGATATGCAATTTATTATGAGGGTGTTTATTATAAATTTAACCTATTTAGGGACAATACCCTGATTGAAAAAATTAATAAATATTTTTGCTAAAACTACTAAAAATTAGTTAAAAAATATTAGTAAGTTAAGAATAGCAAAAAATAAATCTGTTGAATTTAAAAAAAATTAGTTATATATGAGCTAAATTTTTGTTAATTGAGAGAGAACAGATTAATCTCCTTAAATCAGCAAAAAAAAATAGCTAAATATTAGTAGACAAAAAAATTATGAAACAATATGAAATTTTTAAAGTTTTTTCAATGCAAATAAAAACCTACCCTTCTGAAATCAGCAATCTACAATTTTTTTAGCAAACATTTCTGTTGATTTTAACAAAATATACGGTTATTTGCATTCTACGAAATTTAAGGTAAATAAACACATAGAGAAAAATTCAGATATTTGCAAACTGACTTCTTCGGGGACAACTACTCAAATTCGGCTATTACGAATTTCAGTCGGTTGGTACAACTCAAAATTATTTTGCACAACAAAGATCGGGCAATTCAACTGAATTTTAGTTGTAACGCTAAAAATATTCAGTAATCTAATGTAAATATCGTTGTACTAACTAAATTTATAAGTTGTTACAATTAAAATACACTTTTAAATTCGGTTGGCACTTAATTTCTCTGTGTGTAGCAAACATTTTGTTGATGGTATAGTTTTAGTTTGCTATTTTTAGTTTAGAAATATTTAGTAAACATGTTTTTTTTTACAAATTTGATGTAATTTTTATTAAAAATAAAAATTATGTTTTTTTCGACCTTTAATTGTGCAATGAAAATGAAAATTATTCAAGTTCGAGGCTATATTCTGTATTTCTTTATTAGGATATTGTCCTAACAAATAATCTATAGAGTTTTTTTGTTTTCAAATTTATTATTTGACCCTTTCAAAAAATGTGTTGATAGATATATTTCGGGAATTTTCTAGGTTCCCATCATCAGAACACGTTTTGAAACAGGAAACAATCCCATGCCAAACATCAAACATTCATATAAACTAGTTTACTTACTACATGAGAACTAATATATGAGCTCGAAGTTAAAGATTATCACCATTAATCAAAAATAAATTGAAAACTTGTTTGTTATGTGCAAGGTCCACCTCTGATGGATATTCAATATACGTTTTTTGTTTCTTTCTAGGTTCCCATCACACTCACTACTCACTAGTTTATATGAATGTTTGGCATGGGATTGTTACCTCTTTCAAAACGTGTTCTGATGATGGGAACCTAGAAAATTCCTGAAATAGATCTATCAACACATTCCTAAAAGGGTCAAATAATAAATTTGAAAACAAAAAAACTCTATAGATTATTTGTTAGGACAATATCCTAATAAAGAAATATAGAGTATGGCCTCGAACTTAAATAATTTTCATTTTCGTTAACAGTTTTATTTTGACTGTTCTTGTTTTATTAAAATTTTAAAAAAAATTTGACAATTTTAGAAGTTTTTCTGCAACGTCCTTTTTAACTAGTTTTTACACTCAGGTAACTTCTGCTGTAAATATTTGTAGTTGTTTGTGTTGTAATACAGTATCTTTATTTTTAAGTGAAAACAAAACATTAATTTGTAGAAGAAATTTTAGTTTTGACTACAATTGTAGTTCATTTAAAAAACAAACCACATCAAATTACTGTATTATGATTTTACATTTATATTATACAGTAGTTTTTTTTCATTTAAAAAAATGAAACAAATAAATGTTTGTTTATTTTTACTGCATATGTGCTTTATTTTTACTACAATTGGGGTGTATTTTTTGAACAGTAAAACACAAATGACAATGTTAGTTGAATTTACTGAAATGTAAGTCGTCCTTTCTTCAAGTGAAATTTTATTTGATTTTAACTACATATGCAGTGTGGTTTACCTACATAGTATTCTAAGTGTAGTAGCTCTTTGTGATATTTTTACAGGTTTATTTCTATGAGTGTTACAAACGAAAGTATTATTTAATTAATTTTTTTTTGAATATATAGCAAATATAAAATATTTAAACAATTTAAGATTCAAGCTAATGTTATGTAAGAGGTATTAAGAAGTCTTTTAATTATTTTATAACAACTTCCTTAAAGTATGCTACATTTTTTTTTAAGAACTAACGCTTTGAACAATGCTACACAAGAAAATACTAAAATAATTGCAGTTTTCAGTTTAAAAACAATTTGTCTTACACTCAAACTAATTGAAGAATGTAAACATTTATTAAAACGTAATACATACTTAATAAAATAGGTTAAAGAAAAGAAAAGGAAAAAGTTTTTTTTGTATATGTATGTGTATGCATGTAGCTTAGAAAATACACACTCATCCATTTAAATACTTTCAGGTTTTTGTTATATTTTTTTGTAATGCCTGCTAGTTAGCCTTAAAGTCACAACATGTTAAAAAATGAAATGAAAAGCACGTGTTTTAAATATCAAGTCACGTTTCAGAGCTTTTTTATAGCTGTTACAATCAGTGTTGCCATAAGTTGAATGTTGAATAGTGCTAGATCGTTGAAAAAATAGTGCTGGAAAAAGCTATTTAAATTGAGAAAAAAGTGCTAGATTTTATTTTGCATATATCTCTATAGAACACTTTATACTTTCGATTTGTAAATTTTTTTTTAAGATCCCGTTTCCTTAAGTGAAAAACATACGATAGATAAGAATCAAAAAATGCAATGTGGAGTATTTATAAAAGGCTATATATGTTTTTATTGATTTAAATTCTACAATTTTGAATATAATTATAGGTCAAATATTAAAGGAAATTTGAATGACCTGTAAGGGAAATACATTTTTTTCGGTTGCCACAACTCCCCCATTCAGTTGTACCAACCGAAATCAGTTGTGACAACCGAATTTACAAGGGTGAAACAACCGAAGCAATTCGATTGGAAGAAATCAGGGGGTTTTACTTAGGCCTGTTTGCAGATCTTTTTTTCTTGCAGAAAGTCCCTTAAGAACATGAAATAATCATCCATAATTTAACAATAAATGAGAATCGATAAAAGAAGTCGAAAAAATAAAATTTTAATAAAATCGTTTTTACAAATAAAAAAACAATGTTTAAACAAAAAAAAAAAAAAACTACCCGATTAGTCGAATTTCTATGTGACGCTATATGCAATCTAATTAAATTCCATCCGAAACATGGGCCCATATAATTGTATCTGTTTGTATGTGTTTAATTAGATAAATGTCCAGTATAATTTGATGCGAATTATGGCCCGATAGAATTGTATTAGATTGTATCAGTTTTGTATCTTATTGTATGAGTTTACTGATACAAATAGATATAATTATACAAAAACCAGATAATGTTGTATCCGGATTTTGCTGTGCATGATTTTATGTAAACTGATACATCTAAATATGATCAGATCCGAGTTCTAGTCTGGTAAAATTGCACTAAATGTTTTTTGAAATTTTGAGTGCTTAATCACAAAAAAGTGCTAGATCTAGCATCCATTATGCTAAAATAGTAACCCTGGTTACAACAAATATGTAGGAAACTAAGGTACCTACTACAACTTGCACACACACCATAGCACTGTGGGGTATTTAAAAAAAAAAAAAAAATAATGGTAATAAATATAGAAATTCTAACCTAATGTTGCAATCAGTATAACTTAAATGGGGAATTTTAAAGGAGGCGTTAATAATTTGAAATAATGCGATTTGGTTACCCTATCTTAGTACAGGGTGTACTTACATGTTGTGCTTAATTTTGGAAAATTTTTCAATTACGAAGGACTTAGGCCGCAACAGGTTAGAATTATGCAATTTGGCTGAAATTTTAACCACAAGAACCCACCCAAAATCTGCTACTAATCACAAGTCACAGTCTTTAATAAATTTTTAGAATAATTTAGAATTATTGGTAGCAGCAGAATCTCCTTTAATGCGGCTTATAATTATAAACTATTTGTGTTCAGCAAGAAAAATTGGTTAAAAATGATGTATTTCACAACATATTTTTGTTATGTAAATTTAAAATTTTTTTCAGGGCGGCTAAAATTATTTGACACATTTTTAAAGATGTACTTATAGAAAACATATTTTTGAAAAAATTTTATATATTTATTAAATTAAATTAGAAAAATGTTCACAAAATTAAGAGTTTTATTAAAAAAATCCGTATCTTCTTATCTTATTTGTTTTAAATTTTCGTTAACTAGTCCTGCTTTTAGTCTTGTAAAATTTTTAATACGAAAAGATTTACGACTCCAAGCTGTTTTTTTTTTTATCAATAACACGCTATAATTTATTGGGGTTTGTGATGACAAAATTATTGGAATGTTAAACATTTTCATTTAAAATATGAGGAAAAGCAAAATTGTTACAATTTGGGGTTTCTCGATGAATTTAAAATATAAAATATGCAAACAAAAGAAAAAATATTTTAAACCACTTGTTATTTTTCAAAGAAAAAACGGATAACTTTTTCATATACACTCAAAAAAAAAAACCTGTAAAAATAGCAGAAAAGACTACTCAAAATTACATTGCAGAAAAAACTGCTAAAATCAGCAGATTTTTTTTGTTGCTAAATATGTGTAAATTAAGAACGGCGATAATAAAACTGTTACATTTACAAAAGTTTAGTTATATTCAACTGAGTTATATATGATTGAAAATATCAATTTACTTTGCTAACATCAGCAAAAACTTTTTCTAAATATTTGTAGACAAAAAACAGCAAACAAAAACTGTTAGTTTTTTGTTTTTATATACATCGAGATTATTTTTATGTTATTTTTAATTTATTAGGAGCTTTTAACCGCCGTATATTTACAAAAATAAAGCAAATCAAACATATTAGCTAGGTTGATACTAGTATTTCAATCTGGCTAAATATCTCATCAGAACCCGAAGTTTTAGAAAAGCTAGAGCCTTCAGAATAGGCACAGCTTTAACAAAAAAAAACCTATTAATAATCAATTATGCTCCATTTTAATCAACATTTTTTTTTTAATTTTGTAAAATGTAAATAACAGAAAATTTTCAAAAAATCAACAGACATATTTGTAAAAAAATAATAGACTGCTAATTTCAGAAGGACAATTTTTATGCGTATAAAAAATCTAAATAAAAAAACTTTAAAATTTTTTAATTTTTTTTTAGAAAATTTTGACTAATTTTTAGTACTTTTGCTCACATCATAATTTGCAAAAAAAAAATTTTTTTTCTATTAGTCTATGAAATAAATTACTGAAACATTTAGTAAAAAACATTTATTTTTGACATAAAAAATACCTAATTCTAAAATTTACTGCTATCAAACTATCTCAAAAGTCATATAACGAGTCTTACATTCACGTGATTTTTTTTCGACACTGAAATCTTAAAATTTTAGAAACTTCAAACGTGAACTTTTTCTAAATGCAAATTAATTTCTTCATAAAAATATTAGGGTTTCATTATTTTATCCCACAGAAATTCATATTCACATCCCCGTGTAGAAACGGTAATGCCAAGTCACTATTTTTCTCACTACTAGTAATGACACCAGCTTACTCTTTGCATTACTTTAACAAAAATAATAAGGACTTACTAATACCTAGTTAATTTTCATATTACTTTCATACAGAAAATAATGCATTACCCATAAGTAGTTATTTTTATCACTCATTTTAAATAAAAAGTAATGATTTCAACATTTTTTGCAAATCTATTTTAAACTCATTATTTGTTCAACTCTACACATTTTTAATGCACTTATTTGTGTTTTTTGTAAGCTGGAAAGTAATGACATTTTGTACAACCAAGTCATTTATGTTTTTATCTATCAAGTATAACATGTCGATATAGCTGAAATGGTAGAGCGCTTGACTGACAACCTGGAGTCACAGGTTCGAATACCGTGTGGGCACTTTTTGTAAATAAAAAAATTCAATAAAGAAAAATTTTTTTATTGAATTTATGTTTATTGAAAATTTATTTTTAGACTCATACCTTCTGTCCATACTAGTAAGCATAGAGGCAACCACAAATTTCTTGATTTTTCGTGAGGTGTTTAGTAATGATATTTCATTATTTTGCGTGATATCCCCATATAAAAGTAATGGGATTTGTAATGACAATTGTAAGTACTTGCCATTACTAAATATGTACTTATATAACTACCTATATCGTAATGCCTTTCTACACTATAGATTTCTAAAAAATCGGAGTTTAGAAGTTTTATATTCATTACGATTTTTTCTTTAAATACCCTACTGTGTACTGCCATAGTAGTTTATATAAACCATAAAAAAAGTTTTTACTACATAGACGTCATACAAACATGTATCTATGTTTAGTAGGGTATTCAATATTTTCACTACCATGGAATTGCGAATTTACATTTTATGCCCCAAATTTGTTTTCGAATTTTCCTAGTTTAAACCTTCGATATATGTACGCCCCTTATATAAATATTTAGACTGCAAATAGAATAGATGAGTATATTTTACAACTTGTGAAAACTGTTAGACAAATTCATGTAAAAAAAAAAATGTTTAAAAATGTTATTGCATAATATGTGTGGCTTGTAATAAATGTGAAAATAAACAGCGAGCGAGAGAGATAGAAGTGATAGTAACGAAAAAGATACAAAAAATAAAATTAAAAGCATGAAAAAGGGAGATTTTAAGCCTAAAGGCTTGTTTGTGTAAACTTGTAAATCATTTGCATACTATTGAGCTGCATACGTAATTTTGTGGTTGAGTGTTGTAGTAAAGCAACGATGTTTATATTATAGCCTGACTTAGTTGGTATAACGGTATGTGTGGAAATTTAAAAATAATATTAAAAAGTTTTATGGTTAAATAATGACGTGAAATGATTTTATATTAAAATTAAATTGTTGTTATAAAAACTTGTTATTTATTCATTTAATGCAAAATTTAACTAAATATGCCATAAGTTAACAAAATATGCCTAAATATATGCTTTTAATTTGAATTTTTAATTTATATCTTAAATTATGATAAAAATTAGCATTAATTATATGAAAGTAGCATTAGAGGAATGTGCATTAATGTGGGATACTTGCTAAAGTGGACCTTTAATTTTTCCGTGCTGCTGCATGAACTATTATCCAGGGGTGTGATGAAAATCGAAAACGAAAACGATAAGTTTTTCAATCTGTAGCGCGATTCAGTAACTTTTTTTTAACGATAATCGAATTGTTTAAAAAAGTAAAAAACAAAATTAACGATTTTTTTTCATTAATATTTTTAAACGATATTCGCTATTGTTAAAGGCAGCTGATGTTGTTATCTAAACGATAACAAACTTTATGTTGTTTATTCAATCGAGAAAAAGTTAAACTTTTAAATTGAAAAATAGAGTTGTCGACCATCGTTAAGGTGAATTACTAAGTGAATCACTTAATCGTTAGTGCAAACAACAAAAGTTGTCGTTATATTTTGCGATTGTCTGATAGTTAAAAACTACTGAATCGCACTACTGGAATATAGTTTTTTTAAAATAAAATTTTATTCTATTTTTGTTATACATTGCTTTATATTAATCAAAACTTTAAACTTTATTAGGCATTCACATACCTTATCAAGTTTAATTTCCGCTATCATATGGTTTTATGGTGTTGTTGCAAAAAAAGGCAAAATGTTTCGGATTTTCGGAAACAGTAATACGTTTGAGCACAATTTTTATAAAAATAACTTATTAAAAAAAATAAAAAATTTGAAAAAACAAAATCTGAAAACTAAATTCGTCCAAATTTTCAATGTGCCGAAGCGGAACTTTTTATTTTTAATATGCCTTTTTTAATAAAACTTGAATTTCAGTTAATTTTGACAACGAAATTTGTTTAAATTAAAACAAAAAATATTTAAACATGAGTAAATTAGAAATTTACAAATTTTTTTGTGTCAAAAATATGAAATAATGAGTTCAATTGTTTTAATGACGTCTATTGTAAAACATGGGAATGCTTAAACGTTTTTCATTTTTACTAAAATATATAACAAGTGGAGTACAAAAAAGCAAATCCAAGTAAATGGAATACCCTAGTGTTGTATTTGGATTTAAAATATTCCACTTCGTGAATATCGCAAAAAGATCAGATACAGCCTTGACTAAATAAATTAGGCATAAATATACATAATTTTATGTTTAAATCAACTATAATTTCTTAACAAAGCTCCAGTTTAAATTCTACTTAAAACACATTTTTTTGAATAACAAGTCTTAAAAGCTTTTGGACATTTTTATTTATTGGGTATACAAGTTAATAATGTCGATTTGGACAACATATGGCATAACTATCACATATGGTTTGTGTCAATAATATCAAATATGGTCAGCATCTGTCATTATAATTCAGGGTAAACATCTGTAATTATAATTCAGTATTCGACAGACGCCAAAGTGTAAACACACATTTTTTTCAATCGCTATAATAATGTCGAATATTGTGCCTAAAAAAGATGTTTTGCGGGGAAGGCCGATAACCTTCTTTCATTTGAAGAAAACGGCAGCTGAAAGTTATCGATTATTGTGGTGATTTCGACACAGAAGGAGAGGCCTGGTCAGCCGAAAAAGCTTGAAGATGAGGAATTGGAAGCAGTACTATACGAAGATTGTTGTCAAACGCAAGAAGAACTTGCATTATCATTGGGAGTCACACAACAAGCAATTTCCCTACGTTTAAAAGCATTTGGATTCATTCAAAAGCAAGGAAATTGGGTCCCATATGAATTGCAGCCGAGAGACGTTGAAAGGCGATTTTGCATGTCGGAAATGCTGTTTGAACGCTACAAAAAGAAGTAATTTTTGCATCTTATTGTTACTGGTGATGAAAAATGGATACATTACGATAACACCAAGCACACAAAATCATATGTAAAGCCCGGCAAACCAGCCAAATCAACGCCGAAGCCGAATATCCATGGCGCCAAGGTAATGCTCTGTATTTGGTGGGATCAGAAGGGTGTTTTGTATTATGAGCTGTTGAAATAGGGTCAGACGATCACAGGTTACCTGTACCGAACACAATTGATTCGTTTGAATAAAGCAATAAAAAAAAAAAACGACCAGAATATTCGACCGGACACGAGGCCATAATCTTCCATCATGACAACGCTCGGCCACATGTTACAACACAGGTCAAAAACTTTTTGGAAAACAGTGGATGGGAAGTTTTGGCTCACCCCCCTTATAGCCCAGACCTTCCCCTTCTGACTACCATTTGTTTCGATCGATGCAGAAAGCCCTTACTGGAATACGCTTCACTTCAGAACAGGGTATCAGAAATTGGCTCGATTCATTCTTTACCTCAAACCCGGAGCAGTTCTTTTGGCTCGGAATCCATATGCTACCAGAAAGATAGGAAAAAGTAGTGGCTAACGATGGACAATACTTTGAATAATGTATCAATTCATTTTGTTATTATAATAAATGCATTTTTCAAGCAAAAAAATCGACATTATTAACTTGTATACCCAATACCAGTGAATTTGACTTCAAAAAATAATTCGAAATAATTCGAAAAAAAAAAACGAAAAATTGGAGTAAGTAACCCCTAAATATGAGATTGGACAGCTAAAAAACACGTATACCTTAGATTTCTCGAATTTGCTACATATCCAAAGTTCAGTGAGATCGTTCGCGTCGGCATACCTCTCTTGTTAGTCTTTAAAAAATTTCGCCAAAACAACTTCAGCGCAAAAGGCGAACATTCATTTTATTAGTTTTTTCTGTAAATTTGCTCGGATATTTTTACAGGTTTATTTCTATGAGTGTTTAACTTCAATTTTACGTTTTTTCTCACTGGTTTTATCTCACTCATGTTTAGCAAACATATTCTTTAATTTTTTTTTCAATGACATTTGACATTTTTGGTAACAGTTTTCATACCGGTATAATTTTGATCTTTATTTCGGTTAGGGCTTTTGAAAAATAACGGTAAACGTATTTCAATCGCTAACGGGTTTCAATTTGAATCAATATCTTAGCGTTTGCGGTACGCATCCAAGGATGCTATCTAACCGAAAATTCATAGCAGTATAATTTTTTACTTTATTTCGGTTACGGCAAATGTTTTCTTAGCGGTTACGGTTAGTTTTTTCTTTGAGTGTAAAGTTTTTGATTACTTTTACTCAATATCAAATAAAAACGGAGAACAAATAATGAAAAACAATAAAAAACGTATTGAGAAATAATACAAATGTATAATACTGAATCAACAAGTCTCTTTTGTAACTATAATGAACTTTAAGAAAAATCCATACGATATTTATGATTTATCGTCAACAATTTACAATCGTTAACTCTCTCCACCTTCAACTCAACTTCAATTTTCGTACGAAATTTTACCAATAAATAAAAGAAATTGTGAAGAAGACAAATATAATAAAACCAAACCCAAAATGAAAAAAAAAGAAATATCAAAGAAGTTTTAAGGAAATACGCAAACAATTTCAAGTACAATTTATACTCGTATAAAGCAATTTCCGTAACTTGTCAACTATGACAAATACGGTTTCGTAACGTTTCATTTCAATTTTTATGATTATTACCACTTAAATATAACGATAATGCGAAGATGAACGCTTAAGAATGTGTTTTTGTTTTTTTTTTTTTTTTTGCAAACATAAAATTGTTTAAGAAAGAGAAAAGTTTTTGTGTTATTCCGAACAAAAGAAAATTTGGGTCAATGAATTTTCATGGCTAATTAATGACCTTTTGGTACTAAAATATTGTTTAACTTTATTCGGTTTTTGTTTGTATTGTTCTTAGGCAGTACAAGGAAATTACTTGTAATTATTTTGATAAAGTGATAATTTCAAAAAAAAAAAAAAACAGGAATGTTTTAAGAGGAAGTATTAATAACTGTGCCGGAAAGTAGAATATTAAATGTTTTATTAAAAGGGTCTTCTGGTTTGCAAAAAAAAAAATCTTTAGCTTAGATATTAAAAACAGGATTTTTCGAAATTCGATATAGTTTGCATACTTGGGCGACGTCAATTACATTTCACAATCATACACTTGTTAACATTTTCTATATCATTAATAATTGCAGACATACGCTCACACTTGTGAGCTTAAACGCTTCCTTGGAAAAATAGTAATAAGTTGAATACCAAACATGGGGATTAGTAACAACATCTGAGTGTTTAATTACAGGGAAATTACTCAATTACAACGAATTACATGTAATTAGACATAAAAAAGTAATTGGCCAGTAACTAAATACACAAACATTGGTAATATGTCCCATGTCTGGTATTAATAAAATTTAGAATTTTCCAAGGAAGCGTTAAAGCTTACAAGTGTGAGCGTAGGTCTGAAATTATTAATGATTGAGAAAAATTTCACAAGTGAATGTTTGTGAAATGTAATTGACGTCGCCCAAATCTGATAGTTTGGGAGATACAGCCATTTTTTGAAGCAATGTTTTTCCTAAATGAGGCATTCATTCACAAAATACTCAAATACTTAAACACGTTTTTCTCGAAATCACGTTTTTCAAGTTCTACTGAACCGATTTTGATGATATATGGCTTTATTGACGCAGAATTAACATGGCTATCGTCCCATGGTCAATCATCTGGAAAAAAAATTTGCTGTTTACACTAGGCTACAAAAAAATGGGCAAATATCGATTTTTCATTTTCAACTAGCCGCCATTTTGATAAACAATTTTTTTTTATCTGATTGAACATGAGACGATAAAGGCATTCCTACTAACCAACTTTCCGTTTTCTGTTTTGCTTTCAGATAACTGTGAGTCCCGGAAAGCTGCGTACCAATAACACACCCTCTTTTTTGGTAAACCCTACTTTGGAGGCTGATAACTTTTCAAACAGCCCACTTATTGAGAAATTGTTAATTTTGTATTTTTCTTGATGAATTGTGCAACGAAATACAAAAAAAAAACACAACTAAAAAGTCTTTTGCAGTTTTATTTCCACAACGTTTTAAAAAACAGCTAAAATTCAGCCGCCCAAACAAGGAAACCCCCTTAATAATGAAAAGTTTTTTTTGTGTTTATTTAAATGAACTTTTGTTATCACAAAGTCTTTTCGTTATAAAATGTTTAAAATTGTTTTAAGTTTTTATTAAAAATGCCTAAAGGTATGCACTTTTTAAAAAGTAAATTTTTTCTTGCGGAAGTTATGTTGAAGCCCAAAATTATGCTATAGTCTTTATAAAGCTACTACAAAATAAGCTATTCTTTTAGAATTTAAGTTAAGTACATGGATGGTAACCGATTCGATGCGGTTTTCGGTAAGGGTAACGCTAATTTCTTTTTATTTCGGTAACGGTATTTTAGGGGTAACGATATTTCAGTTATTTCGGTAACGGTTTTTTTATCGTTAACGGTATGTTACTTATTTCGGTTACGGTATCTTAACTCCGTTGTGCCCGAATTCCAATGACTTGGCTAGTTTATGATCAAAATTTGGCAAAATATAAATAAGGATAGCGCTATTTTAATTATTTCGGTGACGGTATTAGCGATAACGGTGTTTCAGTTATTTCGGTAACGATATTTTAAGGATATTGATATTTTAGTTATATCGGTAACGATATTTTACGGATAACGGTATTTCAATTATTTTGGTAAAGGTATTTTAGTGATAACGATAGTCAGTTGAAATGGTTTTGAATAACGGATAACGGTATATTAGCGGTAATGCCAACCATCCCTGGTTTAGTATTTAGCATATTATATTATTAAGTTCAAACTTTTATTACTACGAATAATCGGATAACAATCTTTGTACAAGCTTATTTCGTTAATAATGTGCTCATGCTATTAAATAAACAAGTATAGAGCATTTTAATAAACTACAGGATGTTTTGCCACGAATATAAACAGAAATATTCGTGAGCTTTAATAATAGTAATCTTAACGAATTAACAGTTGAAATTAACTACTTACATACATGGGCCATGTTATTAATTTAAATCGCTTAAGAATTATATCTCTTTGACGACCACAGGTACGATTTTTTGTCACCTATAAGATGTGATTTACAGTGAAGTTTCGGGCAGGCAAAATGTTATGGAAAAAGAAAAAATAAAGAAAATTTTCGTAAAATTAACGAAACATAGTTAATAAAGGGTCCGCCATCTAACGTTTTTTTTCAACTAGTGCTTATTTCGTGAATGGTAACACTTAGCTCATGTCTGATTTGACAGATAATTAGTTTTACCCTTCCGCTGAACGAATATGGTTGTGTATACGCTTGAACAACGCTGGGAAATATTGCGACATTACTTTGAAAATCATGGTAATGCTGCAGAATCTGTGCGAAAATTGCGTACGGATTTTGGAAGAAGAGAAACACCGTCAGCTCCGTATGTTCGTTATCTTGGTAAAAAAGTGAAAGAAACTGGCATCCTCATCGATAAACAAAAGCGTGAAAAGCCAAAAACAATGCGTACACCCGAGAATATTGCTGCTGTGGCAAAAAGTGTGCGTGAAGCGCCATCAACATCAATTCACCGTCGTTCTCAACAATTGAACATTTCGAAGACATCATTGAGACGAATTTTGCATAAAGACCTTGGTATGACGCCATACAAAGTCCAATTGGTTCAGGAGTTGAAGCCAACTTACCATCCAATGCGTTTTCGCTTCGCTAAGTGGGCCTGCGATCGACTTACAGAAGATGCCGATTTTGCCAAAAAAAATCATCTTTTCAGATGAAGCTCATTTTGATCTTGGCGGGTATGTAAACAAGCAAAATTGTCGCATTTGGGGCACAGAAAACCCGCACGCATACATTGAAAAGCCGATACACTCAAAACGAGCCACTGTTTGGTGCGTATTTTGGTCCAGAGGCAAAATTGGGTAATTTTTCTTCGAAAATGAGCAAGGAGTGGCCGTTACATTCAATGACGATCGTTATCGGGCCATGTTGAACGAATTTTTGTTCACAGTAATTGAAGAGGAGGATATTGGCAACATTTGGTTTCAACAGGACGGCGCTACGTGCCACACAGCCGAAGCTATACTCGATATTTTGCGCCCTGTTTTTGAAGATCACATTATCAGCCGCAGAGCTGATGTCGTTTGGCCACCTCGGAGCTGCGATTTGACACCGTTGGACTATTATTTGTGGGGTGCCGTCAAAGATAAGTGTTACGCCAACAAGCCAGAGACAATTGACGCTTTAAAGGACAATATTCGTGAAGCCATTGGTGAAATACAGCTGCACACAATCGATAATGTGCTTAACAATTGGACCGATCGTGTAGGCTACTGCATGTCCAGCCGAGGCAGCCATTTGAATGAAATTATTTTCCATTATTAACCGGAAGGATTGTACTTTCAAATAAAAAAAGAAATTTGAGAAAATATTCAGTAGTTTTTTTATAGCATTTTCAAAAAAAAAAAGTTATTTGGCGAAACCCTTTACAACGAAGTTTTCGTTATTTTGACATTTTTTTTTGTATTTGTGTACTACACTGAAAGATTTTACCTTAATAGTATTAATGAAACAATTTCATACAATTTTCTTTAATTTTGTTTCATTTTATATAAGTAATTTCATTGATATAGGGTGTTTTTTATAGAGTGACATAAGTTTAAATCATAATAAAACAAGCAAATATATTTTTAATGTCAATGAAACGGGCTTTATTGGAAAAAATATTTTATGAAATTAATGTTTAAATATGATTTCTGATATGTGGCCTCCACGGCTGGCGCGTAGAAGGCGTAATCTTAAATTGTTTGTGGTTTATCGACGTAGACAAGTGAGTTAACATAACCCCAAAGAAAATAATCCAATGGAGTTAAATCACACGATATTGGTGGCCAATTGATTGGGCCATTACGTGAAATTAATTTTTCATGAAAAGTTTCTTTGTGTAAATCAATTGTAGCGCCCGCTGTGTGGCATGTGGCTTCGTCCTGTTGAAACCACATATCAGCAAGATTAATGCCACGTAATTGAGGTACGAAAAAATTTCGAATCATGTTCCTACACCGTTCACCATTGACAGTAACATTCTGAAAATCATCGTTTTTGAAGACATATGGGCCAATGACTCCGCCAGCCCATAAAGCGCACCAAACAGTAATTTTCTGTGGATGTAATGGTGTTTCGACAAAAGCTTGTGTATTCTCCTCACTCCAAATGCGACAATTCTGCTTATTTACATACCCATTCAACCATAAAATGGTTCAGCCATAAAATGGAAGAAGTGCACGATGAGTTTGACGAATAGAACAATTTTTTGATTAAAAATTTCAACAATTTGCATGCGTTGCTCTGCTGTAAATCGATTCATAATGAAATTTCAAACCAAACTAAACAAAAAGCAACTATCAGCTGTTAAATGGGTGGTCAAATAAAGCAGTGATGCCAACTCAAAGTTGTGACATTCTAAATTTATCCATATTATTCTCTTAATTTATCCATATTAAATTGGAAATGTTGTTGTTCATTGATATCAATTGAACTAGAAAGAGCTTTCACTCCAACGAACTAGATTGCCCAAGTCTAATTATTATGCGTGTTTGAGTCCTCAAGTATTCCATTGAAAAAGCTAAACGTTTGTTTAGAAATTCTTTAATTTATATGTTTGCCCCTAAAAGTATACTCTAAATGTTTGATCAATTTGCTGTTCCGTGACTGCATAGACTTTTCACACCAAACAAAATAGAAAATATACATTTTATATTTGAATTGTATTTATGAACATTATCACGTAGTTGGGTAATGTGTAATTTTCATAAATAAACCGATACCTCGATTAACGTCGCTTTCTTAAAAGTACACTCTATGCCTACAAATTCGAAATTATGTCTAAACAACGAAAACTTTCGTAAAATTAACAAACTTTCGTTTATTTTACGAAAGTGTTATTAAAAACAAATTACGGCAACTATTTGAAACTAAACAATTACATTTTGTGACAATTACATAATTAGTTTTAGTAAAGTATAGAATCGTTTGGCTTGCGTCGATGTTTCAAACACCGTTTATTTAGGGAATGGTGTAAGTATGCTAAATATATTAAGGCCAAAAAAAAGAAAAATGGTTCTACACAATAACGCGCTTAGATTTAATGGCCACAATTTTGTGCAAATTTACACAGGCTATAGTTTATGTTTAACACCACAATAATACAATGCTAAAAATAATTATAGATTCACTGTTGATAGTAAGAAATATAGAACAGAAAATATATAAAATGAATAATTTAAAAAAAAGTTAAAATGTAAATCAGAAAGACAAAGAGAAATACAAAAAAAAAATTACAAAAAAAATTAAATTGAAATTGTTTTGTTCATTCCTTACAGAGATTTTGAACAAAAAGATAAAAAGTTTAATAAAAAACAAGATTCAAGATTTTATTTTTATTAAACGAAATTCTTGCATTACAATTTACTACACTCATAAAAAAAATCTGTAAAAGTTGCAGAAAAAGCTAAACAAATGAGTTAAAAATTAGCTGATTTTTTTTGCTAAATATTAGTAAGATAAGAATAACAACAATTAATCTGTTGAATTTACAAATATTTAGTAATATTTGAGCTAAATTTTAGTTAATTGAAAGTAACAAATTAATCTGCTAAAATCAGCAAAAAAAATCCTAACCAAAAATTTCTAGTAAACAAAAGCGTCATAAAAAATTTGAAGTTTTTAAAGTTTTTTTTACATTCTTTTTTAATGCGAATAAAAATCTGCCCTTATGAAATCAACAATCTACAAATTTTTTCTAAACATTTCTGCTGAATTTTGCAAAATATACTGTTATTTGAATTCTACTAAACTTAAGGTAAGTATAGCAAACATTTTGTTTATATTACAGTTTTTCTTTGCTGTTTTAGTCTACAAATATTTAGTAAAAGTTTTTGCTAGATTTAGCAAAGTAAATTGCTAAAACTTTGTAAAGTTAACAGATTTTTTTTTTTGCTGTTCTTATTTTATTATTATTTAGCAAAAAAAAAAAACTACTAATTTTAGCAGATTTTTCTTTAACTTCATATTTAACTAATTTTTAGTAGCTTTTTCTGCTATTTTTACATGCTTATTTCTATGACTGTATATTTAAGCAAGACAATTGCTTAAAAAAGAAAAACTTAATTAAAACTAAATACAATGTACAACACATTTTTGGGGTGAATAGTTCATATGCTAGATTAATGTATTAGGTTAGTATAGTAAAACCCCCAAAGTGTTTGGTCCCGTGTGGGTACTCTGATAATAATACATGCGTAAAATTACGAAAAAATGTCCAAATCACCAAATTTTTTGTAAAATTAACGAAAATTTGTACATTTTACGAACTTTTTTGTAGTTTTGACAATAATTTCGTATTTTTTATGCATGGATTATCATGCGTAAAATTAAAAAAAATTTGAAAATCACCAAATTTTTTGTAAAATAAACGAAAATTTTTACATTTTACGAATTTTTTATATGATTTTGACAATAATTTCGTATTTTTTATGCATGGATTATAATTATTAGTGTACAGTCAAATTTGATGACCGTTTAAAGTTTTAATTTTTTCCAACACTGTATTGAATAATACTCTGAATGTAGTGTAATAGTTCTTTTGATCTAAATTCTGAGTTCTGATGTCCCCAACCGAAATTTAAGTGACATTTTTTCGTAGAATATGTTAACCCTATATCTGCAATTTTCATGGGTAATTTTAGTCCTTTTTTCAAGAAATACCAAGAAAGTATCCCAAAACGTGCATGGGTTAAAATGTTGTTCAAATATGTTCTGCAGCAAATTTTACTAGACGGTGTCGAAGACGAAAACGTAATCCGGTCATGTTAAATCACTGAAAAGGATAATGGTTATTGAAAACAATCGTAATTTGTTTCGAAAACTATATAAAGATTTTTACATTAAAAACATTAAGAAGCGGAACATTATAATCCTTGAAATTCCTTAATTTCTACTTTTGTCATTTTAAAAAAATAAAATATACCACGAAAAATACGAGATAATGGGTTAAAATATTAAATTAAAACAAAAAAAAAAATCCTTTAAAATATTATGTTAGGTTTAAAAAAATAAATTTAGAAAAATTAACCTAACATGGTTAATGGACTGGGATGAGCGTGATTAATTAAAAAAACTTAAAACGGCCATAATACTTGAGGGGTTTTACTGTACTAACATAATAGAAACGTTCGGCATAAGAATCATCCACCCCCAAACCCATGACCATCATTTTGTTCCATAGTGTATAAGAAATAAAATTTTGTATTAAATTAAATAGAGAAATTTGTTAAAGTTTACAATTTTTAATATGTTTAACCAGGCTAACCAAAAATAAATATATATTTTTAAGCCTTAAATTAGGCAACAATAAATTTAAATACTAGACAATGATTTGTAGTAAATTTGCAAAGCATATTAAAAATATATTGCTGCCTTTTAAAGGCTCAAAATGAATTTAAAAATGCATATTTTTAGTTGCCTTGGTTTTTAGCATATTTAATCTAAAACCTTCCTAAAAGTATGCTATCATTTCAAACATAAAGTGTCTGCTATAATTATGCAAAGCATTTGGATAATAATTTATATTTTGTAATCATGAATAAAAATAAACTTAATGTCACCTAAAAATAGATAAAATATTCACAATATTGACAATATATTGTGTCGAATTTATCAAAATTTATTAACAATGAATATGAAAATTTAGTATTAGAATTAAATGTCATACATATGTATTGAGCATAACAGTACCTACAGCCACATATATAAAACTAAATATTTCAATTATTCAATTATTCAATATACTATTTCAATTATTTTACTGTTTTTAAAATGAATATTTATATAGTAGCCACATACATAACCCACATCCGCATCAATCAAAATATGGTAAAAAAAACTAGAAATTCTGTCTGAGCGCAGGCAGAAAAATACAATCGGCAAAACGTCGGCTATGGTTGGTTATGCGTTGGCAGAACGTGGGATTCACAATCCTGACCGAATTGTCCTCTTGACCAAATTGTCCTGATAACAGTGGCCAACCGTTGGTATGAGCGAACTTGGCACCGTTGGTATAACGTTAATAATTCAAAAAATTTGGTGCTTTTAAAATAGACTAAATCAAATTAAATAAATTTTGAGAAATGCGTATAATAAAAACACATTTAAAAAGGTCTTATACATCATATTTAAATATTTGAAATATAATAAAATATAAAAAATTATTTTAATTGGTTATAATATTGGTGAAAACAATATTGGCAAAGAATTTTGCGGGTGGTACTGGTAACACAGATGCTGTGCAAACAAAATAGTGTTTCATAGTACAATATTAGTTGTTTCTTCGGTAATTTTTAATACGGTGGGTTTTACGAAAAATAGCAGTGGTTTGCCAGTACTGTTTTTGTTTTTTTTTGGTATGGTTGGCAATTTCTAAGTGGGTGTTTAAAATTTTTGGGGTCTAACATTGTGGTCCACCATGATAATTTACCATGTCATATAAATACAAAAGGCAAAACCAGTACAATTTAGATTGTTTATAAAAAAAAATAATACAAAGAAAAACCAAATACAATTTTAATAAATTTTTTGCAATAATAAAAAATTCCAATACATACGTAAAATCGTTTGAAAAACATTTGAATTGGTATTTTGAAATATTTAATACTTGGAACTTTTTTGTTTTGTTTTAAAAGGATTACACATAAAAATGTTCATGTTATGGTTATGGTCATGTTATTTTGAGGCATGCATGAATAAAAATGTCAACATCTGCATCAGCATTTTATATTAGAACAAGTAACAGGCTATAAGTAACCCAGCAAAAAGTGAAAGAGATACAATTTTAAGAAAACATCTTTAAATAAATTCTTTAAATCGTAAAAAAACATTGATAAATGTAAATTAATTTTTTTAACAGGTTATTTTTCAGAAACCGTTACAGTGACCGTTAATCCTAAACAGGGTTGCCAGATTTATCATAAAAAAGTACCCAAAAATTTCCAAAAACACGTTTTTATGTTTTTGAACGAAGTAAAAACCCAAAATTAAGCTGCATTTACATTACAATCGAAATCCAGTTTAAATTAGATTTCGATCATTTGGTGGTGTATAAATTGATATACGGGCAAGATTTCGAAATCTGGGTTAAATGTTAATGTAAATGCAGCTTTCACAATGTTGGAGAGCAATTTTTAGCCATCCTTGGTAAATAAAATATATTGTTTTGTAAGATTTTTTTATTTTCGCAAACTTTCTTGCTATGAATAATTTCTAACCACTTGATGATCCTTTTAATTTTGTATGCTTAATCTTAAAACTCTAGTTTACAATTGTATTTAAAATTTTTAAAAAGGAGTTGCAACAAAACAACACAAATGGAATTCATAATTTTGTAAAATAAAAATATTTCGATAGTCGAGTCAATTTAAATTTTATACACCAAAGAAATTCCTCGAAAATTTACATATTATTTACATATAACAAATCGTTACCAAAAAACATTTAAAATATCAACTTAGGGGATATTTTAGAAACTTTCGACACACCATTCAGATCATAGTCTCTCAAATCTCATTGAACTAGGTATTTATATTCTCCTAGTAAAGATGGAGTTAACGTATTTTTCCTTTTTTTTAAATTCGTTGTAGTTTGCTTTTAGTAGCTTCTCAATGTCAACAGAAAATTTAAAAAATTTTGTCATTTTAAAGATCAAATCCTCTTAAATAGTTTTGCATACAAATAAATTTTTTTTCTCGAAAAGGATAACGAAATTGAAAAAATTCATCAATTCGCAAATAACTTAAAAAACACAAATAAAATTATAATTTTTCTGTTAATATGGAAAAAATATTCATGATCTTTAACCGAACTAACCAACATTTCACACACAATTTATAGATCAACAATGAAAATTCACTATTAACCACTCACAAGGTGGTACAGTGCAAAAATTCGCTTAATATATATGCTCGACATATGTTGAAAAACGAAAAAATCTTCAATGTTTGATATTCTTTCGCTTACAATGTAAAGGATAAAATATGAAGACATTTGAAAATAACTGCCAGTCAAATTTTCAACTTAATTAGTTGAACTGGCAACTGTGGTAATAATTAACAGAACTAAACACAGATTTATAGAAAAATAAGTTCGCAGAAAATTTCATCATACTAAACAAACTAAGTGACGTTACGTTTTTAACTTAACTAGTTGAGTTAAATAGATGATGTTTACCATTTAACACTTTAAGGCACGAAGAATGTTGATGAAGGCCGTTGCGGGCTAGAAAGTTAACTCCAAACCCAGAATTTTTATGAAATTTATTTTGTAGTTTATTCAAAGTATCACTTACAACATATAACAGTTTCAAGTTAGGAATCAGGGGAGTTCAAACCAACTGAATTTTCCTAAAATTATCTTTGATATTTAACATAATATTTTTTTCCAAAGATTGAAGAAATAGCTATCTAAACTATTTAGGACAAGTTTTGCTAAGAACAATAGGTAATAAGTTACATGGATGAGAAATTACATGGATGAAAAAAAACACCTTTTTGGCCAAAATCTAAACTATTTTGCTAAGAACAATAGGTAATAAGTTACATGGATGAGAAATTACATGAATGAAAAAAAACACCTTTTTGGCCAAAATGTCAAATTTCTCTAACTCAGAGAGTACTTGACCGATCTTGTTGACAAAATATTGAAAAGTATAAAAAAATCACAAAAAAATGTATGCTTAAAACCGGGATTGAACTAAAAACCTAACGACTACAAACTTTTTTTTAACAAAGCATCATCATTTTTATAAAATAAGTGCTCTACCAGTGGTTAGACTTTTAGCCGCTGGAAATTTCTGTTTGGATAGCACTGGGAAAGCATTTTTTGGCAATGTTGTCAAAGTGATACCGTATATTCTTTCATACATTTTCATATAAACTTCATATAAAAGTACACTGTACTTTAGATATAGACAAAATTGAACAGAATAATAAAACTTTTTTAGGTTGACCAATCATCTCAAGCCAGTTAACCTTGTTTGATGTTTTAAAGAAAAATATTATGTGAAAAACTTTTTTTTCTAAATTTTTTTGTATAAAAATACAGTTTTTTTTTAACTATTGTAGTTCAACCGAATAATTTTGCCAAATAGTGCTACTATTCGGCATAATAGTCAAACCATGGCGAATACACCTAATACCAAATATTCGTGACATCTCTAGCTATCATTATTACTATTTAGCGATTTATCGCTAAAATTTTAAGCAAAACTGGAAAATTCCAAAAACTGTTGAGATTTATAGCAAAATATATTAAGAATAATTCAAAAAGTTTTAAAACTTTAGCTACTTTTTGGGAATTTTTAAACATATTGTAAAAAGTTCTACAAATTTGGCAGTTTATAGCAAAATTTTGAAATTATTTTATAATTTAGCTATTTTGTAGCGATATTTTTAGTGAAGAAGTTGTCAACAGTGAATTATTTTTTTTTTACTTATTACTGGGTACACAAAAACACATGAGATTAGAGATGAAATTGTTAAGTAAAAATACACAGAAAAAAATGTGTATATTTAAAAAGCTAACAAACATTTCAATCCATTTGAATGAATATGTTGTCATATTGATGAAGCATGAGTGACAACAGCAAAACCACATACATAGAAACAAACATCATCAGGCCACCGTATCTATATATCGCCGCATACACTCTCACACACACACACTTATACACACAGTTGTAATAGCACAACAAGGACAAAACTTTGACAAAGTTAGCAAGTGAATAAGTAAGGGTATGAGTGTGCGAGTGGAGTGGAGTGTATGTGTTTGTGTGCTGTAGTAATGCATATTATATGTACTACTTGCAGTTAAAGTTTATGGACATCATGTCCCCTGATGCGGCTGTGGCTGCTGTTGCCTCTATTGTATGATGATATTGCGTATTGTATATTCAAGTGTGATAGTAGTAGCATTACACTTTAACATTATACATTTTTTTTTACATTGTGGTTGTTACAAAATGTCAATGTTAAGTTTAAAACTTAATAATATAAATCAAACTATGTTGCATATAAATATAACAATAAAAAAACATATCGATGTGAAAACAAGTAAACGTCAATGCCCATTTTAACCCTTTAAACTGCAAGCCCGCCTCCTGGCGCAGAATTTTAAATTTTGCCATAAATTGGGCCGAATGAGTGTTTTGTAATACGACATTAAGCTATTCAATAGAAAACCAAATTTGCACAATATTTTGCGAAGAAATTTTTTGTCTGCAGTGCACGGTTTGGAAGCGAAAAGTGTTAAAGTTAAAATTTCGTAAAATTTCAAAAAATAAATATTATAGACCAGGTTAAATTTTTTGAGTCTTATAATGAACAATTTAAATGAAAGCATTATAAAAGTTAAAACTTAAAAATTTCGAGAATTCATTTAATAACATTATTGTATTTAGTGCTTATTTAACAGCTAAAGGAAATATTGAAGTAAAAAAATTATGAGTAACTTCGTGCTTGCTCTCGGAACTTTAATGCGCAATTTTGTAATAAATATTGTAAAATGAACACAATTTTCAAAAATCTGAAAAACTTATATATCTTGACTAGATACCGTTGATAGTAAGCACAGCTTACGCTTTTAAAAAAGCACTTACTTTGGTCCAAGGACATACAGGTTTCCAAAAGGATACCTCTAAACTAGAAAGCGTATAGATAGATTTTTAAGAAATTTGGCAGAAAGATTAAATTTAGAAGTAGTTGTAATATTTGTAAGTTTAAATATTGAAGTTAATGTGCATTTTCGCTTAATTTCGCATTTTTTCGATAAAAGAAAATCGCCATATATTCTTAAGTATAGTCACAAAATGTCTAGTTTTTGCTCTGTAGCTAAATCTTGGCAAGTGGAATAATTAATTCTTATGGACTTATTCATTTTTATGGATTAGTTTTTGAGATTTGCTTTAATCCTATTTTGACCCATATCGCCTAAAGTAGGAAACGCCATGTAGTAGTATAAATTTCATTTCCCTTTAAGTCAGCCTATGAGAAATATAAAAATTTATGCATTTAATTAACAAAATCAGAAATGTGTCAAATGATAAATATATAATTAGCAGTGCAGCGTAATTTTTAGTGTTTGTAGCGATTTTGACCAAATACTTTTTTCAAAACCAAAAATTTCACAATTTTCTATTAAAATTGCGAACATTTTAAATTAAATTGAGACGTTCCGATAAAAAAATAAAACTGAGGAAATTCTATATGAAATTCAGATTTTCCATTTAAAATTGCACACAGACAAATAAAGTGCCAACCGAATTGATAAGTGTATCTTAACGGTAAGATCTTATAAATTCAGTTAGTACAGCGAATTTTACATTAGATTTCTGAATATGTTGTATTTTGCAACTTTGTTGTAAAAACTAAAGACTAGTTTTACCAACTGACTCAAATTCGTAATAACAGAATTTGAGTCGTAGTAACCGAATTTCAGTTGGCAATAGCTAAGTTTTTCTCTGTGTTTGGGAAATTTTCAAATAAAAATTAGATTTTATATTTGAAATTGAGAAAATTCTAAATGAAAATGAGATTTTTCATTCGAATTTCAAATAGAAAATCTCAATTTTACATGGAAAGTCTCAATTTCAATTGTAATTTTCTCTATTACCAGTGTGAAACCACAATTTAGAATTTTCTCAATTGCAAATAGAAATTCACAATTACACATAAAATTTTCTCAATCTAAAATAGAAATCTAAAATTCATTTGGATTTTTCCCTATTTAAAATAAAAAATCTCAATTTGGAATTTCTCAACTTCAATTCAAATGGCATTAATGTGTTAACTCATTAAAGCACGAATTAGTCTGGAAGAAAAATGCCGAAATGAGGTAACGTGAGGTAGAAATCGTTTACAATAGAATTTCTTACGTCAAATCTACATTCAAACTAAACAGTTATGTATAGTCAAAAGTAAACATCTGACACTATAATTTACGTTATGTACAATATCACGAAGCCTTAAAGATAAGTCTAAGACACACTTAAAAGTTTTCTAGCAAATTCTGTACTTTTTTCCTTAAAGCGCCCAACTAGAGGGAATATTAGCAAGTGAAATTAATTTATTTTTTAAATTTAATGGAATAGTTTGATTTAAAAATTTATTATTTTTAATTTTTTTTTAATTGTATTGATTTTAAAAATTTTTTGTAAAAATATTTTTTTTTTAAAAGAGAAGCAACACTCAGGAAATTCTTCCTATTAATTAATGTGTTGCTTTCTTCGGAAAGGGGGATAGTGGAGAGATGAAAGGTGGTGAAAGATGAAGGGCTTCAAACATGGCAACACTGTAATTGCGCGAGTAGATAAGTCTTAGAACAGTTGTTGCTCACCACCTGATGTAGAGTTGGCGAATTTATTGAAGCTTTTTGTTCATAGCTCTGATTCATTATTTACTTCGGTGGGGTTAAGTG
Source organism: Delia radicum (assembly GCA_021234595.1). Classification (NCBI taxonomy): domain Eukaryota; kingdom Metazoa; phylum Arthropoda; class Insecta; order Diptera; family Anthomyiidae; genus Delia; species Delia radicum. The sequence continues at coordinate 172,695,552 of CM037852.1, forward strand.
CTATGGGAACACCGAAGGTGATAGAAAACTTACACATATTATTTATCTTCATTGATGTTGTCGTCACCGGGAATCGAACCCGAGACCATCTGTGTAACAGTCCAACGCGCTAACCATTACACCACAACGCCCACACCAGCCATTATTTATGTTTTAAGTGTTTTCAAAAAAAAAAAATCATGATCCGATCGCACAGTGGGGTATTTGAAAACAATAATGGTAAAAATATAGATCTTCTAAACTACTGATCCGGTAGGTACGAAGCAAACTAGAAATTATAAAAGAGATGTTAATTATTACAGGGTGTCGTGTAAAAAAATCTTTTAAGTGTGTAACTTTTGTAGAGAGATTTCTAAAATGTTTAGTCTGGAGTAATGTACGTTGCAAGATAAAGATACAATATGTAATGACAGGTCATTACCATATTGATTACCGAGTAATGATAGGTCATTACCAATTACAATGCTGCAAAATCCAAAATAATGACTTACTGATAATTTGTTTTAGAAGTACTTATATGTAATTGCAAAATAATGAATTATAATTAATTGGTTACATAAGTATCGATTTAATTTTTTTTATTCTAATATTGTATTTAATAACACACAGTCACAAAATTAGAAAAAGTTGATTTAGTTTAAACCGCGATATATATTTATAAGAGATTTTGTCTAGCTGATTCCAAAAAAAATAAATTGCGTTATAAACCATTTTTGGCATGCATCCGACCATCTTAAATTTATTTTAGGGTCACGATATAAACTTTGAACTTTTATTTTTTTAATATCGGCGAAAAACGTTAAAATTATTACACCAACTTTGTTTAAATTGCATTTCAAATATAAGATATCTTTAAAATTGTACAAAATTATAATTATAAAAAATGTATTTATATTTTTTTGTATAAGGCATTTGAAAAACGAATTTTTACGCTATTTGAACAATTAGCTTTACAAATTTAATCGCGGTATATTCAAAAGTAGAGTGTATTCTAAATATTTATCTTTATTTTGATTCATTAGAAAGCGTCAATCGTATAATAAACACCTTCAAACAGAAATTTTTCGCAACTTTAACCGCGGTTTTCTCAAAATTGGAATCAGAGCATCAAAGAGTATATAAATCACATATTGGCATTCAAGCCAATTAAGCTTGTACAGGTGTGTAATTTGTTTTAAAAAATTTTACAAGTAAATTTTCCGAGGTAAAGTTATTTTTACAAGGTTTTTTAAGGATTTCTTTAAAAAAATTAACTTAAAGGTAACTACTAGGTAGCACCCTATTCTATCATTGTAAGTAACCACTTATTCCTTATCTTAAAGTAATCACTTATTCTTTCGCTATGAGTAACCAATCGGGTTACTCATTATTCTCACTTTTTTGTAAGCGAGAGGGTAATGAATTTTGGGTCATCGCCAATAAAAGGAATTAAACGACTAAATAGCCTGGTAACTATTGAATCTCTTTGAGCGCTTAAATACTTGGTAATGTCTGTTTTTGCTGGGTATGATCCATACACTTAGGGAACTTCTGCTGTAAATATGTGTAGTTGTTTGAGTTGTAATACAGAAATCTTTATTTTTAAATGGAAAAACAGTAATTTGCAGAAGAAATTTAATTTTTGATTACATATGTAGTTCATTTCAAAAAACAAACCACATCAAATTTCTGTATTATGATTTTACATTAATTTTATACAGCAGTTTTTCTTTATTTGAAAAAAAAAAATAAGTAATTATTTGTTTATTTTTTACTTACATATGTTAATTTTACCACAATTATGGTTAATTTTTTTCAACATTAAAAAGCAATTGACAATGTTAGTTGAATTTACAGAAATGTAAGTCGCTCTTTCCTTAAGTGAAATTTCATTAGTTTTTAACTACATTTGCAGTGGTTTTTACCTACATAGTATTCGAAGTGTAGTTATTGAAGTAGTAAAGGGTCCGCCATCTAACGTTTTTTTTTTCAGCTAGTGCTTATTTCGTGAATGGTAACACTTAGCTCATGTCTGATTTGACAGATAATTAGTTTTATCCTTCTGCTGAACGAATATGGTCCGTATGTTCGTTATCTTGTGAAAAAAGTGAAAGAAACTGGCATTCTCATCGATAAACCAAAGCGTGAAAAGCCAAAAACAGTGCGTACACCCGAGAATATTGCTGCTGTGGCAGAAAGTGTGCGTGAAGCGCCATCAACATCAATTCACCGTAGTTCTCAACAATTGAACATTTCGGAGACATCATTGAGACGAATTTTGCATAAAGACCTTGGTATGACGCCATACAAAGTCTAATTGGTTCAGGAGTTAAAAAAAAAAAGTTATTTGACGGCCCCTTTATAAAATTTTTTTTAGTCAAATGTTTTTTGCATGCTTCCAGAATGGGTTAAAGGACATTTTTGTTTGAAATATTTAAATCCAGTTATTTGTAGCGATTGGCATTGAGAATTTCGCATTGTAGTCGGCAATGTTTTTATATTTTATTTTATACAATAGTATTTTTTTTCCATTAGCTATCAATTTTTTCTATCTCTTAACGCCAATAGATTTATTCCATTCTAACAATTAATCACAGAAAAGTTTCAATAAATTTTAGTTTTATGTAACAAATATAAAAAAAAATAATAAAATGCCCATTTTTTTTGTTTTTAATAAAGTTATTATTTTTTTCATACAATATATTAAAACGATAAACAAATCTTTAAAATGTATAAAAAAAGTATGAAAAAAAATTTAAGGAGTTTGTTATAATTTAAATACTTATTACGTTTTCACTGTGAACTAAAGCTAATATTTCTTAATAAATCGACTCCCAGAGGATTTTATTTATTATTGTTATTTAAAATTAAATGTTGCCTACATAAGGAAGTCAATTTGTTTAAAATTAAAAGCATACTTTAAGGAGTGCTTAACAAATTATTTTCATAACTCATTGTTCAATAGTCTTGCAAAAGAAAATCTCAACTAGAAAATCTTTCAAAGAAAAAATATTAAATTAAATCATTACATCAACATCAACATCAAGAGCTTTTAAGTATACTGACATAATATTTACTACATAGAAATATAAAATAACTCTTTGCAAAAACAGAGATTCTCAAATAAAGCAAAATACATATTAAAATATGAATAACCTTTTTCTTTAGATACCATTTTCCTCATCTAAAAAAATATTCAGACTTTAATTCTGAATTTATAAAATCCCTTTATCAAATACAACTTTAAATAAAATGTTTAACGTGTTTAGCCCTCAACCAGCCAAACCGGCTCCAGGCGGGGTATTTGAAATTGATCAGAAATGTGCCAAATAAATATTTTGTAATAAGAAATTAAGCTATTTCTATAGAAAACCAAATTTACAAAATATTCTTTAGTCATTTTTTGTTACGAGGGACGGTTCCAAAATGAGGCGACCTGACGTATAGATGGCGGCAGTAATTTAAAAAAAAAATAACTTTGATCAAAAGCGGCAACCTTAAATGTTTTAAGTTTCAAGGTGCCACGTTGTTTAGTATTTTTTTGGAGCCATCAACAATCGACGATCTCAGTGAATTAGTAAACATGGAAAAAATTGGTCAACGTTATGTAATTCAATAATTACATTTGAAAGGTCTCAATGCAACCAATATTAAAGCCGAGCTGCAATAGCATGGCGTCTGTTTTTTGGGATGCGCGTAGGATAATTTTTATTGATTACACGCTGCAACAAATTTAATTTTTTTTCTTAAACATGGAAAAATCGTGACTAAAAACACAGTTTTAATATATATGGTTTCCATGTCTGGAAACGACTGTCGCACGGTGTTATCTTAAAAAAGGAAACACAATCAACGGCGAGTATTAAGCTAACTTATTGCAGCGTTAAATTATGAAATTAAGGAAAAAAGGCTGTATTTGCCGTAAAAGAAAGTGTTGTTGAATCAGGATTCTAAAAAGGGAAACCTTTAAAGGACATCGTCATAACTTGTAAACGAATAACAGGATTTTTATGAAATTTGGCAGAAAGATAATATTTAGTAGTAGTACCAAAAGCATTTAAAATGCATTTCGCTCAATTTTGCGTTAAAAAAAAAAACGAAAATCGCCATATCTTCTGAAGTTAAATCACAAAACGTATTATTTTGGACTGTATTTTGGTAGAAGGAATACTTTATGTCTAAAATTATTACTTTTATAGATTTCTTTTTAAGATTTGCTCTAAAACCAATCGCCTAAAGTAGGAAACGAAGAAAATTTGGTATAAACTTCATTGCTAAAAATCTTTGTCAGCTTCGAGGGTTAAGACTCTCTGTCGTACAAGAGAACTACCCCGAAGGGCACAAGCCGATTTGTATGGGTCTTATATATGTTATAAAAGACATAAATCCAACGTTGACCTGTTTTTTTATGTGCCATCTCGTAGGTTTAGGAGTTGGAAAGTGTGGTCAAAATTTACCCCATTTAGCGTTTTTTGACAGATAAGCCATTTCTTCCAAAGAACAAAAAATGTTGATTCGCATATTGTATATATTTTAGCAACACAGTGTGTAATTTATGGCAAACAACAAAGCCAACAAAGCCAACAGTGCCGATAGTACTATTTAGTATTGAAAAGTACCAACATACACATTATTTCTTAATTTACTGCAAATATTTTCCAAATATGTAAAATATTATATATCATTGGAAACGTTTTGAAAAACACACATTAGTAAAAATATGTGTACCCTTTCATGTAAAAAAACTAAAAATTTAATAGAAACCGATATTTCTCAAAAAAGTACCAAAAAAATAGCCCTTCGGAAAATCTCCAAACTAATTTGAAATATACGGAATATCGAAAAAAAACAGGTTTTGTTAACTTCAGGGGGTGTTCATTTGCAGACTTTTAAAGGCTGTATTTTTCTTGCAGAAATTCCCTTGAGAAGATGATATAATCTGCCATAATTCAACGATAAAGGAGAGTCTATAGATAAAATGTTAAAAAAATCGTGTTTGGAAATAAAAAAAATAAAGTATAAACAAAAAAACTTATTACTTATGAATAATTTAAATATTAAAGTTGTTTTTTGTGCACTGAGAGAATTATCTTCACTTCAGTAATGCATTTCTTCATAACTTTAATGAAAATTGTCACTAAAACTCGTCCATTGAAACTTTTCATAGAATCTATGAAACAGGTTCCATTAAGGTCAATCTTTATGAAATGTTTGTAGAATTAATGAATATCTTCATCAAACTAATAAATTATTCCGACAATGAAGCGTTTATAGAATTTATGAAATAGTTTCATAAAATTTTTCAACATTAAGAATTTCTTTGAATTAATAAAACTATTCATGAATGTCTGGAAAATGCATTGGAACTACGCCAATGAACTGGTTCATATGATTTTTTTTAAATAATTTCATATAAGTCCAAACTAATAATTAATTTTTATTTTTTTAGCTAATAAGACCTAAAATATTCATGTAAATAAAAACCAAAATTTTGTTTACAGTTTTGTCCCAACGTTTTGTCGATTATTTGTCGACTTCTTCTGGGGATACGTAAATTTTGATATTATTATGTTTCAAATTTTTTTATAAATAAGTTTACATGTAACATTTATTAATCTGTGATATTAAGTTTGGGTGAGTTTTTATTGTTAAATTCGTGTTTTTGTTTTTTTTCAAAGATTAATTAATCTGTGATATTATTAGGATGTGTTTTTATTTTTAAATTCGTGTTTTTTGTTGTATGTTACATGTTAAATGTAAAATTATTTATAACATTTTTTTAATGTAATAATATCAAAATTTACGAATCCCCAGAAGAAGTCGACAAATAATAGACGAAACGTCGGCCAAATAAAATCAACACAAAATAATAAAAGCCTACATTAAAATAATAAAGCACTTTATAAAATATGTTCAGCACTTGAGAATTAAATCTTAAAACTAAAGTTTGATATGTATAAAAATTAATGAAATTTTATGAAAAATTAAGGCTTTAAAATAATTTCATAGCTTTAAAGCAAATATTTATTAATTTAAAGCAAATGTTCAGATAATTTATGAAATCGAATGAATTTTTGTTATGAAACTATGAAATTTTATGAAAAAAAAAGTTTATGAATAATTTCTTAAAATTAATAAGATTTCTTGGACATAATGAAATTCTTCATTGAATCTACGATTTTTTTTTATCAAATTGTTTCATTAATATCATGAAGGATAATTCTATAAGTGTACATCGCCATATAAAGTACCCTAAAATAAATAAATTTTTTACAACAACAACAATAATTAAAATTTGGAGAAAAAAAAACGTATACCATGTATTGTCTTTCTGAAAAACTTTTCCCTTGATACCACTTTTGCCTATAGGTTCTTTGGAAGAAATGGCTTAACTGTCAAATAACGCAAAATGGTTTAATTTTTGACCCCACTTCTCAACCCCTAAACCTACAATATGGCACATAAACAAACAACAGGTCAACCTTAGATGTATGTCTTTTATAACATATATAACACTCATACAAATCGGCGTGTATCCTTCGGGGTAGTTCCCATGTTAGTTTCTTCTTTGTTAGGAAAAAATATGAAACGGATCAGATCTTTTGAAATGCAGACAAGTATTATTAATGTCTTTTCTAATAGAGTTCCCTTGTATCATTTTCCATTCTAAATACTATTATATTACTTTTCTGACAAACAACAATTGTTATCATCATCATCATCACTTTGCTAAATAGTGTATAAAACAATTTTGTTTATATATCTTTGTTGTTGCTGTTGTTGTAGTTGTCATTGTTGTCAACATTTTACAAAAGAAAATATTTCTAAATATTGTGTAATATTATGTATAAAAATTGTACATAATAATATTTTTGGCAACACAAAAAAAAAGTATCAACAAAGTAAAAGATTTAAGTAGACAAAACTTTTTGTTAGCCAACAAAAAGGTGGAACTTTATAAAACTTTTTTTGCAACTAGAAAGTTTGTGATAGAACAATCTATTATAAAATAAAGTACTCTTTTATTGAAATATACAAAATACCTTATAATTTTAGCTACACTATCCATTGCACATACCTGGAAAGATAAATAAGAAAAGAAGATGGTATTAGTAATTTTTTAATGACAAAAATATATTTAAAGCTTCTTTAAAAGTTCGATAATTCATTACCGGTAATTTTTTTTAGGAGTAAAATCGAATTTTAACCGCATATCACTAAACATCCCCTGAATTTCTTTTCTAGCCATGGAGTTATTTTTTTAAATTTTTTTCTTGAATTTGTTTGGCTTTCTTTTGTATTTGAACACACTAGCAAACAATATAAGTTTGCTGTCAGCTAGACAACAAAGCGTTTGCCGTGTAAGCAGAAAGTTTTGTGATTTGTATGTGAACGGCGAAGATTTTATCAACATAAACATAAAAGAAAGCATATATCAAAATTACGTACAAATCTGGGCCCTATTCCACAAAACAACTTATCAACTTTTCACTTTGCGCTTATCAAATTGTATTTTTTGGCAAAGTGACAAGTGTTTCTGTTCCTCAATATTTTTTGCAAATCGCTCTTTGCACTAAGCAAATTTTAGAACTCTTTGCAAAAACTTTGCGCTCTCCTGCTAGTTTTCAAAACAATAAAGTAAGTATTTTTTACAAGTTTGTTATAATTTTTATTAAAAATAAAAATTATGTTTTTTTCGACCTTTAATTGTGCAATGAAAATGCAAATTATTCAAGTTCGAGGCCATACTCTATATTTCTTCATTAGGATATTGTCCTAACAAATAATCTATAGAGTTTTTTGTTTTCAAATTTATTATTTGACCCTTTCAGGAATGTGTTGATAGATCTATTTCGGAAATTTTCTAGGTTCCCATCATCAGAACACGTTTTGAAAGCGGGTAACAATCCCATGCCAAACATGAAACATTCATATGAACTAGTTTACTCACTACATGAGAACGAATATACATATGAGTTTGAAGTTAAAGATTATAACCATTGATCAAAAAATAAAAATAAAAAAATTTATTTTTTGAAATAAATAATAAATTTGAAAACAAAAAAACTCTATAGATTATTTGTTAGGACAATATCCTAATGAAGAAATATAGAGTATGGCCTCGAACTTGAATAATTTTCATTTTCATTAAGTATTTTTTTATAAACTTATTGTAAATATTTAGAACATTTTAAAGTTTACATTTCATTTTGAAAGTTAATAAATTAGATAAACAGGCTAAGTGGGAGGAAGTTTTGGCAAAAGCCCAATCTCTGCAACTGGCGTCAGCCAAAAAAACGTGGACCCATGCTAGGGACAGTTTGTTTGGGTTCTGGAATATGAATTTGTAAGGCGATCGTTTACCTTGCTAATTTTTTACAAAATTATCAAAATTTGCTTTGCAAAAATAGAATTTACAGAATAATCTTTGCAATTTACACTTTTCAAAAAAAAAATTGCAAAAACTTTGCAAATTGCACTTATGTTCTGAGGAACATAAACTTTTGCAAATTGACGAAAAATTTGATAAGTGCAAACTGAAAAGTTGATAAGTTGTTTTGTGGAATAGGGCCCTGATCTAACGATTTTTTAAGAAATTATAGCATTTATAGACAATTTGTCAAAATTATATTATGGCAACACTGGCTGCTTAATTATTAAAATGTTTTTGTTTGTTAAAAGAAAAAAAGTTTGTTATTTACACTAAAACAAAAAATGGAACAATAATTTATAACCAAGATTTCAAACTATCACATTTTTCGTCTAATATAAAAAGTTAAATGACAATTTTCAAAAAGTCCACATTGGGGGAAATGTACCATAAAGTTGACCTTAATTAAAAAACTCTCTAAAGACATATAAAATTGTTAAAAAGGAATCAAAATCGACAAAAATTTGTATTTAAATCAAATTTATTTTAATTTTGTTTATAAAAACGTTTGAAAGCTGATTTAGAGCTTACCATATGTTTTCCTAATTTTTTTAATTGCGGTAAACAAACGATATTTTTGTTGTTGTTCTGAAACAAAGTACATACGAACAGTTAAAGTGATGCATGCATAAACCATTTAAAAAATACTAAAACTTTAAAAAAAAAGTTAAAACTAAATATATATAAATGGTCCACTTTAGGTAACATTATGAAAATTAATTTTTTCACATTTTTGTTTCATTTATAGTGAATTTTTATAGAATAAATTATTTAAATTGTAATTAAAATTCTTACCGTTTACAAAAATCGGAATTGGAAAATGCTTTTATACTTGTTTGTTATTGACTTTTTATATTTACGAAAAATTGTGCACGACAAAATAAAACCAAATAAAACTTGAGTATGTTGAAACTTGTGTAAAATAGTGATAGCGGAAACTAACTCGATGGTAGTTGACAGTTTTGATATATTCGTCGAACAACACGAAAAAAAACGAAAGTTCCACTTAAGGGAACAGACCACAATAGGAGACATTCCCTTACAAATAGAGAAAAACTTTGAAGAGAATACTTTCCATAAACAATGGTTACAAAAATATTTTAAGGCTTGATAAAAATTGAATTTTATTCAAGTTTTTATAAATTTGTATATCTTTTTTTTTATAATATAAGCGTCAACTCGTTTTCACAGTGGTTTTTCAATATCCCCTTTTTAAATGATCCCTTGACTTAAAACCTTTATTTTCCTCACTGACAGATTTTAAAAGTTCGATTCTGATTGGTGAATAGCAATTGAACGAATTTCGTCAAGTGGTAATAAGGATCCTTTGTGCCCATTGGTCAATCAGGACGTTGCCATCTGCTATAAATATTGTCAGTGTTGGCAAAGGAATTTGTTTAGTAATTACAATTAGGGAAACTACTCGTTACAATATAAATAAAATATAAATTAGTTAAAAATTACTTTGCAGAAAAAACTGCTAAAATGAGCATATTTTTTTTTTGCTAAATATTAGTAAGATAAGAACATCAAGAATCTGTTAAATTTTCAAAATATTAGTTTTATTCTGGTTGAATTTAAGTTAATCAGCAAAAACTTTTGCTAAATTTCTGTATACAAAACACAGCAAACACAAGCTGTAATATCAACAAAATGTTTCCTTTATTTAAAATAAATTTGGTTAAAGCCAACAGTATATTTTGAGCAGAGCAACATAGAAAATTTGCTATTAAACTTTGCTAAAAAATTATAGACTGTGATGGGCAGATTTTTATTTGCATAGAAAAATTCTAAAATGTTTTTTTTTTGAAAATTTTCCATTTTTTTGTGATTTATTTTAAGTTATTATACTAATATTTAGTAAATATTTTTGGTGATTTCAGCAGATTTATTTGTTATTTTCATATAACTAAAATTTGGGTATACTTTTGTAGATTCAACTGGTTTGAGGAGATTTTTGTTTTTTGCTAAATATTAGTAAGATAAGAACATCAAGAATCTGTTAAATTTTCAAAATATTAGTTTTATTCTGGTTGAATTTAAGTTAATCAGCAAAAACTTTTGCTAAATTTCTGTATACAAAACACATCAAACAAAAGCTGTAATATCAACAAAATGTTTCCTTTATTTAAAATAAATTTGGTTAAAGCCAAATAACAGTATATTTTGAGCAGAGCAACATAGGAAATTTGCTATTAAATTTTGCTAAAAGATTATAGACTGTGAAGGGCAGATTTTTATTTGCATAGAAAAAATCTAAAATGTTTTTTGTTTTTTTTTGAAAATTTTCCATTTTTTTGTGATTTATTTTATGTTATTATACTAATATTTAGTAAATATTTTTGGTGATTTAAGCAGATTTATTTGTCATTTTCATATAACTAAAATTTAGTTATACTTTTGTAGATTCAACTGGTTTATTTAACGTAGCAAAAAAAAAAATATATATGCTTATTTTAACAGTTTTTCCTGGAATGTAATTTTTAACTAATTTTTAGTAGCTTTAACAAACATTTTAACTACTTGTTTTCTTCTAGTAGTGTAACCCTAATTAATTTTCATGTCTACCAAAGCAGTCTTTAGACGTGCTTTATAGGGTTAAATATAATTTCCTATTAAAAAAACATTGCAAAAATTTAAATTGATTAACAAAATTACTTGTCTTGGCTATATAATTAAAATAATTCAATTGGTACCTGACATCTTAAATTAAACAGTCACGATAATAAAAACTATTTGATTCCCACGTCGATTAAAAAGTTGACATTTGTTTTTATTACATTAAAAATTCATCAAATAAACAAAAACCGATGTCACGTTATAAAAATATTTGCATAACATTTCTTGTGCATTTGCTATTAAGGGGTCTACTAGCTTTAGAAATCAACAAAAATGGCAATATTTAAAGTAATTATAAAAATTTTTTTTTTTATTTTATTAATTACTAATTATATAATTACAAATTATATACTATTACCCTAACCGAGCACTAGCTACTATGGCCTTCGGCGCGTTGTAGCGAACATAGACCAATGCCTCTGGTGGGAATCGAACCCACGACCCCCGCACTGATAAGCCAGCACGCTACCAACTAGCCTACAGGGGCGCACAATTATAAAAAATTAAATGAATGATTTATTCAAAAAAAAAAAAAAAATCTGTATGCGATAAAAAAACACAACATTAGATATCATTCTAAAAATTATAATTTAGAATAAGGACTGCCATGGCAACCCTGTACTCAGGGAACTTCTGCTGCAAATATTTGTAGTTGTTTAAGTTGTAATACAGTATCTTTATTTTTAGATGAAGAAACTGTAATTTGTAGAAGAAATTTCTGTTTAAGTCTCCAACTTAGCCGCATTTTAAAATTTTTGATTTGCATTAAAATGCTACGATGGTAAACTCCAAAATTAAAAAAAAAAACCCAAAAAAAATCATTGATTTTTATTTTTCAAAAAAATACTAGGCTAAAATTTTTAAATGTCTCTACGTTAGGGACTTCATTTTTTACTTATCTACAAAACAAACAAAAAAATACTGAAAATCAGCCCATCCGTTAAGGCTGCACAGTGGCTCCCGATTTTCAATATCTTCATTTGAGAAAAAAGCATTTAAAGTAAATATTGCTCATGTAAAAAATAGGTCAAGGAGTTTGTTTAACTTTTTATTTCAGCAATTTTTTCTCCAATTTTTTCATAGCATTTAGCAAAAAGTTTAAACTATTGATATAAGAAAAAAAAAACTAAAGCTTGTAAACCCCTTAAATTCTGTTCGCATTAATTTTCATGTTTCTTTCATTTAGCTAATTTTCATTTTATTTAAATAAATCATGAAAATTACCAGCAAAAAAGCCATACTTTTTTCTAGCTTAGTATTTAAGGCATATAGAGCCTTTTTTCTGTTGGACGTCTTTTTTTCAAAAGGAAAAAAGCAAAACACTGCATATTTTTAGGGGTCTACACAAAAAAAAAATAAAGAAATAGTATATGGCATATTTCAAACTGAACAATTTTATAAACATTATAATGACGTTGCATTTTGTAAATTTTCTGCATACACAATACAAATACACACACATTTGTATAAACCTAGTAGTATATATGATGGAATGTTCGCTAATGTGGGCCTAAGCATTTTCAGGCTATGAATAATTTTCTAATGGCGACTAATATAAAACATTAATATAATGATTTCGCTGAATTCGAAATTTAGAAAAATTTTGAAATTAATTTAAGCATGCAGAATTATTCAAATATTAAATTTAGAATACATCGGATATCATTAACCCACATTTGATAAAAATGCAAAACGCTTTTTTTTTATTTATTTTAGACTTTTTAATAAAATTCCTAAAATGGAGATGTCGTTTGCTATTTTTAAAATAAAGGGTGATTTTTTAGCAACTTTCTTTTTGTCAACACTGTTTTTGGAAGCTCAGCTGTTTTTGTGTAACATGTTACTGTTACACATGTTCAGTTTGGTCTATAATTTAAGCATGAATCGACTTATAAACGTACAACGCTTGCAGATTATTGAATTTTATTATCAAAATTCATGCTCGGTTAAGAAAGTGCATGGTGCAATTCTTCCAATTTATGGTCAGTTTGGGCGTACTTCTGAGGCAGCTATTCGCACCAAATTTACATAATTGGACATTAAACCACCAGCACGCATACGTAGAGTGCGGACAGAGGATCGCACTACGTGAACAATTTTGCCGTAGGATTTGAGTGTAAAACCTTTTAAAATACAGCTGGGTCAAGCCCGCCACGGTTGAAGCACTGGAAGCCAATATTGACGAATTTGTTCGTGGGCTACCTGCCGATATGTTTTAGTGAGTATGCCAAAATTGGACCCATCGTATGAACCATTTGAGGCGTCGCCGCGGTTAACATTTACATAAAATCATCTTTAAATATTGAATAATATAGATCGATCTATCGACTCAAATAATGATTTCATATATTTCTCGAAATTTTATGTCTCTTTTTTTAATAAATTCCGAAAGCTCTTAAAAAATCACCCTATATAATAGTTGTAATTGAAAAAAAAAGCATAAATTGAAAAAACTATAGAGCAATTCCATATGAAAGCGATCACCTTTTGGACGACCCCTCTCCGATTTTAAAATAAATAGTCTCAAACGATTGCCCAGCAAAAAATAATGTACCTACATATATTTTTTTTTTTATAGTGACTGGTTTAGTGGTGGTGTGCACCACTGTCATGTGACAAAATTGAAGAATTCTTGATAAGGGACCTCATTGAAAGTTGTCATGTGACAAAATTGAAGAATTCTTCATAAGGGACCTCATTGAAAGTTGTTTAAAAAAAAACTACTAAAGCGATCGCAACGAGTGATAGCTCGTTGGAAAGGTATTGAATCAGGCTTTAATTAAAAAATAAAATTTTCCTAATTTTTCTTGTTAAATAATTAAAAATAATTCAATTATAAAAAATATAAAAACAATGAGAACAAGGTGGTCTCTTAAATGCTCTTCTCCTGTCCAAACAAGGAGTCGGGCCCATTTTTTTATTGCTGATTCTTAAAGCAAAAATTATGAGGAATCCAAAAAAAATAAAATTAGCCGGAAAATTTAGGAGCTTCTGTGGAAAATCGAAAATTTAATTTTCATGGGAAAATTTAATTTTCATGGGAAAAAAGGTAAATTTCTGAGAAAAATTAGGAAAATTTTATTTTTCAATTAAAGCCTGATTCAATACCTTTCCTTGCGATCGCTTTAGTAGTTTTTTTTTTAAAACAACTTTCAATGAGGTCCCTTATGAAGAATTCTTCAATTTTGTCACATGACAGTGGTGCACACCACCACTAAACCAGTCACTATAAAAAAAAAAAAAAATATGTAGGTACATTATTTTTTGCTGGGCAATCGATTGAGACTATTTATTTTAAAATCGGAGAGGGGTCATCCAAAAATTTGCCAATTTTGATCGTTTTCATATGGAATTGCTCTATAATACATGTTTCAATGTGGAGCGACTCCTTTCCAGGATATTTTATAAAAATTATTTATATCGCTACAAATTTAACCCATTTTTTCCCCACGTGTCTTTAAAGACACACACAAATTTTTAAGGGCTTATAACTTTTGTTACGAACGTGATATAACAACGCACTAAAAAGCACATTATAATTAAAAGTTTTGTCTACAAACGTGGCTTAAACAACTTTTAAGTTTGTAATTACTATTTTTGACTATATTTTGATTTTTTTTTTGAAAGCACTTTGTTTCAAAAAATGTTTTAAAATATAAGGAAGACCGTAATAAACACGATTTATTGGTATCGATAAAGACATATAAGAAAACTTTTAAAAATAAAAAAATTATTTTTTATTTAACATGTAATTTTTGAAAAAAAAAAATTATTAATCGAGTCAAGATTTTGTTAAAATGGAAGTATGCGGTAAATTAATCCGTTTTTGCTTTAAATATCAAATATGTGTTATTTTCTCTCAACCTGCAATGCACATTATACATAAATTTGAGCTATTAGAGTTGCCATAACAATTTTTAAAAACTATCTTTAAATGGCAAAATTAAAAAAAAAAAAAATCCTAAAAACTAGTGCGAAAACAACATTCAACATTTTGTGCGATTTTTTGATAGATATTGGACTTGTTAATACTTAAAAAGTAAATATTAAAAAAAAATATTAACACTTTAAGTACGTACAAATCTTCAAAGAGGGCGATCAAATTTGTTACAAATGCATACTGGGAAACCAAGTTTTGTCAAAAAATTCGCACGGAATCTATGCTTGGAAAAAATGGAACTAAATGTTTTTATCAAATTAAATCTTTTTATTAAAGTTTGCGTAATTTTCGAAAAAATATTACTTAAATTTGATTAGACGATAATTATATTAACTTTAATGTTAAAAAAATCTATAACCTTAAAGACCACTTAAGGTTATAGACAAAAAAGACCAATAAAACATAATGTATACGAGAGTGTAAAGCTTTTAAATGTACAACAAATTCCACTTGATAATTACGAGAGTGTAAAGCTTTTAAATGTACAACAAATTCCACTTGATAATTATTCTATGAAATTTGATCCATACAGGGTTAATGTTTTCACATTTGACCAAATTTTAGTTTTTTTTTACATTTATTCCCAAGAAACTATACAAAAATGGGTATAAAAGGTATTTTAAAAATATATCAAACGATTTAGCAAGCAAATTTAAAGGGGTACATGTTTATTTGTTTTTCCTGGGGCCATTTTCGACACTATCTTTTTAACAATTAAACGTAAGATTGCGCTTGTTCGTTAGTTTAGCGATATCCGATGAAGTCAGAATTTCATAGAGTAAAAACATGTCAACTCAATCAAAAATATGGCATTTCGGATCGACCACTCCCGATTTCAATGAAATTCACCATAACTGTCATACTCCGCAACCCTTTCGGTTTCCGAAATATGACGTGATGAAAATTGCAAAAAACATTAAAAATTTACTAAAGTATCCTTACAAATTGCACAATAAAATGGACAACATTCGAGTTGGTCTGATTTTTTAACTTTAAATATGCTTTTTAAAATTTCGACATTTTTATACAACACGAAAAAAATAAACTTATGGCTTACTTTAGCGAACATTCCCTTACTATTATATTATAGTCCTTTTGTTTATTAAAATTGTTTTTCCTTATACATACTATATTTGTTCATTCATTTATGGTTCTGCTGTCGTAAGAGAATATGCATGCATGGTTAGTTGATTTATATACATTTTAATCTCTATGGGATTTAAAGTTTCTATAATTTTTTTTATAAAACGTATATGAGGAAGAAAGTGTTGGTGTGTATGTTGCTTATAAATTTTATATAATAGACTCTCTCTCTCTCTCTCTCTAAACACTAATGTTTGGTAATTTACCATGCAACTTACAAAAGGACCAACAGCATAACCAACTTATACTAAACACACACACACTACTACCATATGCTACTTAACTATATATGTGTATGGGTGATTTCATTGCTACCAATATCATTAATTTAAGTGCATTTGCTTTGGATCTTATGTTAGTATTGGTGGTATTAAATTATATTGTATATAAAACTAAAATATTTCTTTTAACTAATGTTCCATGTTAGTTAGAAACCATTAGTTTTATTAGAGCATAACCTTAAATTTGTTTGTAAATAACTTGATTTTTATTTGCTGTATGTATGTTAACTGGTATAATATTAATCCATAGAAAAAAAACATTAATAACTTTCTTGTTGATTTTACTGCTTTACACAGTAAAAATTCTTGACAGTTCAATTGTCAAAGTTTTAAACATAATCAACTAAATGTCAAAATAAAAAAGAAAAGTAACTACTGAAGTATAAATGAATATAAGAAAATGAATAAAGAGATAAACAATATGTTTTTTAATCAAAAACAAAATTTACTTTTTGTGTGGGTGAGCATTTCTTTTATTTAACTTTATACTTTGAATATAAATCTTGCGAAGATTAACAATAAATTATTTATAAATGACATAAAAGTATAATTTTTAAATATTATTTTAAAAACGGTAACATTTCTTCTAGCTGATATAGGGAAGATATGTAAGGGAATGTTCTCTAATGTGGCCAAAAGTTTACCTTTCGGCATTTTCGTGTTGTTGCATGAATATGTCATAATTGTCAACTGTCAGAGTTTAATTGCCGCTATCACTATTTTAAAAAGTTCCGACTTGAATGCACACGTTTTTCGTGGTTTTATTGTGTCGTTGCAAAAAACGCTATATAAAGTGTAATTTTTCGGATTTTGTAAGAATAATGGTAAGAATTTTATTAATAATTTTAATAATACTATCCGTGTAAAAAAGATTAGATCTGATCAGATCAAACTAGATATGATTTAATCTAACTAGATATGACTGAATATAATTAGAACTGATGCCAGACCTGATCCTATATGATAAGATATGGCATCTGATCGCATCTAGTACTAGATCTGTTCCTATCTGGAAAATTGGATAATTTTCGTGACCAAATATGAGCAGATCTGGTCATATTGGATCATATCTTGTGCCAGATCTGTTCATATCTAAGAAGATTTCATATTCTGGTTGACCAGATGTTGTACCAGATCTAAGCCCTTTCAAAGGCACCAAAATAAAAATGTGTATACATTTTTGTTTGACTAATAAACTTAAACTTCTTTTTTTTAATTAAACGAAGGTAAAAATTAGAAATTAAAATAAAAGCATATATTATTTTTAGACCGATTACTGAATGTCCAGTTAAAATTTAACAAACAGTTAAATTAAAAATTTATGTGGGAAACAACTACAAATGTATCAGTTAAAGTGCCGGTTAGTAGCTAACTGGGCATTGTGAAAATTAGAAAGTTTATTTAACAAAGTTAGTTTTTTGTAGATCCATCAACCAATATTTAGTACACACAGGGAAAAATTTTGCTATTTGCCAACTGAAATTAGGTTATTCCGACTTAAATTAGGTTATTACGAAGTTCAGTCGGTTGGCACAACTTAACATTAGTTTTCACAACAAAGTTCGGTTAATTCAACTGAATTGTAGTTGTTACACCGAAAATATTCAGAAATCTAATCTAAATATCGTTGTACTAACTAAATTTATAAGTTGTTACCATTAAAATTTACTTTTAAATTCTGTTGGTAATTAATTTGTCTATGTGTACATATTCAAATTTAAGAAACGAAATTGATATTCCGTGTCAATCCATGTCCGTATCTAATTACACGAAACAGCAGCAGATATATTTGAATTCCAAAATAGTGAAACAATTAAAAATTTCGGTTAGTTTCTCCTTGTCTTGGGTATATATTTATTTGCACCAAGCTTTTGAATAAACGTATTCAAATTAAAATAAGCTCCTTTTAATCATTTAACTTAAAAAAAATTTTAAATTATTGAACCTCTCCAAAATAAAAATATTAGATCTGTTCATATTTGATCTGATCTGCTTTGATTTCATCAGATCTAATTGGATCTTAAATTTTTCCCATTTATGACATCTAATTAGATCTGATAATATATGATATAAAATCTGTTTCGATCTGGTAACACAGATCTAACTAGACCTAGTCAGATCAGATCTTTTTCACACTGGTATTTGATTTCATAAACAAATATAATAAAAAAAAAATACGAAACATTAAATTTTTATAATATTCCCTAAAGTGAACCTTTGTTATATTTTTTATTTTTTTTTTTTACAAGTTTTAGTCTTTTTTTAAATAGTTTTTGCTGTTCTTGTCTTACTAATATTTGGCACAAAAAATTTGTCAATTTTAGCAGTTTCTTCTGCATTGTTATTTTTAACAAATTTTTTGTTGCCTTTTCTGCCATTCCTACAGGGTTATTTCTATGAGCGTAAAAAAAAATCTCTCTATCTCTATCAAATAAAATTGAGGAGGATGATGAGGGAGGGCCTTTTACAGAGCAGTTTGATGGCAGAATATGATAATTACGTGCTAGGAAATTACATATGTAACCACTTAAAACATTGTTTTTAGAACTGTGCTTTGGTTGCCCTGCTTATATCTAATTAATATACAATTTGAACCGAAAAATTGTGGATTGTATTGTACATAAAAGGATTATATTACATTTTGATACGATTCCATACAGTAAAAATTACTTTGTTAAATTGAATACAGGGGGCTTGATATTATGGTCCGGATATTAAGAGCCCAATTTAAACTTTACTCAAAAATGTTGATGTCAAACTAAAATTTTTGGAGTTTATATTTTAAATTGTGATGTTCATTTTAGATATTTGAAGGTACCTTCACATTGATGTTAAACTTTGATATTAAAATTTTGAGTACGATGTTATGGATTTCAAAACAAAAACGTCACTTTTCCTCAAGTTAGAAGAAAAATAATATTTTTTTTTGTGTGGCAACACATGGTTTTGTTTAATCCCGTATATTAATTTAATTCTGATAATCCAATTATATATTGCCCGTTTCATAACGTAGGGTATAACATATCGTAAGATACATTTAAATGTGCCGGTTTACGAAAAATAACGGTGGTAAGTATAATAGCATCTTACAATACATGATGTCATACTTAACTTTATTAAATTTTACAAAACTGGATAACTTCACATAAGATTATATACCATTATTTTTACTCGGTTATTATTTTGTTGCTCAATTTTTTTAAAACTTTAATATTTTACTTAAAATTAAGTAGTTTATTTATACATACACGTTTTGTTATACTATTGAAAGAAATATTTAAATAAAAAAGGCTTTTTGTAGTTGGTAAACGATATAAACGATAAAATATAAACAAACGATATTTATTATCAGTACAAAATAGTCCTTAAGGTTGTTCCCTATATTTTTTTCTCGAAGCAATAACGTTTTATCTCTCTGTGTGCAGGGTATAAAAAAATTCTAAAGAAGGATTTTCGGAATGAACAACATATTTCTCTAATATTGCTAAAAATAACGAAAAACTTTTTGGTTGAAACAAGTAACTGCAATTTCGTATTGGTGACGTGTTCAACAATTATACAGATGCAGGTACTAACTCGAGATTGCAAATTGATTATAATCGTAATCAAATCCGCTATTAATAGCATCATTTAATCGTAATAGTAATCGAACATAAATGCTTCGATTATGACTTAAAATTATATTTTTATATACCGCGTATTTATTTAGAATTTTTAAATTGCTGCCCTTGATTTTTAAATATTTTGTTGACAATTTCCACAGATTTCTCAAATTTTAATTGCGTTGCTTCTGATGAAACATTTTTAATAAAAATATTTTAAAAATTATCTTATGGTGTTTTCTTTTCTGGAAAAAAGTGTTGCCTTCTTAATGTGCAACATTTTTCAAATTTTGCCCTCGCCCCATTAAAATGAAGCATGTTTACAATTAGAATAGAACACAATTTCATCACATATTACAATTATTTAAACAAATCTGTTTTTTAGTGTTGTTAAGGTTCGGGTTCGAATCCCAGCAAACTTTAAAAAAAATTTAATGTTTTTTCTAATAATTAATTTTTGTTTTTTTAATTATTTAAAAAATTTGGATTTAGATCCATACATTTTTTTCAATTAAATTTTTTTTTATAATTTTGTTTTTTTTGTTGTAAGCGAATTTCAGATTGTAAGCGAATTTCAGATTAAAAAAATTATTAAATACTTACAAAAAGAAAACATTAAAAAAATAGCAAAAACAAATTAAAAAAAAAAAAATCGTAAATTTCAATTTATAACGACCTTTCAACATATTAGCTAGGTTGATACTAGTATTTCGATCTGGCTAAAGATCTCATCAGAACCCGAAGTTTTAGAAAAGTTAGAGCCTCCATAATAGGCAGAACTTTAACAAAAAACCTATTAATAATCAATTTTGCTCCATTCTTGTCTTCTTAGTAATCAAGCACGTGGTTAGGTCTTTTCCTAACAAGCATCATGACGTTACTAAACTTTGAAGACCAAAAATGTTCTATTTATATAAAAAAATTTTAGTTTGTACTCTGGCTCAAGTAATATTTTTTACAGTTATATTAGTTTTTTGTTTTTATATACATCGAGATTATTTTTATGTTAATTTCAATTTATAACGAGCTTTCAACCTCCGTATATTTACAAAAATAAAGCAAATCAAACATATTAGCTAGGTTGATACTAGTATTTCGATCTGGCTAAAGATCTCAACAGAACCCGAAGTTTTAGAAAAGTTAGAGCCTCCATAATAGGCAGCACTTTAACAAAAAACCTATTAATAATCAATTTTGCTCCATTCTTGTCTTCTTAGTAATCAAGCACGTGGTTAGGTCTTTTCCTAACAAGCATCATGACGTTACTAAACTTTGAAGACCAAAAATGTTCTATTTATATAAAAAAATTTTAGTTTGTACTCTGGCTCAAGTAATATTTTTTACAGTTATATTAGTTTTTTGTTTTTATATACATCGAGATTATTTTTATGTTAATTTCAATTTATAACGAGCTTTCAACCTCCGTATATTTACAAAAATAAAGCAAATCAAACATATTAGCTAGGTTGATACTAGTATTTCGATCTGGCTAAAGATCTCATCAGAACCCGAAGTTTTAGAAAAGTTAGAGCCTCCATAATAGTAAATTAAATTTAACAAAAAATATAAAAAAAATGTGATACCAATATGGGTTCGAACTCGGGATCTTCTGTGTCAGAAGCCAGCATCCTACCACTCTGCTACCAAGGTGAGAGTTTTCTCGCCAAAAACTTTGCAATGTATACGCATGAGATTGATAAAACCAAAAAAACAGGGCAACATCCAACCATTTAAATTTTTTGAGGGCAGAAAATGTTGCATTTTTTGCCTTTTATAAGGCCATATAAGGAAAACGCCATTAAATGTGTACAAATACATAGTGTAGTATATTCCAAAAAGGTAATTTCTAAGAATGATTATTTGATTATACCAACAAAACTTTTTTTATTAAAATACGTAACTTTATCTCTATAATAAAGTTTTTCTCTTGAATTGTAAAAAAATTATTATGATCAGACCGATATGACAATTTTAAAAAATAATCAAATACCACCATATTTATATGACGTTAAAATAACACTGTATTAAAATACATTACAAAATTTGCCTCAACATAAACGCAAAGTTGGCTACACTGAACGTTAAAAGCTAATTGAAAATTTTATCATATAGAGACATTTAAACAGTTAAAAAGACACAAATAATAATATAATTTAAATGGAAAATCACTGATGACGCCTGTCCATAAAAAGGTAGAAACTAGTCCAATCTGGTTTGAAAATGAGTGTTTATAATTTTTAGAGAAAAACGTTTATTCTTCTTCTTAACCTCAACCTTTCTAAATAAAATTTTTTCAAATGCAGATTAATTAAAAATTAATTTGTGACTGTCTATATGACGTTAAAATAATACTATACTAAAAAAAATTTCAGATGGTTGAAAAATTTCTAACGAATCTATGACATGTCCTTAATGAGTAAATAATTCATATATCTTGCTGGGAAACGTAGAAAATCTAACAACTATTTATCTAAAATAAATACTAAATTTAGTTTTTTTTTTTGAAAATAATTTGAAAGAATTGCGTGAAATTAAAAATAATGCAATCAATTGATAATGGTATATATTTTAATCGTAATCGCGATTAACTAAGGAAAACTGCGATTATTTCCAAACTCTAGTACTAACGGATGTTTGTGTTTGACCTTTAGGTTCGAGGCGAACGGGAAATTGTCTGATTTTATTCATATCATTACTTTCTTTTGTGAGATACAATGCCAGAAAATTTCGGTTAGAGTTACTTAAAATTATTAAAATAAATTTAACCTTTTGTATTAAATTGTTAAATTGTATTCATATAATTTGCAGGAAAAACTTATATTTATAATGTCAAACAAATAATAATAATAATAATAATAATAATACGTTAATTAAGTGGTTATTGCTGTACCACCATAAAATCATTTAGCGACCCACTTTAAATTTCAAAAAAATTTAAACAAAAACATATTTGGCATTATAACCTAAATATTTTCTGAAAATTATAAGTACCACTTTTCTAACAATTTATCAATGCAAAAAACAACCACGAAATGTTCTGCTTATTATTGCTGTTGTTACCATAACTACACAAAATGACTTGAGGCTTTAAGAAGTTTTGTAACGAAAAAACAAAAAACTATTTAAGAAAAACCAAAAATAAAAGAGAAAAGTTGTTTTAAAACTTTGGCGCGTGTAACCAAGAGGAAAGACATTTTTGTTAGGTTTTTATAGTTATAAAACTATGGAATAGCAGATGCAATATACTCAAGACTAAGAAATAGAGAAAAATACAAAAAAAAACAAACTTCAAGGCAAACAAATTATGAATTAGCACAAAAAAAAAACTAAATTGATTGACTTGAAAGTTTCAATGAGTTTTTTTTTTTAGGTTGCCACCATAGAAATTAGAAACAAATCTAGAAAAGTTTTTTAACAAGACTCTATTGAAAACATAAAAAGACAATAGAAGATAAAGAGTTCAAAAATGTTCAATTGTGTACATTTGCCAACCATATTTTTTAAAAGCCCTCTAAGGCGTATGAGTGATGAGAGGATTTTTTAAATATTAAGTATATGTCAAGTTTTCAACGCAGTGTATGAGTGTTAAACTGGTATAGTGAAATATAACTCATACGTAGTGGAGACCAGTAATTTGCAGTTACAAGAAGGGGTTTGAAAAAAAAAATCAGAATAAAATATAAATATCACTCATACGTCGTGTTGTCATTTAATATGCAAATATTATAAAAACGTCCCAACGAATTTACTAACAAGGGAGATGTCCCGATATGTTGTAGGGAATAAATATTTAATTTTTAATTTTAAGTTGGGTAAAAAATTACCCCCATTTTATGTTTTTATAATAGTATATTACTTTGAATCCAATTATATTTAATTAGATGCAATTAATTAAAAATTATCCAATTCTATACGAGTTTCGTCCCGATATAAGTACATAAAATTAAATTATATTTGATGCAATTAGATATAAAAAGATACAGCCATGGACAGTAAATTAGCACAAATCTTTATATAAACATCAATTAAATTTTTTATTGAATTATAGTTTTAGAAACAAAAAACTGTAAACATAAAAACTTAAGATGAATGATCCTCTTAAAAAAAAAAAAAACTTTGATGAAAAATCCAATTGTCTGATCATTAATGCTAGAAATATCTCATCCGCCAACTTATAGCTGGACATTAAAGTAGCACATATTGAAATTTCTGAAATAAAAATGATATATTTTAATAAATAATAAAAATATGAATGGCTTTTTTTCAGGAGGGCAATCTTTTCCACGTCCCATATTTTTTAAAAAGTTATGTGAAACAACACAAAATTAAAAAAAATTTAAAATATAAAAGAAATTACGCGAAAAAAACTTTAATAACACTTCTACACACGTTGTGCTAATTTGGTGCCCAAGCCAAACTCAGATAATCACAAAATTAGAAATCAAAATAGAAAAAGAAAGAATAATCACTGTAATTTTTTTTGCTTAACAGAAGCCAATTCTTCCAATGCAACAGTGCATGCCAAAACAGTTGGTGTAATTAGTCAAAAAATTAGAAAGATAACACAATCAAAATTTACAGTGATTTTGTGCTAATTTAATGTCCATGGCTGTACATAATAATTAATAATCCAAATATATGTAAATTAAAATATATATATGAAATGTTGAGGTTAAGAAGAAGAATAAACGTTTTTCTCTAAAAATTATAAACACTATTAATTTTTAAATCAGACTATACTAGTTTCTGCCTTTTTATGGACAGGCTCATCAGTGATTTTCCATTTAAATTATTTTTTGTGTCTTATAATTGTCAGATTGTATCTATATGATAAATTTTTAAACAACCTGCTGCTGTAAGAATCAAACCTGCGCTCATCTTACATTACAAACGTAACAATACCAAGTCATGACCGTTTAGCAATCACACCCAAGTATGGCCTTGAATCTAATGCAGCTAAATTTCAGTTTTCTTTCTTATTAGCTTTAAAACTGTACCCGGTTACAAAAAAAAAACTAATATGATGCAACAAAGAAATGTATCAAATTGGATATATGCTTATATCTATATCTAATTGATATACCGAAAAATGGTGGATCATATTGTGTATAAATGGATTATATTACACAGAGTTTGATATAATTTGATACGATTTATTTCAGTGAAAATAAATTTGTTAAATTAAATCCAGGGGCTAGATATTATGGTCCGATTTTAATAATTGGCCCATAATATCCAGCCAAAAATTTTAATGTATAGTTAAGTTTAAATTGTATATGCTTAACAATCAAACATTTTTATGTCAAACTAAAATTTTCGGACTCTGATATTTTCATTGTGATGTTCATTTAAGAAAATTTTAATGGATATATTCAATGAAAATTTTCGAGTTGAATTTAAAATTTTGAGTTGGATGTTATGGATTTCAAAACAAAAAATTTAAATTTAATTATATATTGCCCGTCTAATAACGTTTTGTATAACATTAAGGGAGCTAAAAAAAAAATAAACAATTTCTTCCATTTTGAACCATTTGCAATAAAACGGGAAGGGTGTAATGAACGAAAATCAATAAATCGTTATTTATATTTTAGTTGTTTTGAAAAATTGTTATATAACTATTTTAAATTAGTTCCCACAAAAAAATTATATTTGTCCAAAAAATACCCTACAAGCTGATGTATTTCTATTTGGAATCCTCCACTTAGTTTTAGAGCCAAATCATAGAGTACAGGAAATTAGAGAAAAATTAAAAACGGACCCACTTAAGTCACAAATAAAATTTCATATATTCTACTAAAAACATAGGCCATCAAAATCTGAAAACGTCAAGACCCTGGAACTGGAGTATAACGATTTGATATGCACTTAATCCGAATCTAAACATTTCTCCATCATATCAGATTTTTTAGCTTCAGCTTAAGATAACTAAAGTTTAAAAAACTCGGTTTTTCACTAAATCACATCAAACTTTTTAAAAGTATACTCTAGTTTCAGGGTTGGTAAACTAGTTTTTTTTTTTTTTTTTTATTAATTAATAATCATATAATTACAAATTATATACTATTTCCCTAACCGAGCACTAGCTACAGTTTCATTAATTTAGCAAATTGTAAAACAAACTTAAAATATTTCAAATCATATTAAATTAAGTTTAATCAAAAAAGTCCGACGCAATTCGCAAAGGATGAGAAACCCAATTTTTTTTTGTCACATCACGTTACCATGTTTCATTGTTTTAGTACCATGTAGTTCGATTTTTTTCTTAGTTGTACACACAAATATAAAGAAGTTCTAAGCAAATTATGTTTTTCCTTGTTTTTCAAAGTACGACTGTAACGTATGTTACTATGAAAATGCCCATGTTCTTCTTAAGCTTATCCTTGCTAGAAAAAATTTTAAATTAAGAGAATAGAAGAAAAGAATCCCTAATCTTTAATAACACTGTGGAACAAATTCAGGTTAGCAAAAGTTAGGTCGATTCTGAGAGTGAGGGGTGAAAATAGAGGCTAAATTAGAAGACCCGTATCGCGGCGTTTGTTTATGTTAGTTCGAATTGTTTTTTAATCGACCTTCGAACTTTGCAGTCAAATGCCGATTTTCAGCATTCACCCCTCACTCAAAGAATCGAACTAACTTTTGCTAACCTGAATTTGGTTCACAGTGTAATTTATGGAAATATGTTTAACACGCTTATAATGAACTTCGCTTAAATAATTTAAAAAAATAAAGCAAAAAGTTTATTTTTCGATCCTATATAGTAAATTATGACATGAGCATTATTATTCAAGTTCAATATAAATAGATTCACTTGGTATTTGTTCGTTATTGAAAGACCACTAAGGCGTATGAGTGTTGAGTGGATTTCCAAATATTATAAAACTAGAATGAAATATTACTCATACGTATGGGGGACAATATTATTAAATAAAATTTACATATCACTCATACGTCGTGTAGTCATTTATTTTGTATTTCTAGTAAGGAATATGTAGACTAGAAAGTTCAAACAGTTGCGAAGGATGAATCTTCTGCTGGTTAAACTATCGTTTGCGCATATTAATTCAAGGACCAACTCAATTCAAGCAAGATTAATCCGTCCCAGCTGTTTGAACTTCGTAGTCTATATATTCCTTGTTTCCAGTTCTAGTTCATTTGCTTAAAAGAAGATTTACTGGAATTTTGTCCGCTATTGAAAGATTTTTCTGTTTCAACAATTCAAGCATAATAAAGAAATTGCGTTTGTAATTTTTTGGCTCAAGATTTTAATGAAATCTTGTTTTTGGTGTTTCTTTCATTATTATGTTACCATTCAGTCATTTATTATTATAATGTCCCTTAAGTCATTACAGCTAGAACAACATTTACATCTTCTTCAAAATAAAGTAACAACGAAAGAACATTAAAAATAACAAAAGTTAAAACAACACTAAACATGATCCTAAATAATATTATTTTACAATGTGTAGAGTATTCAGTCAACAATACTACTAACAACAGCACTCTGGGGTCATGTAACAGGAACAAAAAAGCTAACTGAAAACAACAACAATTTTAATATAGAGCACACCTCACCGGAAGAGGATTTAACACCAAAGAGGATTTCATCGCTAGAACACTTTCCATATTTGAAGACTAGCTTACATTAAAAGTTTCGTGACCGGAAACAAAAAAAAAAAATACCAACATTTAACACAGCGTTGACTTTTTAGTGCATGCACAATTTCGGTAAATTTTATTTATGCAAAAAACAAAACATTTTCGATATTGACAACCCATGTTTTAATGCAAATTTGAAAGTATGACATATCAAATGCATTTTTTTTCAGAAATAATTTTGGTCATAAGTTGTTTTTTCGTATCTTTCATAGTTCTCAAGAAAATTGGAATAATTTAATTTTTTTGATTTTTATCGCAAAAGTGTTCTGTGTCAACTCAAATACATAATCAAGAAAAATATTTTTGGTGTTCACACTTTTTTTTTTTTTTTATTTATTAAGTCTATGGAAAATTCCTTACAGACTACTATATACATAAATTTTAAATTTTTTACATATTTACAAAAATTGAAAAACATACAAGATTATTATTTTTTAATAAATGCTTTTATGGAATAGAAGATTAAACTTAAATTATATTTAATTGATTAAACAACAAGATTAGATTCCTTTTAGTGACTTGTATATTTTCGGAAATGTCAATGAAGGCATATAAGTTGTTAAATTCATTGCAATGGATCAAAATTTGCGTAATTGGACTGAAAGTACTGCAGTTTTAAAGGCTGGTAACACCGTGTTGGTCGAGTTGGAACAACGAACTCAAGTTTGCTAAGAAGATAATCGGAATTCGTAATACCTTTTAATAGATTGATCAGGAAAGATACATTTAACACAATTCTTCTACTTTTGAGCGTAGGAAGTTTTATTAATGCTAAACGCTTTTCATATGAAGGAAGATTTCTGCCCATCACCCATGAATTAGATCGAAGGCAAAACAGAAGGAATTGGCGTTGGACGGATTCAATTCGTTCTATATGGATGTCATAATGCGGATCCCAAACTACGGAGGCATATTCAAGTATTGGTCTAACAAGAGATGTGAATAGCTGTTTTGTAACATCAGGGTCTTCAAATTCTTTACCCCATCTTTTTATAAAACCAAGAACTCCTTTAGCCTTGTTTACAGTTTGTGTGATATGTGCGTTAAAACTTAGATTTTTGTCCATTAATACTCCAAGATCAAGAATTGTATGCACTATTTCAAGTTCATGTCCATCTATAATATAAGTATGGAAAACTGGATTCGTTCTATAAAACAGCATATATTTACATTTTTTATAATTTAATTCCATGAGGTTAACTTTACACCAATCGTGGAACGAGGTTAAATCTGATTGTAATAAGGACGACAAATCCGATTGTGATATGGAGTTCAAGTAAGATTTCTTGTAACTGAAATCCTCTTCCGACAAGGCGTGAGAAACAAAGAACAGTTGTAATATTAGAAACTGTTAAAAGAATCATTTTCATTCATTCTTTCTATCATCTTTATCCATCTATATAAAATGTTTATGATAATCTTTGTTGAAATTTATTTTTCTTTTCATTGTCTTATTTTTGTTTTAGTTGTTCTTCCTTTCATCAGTTCTTAAATTACAAATAACTTTTAGTTCAAAAATGCTAAAAGGCAAAAAATTCAACGTAAAACAAAATAAAATTTTAATTTTCGTTACTACGCTTTCTCACGGTTTTAATTTTTTCTTTTTCTTTTCTGTTTTGTTATTCTTTTGATTAAGCTGACGTTAAAACGTCAAGAAATGTCATGTTACATGACCAACGAAATTGATTACGCTTCACTTAACTTAATATCCTTGTGTACAGAATACTGTTAAACATTTTTTCACACTTACTAGTCTAACTAGTATCGTTTTTATGACCGATAAATAAAAAAAAATTGTTTAGCTTAAAACTTTAGTTTTGATAGATTTAAAGCACTTTTGGCTATGAAACAGCATAATGAAACAAATAAACAAAAATTAAAATAAAACTTTTACTAATGAATGTACTAGAAAATTTTTTTTGTTGGAAATTTAAATTGTTTGCTACAAAATTATAATTGCATTTTAGACTTTGTTTGTACTCTACACAAAAAATTAAATTTATAAAATTGAAAACAATGAAATTTTTATAAAATAAAAAAAACTTTTGCGAAAAATGTATCCGCCGAATGAAAAGTTTTATTAGCTGTATTTCAGCAAAACTAGCGATTTTGTGAAAGCATTTATAAAGATATAAAATAAAGTTTGATATAATTTTTATTAAATATAAAAATTATGTTTTTTGACCTTTAATTGTGCAATGAAAATTATTAAAGTTTGCGGCCATACTCTATATTTCTTTATTAGAATATTGTCCTAACAAATAATCTAGAGTTTTTGTTTTCAAATTTATTAATTGACCACTTTCAGAAATGTGTTGATATATCTATTTCGGGAATTTTCCCATCATCAGAACACGTTTTGAAAGAAGTGACAATCCCATGCAAAACATCAAGCATTCATATAAACTAGTTTTCTCACTAAACGACTACACTTAGGAAATTATGTTGGTAAAGACTACAGCAATTGTAGTCAAAAACAAATGAAATTTCATTCAAAAAAGGACGACTTACATTTCATTAAATTCAACTAACATTGTCATTTGTTTTTAATGTTCAAAAAATGACTAACAATTGTAGTAAAAATGAACCACATGGTAGTAAAAAATAAACAAACATTTCTTTATTTTTATTTTTTTAAATAACAAAAAACAACTTGAAAAAAATGAATGTAAAATCATAAAACAGTCATTTGATGTGAGTTGTTTTTTGAAATGAACTACAAAGTTAGTTAAAAATTTTATTTGTTCTAAAAATGACTGACATTTACATTAAAAATAATGAAACTGTATTACAACCCAAACAACTACATATTTTTAAAGCAGAAGTTCCCTGAGTGTACTAATATATGAGATCGAAGTTAAAAATTATCACCATTGATCAAAAATATATTGAATTGTCTACCTTTGGTAGATATTCAATACACGTTTTAGGACAATATCCTTATAAAGAAATATAGAGTATGGCCTCGAACTTGAATAATTTTCATTTTCATTGCTCAATTAAAGGTCAAAAAAACATAATTTTTATTTTTAATAAAAATTATATCAAACTTATGTAAAAGACAAAGTACGTTCTTGTTTACTCCCCCTGTACATTTTGTTTTTGTTTTTATTTTAAACAAAACAAGTGTGCAAATTAAAAGGAAAAAACGTGTATTGAATATCTACCAAAGGTAGATATTGCACATAACAAATCATTTTTTTGATCAATGGTGATCATTTTTAACTTCGAGATCATATATTAGTTCTCGTTTAGTGAGAAAACTAGTTTATATAAATGCTTGATGTTTTGCATGGGATTGTCACTTCTTTCAAAACGTGTTCTGATGATGGGAACCTAGAAAATTTCCGAAATAGATATATCAACACATTCCTGAAAGTGGTTAATTAATAAATTTGAAGACAAAAACTCTATGGATTATTTGTTATTACAATATCCTAATAAAGAAATATAGAGTATAGCCTAAAACTTGGATAAAACATTAAGCTAATTCTCCCAGTGTACCTACTCACAATGGGGTAATCCAAATTAAAAATGGTTATAAATACTGATGCGATAGGTGAAAAAGCTACTTAACTCTCTGATACACCATAAAAAATCAGAACGTACGTACACAATGGTGGTACATTTGTACTACCAAATTCATTGACGAAATAAACAAAAACAAATAATAATTTTATTGTTTTTATGAACAATATTTATTATTGGCAATCTAAATAACAAATTAATATGGTTTTTATACTAAAAAGTTTATTATTTATTTAAAAAATTGAGAACAAAATCATCTTAGATTCGTTCCTCCAGTGCATTGCGTTGTGAAGAATTGAAGTAATATTTTAATAGGAATTTTCGGTTTAGAAACTGTTATCATGAAAACGATTTTTTAATACAAAAAAGGATTAAAATTTATAGTTTTTTTTTGGTAAATATACATTATTTATAGTCCAAATAATAATAAAATATGTTTTTTTTTAAGTGGTTGTGTAAAGTACACTCCGTCTCATAACTATAGCACACTTTAAAATCTTTCTTTAACTGCTTATAAAAATTAATTAAAACACCCTGTATAAAACAACTAAATTTATAAAAAGCTTTCTTACTCTCTTCTACTTCTTCTCACATATTTTTTTTTTAAATTTTGCTTTTTGAAAAGAACCGTTAAATATCACAAAGTCATTGCATATTAGAGACTATTTTTTTCGTTTCATAACTATAGCCCACTTTAGTAAACACACTGGTATTCGGCGAAAACTCTTCTTGTTATTATTCCCCAGATATTTTCAATCGGGTTAATATCAGGTGAACAGGCTGGCCACTCCAAAAGCGATATATAATTGCTTTCAAGCCATTGCTTTGTTTCTCTGCTTGAGTGTATTGAAGCGTTATCTTGTTGAAATATGTAATTTTTTTCAACATTCTGGTTCAAAAATGGAAGTAGACTACACTGGAGCACCTTGGTGTAATCGCTGCTTTTAATTTTTGATGAAACAATCTGCAGTTCCAATACACCATTCACCGAAAACGCACCCCATCCCATCAACGAACCTCCACCAAAATTTCTCTGAGAAAAATATTGTGGTTCTTTCCGTGAATCACGCCAATATTGTCTGTGACCATCTAGATTCCATTTTTTCTCATCAGAAAAAATAAGTTTCCATACTGTCGATTTAGAAATTTTTGTTGTGACTGTAGCAGCAAGTTTGCTGCAACTTAGTGCAGAGTTGCTAGCTTTTCATAGAATACTTCTATATTCGCGACTCAAAAGTTTTTTTTTTCTCTTTTTAAAAAGCAAAATAATTTTTATAAGCAGTTAAAAAAAGCATTTAAAGTGTGCTATAGTTATGAGACGGAGTGTATGATATATAAGTCGAAGAATTATTTTCTTATAAATAATTTAAAAAAATATAACATAAATATAACAATGTAATCAAATTGTTTATGTCCTCAATGAGGAATCCATGTTTTACTTTCATCAATACACTCAATATTAATGTCACAGGAGCTTAAACTAAACGCTTGTAGTACATTTGTACTATTATTGTGTGTTCTTTGAAATACATAATTAAAAGGTTTTAAAGTTTATTATGCAGATATTTTAAATGAACAAATGTTGGATCAAACCGCAAGTTTCAGTTAATATCAGTAATTCATGGATTTAAAGCGATACTTTACTTAAAGCCAACTGGCCCTCTACAGGAAAAATTATATGGTATCAATGTCAAACGTACAGTATTAGATGTTCTATAAAAGGCGAATACAAATGGAGCAACTTTTTTAATTATTCCAAAAAGTGGGCGCAGTAGGAGTGCTTAAATATTGAAAACAACTTTGCTCATTTTCAGAATGTTATTTGTAGCAGTTTAACTGAATTTTGAAAATTACAGAAATTTGACTATTATTAATAGATTTTTTTATGCAAAATTTTAAAAATATATGAGCTAGTTCAAAAATTTTCAACACCTCACTGTGGTTCCAAATCCATATTTTTCATCATAAATTCGAAAAGTATTGGCAGAGTTTTGTTTTTCAGTATTAAGCAAACATACATTCGCTCCAAGCCCACACCACACTAGCACTAAATGAATACCATTAACCCCCATCGTCCCATCGTCCCATAACTCTAAACTTTTTATTTTTTTATTTTATTGTTTTATATGATTTATTTTGGTGATATTTTCATTTTTAATGGACTCTCCAAGTACCCAGTCTGTTCTTCATCATATTTGTAACCAAAACAATTTTCGTAGCGCTAAATCAAAACTACAATTGTGGGAAAAATGCAGGCGAGATCTAAGTTAATTCATTGGCCCGGAACCCTTCTGTGGCGTACCCAATGGGTATGTCAGAGAGAGGCTCAGAAGATGGAGGGAGTCGGAGTTTGGGGCCTATTGGGCCAGATCGCCTGGGCAGCGACAGGCGAGGCTGTTTATATCTCCCTCTGGGGAGAGATTGCGGAAATTCTTGTCTATGACGAGGGGCGACCTAAGGACCGTAACGGGTTACCTCACAGGACACTGTGGCCTTAGGTATCAATTGTACAAGATGGGACGATCCTCTACGGATACGTGCAGGTTTTGTGAATTGGAACCCGAGACCTCTGAGCATGTTCTCTGCAAATGTCCGAGGCTCTCCGATAGGAGGGTGCGTTATTTTGGTGGTCGAATAGTGACGCCATCGGACGTTTCACCTGGTAGGATAATTGGCTTCGTAGGGAGCCTGAACCTATAGGGTGTTTTCGCTGGCAGCACAAAATACCAATTTCTGGTCGCGGTGCATAGTGCCACTATAATCTAATCTAAAGTTAAAACTTATTCTACACACTTTAACAAACACTTTTACGTTTAAAACTTCATGCCCATTCATGCCCAGATATAACTTTAAGAAACATTTAGGTTATGTTTCCAAAAAAAAACATTATCACAACACTCAAAAATAACGAAAAGGACGCAATAAAAGTTAAATTGGATATAATGATTTTAAACTACTAACATTGGTCATCAATTTCTATTATATATCCTCTTTATAGCTTCCTTTTTAAACTTTTGTGATAATATAATTGTAAAACTGTTTTGATCCTAACTCAAACACACCTGTTTAAACTTTCAACTTTGAAAGCTTGGCACACTGCCAGTGTTACCACCTAATTTTTGTATTATATTTTCTGAATGGCTTGATGTGTTTTCACTAAGAAAATGTATTAAAATTAACAATTTCTGAAATTTTTTTTAATAAAAAATTGATTTGGAACCATAGTGCAACTGTTGAAACTGACTTTAATGTCTATTTTTCTCAAGGTTTTTTGAATTGAGAGAAACGATGGACAGGATTTGTCTTTACCTAGGATTTAGGTCTTTACGTGAAGAATTGATCATTTAAAAGTCGAAAAAGTAAAAAAAATTACTTGAAACTTATAAGTTTTTTCGTTTTTATTTTTTTTTTCCTGATGTTGTTTAACTTTCAGATCCAAACCAATACAAAATGGAGTCAATAGACTTGGGAGATCGATTTTCTAAAAAATTCGTTTTTGTAGCGCTGCTTGGGAAAAAGTTGTGTTGTGATTTACAAGTAAAACCAAAATTTTCCGATTTAAAAACTCTCGCGGTTTTTTTCATAAAGTTTGATGGAATTTAATTTTATGGTGTGGTTAAAAATGGTGTAATTTTACACATTTGCGGTACACCAAGTTGATGGCAGCGCAACAATAACGGGATACGTACACCTCAAACTTATAAGGAGACGTAAATTTAAAAAAATAAAAAATATTTTCGTCTGACATTCACAATCACATTATAAATTGGCTAGCGTATTGTGTGACAACAGTTTCTTAGTTAACAGCACCTCCGAGTCACAAATGCATTTAAAAATTGTTGAAAGCAAAAATTTTATGAACTTTTTAAGAATTTTGCGAATTGTAATTATTCTTTTCGCATTTCTTTTTTTGTATAAACAACACGGCTTGAGAACATAGTTAGGTATTCAGAGTGCGTGTTTTCCAAAGTAATTGCGGTTTTAAGTTCTAATATACGACCAAACATTTTTTAGTGTATTTTTAAGAAGGTTTGCTGTTATAATATATATTTTGACATGTGATATGTGCAATGAGATCTATACTTTTAAACTTGATTTAAACTTGAAATTACCACAATTTTTGCATTGTTAAAGATAAATAATTAACGCGGATGTGTAAAGCATGCTTAAATACTTTTAAACACTCTTTTGACATTGTCCGGCAACAACGCGAAACAAACGAAAGTCTCTTTTAGCGAACATTTCCTAAGCCTTTTAACTAAATATGAAGTACTTTTGTAAACAACAGGTACTTTTTTATAAAAGTTACTTTTATAGATTACTAGCGGGCGTTGCCCACTACGTTGTTAGCGTGCCTTAGACCTAGTTTTTGGGATGATGGATAACTTTTCAGTTTGCCCACTATCTGTGTACCAAAATTTAATAAAATCCTTTAAGCCATATAAAAGATAACTAAAAGTGGGCGTAAAACTGCCACGCCCACCAAGTTTTAATCTATTATAGCAAATAGTGCTTATGAGTCATCCCAATATCTGTGTACCAAATTTCAATAAAATCTGTTCAGCCATATAGAAGATAGTGAAGATGTGGGCGTTAAAGTGCCACGCCCACAATATCTAAATTTGATATAACTTAAAGTGCTTATCTGTGACATCTCTTTCTGGGTACCAAATATCAATTGCATCGGTAAAGCCATATCGAAAATAGTTAAAAAGTGGGCGTAAAAGTGCCACGCCCATCATATAAAAATTTCATATAGCCTATAGTTCCTTCCAGACCGCCCACTATCTATGTGTCAAATTTGAATAAAATCGGTTCAGGCGTTTGGACGTGATGCTCACACAAACAAACAAACAAACCAACAGTCATTTTTATACCCTCCATCCCATAGTGCAGGAGGGTATATTCACTTTGTCAAATGTTTGTAATTCTTTTAAAAAAATTCTGGGACCCCATAAACTATATATATTCTTGATCAGCATGGATAGAAAAGTCGATATAGCCATGTCCGTCTGTCCGTCTGTCCGTCCGTCTGTCTGTGGAAACACAAAATACTCCTCCAATACAGAAGAGGTACTACTAATTTTCAGTCAAATTGTTTGTTGATATCATGAGCAGTTTTCTAGTGAAAATGATCAAAATCGGTTAACGCGTTCAAAAGTTATGAGTGAAAATGTGGGAAGACCTCTAAAAATTTTTTTTTTTATTTCATCATACATACATACATACGTACATTCAATGCTTATACACAAGAATATACGCAAGCAGGGATGGCTGTCAATATCGCTGAATTACCGTCCCCGATTCTAACACCTTTCAACTGACTATCGTTATCGCTTAAATACCGTTACCGATATTCTTGAAATACCGTTATCCGTAAAATACCGTTACCTTAAAATACCGTTACCGAAATAATCTAACAAGATCTGAACAAAAAAACTTCTGTAAATAGATATATTTTCCCAAAGTATGATCATAAACTAGACAGTCATTTAAACTCGGGCATAATGCGGTTAAAAATTGTGGTGTGCATTAACATTACCTGTATAACTAAAATAACGTTATCCTTAAAATGCCGTTACCAAAATAATTGAAAAATCTTTTTCCCTAAAATAAAGTTACCGAAATATCTAAAATATCGTTACCGCTAAAATACCGTTAGCGAAATAAATAAAATACCGTTAACGCTATAATACCGTTAACGCTAAAATCCCGTTACCGAAATAACTGAAGCATAGTTTCCCCTAAAATACCGTTACCGAAATAAAAGAAAATAGCGTTACTACGACCAATAACCACATAGAATCGGTTACCATCCATGGTCATGATCAACACTTAAAAACAAAAAAAAAACACAAAATATTGTTGTTGTTTTTTTGTTTTGTTTTGTATACAGTATGTATGTACGTATGAATTAGTC
The DNA here is from genome assembly GCA_021234595.1 of Delia radicum. NCBI lineage: Eukaryota > Metazoa > Arthropoda > Insecta > Diptera > Anthomyiidae > Delia > Delia radicum. Next base: position 172,732,654 of record CM037852.1, read on the forward strand.
GCAATCGCATGCAGAGTTGCCAGGTTTGACGATTTGTCGTCATTTTGATGATATTTAATACCGAAAATAACTAAATGACTATTTGACGACTTTTGCTTCCAAAATGACGATTTTTTGACAATAATTTAATATGTCAGCAAGATCTACTTATTTATCATTCTCATAAAATCGCCGGCTCGATCATTAAATTTATATTATTTCGTTAAAAATTGAAAGCAAAAACATTGTTTTTTGATCGATAGCTAGCTTTTATATGCTAATATGATGTGAAATACAATTTTGCAAAAATGCAAATCCTAGAATTGAATAAAACTTAATCCAAACCGCATTTATTTTTTTATAAATTCATTACGGGTTTAGCTTAATTTAGTTTCTGTGTTTATATGTTTAGAACATTTCTTTAAATTTTTATAAAATTTAATTGGAGTTAGATTTAAAAAAAAATAAAAAAATTTTCATGTTAAAACACAAGGCATGGACTTTTTTTGCGAAACAAACAGATCTCTAGCCCGAATATATTTCATGTTGAAAGATGATATATATACAACTTTAAATGAAACAAAATACATCCAAAAATAAATCCGGTGCTTAAAAAACAGGCCTAATAATATAAATAAAGTGCCAAAATTTAATAATTAAAAATATAACATTAAGTTTGTTCGATAACACAAAAATTTTTACAAGTTTTTACTGGAAGGTGTTCGTTTAGACAAATACGCAGTAAAAACTGGTAAAAAGAGAGAGTAAAGTGACAGTTTGATGCCAAAGAACTTACAAGTTTTTACTGGATACATTTTTGCCAGAAAGAATTTGTAAGATGAAAAAACATATGCCTAAAAAATAAAAAAATATGCTTGTATTTTTAGTAAACAAAAATTAAATTAAATTTTAATTGTTTATGGATTGAAAGTGAAAATGATTAAATAATTAACTATGGAAGAAGTTAAAAAACATTTAAATTATTTTTGGTCGATAATTTCAATTAACTTTTTCCTTTTCCATAATGACCAGTTGATTTTTTTTTAATATTTAAAAAAAGCTGCTTTATCTAATTTAATAATTCCTACAAATTTTCTGTTCGTTTACTTTTTTGTAAATTTGTCTTACTATTTGTAATTTTGTTACTGAGTAGTTTTTACTGAACTTTACAGGAAAAGTAATCGAACAGACTTATTGTTAAAGAATTTCCAAATTTTGTAAAAGAATTTAATATTTAAAAAGTTGTGCCACTGAAATGTTGTTCACAGAATTATGCAGTGTGTGTTTAACAGTGTTTAACAGTTCAAGTGGTAAAATTAGTTTGATTTAAAGTTGTATTTATTTGATCTTTCAACATTATATTTTTGTTATTTTATTAATTAATAATCATATAATTACAAGTTATATACTATTACCCTAACCGAGCACTAGCTACTATGGCCTTCGGCGCGCTGTAGCGAAAACAGATCAGTGCCTCTGGTGGGAATCGAACCCACGACCCCCGCACTAATAAGCCAGCACGCTACCAACTAGCCTACTGGGGCACACTGTTTCAACATTTTATAAATATGAATATCGTTGTAAAATATAATGATTTTCGAAGTTTAAACCAAAGAGAAGTGTCAAAAATCATGTTATATTACAACGATAACACGTTAACATTTGAAATGTGAATAACATTATTGCATTTTATTTTTTATTAAAACTTTATCCCTCTTCTAACAAATATATTTTATTTTGACGATTTTTCAAAATATGATGACGATTTTGACGATTTTTTCTAGAAAGTTTGTCGTTTTTATGCTTTGCAAACCTGGCAACACTGGTTATAAGTGCAAATGCGAGAAGCCCTCGAAAAATTGTTAAGCTAATTTATAAAGTATGCTTTTGTTTTCCATATACCAGGCTTGCCATATACCTTTTTTTGTTAACCCCAACAAATCAAAAAATCACCAATTAGAAAAAAGGTAGAACAAAATAGTTTAGTTAAAATTCTTTATTTATTTGACTGCATTAACCGGAGTTGCCAGACACATTAATCGTTATCAGATCAAAAAAATATCCAGGAACAAAATCCCCGAATCCAACAATGTAAATTCATAACTTTTTTTCGTACACTATTTTTACTTATTTTCATTCTCAACCTTTAATAAATTTGCAAGGAAACTCTTACATTCTAATTACATTTATTAAAACCCCATTCAATTTAAAGGACATTCACTTTCAGAACTTTTTTATTTAAGACATATAAGGTGCATACTTCATCTTATAATCTTTTGATTATATGCATTTGTTTTGATTATATGCATTTGTTTTCCAAAAATAATCTACATTAAAGTATTGATGTGTAAAAACCAATCGAATTTTGGGAAAATTTCTTAGGGTTCTTGTTCTAGGAGTCGTAAACGAGAATTGCACAAGCAACTGAGCTGAAAAAACAATAATTTGAAATACCAGTTTCTTTAATTTTTTGTGTCTCGAAAACACTCTAAACACTCGAAAGATTTTCTTTTATAATTTTGACAAACGTAGTTTCATCACACTTTCCGTTTTACTTATGTGATGTATAGTATAAACACATGTGTTGTAATGTAAACTGGCATTTCATAATTATTTCATTATGTATGTCTCCGCAAGTGTATTTTTGTTCCCTTAAATTTATCTAAAATTCTGATTATTCGAAACTGTTTTTATGCGTTTGTATTCATTGCATCTCTTATAACGATCCAAAAATATATTTTAGTAACTTTCTTTCATTATTATATAGGCAAAGAGACAAACAACAGGCGAATTTTACAACAGTTTTTTTAACATCATAAGGAACTATACAAATATATATATTTTTCACTACACGTTCTTCTTTAGGTAATCAGAATAACCTTTGAATACCCACTGTTATAAGCATTCAGAATTTCAGATTCATTTTAGTAAACTTTAATTAAACATTTTTTCTTTTGTAACATCCCAAATACATTAATCAATCAGTCATATTTTGTTTTACTTATAAAAACAACATTATTTTTGTTATTTTTACAAAGAAAATATATATTAATATTGTTTGCACTTTCCCTGGTTTATGAAAACACCGAGATGGAGGGTATCCAAAAATTCGTCACAGCCGAATTTAATCTTTTTTAATACCAAATTCGGCACATCGGACTTTAATGCTTCCACTTGTTATAATTATAATATATTATAATATAATATATATAATATAATAATAATAAGGATTTATTTGGCCTCAAATCAAATGTAATATATAATGTATAAATGTAATATGTCCTCAAACTTGAAAAACTTGAATTTTTATTGCACAATTAAAGGTCGAAAAAACATAATTTTTATTTTACATAAAAATTATATCAAACTTGTAAAAGTTACTTTTTTTTAAAATAAAAGGTACTTTTATAATTAAAAGGGACATTTTAAATAAAGTATACCTTTTAAAATTAAAGTTTGTTTTAAAATAAAAGTTGTCCTTTCATATATAAAAGTACTTCTTTATATTTTTCTATATTAAATGTACTCTAATCGTAACTAGTTTAAAAAGCAATTTAAAAATGTACTTTATAAATAACGTTTACTTTTATAATAAAAATTACAATTTAAGAAAAAACGTACTTTTTTATATAAAGTACTTCAATATATGAAAAGTACTACAATTTTAAATAAATTTTGCAACACAGCTATAAAAATACTAGTTCTTTATTTAAAAAAATGCATTTTGTATCTCAAATAAAACTTCTTGCATTTCTATCAATTGCTGTATTTTAAATTCAAGAATTCGTAACATTTTTATTTTATGTAAAACTTGCAATGTAACTGTAGTACTGGTACAAAAAACAAAATTTTCAAGCAAAAACAAGAAAACAATTTGTTTACAAAATTGACCTTGAACAATTCACAAACTTTAGTTAGCAGTAGCTATATTTTTTAAAGTTTAGAAAACAAATGTCTTGTCTTATTCGAATGAAAGTAGCAAACGAAGAAGACAAATGAGAAATCAAAAGGCGTTCAACGATAAAAATATACCAACACGTTACAACACTACATACAGTGACGGACAATATAATATAATCAATTGAGGATTTTTCTAGTATGTACTTGGTGTCGTTAAGTTCAAAATACAAAAATAAAAGCTTCGCTAACGCAATAAAATGGTAACATTTCAAAAAAAAAACTGTACAGATTGCAAATGAATTGTTCGTTTTTTTGAAATTCGCCACTTGTTTTTCGTGAGATCAAAGTTTTTGTGAATCAAAATAACAAAATACTTTTTTTTTTATTTATTAATTAATCATATAATTACAAATTATATCTTATTACCCTAAAAGAGCACTAGCTACTTTGGCTTCCGGCGCGTTGTAGCGAAAACAAACCAGTGCCTCTGGTGGGAATCGCACCCACGACCACCGCACTGATAAGCCAGCGCGCTACCAACTAGCCTATCGGGGGCACGAACAACACAATATTTTCACCAATTTTATTAGCTTTCCAATGCTAAACAGTTTGTATAGATTTGATCAGTAATACCCTGATTTATGATATGTAATTTAAGAGATAGCTGATATTGCCCACTAAAAACATGTGGACAGACGACAATAAATTTAATATCTATACATTTTTGTGAAAATTTTACAATTTTGAAGTTAAGCTCTTATTGTGTTATTTAAAACTAAAGCCCTCAAGTACAAAGTTATAAAAAAACCTTAATTGATTCTATTATATTGCCCGACACTGTAAATACAAGAGTTAAATATATATATTTCTCATAAAAATTATGAGCAGTATAAGAAACAAAAATATACTAATATAACTTTGTTGGAAGTCAATAAAAACAAAAAAAAAAATCAAAAGAATATAAAGGTGTATCGTCTTTAGCCTACTAACCAATATATATTTTATATGTCTGTCTACATATTTTGTGGTGTAGACTCCATGACTACCATCGTATAGTGAAAGTAAAAAAATAAACCACAAAGCTAAAAAAAAAATAAAAAATAATTGATATTCAAAAAGTTTTCAAAGGTGTATGTATGATGGAATAGTGAGAGAAAGATATAAAATGTGGTAATCAATACTTGAACAATAAATACTCAGGAGCAAACAAAATAAATCGTTGCATACTTTAAGGCATTTAAAGTTCATAGTTATTTAACTTGACGATGAACAATTTGCGTATTTTATTTTAATGGTAAATGTTAAATGAGTTTTTTACTAGCATTACATTTTTTATTTTTTTTTTTTTTATATTTCAATAATTTGAACTTTTTTTATATGCTATGAGAATTTTGGAGAAAACATCGCAAAGATAAAAAAAGTTACAGCTTGTTAAACAAACTCCTTGCCCTATATTTTACATGAGCAATATTTCCTTTATATGTTTTTTTTTCTCAAAACAAGATATTGAAAATCTGGTGCCACTGTGCCGCCTTAACGGGTGGACCGATTTTCAATCGGTTTTTTTTTTTGTTTTTTGTAGAGACCTAAAATACAATGTTCCTAACGTAGAGAAATTTTTAAATGTTTGTCTAGTATTATTTTTGAAAAATAAAAAACATTGCTTTTTTTTTGGGTGTTTTTTATTTTTTTAATTTTTGACCATTTTAATCAGGGACCGTAATCATTATGAGTTTTATAATAAAAATTACACAATAATGATTATGTAATGAGTTTTAATGATTTTCTTCAATGGTAATGATTATTTTTGAGTATTAATAAGAAAAATCAGCAATAATCATTATTTTTGAGCAAAAAAAAATAAAACTCAAAAATAATCTTATTTATGATTTTTATTTTTTCGCTCAAAATAAAGCTCACTTTCATGTAGGTGTAAATATATATACATATTAAGGTGGGGCGATTAGTATGGAAGGAAAAAAATCTTAATGGGCGCTTCGCGTTTCTGATTCTTGGGATTGTACTGAGCAAAAAGTCCACTAAAACATACGTCTACGGTGAAAATCGAGCTTCCAAATTTTGACTTTACGGCAAAAAGCCCTAATAATTAACCCCTTAAACCCCACCCACAAATATGATTCATGCATTAATGTGCTAGAGAATCTTCCAAAGAAGAGATTGATACCATAATTTTGGATAAGCTCCTCCTCCTTCCTGAGATATGTTCATCCCACACATTGTTACTTTCACAAAATACGGCAAAAAAGCCCTATTTTGAAATTAAAAATTAACCCCTTAAACCTCACCCACAAATATGATTGATGCATTAATCTGCTAGAGAATCTTCCAAAGAAGATATTGATACCATAATCTTCGATAAGCTCCTGCTACTTCCTGAGATATGTCAATCCCACACATTGAAAGTGAGTTTTATTTTGAGCGAAAAAAATAAAAATCATAAATAATGATTATTTTTGAGTTTTATTTTTTTTGCTCAAAATTAATGATTATGGCTGATTTTTTTTATTATTACTCAAAAATAAAAATCAAAAATTTAAAAATCATGACGGATATGCAAAGATTGTCAAAAAATAATAATAATGGTGCAATAAATTTTTTTTTATGTCTCTTCTAAGTGATTGATTTTTTGATTCAAAAAAACGAGCAATAATCATTATTTACGGTCCCTGATTTTAATGCAAATCAAGAATCAATAATCTGCCCAGGTAGAAAAATACAATGGGTGCAGTGTTGGTAAAGCGTTCGGTGCGGTCGATTGTGCGTTGGCAGAACGTAGGATTAACAATTTTGACACTATATTTTGCCACTGGGTGGCACCTCGAAGGCCAAAGGCAATATTTTTTAAAATACACTACTAATATGTAAAACAAAATTTCAAATATCTCAGTTTTGAGACATGCTCCCTCCCAAAATATATTTTTATAATACTTTTAACAGCACCTGCACAAACTACTCTTACCCTTTTTTCAGTTTTCAAATGTTTAGGATATCGTATTTTTTCTTGACACTATCGTCGGTTAAACTTGATAATAAAATCGAAAAAATTTTACACTGCGGAACTTCAAAATTGCAGTTGCAAGCTCAATTTCAATTTATAACAATTTATAATAGTTTCGTGAGAAAAAAATCTATCTTAAAAATTCAAAAAACTATAAAAAGGATAAGTGTAGTGTGTTGAAATGTCGTCACAAGTTTTATGAAAAATATATTTCCAGGAAGGTGAAAAATCGGAGCATTTTTGAGCAAAAACGACACTATTGCCCGTTAATATAGCTCGAACGTCTGATGTCATGGAGTGATTCTGAGACTAGATTTGGTTTCAACATACTTTAGACCTTTAGTAAAGTATACTTCAGTTCTAGTGTTAAAAATTTTTCGGTCTTTAGATCGAAAAAGTACTTACATGTACTCATGAGTGCTCCCCACTGTAAGTGCAAATATGGAACCAGTAATGTCTCTTTTAGATGACAATAGATCTTAAAAGTGTTTGATAGAAATTGGTTAACAAAACTTTTGGTAACATAGGAAAAAAAAAATGAGTTTTAATTACTAAATTGATAATAGCAATTACTATTTCAATCGATTTTGCTTATATGCCATGAAAACTATATGAATTACTAAAAATTAATTTAAACAATTAAAATATTAATTGCTGCAATAAAATATTTGTTTAAACGCAAATTTATTTTAATTAAATTTTTTTTTATAACTTTAGGTAAATATTTTTTTCTGTGTATAGAATCCAAAAAAAGCTTAAGGAAAATAGTTCTTTTGTACCGTTTTAAAAAGTATTCACTGTATTTTTTATTTTTATTTGGCAAGTGTTAAGTCATTTATTTTTTACTTTTTGTTTTTGTCAACCAATTGTGATATATATAAAAAGTTTTCCATATATTTTTAATTTTTTTGCAGTCACTTAATATTTTTAAATTATGCATTGAAACTTCATTAAATTTATGAGTTTTTTGAAATTTTGCTGATAGCACACAAAAGTTATATTTTAAACAAAACAAATTACACAAAAATTCTGTTATGGTTACCATCAATATTATTTTTCTTATATGAAAATCTATATACGAGGGCGGATCAATAATTCCGTGACTTTACGAATTCCCCTCGTAGTTATATGAAATGCAACACTGCTCCCATCAAGTACCACCTTTTAATAGACTACTGACAACTTTTGAGCAAGTTCTGTCATTTACTTTGCGTTCAAAACATACAACCTTGTGGATTTTTTTAAACTGGAAAAAAGTGAATTTCGACTGCTCATAACACATTATTTTTTGTAAAAAAAAAAAACGGTCAATCAAATCAAGGAAAAGCTTGATAAATACTATGGGGACTCTGCACCATCGATTTCAATGGTAAATAAGTGGTTTACTGACTTTAGTTGTGGTCGCACAAGTACAAATGGCGCTGAACGTTCTGGACGGCCAATTGTGGTCAATACACCCGAAAATTTCGAAAAAATCCACGATATGGTGTTGGCCGATCGAAGATGCCATAGGCATTTCATATGGCCGTGTGATTTAAATTTTAAATGATCAGTAGGGTTTAAGAAAGCTGTCTCAAAGATGGGTGCCGCGTTTGCTCTCAATTGACCATAAACGTAATCGTGTGACAACTTCAAAGGATTGTTTGGAGTTGTTTAAGCGCAATTCGAATGAGTTTTTGCGGTGTTTTGTAACTGTAGCTTCAACGATGAAATTATTGATCAAACGCTCACAAGAACTTTTCCATAAAAAATTAACAGTTATTTAAAAGTTTAATCGGTAAAGTTGTTTCAATGGAATATACAGTTAAATTAACAAAGAAATATATTTTTTAACTTTCTGTTTGTTATTCAATAAACAAAAAACGGACTTTCCGAAGTAGTTAAAATATTCAGTTAAAATTTTCTATTTAAAACAAAAAGTTGTTATATTATATTTAGTATTGAAATAAACGAAAATCTATTGTTTTTATGGATTTTGTCAATTAATTTTTCAACAGTTGAAAATAAACTAAAAAATACAATTGTTTTAAACGCAAAGTAAGTAGTCCGGTTTTTAACTGATTTTCAGTTAATTTAATGTGTATATTCAGTAGTCTTTACGGAAAAAATATTGTGAGTGAACAAATGCCTATTTTATGGACCTCGAAAAATCCTATTTTTTGGAAGGGATACAAAAATTGGAGAAACGTTGGACTAAGTGTATTGAGCTAAAAGGAGATAATGTTGAAAAATAATTTTTTTTTTTTTTGCAAAAAAAAAACTGTTTCATTCAAAAAGTCACGGACTTATTGAGCCGCCCTCGTATATAAAACTTATGTTCTGTTTGTTTTTCTCTATACAAATTTGCAATTCTCAACGGATTTTTCCTCAAATTTGGCATGAATAATCCTCAGACCTCAACTTAGATCATAGTATATTTTTCGTCGATCACGCATTTTTTTGACAAAAAATCTAAAATTCATATTTTATACTTTTTTCAACTTTTTTCGTTTTTTCGAATGCAAACTTCTAAGAAAGTTTTAACGGATTTCTTTGAAATTACTCACATATATTCTACATTTCCCGCGGAAGGCCTCAGTTTCATTACCATAGCCCACTTCAATACCGACTTTTGATCAAAAACGTCAAAATCATAAAAAGCTTAAAAATAATCTCGATGTATATAAAAACAAAAAACTAATATAACTGTAAAAAATATTACTTGAGCCAGAGTACAAACTAAAATTTTTTTATATAAATAGAACATTTTTGGTCTTCAAAGTTTAGTAACGTCATGATGCTTGTTAGGAAAAGACCTAACCACGTGCTTGATTACTAAGAAGACAAGAATGGAGCAAAATTGATTATTAATAGGTTTTTTGTTAAAGTTCTGCCTATTATGGAGGCTTTAACTTTTCTAAAACTTCGGGTTCTGATGAGATCTTTAGCCAGATCGAAATACTAGTATCCACCTAGCTAATATGTTTGATTTGCTTTATTTTTGTAAATATACGGAGGTTGAAAGCTCGTTATAAATTAAAAATAACATAAAAATAATCTCGATGTATATAAAAACAAAAAACTAATATAACTGTAAAACAAAATTTATTTAAAGTTTTATAAATAAGGGCCAGTTCAGTCATAGCCATAATTAAGTGCGATCTTATACTCAAATTTTACTTCAGTAACATTTTTTTTCACCAAAACTTACAAGGCAAACACGAATATGAAATAGATAATCAAAATTGAGGATTTAATTAGAGATGTGCCATCTCAAAGGTTTAAGAGATATAAAACAATTTTCGAGTTTGAATTTCTTTTTAATGTTGTATCGATGGTTTAAGAGCCGTATGTATACGCAAATAAATTGTTATTTAACCTTTTTTTGCTGATTCTGCAAGAATTTATTATTTTATAAAAAATTTAATACTAAATGGACTCACCATTAAAAATGCCAAGAGTTAATTAATAAATTTTAAACAACTATGATATTTACCTATAAAGAGAAGAAAAAAATATTTGTTTAATAAAAATGTGGATATTTGGCAAAATAAAAGTTAAAATTACAGATTGCCATTCAGCATTTAAAAAAAATCGAAAAAAGACTCGATATCGTATGTAGAAATTTTTTTTATAAAAAGCGAAGACAATGTTTTTATTAAGATTTTCTTTAAATATGAGAATATTAGCTAATGTGGGCCTGGACCTGGTTTTTAAGGTATAGAACAACACAATATTTGGTATATTTCAAATTCAAATACAGCAGCTTTATAGGCCAACTATTTGGAAAATTTTGTTTTTGGGTCATGTATCATTTTATTGTGACAAATAACTTAAAAAAGTTGCAAAACAATTTTCAAAACAAAAGTTTGAAACACCTGTTCACTAAAGTGGGCCTATAATAAAAACTTTTCAAAAGGTTATAAACAAATTTAGAAAGCAACCTAAGAACGAAAAAAAATATTTACATGTCTTTAAAGTTTGTTCACTAAAACGTTTTGTTTAAAGTTTCCTTAGCGGTTACCTACCATATGCAATACCAAGAAAATGCTGCGTTTCAACATAATGCTAACTTTTTAAATTGCGGTAAAAAATCGATATTGCAAAATTGAATATTTGATGTTTTGTAAGAATAATTAAATTTTTGTAAAACATTACAAAAAGTACTAAAACTTTGGAACCCACCAACAAAATAAAAAATAAGAAAATGTATCAACGGCCCACTTTACAGTGGGGAAAATTGAAGTTTTTTGAGCAAATTTGACTACAGCCCACAGTTTAAAGCTATTTTAAAAAATTTAAATTTGATTAATAACTGACTAAATTTCAAATCTATTCCTTATGGCCGATTTTTAAAAAGTGACTTATTTTATGTTAGTAATAAATAAATCGTCAAAATCAAAGAAATTTCTATAATTTTGATATTTCTGATATAAAAAATTTAAAAATTGTGGGATAGGCAATTTTATTCTCTATTAACACCCGATTTCAAATCCGCGTTAACTACTTTATTTTGTTTTGTATAAACAATTTTAATTGAAAAATTACCTTCTTATTTTTCTTACAAAATCTTCAAAAATTTACCAATCATGTTGGCCCTTTATTGAGAAGAATGTTGATATTCTACATCATCGACAAGACTTTAGAATTTTCTTAAAATTTATTTAATGATGGACTTTTGTGGAGCAGAGTATTGGTTTTAATTAAAGGAAAGTTTAACGATTTTAGTAAGATAGTAAAGATATTGTAGTGAAATCAAAAAGTAAATATTTAACATTTTATTTGAGTATTATCAAAAAACCAAAATTGTGACCTCGGATTTAGTAAAAAAAAAGAATGTAATTGCCTTTTATTTGAGATTCAATTAATTCGTATCTCACGACTTTATAGCACACACAGAGAAAAATTTAGTTATTTGCAAACTGAAAGTTGGTTGTTTCGAATTTTAGTCGGTTGGTTCAACTGAGCATTAGTTTTCAGAACAAAGAGTGGTTTATTCTACTGCACCCACCCAAAATATTCCGAAATCTAATTTAAATATCACTGAACTAACTGAATTTATAAGTTGTTACCATTTCAATACACTTTTCAATTTGGTTGTCACTTTATTTCTCTGTGTGCAGAAATATCAAAAAAAAATATAAAAATTGCAAATTTTGCTGATTTTGACTATTTATTAAGGACATAAAATAAATGAATTTTTAAAATCGCTCATGAGTTACATTTTTTTTTTTCAAATTCGTTTGGAACCGCTCAAAAAAGTCGAATTATCCCCACGGTGAACTGATGTGGTACACATTAGCAAACCCAAAAGGTACACTCATAGAAATAAACCTGTAAAAATAGTAGAAAAAGCTACTAGAAATTAGTTAAAAATGACGTTGCAGAAAAAACTGCTAAAGTTAGCACAAACTTAGTAAAAACTTTTGCTAATTTTTGTAGCCTATAAACAGTAAGCAACAAAATCTGCTTATTTTAGCTGCTTTTCTGCAACGTAATTTTGACCGAATTTTTAGTAGTTTTAGCAAAAAAAAAATTTCTAATTTTTGACTCAAACCAAGAGTTTTCCAAGTTGGATTTTTGCAAACGTTAAGAATTTAAAAATTTAATATTCATAATGTTGCCAGATAATTCAAATGAAAGAACACAATAGGCTGTTTCACAAAAATTATTTGTTTTGACCAAAAATTTTAGAATTTTCCTATTAAAAACTCGATCCCTCAATATCCTTGGTTGTTTTAAAAAAATTCGTCAAAAGAAAAACTTCATTAAAAATGTTTGACTATACATACATACTTAAATTTCAGTCTTGTATCTTTATTAGTTCAACAATAGCATAGTTTTGCATTTGACGAACTTATTTAGAACAATCAGAGATATTGCGAAATCAAATTTTTAACAGAACATTTGGAAAATTTGTTGTCCTGTAATGGCAAACAATTTTGAGAAAAAGTACAGAATGTGATATTTTATCTAATACCCATATTGGCATCATTTAATGAGTACAAATATTTTAAAAATTTGTTTAAAATTTTAACTTTTGATGTCCTTTTGAAAGGCCATATGATATGACAACGAAAAACTGATCACGCAGTTTATACACTCATTGGTTTAACGTGCATATCGATTTTTTCATGAGTGGCAAAAAATAATTAAAATTTTAAGTATGGTGGTTTCACAAATTTTATGCAGATTAAGGACATCTTTTCAATTTGGTTATCCTTTTGGAGGGAAAAAATAATCCTTGTGCTTCACAATTTAAATAAGAGGATTTGATCTCTAAAAGGACAGCAAAGTTTCAATTTTCTGTTAAGTTATGATAATTCAAATATTGTGTATTTCTTACACATTTTTTAAAAACACCCAACTTTGAGCAGATACTAAACGCGTACTATTACGAATTTTGGAAAAATAAAAAATACGTAAAGACCATATTAACTAGGAGAATATCTATACCAAGTTTAACTAAAATCAGAAGAGGCCAAGTTAAAAATGTTTATTTTTTGTGCTCATTATTTTTCAAATGTCTCTATTCTTTTTTATTATTATTAAGTTTGCTAATAATCTATTCCTAAACTTAATTATCCATTAATATTTTTTTTTTATAAACTTTATAATAAAAAACGTTGTTACTAAACTAAAACAATTTTGTTTATGTCAAATTTAGCAGAAAATAAACATAAAAATTGCATTTAATATATTTGTTATTTTTTTTTTTTTATTGTATCAACACCATAAAAGTTTGTTTAAAAACCAAAAAACAACTGACAAAAAACCCATCAATTTGATTGTAGTTTTTATTTTGGGTACAAAAATAACAAGAAAAAACTGAAATGAAAACAAAACTCACCTCAACAACATGTTGACGTTTTTCATAATCAATCATGGAAGAATTTTTGTCACTTATAACAAGAATTGCAGGTGTTGAAGACTTAAAAGGTGTTGTATTAGATGACTTTAATGTTGTTGAATCCATATCATTATCCAACACCGATGTTGTAGATGTAGTGGTGGAGGAGGACGAGATGGTGGAAGTTAAGGAAGTTGAAGGTAAAGTTTGACTTTCTGTAGTATTTGTATTTTTTAACTTTTCCAATGAGGATGTTGATGATGACGGTGATGATATAACATTGATTTCTTGTATCTGTAAAGTGTCAATACTTCTTTCATTTGCTATAATTTTGTCATTTTGCCAAAACCCATTTCGTAATGAGTCGTCGTCGTTCACAGACAACGAAGACGAAGAAAAGGATAACATTTGATTGTGTATTTTTTGCACAGGCTTATCGGTAACACGTGATTTTAAAGGTGCCATAGATGGTGGAGGCGGTATTGCAGACGGATTTGTATTCAAGTTGTGTTGTTGATTTTGTTCTGACATTATATTTGACATCATACCGGTCTCTTTATCAAATCTATAAATATTTTTAGGATGATTTTGTGCATAATTTGTTATACGTTCATCATTATGTGTATTATAGTTATGACCACCACCACGACCACCACTATCATTATCATCATCATCGTCGTCATCATCACTACCTCCATTATGATTATTGGGTGACATACTATCGCTGGCAACTTTTTCATTTAATCGTATAATGTTAGACAAATTAATGTTATTGATGAGTGTTATACCACATATTGCCACCAATACGATAACGAAACAAGCCCCACCAATTAAAAATATGGGTGCTTTGGTATTTTTTGGACACATTTTCTAGTTTCAGTTTCTCGTTGAATTGTTGAATGTGCTTGAAATGTCGACGTTTTAATTAAATTCTAATTTGAATTCCTGTTTAAATTTCTTAATTGAAATGTTTGCACAAGAGTTTGATTTCAATTGTTTGTTTAAGGTCTTTTTGTTTTATTTTAATTTTATCACAATTTTATTTAATTAATTTGTTATACATACGAGTTGAGTTTTTGTTTTATTAATTTAATTTAATGTTTTCACAATTTGCAAATTAAAAAGTTCTTCATACAGATAAAATTTTGTTTCTTGTTTTTTGTTGTTTAATGTAAATTTTCAAGTATTTGTTTTGTGTTTTTAAGAGTTCCCTGCTTTTTTGTTTATAAATTACTTTTTATACACACACACACACACATCCTCACGCATTAATAATAGAACAAAAATTTTTAAACTTTTTAAACTTAAGTTTACTACACACATACAGGCTTACAATCTCATTATAAATGTTTTTTTATTTTCTAACAAGTCTGCTTTACTTTTTTGTTTAGAATAAAAAACCTTTACAAAATATCAAATATAAATTATACAAATGTGTACAAAGTTAATGTTTAATGAGCATATATTACACATGCATACCCAGTAAGAAACTGTCACTGGTACAAAAAATGAAGCGAAGGCATATCACTGGCTACACGAGAAATTGTTAATAAATTACTGGCAGAAGACTTCTTTGAGACGCTTTACCAGCGTTTCCAAAAAGCTTTTTGCAAGTATTGCTTTTACAACAATTTCAGTGGTCTACAATAAAGAAAAAAAAAAAAACATTGGCGAAGAATCTGCTGAGACTACTTTGCCAACGTTGGCAAAAATTGTTTTACCAGTGCTATTCAGTCAGAAATTGCCCACGGCTCGAAAGTATATCCACTGGCAGAGCATTTATTTTATAAAAATGATGATGCTTTGTTTAAAAAAGTTTGTAGTCAGAAGGTTTCTAGTTCGATCACGGTTTCAAGCATTTTTTTATATTTTTTAATATTTTTTTTTATATAAAATTAACTTTTTTATTTCCGGAAAAGCTCTTGTAAGACCAACTTTTTTTTTTGTTTTCCCAACGTTGGCAAGTTGTTTCCAGTAATCCTTATGTCAGTGCAAGCATATTTCATCAACCAGCACTTATCATTCATTTACCCAGCACTTATCATTCATTTACAAATTATATCCTATTTTAACCGAGATCTAGCTATTATGGCTTTCGGCTTGTTGTAGCGAAAACAGACCAGAGTCTCTGCTAGGAATCGAACCCAGAACCACCGCACTGATAAGCTAGCACGCTAGCCTACCGGGGCACACACGTTTTAAGCTATAAATGATTATATGTCTTGTTGGCTCAGTGTCTAGAGCTGTAAGCTGCTAATCTGGTGGCCAGGGCAGGACCAAAAAGTGTTATAAATGAAATTTTATTTCAAATAGAATCTATTTTTAGACCACGTATTTTATGGTTTTACCAAATTTTTTAAAACGTAGGAAATTTTTTTTTTACCTAGTGCTTCTCATTACACTTTTTGAACAGACGGATCTTTTGTCTAATGATTTTATCATTTTTGGGATTTGGGAAATCACTTGTTGCCAGCACATGTACCATCTTTTAACGTGCCTTGACAGCGGTGATCCGTTTGTCTTTTTCTGACTGGGTACTTACTAAGTTATACAAGCTAGAGTGTCCCGACAATGCATGTCTTTACGAATTAGTTCTAGTAATAGCACTTAAATGATGCAACTAAATAGCAGGTTATGGGACGCAGAAAAACTAAAATACATTTTCTTTTAAATTTATTTTCATCGGGATAAACATTAATTGCATTTATAGTAATTAAATGTGCTAAAATCCCAAAACTTATTTAACAAATTGTGAAAAGCAATCTGATGTAGGCGTGTCCCTATCCGGATTTCATTCCTGCCTAAGGAAATCTTCAGGGGACTTTGTTATTAGAATTTCTAGAGATATTTGTTATGTTAAATCACAAACTCAATGAGAATTTCTTGTCCTCGTCTAGGAGCGAGATTCAAAATTTAAAATATCAAAGAAAAACCAAAACAACAACAAAAAATTGTCACAATTGGCTTTGTCATCTTCCAAATACTACTCTGTTTTTTTGACAGACCTAGCAATGTAGTGACGTTTATTCAAGTAAATCAACAATAGAAAATCATATGTTTTCTATTAGTGTCAGTTACATTTAAATTTGCACAAGCACCTGCATATTTGTTATTTAAATTTATTTTCATCGGGATAAACATTAATTGCATTTATAGTAATTAAATGTGCTAAAATCCCAAAACTTATTTAACAAATTGTGAAAAGCAATCTGATGTAGGCGTGTCCCTATCCGGATTTCATTCCTGCCTAAGGAAATCTTCAGGGGACTTTGTTATTAGAATTTCTAGAGATATTTGTTATGTTAAATCACAAACTCAATGAGAATTTCTTGTCCTCGTCTAGGAGCGAGATTCAAAATTTAAAATATCAAAGAAAAACCAAAACAACAACAAAAAATTGTCACAATTGGCTTTGTCATCTTCCAAATACTACTCTGTTTTTTTGACAGACCTAGCAATGTAGTGACGTTTATTCAAGTAAATCAACAATAGAAAATCATATGTTTTCTATTAGTGTCAGTTACATTTAAATTTGCACAAGCACCTGCATATTTGTTATTTAAATTTATTTTCATCGGGATAAACATTAATTGCATTTATAGTAATTAAATGTGCTAAAATCCCAAAACTTATTTAACAAATTGTGAAAAGCAATCTGATGTAGGCGTGTCCCTATCCGGATTTCATTCCTGCCTAAGGAAATCTTCAGGGGACTTTGTTATTAGAATTTCTAGAGATATTTGTTATGTTAAATCACAAACTCAATGAGAATTTCTTGTCCTCGTCTAGGAGCGAGATTCAAAATTTAAAATATCAAAGAAAAACCAAAACAACAACAAAAAAATTGTCACAATTGGCTTTGTCATCTTCCAAATACTACTCTGTTTTTTTTTGACAGACCTAGCAATGTAGTTCAATTAAAATATTTCTCCATTGAGTTAAATATTTAATTGTATTTGGACTAGGGATGCCAATCGGGGTTGATATTTTAAAATTCCGGGTTTCGGGATTTTTCAAATCCCGATCCCAAAATCTAGGGATTTTTCTGGATTTCGGGATTCCGGTACATGTTTGTGTTAACAAAATTTTTCTGTTACCATAACTAATCCTTTCGTTCGTCAAAAAATTCTATTGTCACCACAAATCTGTTTTCTCTGTGCACCTATCACAGGTGAATTTCGGTAATTTTGATGGAAAAAATGTTATGAAAACAATACTAACTTCGAAAATTTGTGTTTGTGTTTAAAGCGCTCATTTTTGAACTTCTAATACAATTTTTCACTAGTTACCTAATTTAATTAACATTTTATTAAAAATTCAACAAAACGTAGCGTACCACCAATGATTCGCTGTCATTAAAATGTTAATCACATAGATTAAAAAATATAAAAAATTATATTAAAAAAAAAAAATTGGGATATGGGATTAAGAGATATCCTATGAAAATTTTCAATCCTAAACTTATGTTTTTCTATTTAACCGTACACTTTCAGTAAATCATAAGATTGAAATTAGTTCACATTTCACCTTTATTTATTGATACAAAATATTTAATTGATATTTTGTGTCAATAACAATTAACTAAAATCAATTTAATTTTAGGCAATCATTTGTTCAGTGTATTGTTTAAATTTTTATTTCTTAAGTTTCCATTCATGTAACAAAAAAAAATTATTCCCACATTTTAAAATCTGTTATATTTTTAATAAAATTATTAATTGATACAATTAAATATTTAATTGAATATTATTTTAAATATTTAATTTAAATAATAATTGATTCAATTAAAAATTTGTATACAAGTATTTATTTAAAATTCATTGAACTTTTTTTTCTATGGAAATATAATGAGCATTTTTTCTTTGCTTTAGAAAGGTTTTTGTAACTTTTGTATTAAGTTCAAACAATTTTAAATATTTCTACAAATAAAGTTGGAAGCAATTTCGCGAGTGTTAATGAACGAACTTGAACATTAATACATTAATACACTGAGCGGGAAATCCTTCTACCACATGTAGTCTCGAATAAGGTACTGATAAAAAGTACTCCACATTATAGTGAGTATAGGGTTTTAAAAACGTATTTCAAAGAAACTTATTTAAAAAAAAAATCTGTAGACAACTTTAAAAGTTGTGACTACACAGGTCTACAAAATTAGACCTGTGTTATTTTATAATCGTCAAATAGGCTATATCTCGGAAACTAAGCGAGATGGAGCAAAATGGATCAAAAACCGTTACTATGTACCTACCCTATGGGGAATGAGGAGTCAATTGACCTAAAAGTGACTGGTTAAAGAAGGACTTATCACAGGACTGGTATAATTTAATACTGAAGTGGGATATGCAGTGTCAACTGTCCTAAAATTACCAATCCTGTGACTGGTAAAGGGAGGACATACCACTTAACCAGAATGCCAGAATTTTACCCATTGGAAGCTGTTTAGTTTTCATATATTTTTATGCCCATCTTATGGCCATCTTTGGTTAGTCCTGTGGCATGTGGTTTAAAGCAGGACAAATGACCCCCTCCTATGACAAGCCCATGTTACAGTTGCCAGTTGTTTACATAGCGTAGGGTTTAGCAGAGGACCTTTCTCTGGCACGAAGGGACCGATCCTGTGGCACACGCAGGACCGGTCCCATTCCCCATAGGGTATTGACTACTTATATTCCAGGTAATAAATATGGAC
Source organism: Delia radicum (assembly GCA_021234595.1). NCBI lineage: Eukaryota > Metazoa > Arthropoda > Insecta > Diptera > Anthomyiidae > Delia > Delia radicum. The sequence goes on from CM037852.1 coordinate 172,752,073, forward strand.
CAGCAGACTGTGATTCTCAAAATCATTGAAAATTTTGTTGATGCAAATTAAGGTAATATTTTCTGTTGTCGTAGCAGAATTTTTAACTATTTGTACACTCAGAATATTCTTACAGTAACTACATGTAGGTCATTCGGGTAGTAATACATATTAGTTGTTTAACTGCTATTGTGGTAATTTTTCTATGAGAAAATGAAAAACGACTAATTTAGACTTAAAACTTAAAACTTTAGTTTCGATAGATTTAAAGCACTTTTGGCTATGAAACAGCATAATGAAACAAAGACACAAAAATAAAACTTTTACTAATGAATGTACTAGAAAAATTGTTTGTTGGAAAATTGAATTGTTTGCTACAAAATTATAATTGCATTTTAGACTTTGTTTGTACTCTACACAAAAAATTAAATTTATAAAATTGAAAACAATGAAATTTTTATAAAATAAAAAAACTTTTGCGAAAAATGTATCTGCCGAATGAAAAGTTTTATTAGCTGTATTTCATCAAAAATAGCGATTTTATGAAACCATTTATACACACAGAGAACAATTTAGCTATTTGCCAACAAAGTTCGGTTAATTCAACTGAATTTTAGTTGTAGCACCCAAAATATTCCGAAATCTAATGTAAATATCGTTGTACTAACTGAATTTATTATTTATTATTTATTTCTCTGTGTGTAAAGATAAAAAAATTAAGCTAATGCTCCCAGTGTACCTACGCACAATGGAGTAATCCAAATTAAAAATGATTACAAATAATGATGCGATAGGTTAAAAAGATACTTAACCCTCTGATACAAAACAAAAAATCAGAACGTACGTACACATTAGTGGTGGAGGAGGACGAGATGGTGGAAGTTAAGGAAGTTGAAGGTAAAGTTTGACTTTCTGTAGTATTTGTATTTTTTAACTTTTCCAATGAGGATGTTGATGATGACGGTGATGATATAACATTGATTTCTTGTATCTGTAAAGTGTCAATACTTCTTTCATTTGCTATAATTTTGTCATTTTGCCAAAACCCATTTCGTAATGAGTCGTCGTCGTTCACAGACAACGAAGACGAAGAAAAGGATAACATTTGATTGTGTATTTTTTGCACAGGCTTATCGGTAACACGTGATTTTAAAGGTGCCATAGATGGTGGAGGCGGTATTGCAGACGGATTTGTATTCAAGTTGTGTTGTTGATTTTGTTCTGACATTATATTTGACATCATACCGGTCTCTTTATCAAATCTATAAATATTTTTAGGATGATTTTGTGCATAATTTGTTATACGTTCATCATTATGTGTATTATAGTTATGACCACCACCACGACCACCACTATCATTATCATCATCATCGTCGTCATCATCACTACCTAGGGTGATGGTAGGGTTACTAGGGTAGTAATACATATTAGTTGTTTAACTGCTATTGTGGTAATTTTTCTATGAGAAAATGAAAAACGACTAATTTAGACAGTAATTTCAAAAAATACTGTACTTCAGTAACAGTTGTTTTGAGTAGTTATTTTACAGTAAATTTTTGTTAGTTATTCAAAAATAGAGGAATATGTCGAGTTTTTTTTTTAAATTTATTATTTGGTTTATATTTGATATTATTAAAATGTTCGTAGTTTGCAAATAATAGTTAGAAAATATCATTGTATCTCCAATGCATTAAAACGTCATAACTGGAATACCGTTTGGAATTTGACTTTTCATTTTAAATAGGATGTCGGAAATACAAATTTTTATTGTAATTAAAAATAAAATATTTTTTTTACTAAAAAATATTTTTATTTTATTTTTATTTTTGTATTTTAGTTGTCTTAATATTTATGCTAACAATTTTCATGAATAGATGGCGCTTAGTTTTTATGCAAAACAACTAAAAATTTAATTAAAACTGTTCTGCTGTTTTTATTTTACTAATATTAAGCAATAAGATTCTGCTAATTTTTACAGTTTTTTTTTTTTTTTGTTGCTTTTATTTTACTAATATTAAGCAATAAGATTCTGCTAATTATACTACATTTCCAGCAACGTAATTTTTAACTTTTTCTGCTACTTTTACAGCCTTATTTATATGAGTGTATTATTTATAGTAGGCAATAAATTTTCGAAATTTTTTTTTGTCTAACCACTGTTATCTCAAGATTTTTTTTTTAAACGTATTTAATTGACTTGTGCACTTAAACATGCACAAATTTTAGTTTAATTTTAAATGATCATTAAGTCAAGCGGAAGAAAAAGGTGTAACGAATTTTGGCAAATTATTTCCTTTCAGAACAGAAAAAAACCTTGTATTTGCAATGACCACTTAAATATTTGAAAAAAAATTCTACATTTATACTTTCTAATAATTAATAGCCACTAAATCTAAGTTCAAGAGAACAGCATTTAAGACAAATGTTATGTTTAAAACAAAACGTGGTAAAAACTAAAAATTATTTTTTTTTTTTTAATAAAATGTTTTTATTCTTTAAATTACAATTATATTAGATGTACAAGAATTTATGAAAAACTTGCACGTAAAAAGCTAGTTTCTCAAAAACTTGCTGTCATTTACAACAATAAAAAATGCATTAGTGTTGCATGTGTGTGTGTGGATATTTTTTTCTGTTCTTATTTTAATTGTACAGTTTATGTGTATTCTAGATTTTATAACGCATACACTTACACCTACTTACATATATGAAAGCACGCTGACAAAAAGTAAGTAGTAAACATCCTCACCAATCTTGCCATTTTAGCTATTTTCCGGTTAGATCTAGCGCTTTTTTCCATCTAGCTATAACGCAATAGCTAGATTGCATCTTGCCGGAAGATTTGGCTATTTATTTTTCGTTTTAGCTATTTTTAGTCACTTATTTTATTAATTATTTTCCAGACTTCTCGTTTTTTATTTCAGTGTGTTGTTAAGGTGTCCAATTAAGCTATTTTACAGCTGGACTTTGTGTTTATTTCAACAAGCCATACAAATATGCATAAATACATTTTGATCAGCTGTTTTTGAAAATTTTAAATGTTTAAGATTTAAAGACCAATGCAAATTTCAATTCTTTCACTAATGTTGCCACCTTTTTAAGAAAAAATTAAAAATTTTGCATATGAAAACCATATTGCTTTCCAGTTTTTTGTTAAATTATAAAAAAAGAAAAAAAAGGAGTGTTATAGAAATAATCTCAACACGCATTTTCACTTATAACTTGTTTATTTTAAAAGCAAATTAGTTGATCGGTGTATTATTTTTTGCACATATAATCTGACAAACATGTAAACCATAATAAAAAAAATCGTAAAAAATACTTTTTTAAATTTTCCATTGTGCGCCCCGATAGGCTAGTTGGTAGCGTGCTGGCTTATCAGTGCGGGGGTCGTGGGTTCGATTCCCACCAGAGGCACTGGTCTGTTTTCGCTACAACGAGCCGAAGGCCATAGTAGCTAGTGCTCGGTTAGGGTAATAGTATATAATTTGTAATTATATGATTATTAATTAATAAAAAAAAAAAAAAAAAAAAAATTTCCATTACACGATTTTAAAAAACTCAGTGTAAAATAGGAGTCTGCAATATCCATAAAAGATCCTTCAAGCATTCTGAAATCATAGCCATATGATTGGGAATTTCTTTGCCGATGAAGCCTCTCTCTCTGAGCGCTCTTTTATGGCTCATAAAAGACTCCTAAATATGAGCATTATTAAAATCATCCGAATTTTCGAGCCAATTAAGAAAAATTGTTAAGTCATATGGGAGTGTTGAAAAATTTTAAAAAATTTTCAATTAAACTCATAAATAAAAGTCAATTATGATTCATTTATTGAGCACTTGAAAAATTATCACATCTTCGAGTCTTTTATAAATCAGAACTTCAAAAATGCTCAGAAATTTATTGACTGGGAATTATTTAAACATATTTTAATTGCAGCTGCGATTTTATAATATTTACAACTACAAACACAAAAATTTAACAAATTTAAAAACAAAGTTTTGACAGCAATTCTCACGCTACTTATTTAAATTTTATAGTTTTAACGGAGAAAGCTAAGAGCTATTTAAAAGAACCGAAAACTGGATAGTTTTAAGGCTGTAGATGATTAAATACTTTTAGATTTGTAAACAAATAATAAACTTTTTGCGATTTTTGAGAATTTAGCGATCTCTAGCGATTTTAATTTTAAAATCTAGCTATTTTTTGCTTCGTATAGTTGACAACCTTGATCATCACACGAATAACTAAAGTGAAGTGTTAACAATGCTTTACACTTTCATATTTCATTGTGACGGAAGAATAAAAAAAAAAATACACATACACTTACACTTACTGTCATGATACGCTTAACTTACACATACACTAATAATAATATATGTGATAGAGAACAAGGAAAAAACATGAAGAATTTTTTCATTCATTATTACCTCTGTTTGTCAAAGAGCTACTATGGGGCAGAGTTTTGATTTGTTTTAAAATATTTTACAATTTTTTAAAAGTCTGAAATTTTTTACAATAATGTGGAAGAGTCTAAAACAAATTGATTTCATTTATTTTTGTCAATATTTCTTGCTCATGCATATTTTGTATTTATTACCCAGCCAGCAAAATTAGAAGCCCTTAAAATGTGTGAATGTTAAATGACTCCAGAAAAATATCTTTCTGAAAACTCATATTTCTGAGTCAAAAATTTTTGAATTATTAACCTATTTTTAAAATTAAAAACAAAATTATTTAAATTGTCACGTTCGGGATCACAACTAAAATGTTACTTGTATAAATAAAAAACAATAATTGTCAATTAATGTAAGAGAAATAAGTTGTGAGGAAAAAAATATTCAAAAAACACTCTTTTATTAAAAATGGACCATCTTAAAATAAAACAAAAATGCTATATACATACATGACGAACTTAAAAAATGTTCGATACTGTAAGTTGGAATTATTTAAAAAAACAATGTTTTTGTATGACGTGAATAACCTCATTCACAATATTTTAACAGTTGTAGTTTATTTAACAAGTAATCAGTAAACTTTGTTTTTTTTAAGGAATATACATTTCAACTACCAAGAAATATTATTTTTAACTTATTTTACCATTTATTAAAAATCAAACTACACATAAATAGTGTTTTTCTGTACCAGTTATTATTTTCATTTAAAATTTTCTTTTTACAAAAAATTCTTTATTTGAACCAACAAGTTAATGAGAGTATAAAAAATAAAAATTGTTGTTTTGGGAGTTAATTTTTCGATAGTTGAAAATATTCATTTTACGGATTTTGTGGTAAATTTTTAATAATCAAAAATAAATTAATAACATTTGATTTCAAAGAAAAGTGAATAGACCAGGCTTTAACTCAAAAGTTACTCCAAAAAGGCTCTGATCTGAAAAAAAATTTTCATTCACTTTTTGACTCAAAAAGGACTAATTTATGCGGGAAATTTGAATTTACACACTATTTTTCTGACAAGGGAAGTCTCCCGAGGGGGTTTCTCCGATTTTTATGAATTTTGGATATGTGATAAAGATAAAAAAATAAGGGACAAGTATTTTTTTAGCGGCTCACTCTCATGTTTAAGGGTTAGAAAGTGAGGTCAAAAATAACCCCAGTTTTCGTTTTTCGGCTTATTTTGAATAGTTTCATAGAAATTTCAGACAAATGGTGTACCAAGTGAAAGAGCTTTTGGAAACGCGTTAACTGGTATACAAAACATGTCCGATAACTTTTCGATAACAAGTATTGTTGTTTAAAAAAAAATGTGTTTTAAATGATATTAAAACTGGAGTTTTGTTAAAGAATTATAGTTGGATTAAGCTAAAAAAATATGCATATTAATGTCTATTAAATTTAATCGAGGGGGTGTATAAACTTTTTCCAACAATCGTAATTGTTCGGCTTTTATGCAACTTTCTGCGAAGAGCTTTGTAACCTTTATTTAAAATATTTTAAATAAATGGCAACTCTACATAGGCAATATGGGTAACAAAGATTTTTTTCCAGAGTACATCAAAACTGCCTTCAAAGAAATCTGGATTTCATTACTTTCAGACATGTTTCCATACAAAATTATATTAACTTTGGCCCCACTGTTTAACCGTAAAACGTGAGATTGGGCCGCTGAAAAAAACTACGTGCCTGCTATAATTTTTTTCTTAATCACAATTTTCAGAACCCATCGGAAACTCTCCTTGTAAGTAATTTTTGAGTCTAAAAATAAGACTCTTCTGGATAAACCAATTTTTTACAAAACTTGAATTTTAAGAAATATTCTTTGAGCCTATTTTTATTTATTTTTGAGGCCGTTTGCTGGCTGGGTATTTAAAGAATTCCTAACCACTATAATGAACAATGTCACATTTAAATGATTTAATGCATCATTATTTCAATTTCAAAGTACAAAATAAATTTAATAGCCACAACAAATTAATTTCTATGAAAATGTTTATTTAATTTTTTAATTGAATTAAGAAACCTTTTTAACTATTACCTAAATTTATTATATTTTTGTATGGGGCTAATTTCTTCACTTTTCTGTGAACTCTCGTCCATTGTGACTGCATATAAATGTGTGAATAATAAGAAAAGCTAAAGACAAACATATTATATATTAGATTGGAATTCCTTTTCGTCTCACAAAAGTATGCTACAAAATTTAACATTCTATTATTAACAAACAGATGTGTGATGTGTTACACACACACATGCGAGGGAAAAGGTGATGGGATCTAAAAAAGGAAATTAACGTTTTTGTAAAGATGTTAAAAAAAAAGTTTAAAAAGAATTCATTGTTCATGAGTTGATATCGTATTGAAGATAAAGAGATTGTAATATAAAGTTTTTCTTTAAAGGAAAAATATCATTATGTGTGATATTATCTGGTTTAAAGAATTTGTTATGTAATTTACCAAGAAACATATTAATTACAGAATAAGCTCGTAAGAGTTTAAAGATATGCTTTTGCAATAAACTTTATTTAAAACGGGATGCCTAATGCTGTTTATATAATTTTTCGCTGTATTTTACATAATTCGTTTAGTCTTCTTTTCTTAATGTTAAAAAAAAACATTTTTATATTAACCCTTTGACGGTCACTGGCATGTATGCTTACTTAAGGTTTAGTGGCTGCTATAATTGTAAAGCAACAACTATATAGTGTACGGTAAGTGTATACTCTTGCCCCTTAGGAGTTCTAAAAGTAGGTCAAATATTCAAGAAGCAAAAATAATGAGGGGCAAAAAGGTGTTCACGGCCGTAAATTTCGGTGAATAGAATTGCACACAAATTTATATTTTTGAACTTTTTCGAAAAGTTTCAGAGATATGAAAAAAGACACAAGAAAAAAAAATTAAATGGCATAATCTTTAATTTTTATGGCAACATTTAAATCGTTAAAAATTTAAATTTTTAAATTTCGAAAATATTTAACGAAAAAACTAAAAAATATTATTAAGATAATTCAATAATGGTCTAAGACCTCATAGAGTACATCTATTTTTGGTTCTTATTAAATTTTAAGCCGATTAAGTGATGTCCGATTGCGTGTCCGTTAAAATTACGATCACGATCCTTTTTGCTTGGATTGATGAACATCTTCGTGAGAATTTTGGAAAATGACCCAAAGCGGTAGAGAGATTCAAAAGTAATGAGTGAAAATATGAAGGTATCCCAAAATTGTACATGAAAATTGGGATATCTAAAGACGAGGTATCCCGACAGATTTAATTGAACTTTGGATATGTTGTAGAGGTTAAAAAAAGAGGAGACACGCATTTTTTGTAGCTGACCAGTCTCACGTTTAAAGGTTAAAAGTGGGGTGAAAAATTTATATCTTTTTGTATAAAAACATGTCTGCAATTCACGAAATTAACTATCACTTTTTCAACACTCTAAACAATAGTTTCAAATTGACTCCTATAAAATGAGCATATTTGTGTATAATTAAATTTTGTATGGATAAATATAAACACCCAAAGAGCAATGGGCATTATGTGCTTAGAATTAAACATATTGTGATTGATGTTTTTGTTTTGTAATGCTTTGTGAGAAAAACTTAAATTTTAAGCAAACCATTTTTTTATACACTTACTTATTATGTATAAATATACTAATTTTTTTTCTTTGGTTTTTCCAAAGCACTCAACCTGCAAGAGTAAAATATTAAAAAAAAAAAAATACTGACTATCCTCCAAATCCGTCAAAATTAAATCGGTCCATAACGTCAACTGTATTGAACGGAACCTATAGAAGTATTTGTATGTCTAAGATGTGTTCAAGAAAAAGAGCCCAAAAATATTTTAATTTTTGCAATTGTTCATAATTTGTTCTCAATTTTTTATTCATAATTACAGCTTTGAAAATGATTTTATGCATAATTTTGGTATAGTGCATAGCAATTTTATAAAACTTAAATATTTAAATAAATTATTTTTATTAAAATATGTCCATTTTGAAACTACGGAAAATTTTCAAAGTCTGGTAGCAACCAATACATTTTTTCCTCAAAAGTTATTTTAAAAAAACCCGATTTTTTCATGAATTTTAATCTAAACCAGGGTTGTCTTATAAAAAATTCGAACATTTTTTAAACAGCACCCTAAAATACACTTACTTAGTGTGTGTAAATATACACATTTGTTGTGTAAAGTTACACATCGTACGTATAAATGTTTCATTAACATACAGGAGGAATTAACTCCATTTATAGTACAGTTAGTACAAAAGTTAGTAAAGCCGTTCGTAATCCAACTTTGGAAGTTTTAAAATAATTTTTAGTTCAAATTGAGATTTTAGTTAAAAATTTTACTATTTTGCCTTGATAAAATACTCACTTTTTAACTAACTTTTTTTTGCTGAATTTACTAAAGTCTAAAAACATTATTTTGATAATCAACACCAGCAGAGGTCGCTGTAATGCGATGTTTGCGTTTCAGTGTATTTGTGTATTTTTTTATACTTTGTCAGTATAAAATAGACAAGTGAAGTGAACACGTCGTATTAGATAAATATTTAGAAACATTTATGGAAATGTTTTTATCATAAACTAATAAAAAACAAAGCTATAACAAATATTAAAGAGTTTTTTTAAAAAAAGTAAAAAGGGAAGGAAAACGGTATTTAAAAAATATTTTTCTTTTAACAAGGAATATATTATTTATTGATGGAGCTTTGGAAAAATCGGTGCTTATTTAATTACATTTTTTACTTATTTTTCTATTATTTTGATTTTTTTAGATTACGCTTCAGTCTTTAACATATAGCAATCCGATGTGCATACAAAAGGAACAAAGGAAATATTAAAGACAAATAAAAATTTTGATATTTTGTTTGTCTTATAAATTCAGAGCTGTATTTTAGTTGTCTTAATATTTATGCTAAAAATTTTCACGAATAGAAGGCGCTTAGTTTTCATGCAAACAAATAAAACTATAACTAAAATTTAGTAGATTTTAGAGTTTTTTTTTTTGTTTTTCTTTTACTAATATATAGCAAAAAGATTCTGCTAATTTTACTGCTTTTTATGCAACGTTATTTTTAAGTAATTTTTATTAACTTTTTCTGATATTTTTACAGACTTGTTTGTATGAGTGTAGGAAACTATTTTCGTAATACTATAAACTATGTAAATTTAAATAAAAATATCGAGACTGTGGTTTTCACATTTATCATAACAAGATCAACAATATGTGTACACTTAAAAAAAATAAGTCAGTAGTAAAGTTAGCAAAACGTCTTGCAAATCAAGTATACTATTGTTCAGCATATTTTTTGCTGAAATTATGTTTTCAGCTAAAATTTTAGTTATACTTATTTAGCATTTAACTGTTTCGAACTAATGCTTTACTAATATTTTACTAATGTTTTACTAATTCATTTTGCAAAAATAATTGTTCTGATAAGCACACTCAAAGTATGGACGACAATTAGATTGAAAGATATACGCAGAATGATGTAGATGTCGCGGCATGTCAAGACGTAGTAGAGACGAGGAAAATTATACTAAAAATTACAACTCTTGTAAGACATATACAAATATCAAACATGTAAGATTTTTGTATCTGTTTTTCATACATAATAAAACAAAAAGACGCCAACAATATGTATCATATATATATAAATTGCGGATTAAATCAACTTAAATTTAGTGCTGTCACTGGCTTGTAAAAGTAATTGTCTATTAAATAAATTAAAGACAAAATAAAATATTTAAATTAAATAAAGATTAAATGTGTATTTGTAAACTAAATGATTATAGTGACTATTAATGACGTGTGCTCAAACTGCAAACAAATATACGTTCGGGTAGAGAGACTAAGGAGAAAGACAAGGACTTAATTTTGTATTTTTTCTTATTGCAAAAAAGGGTTGTATTATTTCCTATATTGTCATTGTTTCGTTTTGTTTCGTTTCTAGAAAAATACCATCACTTAGACAACCATTGCTTTAAGTAGTTAAAATATATAATTTGTTTATGTTACAATATTTGTAACACTTCTACATATATTCTTTATATTTTCAGTTATTAAATTAATTAATGTCGTCAATGTATACGTATATTTTATAACGTATTGTAAAGTATTTTTAAAAGAATAACAAAAAAACAATTTAGATTTTCAGCAAATGAATTTACTAAAGTATTATTTTTCTACAAAATTTTGGAGTTTTTTTCAGTCTACTAATATACAGCAATAATTTTATTAACTTTTAGCAAGGATTTTTTGTTTTGAGTCAACTAAGTGTTAGCAAAACTTTTGCAGAATCTACTAATTTTGTTGCTCAAAAGCAGATCGCTATGTATCAGCAAAATATTTTGCTGACATTAGCAATTTTTTTCCAAGCAGCCTCCAGACTAAAATTTTGCTGACTCAGCAAAATATTTTGCTAACTTTACACAAATTTTTTTTTTTTTTGAGTATATATATTAACAAATTGCGAAATAAAAAGTAAACAATTTCGCTAAACAAATTTCAAATATTTGGGCAACATAAAATAAGGATATGTTTCCACAGAAAGTGTTTCGAATCAAAACGCCTTTTTGGATATGTTTTCCCATACAGTTTTTTTACCAAAACAATATGTTTTACCCAAAACACATATAGTGGAAACGTCGGTTGAGATGTGCTGAATTTAATAGAAATTAAGCAAAATTAATAAGTATTGATTTTAAAGATGTGAAGACCTTGAATATCACCTTTATTGCGGCAAAATGCCGATTCAAGAGAGATTAAAATTATCGTATATATAAAGTTTTTGAAGGTTTAAGAAAGTTGTATACACCCTGCTGCACAATGGGTTGATTGGCTTAAAAACCTGGTATTTAAAAATTTTCAGTTATAAAATCCTTTTTGTGTTGTATAGAAAAAAATAAAGGGTAAAAATTAAATATGAAAATTCAAAAAAAAAAAATTAAGAATGCTTGGCATGGAAAGAAATAAAAGAACAAAAAATCACCAGAAATAAAAGGAAATTCTTAAGTATTATTTTATTTTCTACAGAATATATGTATGATAGTAAACAAAGTTTATGTTAAAGGATATTAAAGGATACCAATATAAGAATAATGCTGTACAAAAAAAAAAAAAAAAGCACAGAATGGGTAAAGGAATCAACTAATATACCATACTCATAGTTTCCATATCATATTTCATGTACAGAAAAAAAAAACCAGAACAAAATGAATTTTATAGAGTAGATGAAGATGAGAATGATGATGATGATGATGATACTGCATTCAGAGTCAGCAATAAAGAAAACTTTCAACACACAAAGAAATCTAAACAGATACACATACACTTTTGTACGATTTATATGAAGTTTTTTTTATCCATTAGAGATTTGTTGTCTTGTAAACAAGAATGAACAAGCAGGAAACAAATATTTGTTAGAAAATCATCGCACGGTCAAGACCGACCGAGTTTTATATGAGTTAGATAAATGAATTTCGGTTGCATACAAAACTTTAAAATATTTGTGCAAAAAAATTAAATTTGTTTTAGAAGTTTTATTTAATAACACTACGGAATCTAAATTTGTCAACAATTTTTTTTTCCATTTCAAGTTTTGAAATATTTTTATTATTATTTTTAGTTTTTTCTAAATATTTCAGGGTATTTTCAATGGATTTTTACTTTTAATACAAAAATTAGTTTAATGGTTTCTATAAAATTTATTAGGATAAAACAAAACATGAAAAATGTTTCATTCCTTGCTATACCCAGTCTAGAAAAGCATTATCATATGAGTGATTATATAACCTATGCCAACTAAGTAAACGGATATAATTCAAATATAAATTACTGCTAAGTATGCATGTTTTTAATTCTGTAGTACGAAATACTCATAATATGTTTGCAATAATCATAATATGGTAATAAATAATGACGAAATCCTCTGATCATAATATGATAACTAGAACAATAATATAGTTAAAATTCATATATTATGATTGCTGCAAACATGGTTTGATCATTATTAATGTGAAATTATTATGAAATTATTATTCTTAATAATATTTTTATACGCCTTGTATTGTAATCACATGTATAGCTTGTATAGCTGACAAAATATTTCACAAAGCTTATTCTTCAGAGCAAAGACAATTTGATTACTTAAATTATTTTAAACCAAAGTTTATTTAAATGTGTAAATTATTGAACAAATATACTATTTCCATAACATGCATCACTTTTTAATCGAGCTTTAACAAAATGCTGGGAGAATATTGATGGACTCATATTACGATAATTCATAAAAATTTGCAGGACCATACTATGATAACATTGTGATATATATGGAATCATAATATGATAATCTATATATTATATTATGATACAGAAATAAATAAGAGTATGGTCGTAACAACCATAGTAACATGGTTGTAGCAATCTTAAATCCAAAAATCTATGATGTTGTTCGAATATGGTTGCCTCAACCATGTTTTTTCTTTTCGTGCATGTTACAATTGATAGATAAAAATATAAATGACTTACTTCCACAAAATGTTATTACTTTTCAGCTTACAAAAATTAAAAATATATGTAAAGGGTCCGCCATCTAACGTTTTTTTTTTCAACTAGTGCTTATTTCGTGAATGGTGACACTTAGCTCATGTCTGATTTGACAGATAATTAGTTTTATCCTTCCGCTGAACGAATATGGTTGTGTATACGCTTGAACAACGCTGGGAAATATTGCGACATTACTTTGAAAATCATGGAAATGAGCAAGGAGTGGCCGTTACAGTCAATGGCGATCGTTATCGGGCCATGTTGAACGAATTTTTGTTCACAAAAATTGAAGAGGAGGATACTGGCGACATTTGGTTTCAACAGGACGGCGCTACGTGCCACACAGCCGAAGCTACACTCGATTTTTTGCGCTCTGTTTTTGAAGATCGCATTATCAGCCGCAGAGCTGATGTCGTTTGGCCACCTCGGAGCTGCGATTTGCCACCGTTGGACTATTATTTGTGGGGTGCCGTCAAAGATAAGTGTTACGCCAACAAGCCAGAGACAATTGACGCTTTAAAGGACAATATTCGTGAAGCCATTGGTGAAATACAGCTGCACACAATCGATAATGTGCTTAAAAATTGGACCGATCGTGTAGGCTACTGCATGGCCAGCCGAGGCAGCCATTTGAATGCAATTATTTTCCATTATTAACCGGTAGGATTGTACTTTCAAATAAAAAAAGAAATTTGAGAAAATATTCAGTAGTTTTTTTTTATAGCATTTTCAAAAAAAAAAGTTATTTGGCGGACCCTTTAATTATATATGTCCTTACTATAAATGGAAAAATAATAAATCTAAAACTATATTTTAAAATTTTTTTTAGATCATTACTTTATATTTAAAATAATGACAAAAATAAGTACTTATAGGTAACGCATTACTTTTTATATTAAAATAAGGGGAACATTAATTACACTCATAGAAATAAACATGTAGGAATAGCAATTAAAAGCGACCAAAAATAAGTTAAAAATGACGTTGCAGAAAAAAATGCTAAAATTAGAAGATTTTTTTGTAAGTAAAATTTCAAATATAGAAATGACACACCAAAACCCCGGGACACGTGAACTTGATTTTGGGCCGTAGAATCCAGTGGTTAGGTTAGGTCAAAATCAAAATATATTTAAATTTTAAGTTAGCATTTTTTTTTGTTGATTTTTTTAAGTGTATTTTAAGTACACAATTTTAGCCGAAATTGGTTTAAACTGGAATATTTTTATTGATACTTTTATTTGCACATCGCAACCTTAGATAGATTTTTACCAAAAGTAACAAACAAAAGACCTTACATATATTACCTATACCATAGCGTAGTATGCAGCATAAAAGTAGTATGCGAGATATATAAATATCAAGGGTAATAGTACGACTACTTTCATACAGGATGGAAAAAATGTATGTAATTATAATGAATAAAAGAAATGTACTGTAAAGTAAAGTAAAAGAAAAGAAACTAAATAAAAAATTTTAGTTAAAAAGAGAAATCGTTGATATTCTATAAAGTACAAAAAAAAAACAAAAAATCATCTTTCTTTACAAACTTTAACAGTGAAAACAAAAAAAGAAATAATTAAAAAAGATTTTCTTAGAATAAAAACTCATTTAAAAAAAATCCACTTTATAACATGACAAGAGTGTAGAAATGCGTAAACAAAAATTACTATCTTACGTTTCTATTTAACAAAAATATATGAGGAATTTCAAAAATTTTCGATATTTTGAGGAAAAATATTTACAAAACTTTTAATTGTATGACATGCTAAAGGCATCCGAGTAAATCTATTATTTTAACAGCGCAACAAAATAAAAATATTAAAATAACAGTTTAAGCTTGTATTTATCACATTTCAAAATATATATTACACCGCCAAAAAATTTAAAAATACTCTCAAACTAATTTTTTGTCATATATTTATTAAAATTTAAAAAAACCCCGGGTTAGGGTTACTTATTTGCAGAAAATCTGTTCATTAATATCATTGAGAATAAGTAAGAAGACTAGAAGTAGATGTAGCAGCTTGTATGAACGAATTAGAGAAAAAATAACATATACAAACAAACACAATCATTATAAGACTTACACAAATGCAAGCGAGATTGATTTCATTCATTTAATTTTTTCTTTTGTATGCTACACACCAAAACTCATTTGATGCAATACGCGAACCAATTTCAAATATAATTGTGAATGTCAGACGCCAAAACATACATTTTCAAAAAAAAATAATTCAATTCATTATATGTTTGTGATGTTCGTATCCCGTTATTGGTGAGCTGACATCCCGTTATTTTTGCGATACCTCAAACTGAATAAAATTATACCATTCTTTGCAACACTTTTCTCAAAACCCAATTCCATTAAGCGGTGCAAAAACACTACTGAAAAAGCTACGAAAGTTCAAAAATCGGGTAATTTTAGAATCACTAGTAAAACCCAATCAACTTTTTGCCAATCAGCGATAGGGAAATTATTTCTTTAGTGAATGTATCTCGCAGGTCTAATGACAACATTTTGTACTGGTTTGGATCTGAAAGTCAAAAACTATGAACAAAAAAAACATGAATGAAAGAAATAACTCTTGTAAGTTTTCAGATATTTTTTATATTTTTCGACTCTTAAATGGCCATCAACGTGAAGACTTTTAATCGCGAAACTTTGCATACCATAATTTTTCTCTCAAATCAAAAAGCCTTGACAAATAAGAGGCATCTAAAATCAGTTTCAACAGTTGTCAAAATTTTTTGAAATAACTCATACACCATATGAAAAAAATCATTATAACCATCATCTTTCTCATGTAAGTAAACAAAAAAACAAAATAATTTATACAAGGACATCATCATTAAAACAACAACTACTACTACGACAGCATAACATCCTCATCAACCAAAAGCAGTAAATATTAACCAACACCAACAAGAGCAGCCAGCAGTCTTAATGATCCCATGGTAGGTAAAGTACCCTAGTATAATTATTATAACTTTAAGATACAAACATATATAAAGATACAGAAAAAAATGTATAATTCAACACTATACAAATCACATTTTTATGTGAAAACAAAAAATTGCCTAAAAGCATGCTTTAGAATATGCGTTCATTTTTTTCAGACACTGTACATAACTTGTACACACAGGTATCCTCAAGATTCGGTAGGTTTGAATAAAACGGATACAAAAACTTATTAGAGCACAAAAAGAAACTGACTCGTTTGTAGAAACCGTATTTGTAGTTAATCGAATGGTTCGGTTGTAACTATCAAAGTTTTTGGAAGTTATCACCAAATTTCTGTTGAAGCAATCGAAATTATATTGTCGTGTCAGAAATTCTGTTTTTCCAATGATTGTTATCACAACTGCAAAACCGGGTCGAAGAAACCGAAACATTCGATTGGCAACATATACGGTAGACAAGACCGAATCTGTTTTCTGGGTGTACCAATTCATTGTTCTCAAAATGACTGTCAGGTAAACCGCAGTTTATTCTTTCTTTTGATAAGTCTTAACATTTTTTGAAAAACCTAACATTGTATCTGGTTTTAAAACACCGGTAGAGCATTTACTACAAAATGTTTAATAAAAACCAATAACATTTACTAAGGGAATGTTATCTAATGTGGCCGGTTCAATAAAGTGAACCTTTTGTTTTCTTCGTGTTATTGCATGACTTTGTCAAAACTGTCATCGAGTTTAATTTCCGTTATTACTAATTTAAAAAAGTGTTTACTTGAAATAAGCTTACAACATATTAGTTTTTGAATAGATTTTAGATAGATTGTTGAGGACAGCCGTGTCCATTGAATTAGGGTAAAAAAAAACACATTTTTAGATTTGTTTTAAATTTTTGTTTGTCTAGTTTTGTGTAGTTTTCTGAAGTTTTTACTTGTTTTTTATTGCCATAAATACATACGTGTACATTTTTCTTTAGACTTTTTACAAACATTTCTATGAGTATGAATTCGATATCCCAACAGACATATTATATTTTAAAGCAATATATTTTTTAGTTTTGTGGAAGAGGTGTCAAGGCCAATTATAGACCCAGTAAAGAAAAACATCACCAATTAATAGTGTCCAACCGAACCAAGGGCGGATCCAGGGGAAGGGAAAATGGGACTTTTCTCTCCCCAAAATCAATTTTTTTCAATACAAAAATATAATAAATTATAGGAAAATTTTGTAAAAACACTCTAACTAAACTAAATTTTCATATTTTTACTAAAATAAATTTTATGCAAATTTATGCATTTCTAATTTAAATTAAATTAATGTAAAAATATACTTAATTTCTATATATACGCGTATGAAATAACTCCGAATGTACAGCTTTGAAAAGCTTGTTTAAGTACCTTTAAAATTATATGTAATATCATACATACATTACCAGAGATGGGAGTAGGTTAAAAAACATTTTATTTTAAAGCTATGAAAAATGTTTACAAAAATTAGGTTTTTTTCAATCAAAGGATATAAAATTTTTTGGAAAAAATATAACCTTAGCTTTTGACCATTCCAATGATATATCACATGTATGAAACCAATATTTTCATAAAAGAAAGCCATAAGACAAAGTCTTTCATTAAAAAAAAAAATACTCAAAAGTTAAATAAATAGTTGGAAAGCTTAATTTTCATTAAAATTATGAAAAAAAAAAATACAAAAATAATTAAAATCATATATTGATTACATACAATTTTTGTATAATTTTTTTTAGTAATTAAATAAAAAAATTGTCAGCTTACTACAAAAGTTAGTAAAGTTAGCAAAAAATGTTGATGAGTCAGAAGAATTTTCGTTAAGAGGGTGCTTGCAAAAAAATTGCTAATGTCCGCAAAATCTTTTCTAATTTTTAGCAAAAATATTAGTAGGTTTAGCAAAAGCTTTGCTATTACTTAGTTGTTTAAAAATTAAAAATCTTGTTCCGAAAAAAACTCAAAAAATTTGTAGAAAAATTATATTTTAGTTAATTCATTTGCTGAAAATCTGAAAAAAAACTTTGTGATTCTTTTAACAATAATTTATTAATACGTTACAAAATATAAAAATATTCATACTCCCACATTGACGAAATTAATTAATTTCCGAAAATATATAGAAATATTTATATAGAACATAAACAAAATCATCTTCCAACTACTTACATCAATGGTTGTCTAAATATACAACCCTTTTTTGCAATAAGAAAAAGGAAACATAAAGAATTACCTAAGATGTGTCTTTCGCTATAGTCTGTCTATCTGAATGTATATTTGTTTGCAATTTGACCACACTATATTAATAATCCCTTTAAAGATTTAGTTTACAAATACACATGTAATGTTTAATAAATTTAAATATTTTATTTTATCCTTAATTTAATTTATAGACAATTACTTTGACAGGCCTGAAACAACACAAAATTAAAGTTTTTTAAATCCACATATAGCGTGTTTTTGTATGAAAAACAGAGACAAAAATCTTCCCTGGTTGATTTTTTTTATATGTCTCCCAATAGATGTATTATCATTTTAATCTACTACATTTTGACATTCCATTGCTTGTCGTCCACACTATTAATGTGCTTATCAGCATAACTATTTTAGTAAAATAAATTAGTAACACATTAGTTCAAAACAGTTAAGTGCTGAATAAGTACAACTAAAATTTTAGCTCAAAACCCAATTTCAGCAAAAAATTTCCTGTGAAATAGTATTCTTGATTTACAAGACGTTTTACTAACTTTTCTTCTCTCTAAATAATACAAAATATTATATATCATTTTAAATGTACCTTAGGCTTTGCCACTATACTAAAGGGTCCGCCATCTAACTTTTTTTTTCAACTAGTGCTTATTTCGTGTATGGCAACACTTAGCTCATGTCTGATTTGACAGATAATTAGTTTTATCCTTCCGCTGAACGAATATGGTTCGTATGTTCGTTATCTTTTTTTTTTTTTTTTTTTTTTTTAACCAAAGCGTGAAAAGCCAAAAACAGTGCGTACACCCGAGAATATTGCTGCTGTGGCAAAAAGTGTGCGTGAAGCGCCATCAACATCAATTCACCGTCGTTCTCAACAATTGAACATTTCGGAGACATCATTGATGATACAAAGTCCAATTGGTTCAGGAGTTAAAAAAAAAAAAGTTATTTGGCGGACCCTTTCGCTTTATCTGGATCCGATAAGTAATTTTTAAGATAATCGCTAAAAAATTTTCCAACTTTAAAGGCCCGCCCACTTTAAAAGGGAAGTGACGGCCAACAAAATAATACCGTTAACTCAGCATTTACTTTTTAGTAAATGAACAATTTTGCAGTCATTTCGGTTATTATTATTTATTTATGCAGTATTTTCAATATTGATAAACCATGATGTTTCACAGCTAAAATATTGCAATGCAAATTTCAAAGTGTGACATATCTATTGAATTTTTCCGAAAGAATAATTTTGGTAATAAGTTGATTTTTCGTATCTTGTATAGTTTTAGAGAAAAATTTAAAAATATGAATTTTTGCAAATTTAAAAAAGATTTTTGCAAAAAGTGATCCATCGAAAATTTTTATCACAAATTGTTCTGAGATACCACAAATAAATAAAAAAAAAACATTTTTGGTGTTAGCACTTTTGTGTTAAATACTCTTTCGACGAAGCGTGTATGACTTATTAAAAAAACTTTTGCCACAGAAACGCCTTTAAGTACCTATTTTTTGTTTTAACAAAAAATTAAAAGATTCATTAAATGACTGGCTACGACATTGAATATATATATTTGAATTTTTTTAAGTCATTCCAAATATTAGTATTAGAATATTGTGGCCTATGATATTTTAAGTGAAAATTATTTTCTTTTTAACTTTATTTTAAATACAAGTTAGATATAATTTTTATTAAACATAAAATTGTGTTTTTTTTCGACGAAAATGAAAATTATTCAAGTTCGAGGCCATACTCTATATTTCTTTATTAGGATATTGTCCTAACAAATATTCTATAGAGTTTTTTGTTTTCAAATTTATTATTTGACCCTTTCAGGAATGTGTTGATAGATCTATTTCGGGAATTTTTTAAATATTTAAAATTTTTGTTTGTTGGGTTGTGTTGTGTTTAGAATAAATGTTTGTTCAATGTTTGTTTTTAGTTTTCGTGTTGTTTATTTTGTTTCGTATTTATCTTTGTATGCGATTTGATGCAGTAAATACCAAAATAAGTAATCAACGGCAAGCCAAGAGTTTACGTATTTTAGCATTCAGAAAGTTTAATGCTCGAAATAAATTTTCAAGGTTCGTTTCATTTAAAGAACAAAACAAAAAACAAGTTGCAGAAAAATTTGGCTGAATAGTAGGCAGTGATTTTAGTACACTCATAGAAAAAACTGTTGTGCTTAAACTACCAGAAAGTAGTTAAAATTAAGTTGCAGAAAAAACTGATAAATTTATGCTATTTTTTTGCTAAATATTAGTAAGATAAGAATCTATATATAAAACTTATTTTCTGTTTGGTTGTTTGTTCTTTATACAAATTTGCAATTCTCAACGAATTTTCCTCAAACATGGCATAAATAATCCTCGGACCTCAACTTAGATCGTAGTATAGTTTTCATAGACCACGCCCACGTCTACGCCTACTTTTGACAAAAAATCTAAAATTAGTATTTTTTTACCTTTTTCAACTTTTTTCGAATACAAACTTCTAAGAAAGTTTTAAGGGATTTCTTTGAAATTATTCACATATCGCACACCCAGTTCAAAAGTGACTCAACTCAAAATTTAAATTTTTCGGTTTTATATGCTTAAACTATGCACAATACACTTGTTTATCTATAAAAAAAATATCAGTGTATTTTGTTGTTCTTAACTGTTGCTAAAAAACATTTATGTCTTTCTTTATGTTTCAATTGGTATATGGTTGCAAATATTTTTTTTTTTCCATTTCTGAAAAATGAAAAATTTTGAGTTGAGTCACTTTTGAACTGGGTGTGCGATATATTCTACGTTTCCCGCGGAAGGCCTCAGTAAAAGTTTCATTACCATAGCCAATTCAATACCGACTTTTGATCAAAAACGTCAAAATCATAAAATTCCACTATAAAGCTTATTTTTTTAATTTGAAGCATTAAATCCAATCAAAACATTTCAGGAAAAACCATTTCGTTTTTAAGACTTTCTTTTCCCCCGTATAATTTACCTACTGATTTTTTCGTAACGTGTTTATGATTTAATTTTTTTTTAATTTTATTTTTCCTTACCGTTTTTGGCAATAACAAGTCCATTAAAAAAAGCAAAAAAAAAATTCTTTAATTATAAACTTTTTTGAAACCATGCACTAAAATCAATATGAGACATCTTTATCGATAAAACACATTGATTTATAGTCGTGAATTGCTACTGAAAGCATCATTTTGTATTGAAATTCTTTAAAGATAAAAAAATTTTAAATTTTGTAACCTTATTTCATAAATTTCAAATGGAATGTTTAACTTAAAATCATAACTAATTCTGCAAAACACAACAGTATTAAGTCGTCTATTTCCTAGCTTAAAATTTTTTCTGCATTCAAAAATCACAGTTGACCCGGGAAACACCGGGCGCTTAAGCCAGTAGCAAAATAAAATTTGTTGAATCTACTAATATTTAGTTGTATATAAACTAAATTTTGTTTAATTGAATGTAGCAAATTATTCTGCTAAAATCAGCAAAAAAATTTACACAAAAAATCATAACAAAATTTTAAATTTTTTAAGTTTTTTTTTGTATTTCAATTCAAAATCTACCGTTCTGAAATCAGCAATCTACAATTTTTTAGAAAATTTTTTTGTGGATTTTAGCAAAATATACACTCTACAAAATTTAAGGTAAATATAGCAAATATTTTGTTGATATTACAGTTTTTGTTTGCTGTTTCAAGTCTACAAATATTTAGTAAAATTTTTTGCTAATTTTAGCAAAGTAAATTGCTGTTTTCAATTAAATAAACATATATAACAAGCTTTCAACTCCGTATATTTACAAAAATAAAGCAAATCAAACATATTAGCTAGGTGGATACTAGTGTTTCGATCTGGCTAAAAATCTCATCAGAACCCGAAGCTTTAGAAAAGCTAGAGCCTCTATAATAGGCATAGTTTTACCAAAAAGCTATTAATTATCAATTTTGCTCCATTATTGCCTTCTTAGTAATCAAACAAGTGGCTAGAGTCTTTTCCTAACAAGCATAATGACGTTACTAAACTTTGAAGACCAAAAATGTTTTATTTATAAAAAAAAATTTAGTTTTTACTCTGGCTCAAGTAATATTTTTTACAGTTTTATTAGTTTTTTGTTTTTATATACATGGAGATTATCAACTGAATATGAGGGCGGATCAATAAGTCCGTAACTTTTCGAACTTCCCTCGTAGTTATATGAAATGCAACACTGCTCCCATCAAGTACCACCTGTTAATAGACTACTGTCAAATTTTGCGCAAGTTCCGTTATTTACTTTTCGTTTAACAGCTGTTCAAAACATACAACCTCGTGGATTTTTTTAAAAATAAAAAAAAAGTGAATTTGGAGTGCTCATTAAACATTATTTTTTGAGAAAAAAAAAAACCGTTAATCAAACCAAGGAAAAGCTTGATAAATACTATAGGGACTCTGCACCATCGATTTCAAGGGTAAAAAAGTGGTTTCCTGACTTTCGTTGTGGTCGCACAAGTACAAATGACGCTGAACGTTCTGGACGGCCAATTGGGGTCAATACACCCGAAAATGTGGAAAAAATCCACGATATGGTGTTGGCCGATCGAAGATGCCATAGGCATTTCATATGGCAGTGTGTTTTCGATTTTAAATGATCAGTTGGGTTTTAGTTGCCGGCAAGATGGGTGCGGCGTTTGCTCTCAATTGACCATAAACGTAATCGTGTGACAACTTCAAAGGATTGTTTGGAGCTGTTTAACCGCAATTCGAATGAGTTTTTGAGGCGTTTTATAACTGTGGATGAAACATGGATCCATTACAACACTCCGGAGACCAAGCAGCTGTCTAAACAATGAGTTTCTCTGAGTGAACCGGCTCCGAAGAAGGCCAAGGTAACTTTGTCTGCCAATAAGGTGATGGCAACAGTTTTTTGGAATGCACACGGGATAATCCACATCGATTACCTTTAAAAGGGAAAAAACAATAAACGGCGAATATTATGCCAACTTATTGGATCGATTTAACGAGGAAGTTATACAAAAATTGGAGAAACGTTGGACTAAGTGTATTGAGCTAAAAGGAGATTATGTTGAAAAATAAATTTTTTTTTTGCAAAAAAAACTGTGTTTTATTCAAAATGTCACGGACTTATTGATCCGCCCTCGTACTACGAAAATTTTGTAAATTTAACAGTTTTACTTTGCTGATTTTATTTTATTAATATTTATCAAAAAATTGGCTAATTTCAGCAGTTTTTTCTGCAACGTAATTGTTAACTAATTTTTAGTATTTTTTTTTTTGCTATTTTTACAATTTAATTTCTATCACATAACAAATTCGGTTTTGTCAAAAAATTGATGCGGTTGCTGCAACCTCGTAAATTCAGTTTTCGCAACTGAATTCGGTTAGAGCAACCGAATTCGGTTGTGACAACTGAATTCGGTTGGGACTACCGAATCAATTCGGTTGGAGGAAGTTCTGAAATTTTTATGAGAGTGTAGTGTTAGCTTTTAAAGATTCTTTGAATTGTACGCGTTTTCGGGGACGATTGTAACAAAATGAATATCCCTTGTACAAATTTAACAGTAGATTCAGAAAATAATATAAAAACATTTTAAAATAAACCTAAGCTTCATAAACTGCGGTTTAATTTTTATTAAACTGTTGTCCATTTGTGTTTGTTAACAACTTTATGTCTTAGCCTAAAAGTTAAAC
This sequence comes from Delia radicum, assembly GCA_021234595.1. Classification (NCBI taxonomy): domain Eukaryota; kingdom Metazoa; phylum Arthropoda; class Insecta; order Diptera; family Anthomyiidae; genus Delia; species Delia radicum. Next base: position 172,775,944 of record CM037852.1, read on the forward strand.
ATTTCGTGTAGGAAACTGACCCCAGTAACCACACTACACTTCCTTTATTTAGTTTTAAAACAAAAATTTATAAAAACAATTTTATTATCCGGTACAAAAAAAAAATAAACTATAAAAAGTTTGCGATAACTAGGGCTTGGAAGTTCATGTTAATACAATTTTGTTGGTGAATTAATAAATTTGCAACCAAAGGGTACACCCAGAAAACAAATTCGGTAGCAAAAACCGTATTTGTATCCATCGAATTTTTTTTGATGCAATCGAAATTCTATTGCAGGGCCAGATTTCTGTTGTTTTAATCGTATAATTTTTATCACAACCAAAAATTCAGTACCAACTCTGTTGGCATTCGATTGGCAACAAATACGGTTGCTACTACCGAGTCTGTTTTCTGGGTGTATCGATTTGTTAGCGTATATTCTTGCATATTTTGCTATAAATGCATATTGTAATGCGTATTTCGGTATTTTTTGTTGCATATCTTGCATATTTTTACATATTTTTCATTAATATTTTAATATTTTACCAAATGTTTAATATTTTACTAAAACCTGCGTTTTTTCAAAATTATTTATATTCCAGAGCAAAAAAAATTATATATGTTCCTACGTTTATGTCTTAAAATATATTATAATATTTGATTATATATGATGTCATGAATAGCCACATATTATTATATGTTTATATGACGATATATTTTATATATTGACCTTTATAAAATTAGAAAATAAAAGTAGTATGATATACATAATAAGATTTGGTATATCTATTATCATATATAATAATAATAAAAAAATTATCATATATAACATAATATGTAATCATACATGGTACAATATAAGCTATATAATTTAAGATATAATATGTAATATATACTATCCTATAAAAAATATTTTTGTGTGTGATATTAGCTTATATATGGTGCCATATGTATAATATAACTTAAGATATTATTATTATTATAAATGACGTTAACTGAAGTAAGATATAATTATATGAGATTCCATATATGACACAAGATTAACAATTTAGTTTGAGATAAGATTTGTTGTGGCCCAACAATATTTTATATGCGTATAATATATAATTATATGTTGTTATATATAACCCCATACATAGTTATATATGCGAAAGCTGTGAAAAATTTTTTCTAAATGTTTTTTTGAAATTTTGTTTGGAAATTTCAATCCACCAAAAAGTACTTATCTTTTTGGATCTAGTTAGATCCAATTAGATCAAAAATATTCCCATGGAATATTTTGGGATCTATCAGGATCTTAAGTAAGATATTTTGAGATAAACTTGGATAAAAACAAATATCTATATAAAATAATATATGATTTTGTATATGAGATATAACTTTTTTTAGATAACGTTTTAAGTATTTTCTTCAAGTTTATGAATACTACTGTGTTAATTAATGTTCAAAGTTTAAACCACTCAAGTTTCGCCGGAAGACAATTTAACCTAAAAGAGTGAACACAAAAAATGTTTTTCTTGATTATGTATTTGTGTTGTTTCCGCACAAGTTTGCTATTAAACTCAAAATCTTCGATCGATCACTTTTTCAAAAATCGTTTTAAATTTGGAAAAATTAAAATTTTCCAGTTTTCTTGAAAACTATTGTACTTATGACCAAAATAATTCCTGAGGAAAAATGCAGTTGCCATGTCATACTTTAAAATTTGTATTTTTTATTGGCCGTAACGCCTCTTTAAAAGTGGAAGGATCTTCAAAGTTGGAAAGGTTTTTGGTGAGTAACTTAAAAAGGACTTATTAGAACCAGGTATCGTTGGAATTCATGTTCAAGTACCTTTAAAATGATATACAGTATTATATATTATCCTAGGAAGGCAGTAGGTTAAAAAATATTTTAAATTATTACTAAAAACAGCGAAAAACAGTAAAAATAATCCGTTAAATTTAAAAAATAAACTTTTGTAAAAATCGTTACTATAAATAAAATTTTAATAAAATTTGTCGCTTGGAACTATGTTAGTCAAACAAAGACGTACTAGAGGAATCGTTTTTCTTAAGCTTCAAAGTTTAAATTAGTTATCAAAATATTTGCTGATAAACCAATAACGTGTAACAATAGCCAAAAGGTTCTATTTTAGAAGAAAAAAACTGAAATAAACCTAATTTTTAACGAAAAAAATCAAAAAGTTTCTTATATTTACAAAGGTAGATATAGATATAGATCGATATTTATTCTTATCCAAGTTTATCTCAAAATTGGGGTATCCAGAAATATCGGATAATATTCCTCAAATATATTACTGGATAAAGTTGGATCAAAATTTATTACAAAATTGGGGAATCCAATAATATATAATTTAAGATCCCAAAATATCCCATAGGATTAATTTAGACCTACATGGATCCTATTAGACTTAAAAAGATAAGTCATTTTTGGCGGATCGAATGAGATATTTGTGATTAAATTGGATTTACTTAAATCCCATGACATATATTATTTTTAATAAAATTTTAAAGAAAAATAATTTAGACATCTACGCGTTTATAACTATGTATGGATTTATATATAAAAATATATAACTTTGTATATATACGCATACAAAATATTAATTATGTTGGACCATACATAATCATATCTCAAATTAAATTGTTAATTTTGTGCTATATATTGAATCTTACATAAATATATCTTGCATCATTTAATGTCTAATATAATTATATCTTGAATTGCATTATGCATATGGCGCCATATATAGGCATAACTAATATATTTTTTATAAGACAGTATATGTTATTATATCTTAAATTATATAGCTTATATGTCACCATATATGATAAAATATTATGTTATATATGAGAGTGTATTAATATATATGACAATAGATATACCACATATTATCTTATGTCTAATATCTAATTTTATAAAATTCAATATATAATAATATATCGTTATATAGTTTACCACATAAAAAACATATAATAATATATGGCCATGCAAGACACCATATATGATCATATATTATTATGCATTTTAAGAAAAAAAATATAAGACCACATATACATTTTTTTACTCGGGTGTTTAAATGTATGTTTTGTGTAACAGTCTGAACAATCAAACTATTTTTTTTTTTTGTTTACGTTTTTGACAGACAGAGAATTTTGCCACACTTTTCATTATACTTGTGTGATATAAGGTATAAACATATGTGTGATAATGTAAACGGGGCTTAAGAGGGAGCATAAAGAAAGAAACACCAGCATTTTTACCGCAATTTATTCATAAAACTTTTCGAAGAAAAAGTTTAGCAAATGAAAGAAGACTTCCATAATCCTTGATATATTTCAAAAGCTAAACACTAATTAAAACATTCATATGTAAGTATGTATGTCATATGAAAATGAAAATGCCATAACGAAAATATTGTCATAATAAATGAATGGGAGATATTGCTAATTGTTTATTTACTTGGAGAAAAAGAACGCGAACGAAAAGACAAGAAAAAAATAAAAAGAGATAAACTAAACAGGTGTAGGAATAGGCAATAGGGGGATTGAGATAAAATTAAAATAACTTATATAAAAAACACTACAAAAGTAGAATATTCAGTCATAAATACATAAGGGAGGCGTTTATTTCTTACACAGAGAAGACGAGTTTTAATGAAATATTTCGCCAAACTAATGGAGTTTTCTTCACAAAGTGAATAAAAAATTTCTTAAACATTATGAAAAATCTTTTTAAAGTTTTATAAAAAACTGCATTAACGTTTGTAATTGTTTTTTGTTTCGACTTAAGGTCCTCCGGTGTTAAATATTTTATAAAAATAAAAACACAAAGGTTTTATATTTTTAGTAATTATTTATTTTCTTTCCGATATTTCGGTTAAAACTGCATTAATTTAATGAAAAATTTCAATGAACGAATTCCAGTGCTAGTTGATAGATCTTATGCAAAAATGCATTGATATCATGCATATAATTCTCTCAGTGTATTAAGATTTTATGTTTTAAAGAACTGTTTGTGGATCGAAATGTTTTGAAATTTTTTCAAAAAAGCAGCTAGTTTTTGTTTATTACATTGCATCACCACAATAAATGTCACCCAAATGTTCGCTACGTAGGAACAACAATTATCATTGAGAATTATTATAGAGATACAAACAAAATCAACACTGTTTTTCACAGCAAACAACACAGCGTAAATAAATCGACAAATACAACAACATAATTTTACACTCATATGTTGCCAGTATGAATGGAATGAAGAACAACAAAAAGTAAAACATCCTGACAATTCAAGGCTAAAGGTAATTAAAGAAAAAAGTCGTCTTGAAAAAAAAAAACTGAACATACGTACCACTGCACTATGGGTCTAAAACTAACAAGGAGAGTATCCCAACGGACATACTACGAGTTAAATGATATTTGGATTTGAAACTTTGGACATATATATCTTATTGGTCGTCAACGGTCAAAATTAGTGAACAAATACCTCACCGAGGTAATCGCTAACGATAAAAAAAATGAACAAAGTCCTAAAATAAAAAAACTGAACAAAGTCCTCCCATTTTTTGACCTCTGACGACCAATGGGATATATATGTCCCATATTGTATCAGTGTCCTGTAGGAGATGGAATGACTCAATTCCAAATATCTCAATGCTTCTTGAAATTTGAAGGATTGGACCATGTCCAAAATTTCGTTCCCCTATGTCCAATAGCGTCCAAGAAGATATGTAAAAAACACTATTCATATTTTTTAACTTTGGGGTTGTCCCATTCGGCTCTTAGACGATATTGGTCCAAGTGGTCGGTATGATCTGAAAGCTACGTCTATCCTTTGTCGATACACACCACTCTCTGAAAAATCGGTTAAAAATTGTAGCTAATAGAACAAAAAATAAGATATAGTAACCAAAGTGTAAGGACACACATAGACATTTAAAAATATTCATATCGGTATATTGTTTCTTTAGACAAATACCATAATATTAAGACATTTGACGCAAAAAAAAAAACATGGCAGCATACATTTTTGGATTTATGATTGCGACAATTATGTTACTATGGTTGTGACAGCTATACTCTTATCTATTTCTGTATCATCATATGATAATTAGATTACCATATTATTGTACCAAATAGATCCCAATATTAGCATATAATAGTTCTGGAAATCTTTATGAATTATCATAATGTATCATATTCATTATAACCATACTATAGTCCTAATTATCATATTATGATCATGAAAAAGAATTTCGTCATCACTAATTACCATATTATGATTACTGAAAACATAAAATGATTATTTCCTACTAAAGCCTAAAAACCACGTGTATTTTGTTAAAATTTTTCTTTCATATTCCTTCATATTTTTTTTTTCCTTTACTATATTTTTTTGCGTGAGTTCAAACAATTCAAAAATAAATCATTTTTTTATCACTTTTTACTTAATTTATAACACTTTTATAAACATATAATATACGCGCATCATTTTGTAGGCGTCGACTCTTCACTTTCACCGCCCATGATTCGATACATTCTTAAATACGCGTGAAGTATTATCGGTTAAAGCTATCAAATTTTTACCATCTCTAAAAAAAATTAAAAAAAAACAGAGAAGAAGAAAAAACATTAAAAATGTTAATTTATTGATTATATTGCAATTAAATTGTGTTTTTGAATTAGTTTTGCATGTACTAAATATGAAATGAAGAAAATTTAATAATTTTTATGTGTTTTTGCAAAAATAAATCTTTTTTTTTCAATGCAAAACTCTAGGCAGAAAAAGACAAACATTTTTTTTTTTTTTCAAACTTTATCTTGTTATTCTGCCGAAGTGGATTTTTTTTTTACTTTCATTGTTGAAATTAATCAAATAAACAAAAATGGTAAAAAAAAATTTTAAAAATTTTCATGTCTTAATAGAAAATACAAGCGTTTTCTTGTGAAATGCTTCAATGTTGACTACGAATTATTATAGAATATATCGATGATCAACACAAAAAATATGTTTTCTTCACATCACTAGCATATTATAGAATAGATACGGCGCGTATTTATAGTGACCATGACATAATGTCGTCGGTCGGCATATGTTGTGCAAAATTATTATATATTTTTAATAATTAAATGCATGTATAAGCATGGTGTTCAGAGTTGGGCACACAAGGTAACGGAACTGATCTACTTTAACTTGGTAAAATCCAGAACCAATCCTTGCTGTTGTAACCAGCTAAGAAGACTCACGACCTCCGACCCTCTTGGGCAGGTAGACACCGGGCAATGATATTATAACACCCGTTATAATGCTAGCTAGTGTGAGCAACGAAGATGTCGGGCTGGAGGCTATAAGTTGGCAGCCCCAACACCAGCCTTGGATGCAGAGGGTCAATCTCCCACAGGACTATATATATATATATATATATATATACATACATATATATAAGCATAGTTTTATAATTTACACAATATTTTATAAAATTGGCTAACGCCTTCCATCCTAATGTTTTAAAATGAAGTGTGTTTAAAATCTCCTCCTCTTGGAGTAAAACTATTCCGAAATAAAAAATTCTTAATTCCCTAAATGCTGAACAGCGGAAAAAAATGTACTAACAGAGGAGGTATTCCGACCCGGACCGGCAGATCTTAATGAACTACGGATATGTTGTAGAGAATAAAAATTTAATTGACCCACGTTTTTTTTAGCTGTCCAATATCATTTTTCGGCGTTACTAAGTTTGACCCCACTTTATACCCCATTTTACATTTCGTTCGGTGTATTTCGTTCTATTTAAAGTAACTATAGACAAATTTGTTATCAAAAGAAAGGGGTTTGAAGACACATTCTCGGGTGTAAAAATTATGCCCAAAGACTAAAGTATTTATGTTATTCAAAAAAATGAGTTTGGAGTAACATTAAATGTGGCGTTTTATTAAGGAATTTTATTTGAATTAACCCTTTTCGCTACCCTTGTACACTACAATGTACACATTTAAAAAAAAATATATATATATAAAAATTGGACAATACAATACAATTATAAATTTTTGTTTAAATATGTTGGTTAAGATTTTGGTTACTGAAAAAATCATTATAGTTATGCATAAACTAACTGTTCATCAGGGCAATATAGTCGCGATATTTGTTAACAAAGTCCAATTTTTTAAATCAACCTTTATCTCCGAAAAAAGGGGCGTTTGGTGTACCTCCTAAACTAGCATGGCTAGATGATAGCATGTAGCTTTATCTAATGACCATAACAAAATAAAACAAAGCACTTTTGGTTGGAATTTTGGAATGTTTTAGTGATATAAATGGACTGAGAAGTTTGAAAAATTCGACTTTCGAACTCCTTTTTTTTTTTTTAGTTGTAGGCGGAGGGGTCTGTGATTGTTTTTATTTTTAATTTTAGGACCCATAACAAGAATCTGAAGTCAAAGAAGATATATATCCACAAACAAAAAGTCGGCAGTGAAAGGGTTAAGCTGAAAGTAATGCATAGCAATGCGTATTTAATTTAATCGAGTGGGTATTTGAGTTTTTCCGATATTCGAAACGGTTCTGTTTTTATGAGACTTTACCCGAAGAGCCTCTTACCCCTATATTTCAAATAATTCAAAAATCTGTCAACTCTGTGTCCACTATATAGGTAATATGAATATCAAAATTTTTGTTTTCTTAAGTACTTTAACCCTGCATACAAATAAATCTAGTTTTCGTAAACTAAAGACAAGTTTTCATATAAAAACAAATGAATTTTTAACACTTATTTTTAACAGATAAAAAAATACGTGTATTTTTTCTACTCCTTTACAACATATCCAAAGTTCATTAAAATCTGAGAGTTCGGGTCGGGATACCTACCTAGTAAGTTCTTATTTTCATTCATGTTGCAAATTGAACATAAAATCGATACATTATTTTGATCTCTGGTGGTATTTAGCTTGATTAAATCACACCTAAGCTTGAAAATCCACATTATTTCATCTCGATTTCTGACTTCATTTACCATAGATTTTAATATATACACACACAGAGAAATAAAGTGGGAACCGAACTGAAAAGTGTATTTTAGTGATAACAACTTATAAATTCAGTTAGTACAACTATATTTACATTAGATTTCTGAACATTTTGGGTACTGCAACTAAAATTCAGTTGAATTAACCGAAGTTTGTTGTGAAAACAAATGATCAGTTGTACCAACCTACTGAAATTCGTAATAGCCGAATTTCAGTTGGCAAATAGCTAAATTTTTCTCTGTGTGTATTATTTATTTGGGGGACATTCCTTGATTTGGCTGTCTGCATGTGTGTTTGTAAAAATAATATATGATGCTTGTTGGCGTGTGTATGTGTGTAAAAATATTACACTTTCGTATTATTTATTTTTTTTTTATAAAAAAAAACTCACGATGAAAGAACCACATACTAAACGGGATGAAAATAAAGGTAAATAAATATTAGCAACAGTTTGAAAGCTTTAGAAAGGATGTCATGATGATGATGATGATGATGTTAATAAACATTAATGTACAGAACAAGGATAAAACGGAACACTAGGGAATTTAATAACAAACATAAGTAGTGAATGATAGAAACTACAAAATCAAAATACATTAAAAACCAACAGACTTTTACGTTAATGATTTTTGATTTTTTTTTTTAAGAAATCACAATTTCACTTTTAATTTGCCTACATTTACAGCACCATAAAATTATTTACTTTATATTCTTTTTTCTTTTTTTTTTAATAAACAATTATTGATATTTTTAATAATATTTCAAATTAATACATCATTCTAATTATTATGAATTAAAAAAAAAAAAAAAAATTAAACATAAAAAACTCAACCGCCCGTTCATAGTTGCGACAAAAATAAAACTAAAATAATAAATAAAAAAAAAAATGTTTTAATGTTTTATGGTCACTTGCAGTTATTTTTTGGGGGAGAGAAAACAAATTGAAAATGAAACCACACTGGGAGAAACAAAATGGAATTGAGTACAATTTCAAACAAACCAACCAACCAACCAACAAACACATGAAACACTATTCAAAGCCCATAAAAATATTTAAATTAACAAACAATAAAAATTAAACAAAAAAAAAAAAAAACAAAACTTAAATTAAATTAAATTAATCAACAATGCTTAAACAAAAATATGTCAATTGTGCTTATTAAACAAATTAATTTGAAAATTCATCAAAAATTAAAACACAATTTGGGGTCTTTTTAACAAAAGTAAAAATTATCACAAAACAAACAACTTGAGGTAGGTTTATCTATATTTCAGACATGTACACAATAGGTACAATGTGCCTGCTGTTATGATAATGAATCAAAACAATTTCCCCTTATTTTGTAGTTCTTTTTCTTTTTGAACAATTCATTTTTGTTATAAACATTTATTTATTTTTTACATTAGAAAGCAATGCACACATGCTTTTTATAGGGAGTTTGCGCAGTTTGAATTTAGAATTCTTTAAATTTCGAATAAATAAATCATAAAAATTCACTTGAAAGTTTAAAACGAAAAGTTTTTTTAATGAAGATGGATAAAGAAAAGCTAAATAAAAAGCTTTTTTTGTGATAATTTAAGTGATGCCAGAGTGTAGATTTTTAACAAAAATTGTAAAAAATATGTACAAAATTTAATTTCAATTCACACTGAAGAATCATAAAAAAAACTATATTTCCCTAACCTCTACTTAAAAGACGTTGCTTTATACACTGAGAGAATGACTATCATGACATTAATGAATTTTTACATAAAATCAATGACATTGCACTGGAACTTGTTTATTAAACTTTTCATTAAGTTAATATCGTTTTAGTTATTTATGCCTTGTTTATTAAACTTTTCATTAAGTTAATATCGTATTGGTTATTTAGGCCTAGTTTTTAGGATCTAGATTAAATATGTTGGTTAGTTAAGCGTTAGTTAAAACTAGAATTTTGTTTTTCAGATGTGCTTTAAATAGTTTTCAATTAAGGTTTAACTCAGTCTGGTTTGCAAGTTAAACTAAATTATCAATTTGTAAACAAAAAACAGCTGTTAAATAATAATTTGTTGATGTGATGCCACATTTTAACGTATTTATAATGGAAATATAAAACGTTACCACCTTTTTAGGACAATTATAACAGAAAATTAAAACTTTTGTCAAAATCAATGTAACATTTTCGTGTAATTTGACATTGCTTAAACTAGAATGGAAAAACAGTAGAACCAATTTAATTCAGTTTAATATTGTATCGAGATAAACTTAACAGGCCAATAAACTAAGTTTAATTGACATCCCAAAAACTACACTCAAAAATAGGTTGTTTTTTTTTAGTACGGCTTGAGGTCAGTTTTTTCTCATATTATTAAAAAAATTAGTAAAACATTGTGTAAATCAAGTGTACTATTTCTCAGCAAATTTTTTGCTGAAATTTTGTTTTCAGCTAAAATTTTAGTTATACTTATTCAGCACCTAACTGTTTTGAACTAATATTTTACTAATGTTTTACTTATTTATTTAGCTAAAAAAAATGAGCCAATAAGCACATTAATAGTGTGGACCAAAAATAGATTGAGAGATATACGCAGAATGAAGTCGCTGTCGCGGCTTGTCAAATTGTAGCAGGGGAGAGGAATATGATACTAAAGAGTACAAATTATGTAAGACACATAAAACAATCAACGATGGAAGATTTTTGTATTTTTTTCATTCAAAAGGACGCCAACAATGTGTATTCCTTATACATTGTTTATCTAATAAACCCAAATATTGTGTTGATTCCGTCTTGTCAAAGAAATAAATTATTAATCAAATTAAAGAGAAAATAAAATATTTAAATTTAATAAAAATAAAAATAAAATATGTATTTGTAAACTAAATTTTTATAGTGGTAATTTATGGAATGCAGAAAAATTGCAAACAAATATAGCTTTTGGTAGGCAGACTAAAGCGAAGGACACACGTCTTAGGTAATTTTTTATATTTCCTTTCTCTATTTGGAAAAAAAAGGGTGTCTTATGTGTATGTCATATTTTGTTATTTTTTGGCTTTGTTTCTAGTATTATCAACGGCATTCAGCTTCAGTCCAAATTGTTATCATTTAGACAACCATGAATTTAAGTAGTTGAAATATATTTTTGTTTATGTTATATATAATTATTTCTATGTATTTTTAGATATTTAATTAATTAATGTCGTCAATGTATGGACATTTTTATATTATTTGAAGTATTGTACTTTTTTTTTTTTAAAACACAACATTTTTCTTAAGGATTTTCAGCAAATATATTAACTAAAGTATAATTTTCCTATACATTTTTTGAGTTTTTTTCCGACTACTAATATTGAGCAAAAAGTTTTATTAATTTTTAGTAAGGATTTTTTTATTTTTAATCAACAAAATGTTAGCAAACCTTTTGCTGAATTTACTAAAAATTAGCCAGCCAGATTTTGCTGCCATTAGCAATTTTATGTCAAGCACCGTCCTGACTAAAATTTTGGTGACTCAGCAAAATTTTTTGCTGATTTTATAGACTTTTTTTTAGTTTAGACCTTAAAGTTTAATATACTCATTGCAGAAATTAAATTGTAAGGTGAAGATGCAAACGGGGAAAAGTTTACCCAATGACGGTCTGAATATATCTCTTGGCGGAAAATCTAAATTTTTTAAAACATGTTTCTGGAGTATCGGCTAATTTACTGACAATGTCTTTTTGTAATTTTTGAGCTTTAAAAAGAGAAAGAAACCAAGGTGTCAAATAAACTACGAAATTTGTAAATTTTAATACTACACTCATAGAAACTTTGCAAGTTTTAAACAAATTTTTAGTTCAAATTGAGATTTTAGTCGGTGACTACCGATTCTTAAATAATCACACGGTTGCGGATAAATACTCAATTCCTTATATAAGGACTTTCAATCAATTCTTCATGAAAAAGCAAATATTTTCAAAATTTGATCTCGTTAAAGCTTTACATCATATCGCAGTTGCTACCGAAGATGTAGAGAAAACAGCAATAATAGCACCATTTAAACTTATTGAATATCCTCAAATGCCATTCGGTCTCAAAAATGTTGCTCAAACATGTCAGCGGTTTGTTAATCAGATTCTGGAAGGGCTGGATTTTGTATTCCCTACATTGATGACTTTTTGATTGCCTTGTCAAATATTGAAGAGCACAAACAACATATTAAACAACTTTTTATGAACATGGAGTTGTAATTAATCCAGATAAATTCGAATATGGTAAAACAAAAATTAGCTTTCTATCCAAGAAAAAAAGTAAAAGAAAATGGCATAAAACCTTTCTCTGCAAATGTAGATGCTATTATCAACTTTCCTAAACCCAAAAACATTAAACAATCAATATGTTTTCTTGGTATGTTCAATGATTATCGTTCATCAATACATTCTGCAGCCAAACTTCAATCCCCCTTCACTGATTTTCAAAAAGGAAATCCTAACAAGAAAGAAGCTTTGGTCTGAGCAGATGAACTTTTGTGGATGCATCTAACACTGCTGTTGGTGTTGTTTTGAAACGATGTCATATTTTTAAAAGCTCTTAAGAACCCCTTGCCTTTTTCTCTAAGAAGCTACCTACTCTTCAATGTAAATACAGTACATACGGTAGAGAACAGCTGGCAATATATGAAAGCATTAAACATTTCCGATTTATGCTGGAAGAAACACTTTTATACTTGTAACCGAAGATTAATATTTATATTTCAAAAGAACGTATACTAAGGCAATTTCGTTACCTCGATTTTGTAAGTCAATTTTGTACAACAATTCGTCATATATCTGAATCAAACAACGTTGTAACTGATATTTTATCAAGGGTGTATTAAATAACTATCCCGTCAAAAAGATCCTCAAGAGCATCAGAGTTTGGATTTAGAACTTCCTGTTTTATTATTCCATCTCTTAAACTTAGGGAAACTCGTTTCCCAGATCAAACAGCAACTATTTATTGTGACCATTCTCATGGTTTAGTCAGACCATATATTCCAGAAAGTCTTCGGAAAAATTATAATAATTGTTTCCTGAAGAAGTCATCCAATGTGGACACGAAATATTGGAATTAAATAATTATAATTTATAAATAAAGAATCTTAAACTCGTTTAAAGTAAGAATAATTATAATTTTTGAAAATTATCATAATTTATCTCATCCTGAAATTCGAGCAACAATAAAATTGATAACCTCTAAAGTAGTTTGGCCCATAATAAACAAAGACATTCGCTTATGGTCACGAAATTGCATAAACTGCCAGAAGTCTAAAGTTCAAAGGCACAACAAATCTCCAATTGGGTCTTTTGACGGGCCTTCAACTCGCTTTGATTTGGTGTTACCTTAAAGATAACTTATAATCAAGGCAAACAATTTGAGTGTGAGCTTTTAAAGAAATGCCAAGATGTCTCGGCTTTAAACATACAAGAACAACACCTTATCATCCTTCATAAAATGGAATGATAGAGCGTTTTAACAGAAACATTTTGATGTCGTTCAAATGAAAATTGGATTGACTCTGTTCCCACAATCTTTCCGGGATTAAGAAAAACACTAAAAGAAGATATCGGGTTAAGTAGCACAGAATTAGTTTATGGTAGTGCTATAAATGTACGTCGTAATTTTTTCACTAATTCTACTTTAAAACTGTCACATTCAGAATTTATGTATAATCTGAAAGACAAAATTAGATTATTAAAACCAGTATCCGGAACAATCATGCAGTTAATAAACCTTTCATATATAAGAATTTACACCATACAACACACGTTTTTGTTCGAACTTATTCCATTCAGCCTACGCTGGAACCTCCTTACCAAGATCCCTTCAAGATACTTGAGAGAAATTTAAAAAAATTGCTTTTAGAAGTACACTCAGGGAACTTCTGCTTTAAAAATGTGTAGTTATTTGGGTTGTAAGACAGTTTCTTTATTTTTAATGTAAATGTCGGTCATTTGTAGAACAAATGAAATTTTTTACTAACCGTGTAGTTCACAACCCACATCAAATGACTGTTTTATGATTTTACATTCATTTTTTACAGTTGTTTTTTTGTTATATAAAAAAATAAAAAAAAAAATGTTTGTTTATTTTTTACTACACTCAAAAAAAAAAGTTTGTAAAGTCAGCAAAAAATTTTGCTGAGTCAGCAAAATTTTAGTCAGGAGGATGCTAGCAAAAAAATTGCTAATGTCAGCAAAATCTTTTGCTGAAAATCAGCGAGCTGATTTTTAGCAACAAAATAAGTAGATTCAGCAAAAGTTTTGCTAACACTTAGTAGATTACAAATAAAAAAGCGTTGGTAAAAATTAATAAATTTTTTGCTGAATTTTAGTAGACTAAAAAAAACGCAAAAAATTGTAAAAAAATTGTAATTTAGTTAATATATTTGCTGAAAATCATAAAACATGTTTTTGTGATTCTTTTAAAAATAATTTACAATAATTACGAAATATAAAAATTTTCATATTCCCACATTGACGACATGAATTAATTTAATATCTGAAAATATATAGAAATAAATATATATAACATAACAAAAATTTTCTTTCAACTACTTACATCAATGGTTGTCTTAATGATGCTATCTTTTCAATGACGAAACTGCCGAAGATAATTCTAGAAACGAAACGAAAAAATAAACAAAAACAAACGAAACGAAAAAAAACAACCCTTTTTTTTGCAATAAGAAAAAGGAACCATACAAATCTACCTAAGATGTGTGTCTTTGTCTTTCGCTTTACTCTGTCTACATGTCTGTATATGTTTTTTTCATGGTTGATTTTTTTACTTGTCTTGTTAGAGTTGTACTCCTCTTCTCTACTACATCTTGACATGCCGCGACATCTGCTTATCAGCACAATTTTTTTTAGCAAAATTAATTAGTAAAACATTAGTATATTAGTAAAGCATTAGTATAAAACTGTTAAGTGCTGAATAAGTATAACAAAAATTTTAGCTGAAAACACGATTTTAGCAAAAATATTTGCTAAAAAATAGTATACCTGATTTACAAGACGTTTTACTAACTTTTCTACTAACTTATTTTTTTGAGTGTACCATGTGGTTTATTTTTACTACAATTGTTAGTCATTTTTTGAACATTAAAAAACAAATGACAATGTTAGTTGAATTGTAATGTAAGTCGTCATTTCTTTAAATGAAATTTCATTCGTTTTCAACTACATTTGCAGTGGTCTTTACCTATATAGTATTCTAAGTGTATTAATTGCATTCTTTTGTCAATTACTCTTTCATAACAGTTTTTCTGTTTTGAATTGAAAAAAAGATCCGTTAAAAATAAACACTATCTTTAATCCATAACTAATCCCATATACATGTTCTCTTATCCTCAATCTGTAAACATATCTTGTTATACTGTTAGTAGTCGTAACTACCTCCAAAACATGAAGTAACCCAGCAAAAAATAACCTGGATTTGGTAAGCAGTAACTACATTTGTATGTTTCCAAAATAGCGCTTTACCGCCTTGCATACTATAAAGCAATTAGGGAAGGCATTCTGTCGTGCTTTCCAGAATGCCTTCTTTGAAGCAGTGAATAATGCTTACAATGAAGCAATAAAGTATGCATACCATGAAGCACTAATGTTGTCAACATACAAAAAGCGCTTCTTAGTGCATAAGAAGGCATGAATTTATTGCTTCTAAGAGCACATGAAAGAAGCGCTTTAAAAGAGACATACCAAGTGGGACATAGCGAACAAAAATCATATCTTCTTTATTTGCTTTGGAAGCGATTCGTTATTAAATAATGCCTTCCGGAAGCGCTTCTGGGTAAGCACTATTTTTTGCTGGGAACTGGCGCTCAAGCAACACGTTTCCTTACATGTAGAGGCAATTATAGATCAAGAGACAAATTTCGCCTCAACGTAGCATTCACACGAGCACACATGTAATCAATGTGTTGCGAAAAACGAAGCTGATCATCTACAAAAACACCGAAACACTTTATTTCCGAGACAAAATTGATACCATAGGTTGAAAAGGCTTAATTCTTAATTTCAATTTTGAAAATGGATGAAATTTTACTCAAATTTCATTCCGAAAAAGCATTCCTAAGGAATGAACTCTTAGCTTAATTTTTAAAAGCTTTAAATAATATGAATGAATTTTATTTTAAATGAATTCTTTCTTGAATGATTCAAAATTTAATTCATGTAGTAAAAAAGTGAATGAAGAAAGATCTGCCTTCATTCATTTAGTCAAATGATTAACGAAAGTTGTCATAATTTTACTGAA
The DNA here is from genome assembly GCA_021234595.1 of Delia radicum. Classification (NCBI taxonomy): domain Eukaryota; kingdom Metazoa; phylum Arthropoda; class Insecta; order Diptera; family Anthomyiidae; genus Delia; species Delia radicum. The sequence goes on from CM037852.1 coordinate 172,792,208, forward strand.
ATATTTACATAAAACAAAAGCAAGTTACTTATAATTATTTTACAACAAAAGAAAAACTTGTTTTATGCTTTCTTATTGCTTGTGCGTTACGTATTTATTTGCGTTTTAATGCAAAGCTTCTTTGTATTAAATGAATGATACTAAAATTTCTTCATTCAATTAACAAAATGTTGAATAAATATATAATTGAATTCATTCAAGTTAAGAATTCATTCAATATCTATTAAAGCTTTTGAATGAAGCTAGTGAATGAATTCTCAGGGAATGGATTAATGGAATGAAACATCAGCATTTATTAATTGTGATTTAAATTTTTTTGTGAATTAAGCTCAAATCGAATTAATTCTTTCGAAGCTCTGTTTCATACTAACTAACACCTCCCAATAATACACTTAAATCACGTGAATCAAAACCGAAGCACATATCCTTCGTTTTCCAAACAGTTATTATCAATAATTCAAATAATATAATAATAATTTTTACGATAAGTACAAGTACAAGAGCTTCTGTCCTGTTGGTTTACACCAACTAAACAACAAAAATAAAAAAATTTCTATTTAAAAAAAAAAAGAAAATTTTTAATAAAAAATAAATTCAATTTTTGGTGAAAATCGAATAGCAGCAAGGGTATCAGAATTTATATTTTCTCGAATACTTTAACGCTGCGTGCAAATTAATCTGTATTTCGTTAATTTAAACGGTCTGCTGGCCTAAAATTAGTTAATTTTTGTAAAAAATTAAAGTTTTTTTTTTAACTTTAGCAGACTTTTTTAATTGACTGTAATATTCAGTTTTATGCAATAAAAGGCTCTGTGCAATAACTCCCAGGTGAAAAAAGTCCAAAAATAAAAATAAAATTAAATAAGTCCCAAAAATGTTTCATACAAATTTGGTAGTAATTTCAAATGAAATAGTACCCAGTTCTTTTGCAGTTATTTAATTTTTTTAGAAGTTATTTCATTTTTGTTATTAGGTGTTATTTCACAATGCAGTAATTCCTAAATGAAATAAGTCCCAACAGAACTTAGCGTGGGTCTTATTTCATTTTATTTTCTTGTTCGGTGTTATTTCATTTGCTGTGGGAGTTATTTCATTTTCAAAAATTCATTATTTTTTTAATATTATTAATATTCTAAACGGTTCCTATAACGGGATCTTTCAAATATTTTGATGATCTTCTTAAATTGACCTAAATTTTAAAGGTGTAACGTTATATTCCCCAAAGTCATATTGCCCAAGAAAAAAACGACATAGTGCCCAAAAAAATTATATGTAAATTGTTGTTGTAAAAATTTTCTTGTTTTTGGGCAATACGACATTGATTTGGACGAAATAACATTTTTTGTTGGGCGCAATGACGGTTTTTTGTTTGGCCAAAATAAATTTGGGCGCTATGACGGTAAAAAAAAGAAGTTATTGCCCAAAATCATAATTTATTTTTTTTTATATGTCATAAGACCTTAAATGTCAACGCTGATTCATGAAATCAAACAAAAGAGTTTTAAGGAAACTTAAAAAAATTGTTTAAATTTAATTTTTTGTGTCGCACGCAGAAAAAATTTTATTTCGCGTAGCCGCCAGCCGCGTTCTACGGAGGAAAAAAATCCTAAGAGCGGCCGAAATCCGCCACACAGAAAAACTTGTTTTTACAAATCCAATATCGAATCCGTTGAAATCTTATTTTTAAGACAATAAGTAATATTATTAATATAGTATTAATTTGACCAGTCATAGCTTTGTCATTTAAACAGCTAATTGATTGTTTTTTATCTTAAATAAAAGAGTAGAGCATTGGCCTTCTGTTTATTTAACGTTTAGACTCTAATATAAGGTGGCGCAAAAATAACCTTCCGATATTTTTTTTTTATTATGCATTTATTATGTATAGCATTTTCTGATAGGAGGATTACTTTTGCGCCACCTAATATATACGTAAAATTTTTAATAAAATAGACTTTTAAAAAAATAATCATTTAAAAACAATAATCTTGGTGTGGGTTAGTATTTTGGGACATAAAAAGTTATGACAGGTCAAATAAATGTTACTTAATGTCTTAAAAATATAAGATATCAACGGATTCGACATCTGATTTGAAAAACAAATTCTTCTGGGTGGCGGCCTTCGGCCGCTCTTAGGGGTTTTTTCCTCCGTAGAACGCGGCAGACGGCTTCCCGAAATAAAGTTTTTTCTGTGTGCGACACAAAAGACATTATGTCTTATGACATTTAAAAAAAAAAAAAAAAATTATGATTTTGGGCAATAACTTCTTTTTTTTACCGTCATAGCGCCCAAAAAAAAACTTTTTTCAAATAAAATGCCGTAGCACCTAAAAAAAAGTTTTGGATTTTCCGTCATTGATTTGGTCGTTATAACACATTAACATCCACAATTTTGGGGGATATGCGGACATTTGGGCAATATGTCATTTTGGTTTTTGGGCAATACGACTTTGGGGAATATAACGGTACGCCCTTACTTCATTTGTGTTGCATGGACTATTTTTGGGAGTTATTTAATTTTTATTCTTTGGGAATTATTTCATGATGAAATAACAACCAAAACCTAGGATTTGTTTCATTTTTGTTTTGGAAATTATTTAATTTTTTTAGAATTTATTTCACTTTTTCGAGACGGGACTTATTTCATTTTTTTAGAATTTATTTCATTGGGAGCTTTTGCACTGTGACTTTTTGCACCTGGGACTTATTGCATAAAGCCGCAATAAAATAAAAAAAAAATATGTCAACTGTAGAATATTCAAAATAACATATTTAAAGTGTACCACCGAAACAAATTTCAAAAGAAGAATATTCCAACGTCCATCTTTTAAGTCATCAACCCTGTATTTCACATTTTTACTTAATGAATTATACAAATTAATTCTCATTATGTACTAAAATTAAATACAAAAAGACGATTAAAGTTAAGAGTTACTTTAAAATTCTTAAAAATGTATTAATGTACGAGCAGAAGAAAGAAGAAACGACAAAAAGCAGCAACCACAATGCGAAAGTAAATCATAGTTGTGTTCGCGTACATAAGCACGGGTACTCAAATTCATCGCACTCGAAAATTGAGTAAATGAGTGTGTTTTCATAAGAGTGTATTTGTGTTTCTCTTTTTGCCAAAACTTAGCAAGACTTCGTCTAGATTTACAAGGAAGCTACACAGTGATGAATTCGCAAATTTTAATAAAACTTGAACATGTTGTTGAGGGTCAAAAATTGCAAAATGTTAGTATGAAAACATGAATATGGATATGTATATTCCCTATTTAGTAGGCCCAGGGTTGCCACTTAGTTTATATATTTAAAATACGGGTTACAAAAGCTCTTCGGGAAAAGTCGTGTTAACGCCGAACGATTTCGAAAATTTAAAAAAAGCCCAAACTCTCCCTCAATAAATTTAAATAAGCATACTATATGTTGATTTGAACTAATTTGTTTCTGTTAATTGGAGTGCGTTTTCTTAAAAAATAACGATTTTAAACGATTCGTGTTGAAAAATGTGTTTTTTTCCATTTTCCCCATAGTAAATACATACAAAATGAATTAAAAATAAATGTCAAAAATTATGAACTTCAGATTGAATTTTTGAAAAATGTTAATATAAAATCGATGGTTGCTTCGCTGAAATTATTTAAGTTTAATGTAAATTAACATCATGTGATAAAATTTTACAAATTCAATTAAGTGATTTTATATTATTCACAAAAAACAAAAATAAGTGAAGTTTTCACTTCAATTGCAAGAATATCCTACGTCCTTCACCCAATCGCAATTAATCGATGTGGTTTTTAACGCTCTAAGTCCATAATTTAAAACCATATTCAGAGTTATTCCTAGTTTATTCAGGTTTATGAATTAATAAGACATTTTAAAGAAAAAACTAGATTTTTGGTAAAATTTAAAAATAAATAAATAATTTTGGTGTTTAGATTCGTGATACACTTCTTAAAATCTATCACATTTGATAAGTCGCATCTCCGATGCATTTAAAGTGTTTAACGGTGTATTTATTAAACAACATAAAAATGATTTAAAATGTTAATAAACCTGTTTATTTGTGGAATTTTCAAAACTTAAATCAAGGAAATTCTCACACTTGTTTAATTTTTTGCGTTTCCGTACTGTTGGGCAATTTTGTCCCTTTGTTAAAATAATTTTGTGCTTGCGTTCAATTTAACAAACTTTACCAAAAATGTACGTGAACACAGCTAATATATAAGTAATTGTTAAATAAAAGTTAAGTTGCAAATTTTGTTGCAAGTTTTCTACAAAAAGAATGTTAAAAAGTAAAGGAAAAGATAACGATAAAATACACGCAAAATAGTTTGTAGTTTAAATTAACTGAAAATGTAATTTAACATAATTGATAAATCACTTAAAATCCGGTATACTCACTTTTCATTTAAATAAAATGTTTCTTGTTATTTTTAAATATCGTTTAAATAACTAACAAATCCATAAGAACAAAAGAATAGTAAGTTTGAAATAAATGTTCAAACTTTAACTACAGATCGGTAAAAATAAATGTTCGATTCAGTTATTTGACATTATTTCAGTTTTTTTCTCTACACACACATTTGTGAAAACTTTTTAAATTTCCTGTAATTTGAATTGAAATAATTTTGTAAAATTTACAGCACCTAGACATTTTCTTTTAAGTTTTTTTTTTTTGTCTGACATCAATGTCGATTTGTGTGTGTATAAGCCGATATTTGAGCATGTGAAATCCGTTCGCGTTAATCATTTTTATTAAACGGCGCAAATTTTACGGCGGGTTTTAAGTTAAAAATTAAAAAAAATATTAAAATTACAGTTTTTGTTAAAATTGAAAAAGGATAACGCTTGTGGATAATACCCCTTAAGGGCTTTCTTAGCACACTAAAATATTTGTAAAATACTTTTTAAAATACACTGAAAAAAAATAAAAAAAAAATTTTTTTGATCGTGTATGCATATAAAAATTTATTTAAAATTGTTAAACATTTTACAAAAGTACGGCTAGTATAAGACATAATTTGTAATATTTTGGGAAAAAACTATTTGCCTATCGCTAATGGTTTAAGAGATATAACCATTTAAACTTTACCACTCATGATTTTTTGTTATTTTGATTTGTTACCTTTGATTTTGTTACCTTCAAACATTCACAAGATTTTCCACATTCTGTGCAATTAAAATTGTTCTGCAAATTGGAAGCTGTAACTAACGCTTCGTTAGTTAAATCTTGGGTTTCAGTGATAGATTCTAAGCCGTTTTAAATTTTTTTTAATCCGCAATTTTTTGTTTTGATGGCATTGTTTTTATTATTATTGTTATTTAAAACCGAATACCTAACTGACTTTCTTACACCAATTTGCGATTTGTTTGTTTTTTTGTTGCTTTTTATTTTTTCAGATTGGCGATATTTGCGCCTTTTATCGGTTAATTTGTTTCGCTTCTCAGTTTTCTTTTTACGAATTTCACGTTTTTTTTTTAACGTATTATCTGAAACCATTTTACTAATTTTTGTTCACAACTGTTCAAGCACATAAATAAAATAAACTGAATTGAAACTCAAATATTTATTCTTAGAAGCATTCAGCAAAGGCTACTATGATCATAGAGTTTTTATAATAAAGCAAGTTCTTTAAGATGTCATTGCATCGGCGGTAATTTGGCGGTTTTCGCGGTAGTATGTTTTAATTGTTTTGTTGAAATTTGTTAAGGTGGCCCTCGTGAATAATGTTTAAAAATATAGTTTCACTTTCAAGGGGTTAAAAAAAAACGAGTTTTATTTTGCAAATATTAATATTGGACCGATTATAAAATACTTGTTGGGATTCTGGGTTACCTATTAACCCGCATCCAAAAATAATTCTTTTAAATTTTTAAAATCAAATATTTCATACAAGGATGCTTTTAAGGTTAGAAACATTTTGTTTCCTCCATAAAATTTTAAATCCTTAAAATTTTTTGGTGCGTTTTCGATTTTAGTATCAAGCTCAGTAAAGTCTTCCATTCGATGTACGTTTGAGCGGAATTGATACAGCGCTTTAGTTGTCACAAAGCGAAATGTGTTTGGAAAAAACTTAAACATATTCCCATGCCATGTTTAGATGTAAAAAAAGCTTAAAAAAAAAATAGTTTTTTGTACTTTACGAAGTTACTCACATCACGCAATACACTAGCCAACTTAAAAGATAATTCAGATTGTCAGACGCAAAAAAGATGCAGTTTCAAAAAAATTTACGCTAATTTCTTTTAAGTTTGTGATGTCCGTGATTCGTTATTGGTGCGCTGACACCAACTTGATATACCTCTAACTTTATAAAATTACGCCGTTTTTATAATTCTGCGCTTAAAACTCATTTTTATTAAACGGCGCAAAAACCCTATTTAAAATCTTCAAAAAGTTAAAAATTCGGAAAATTTTGATTTCACTTGTAAACCACCATGCAACTTTTCACCCAGCAGCGATATCAAAAAATTTTTTTTTTTGGATATATCCTCCAAGTCTAGTGACTATATTTTGTATTGGTTTGGATTTGAAAGCTAAAAACAATTACAGAGCAAACGGAATGAATAAAAAAACTCTTGCAAGTTTCAAATCGTTTTTTTTAATTTTTCGAATTTTAGATGACCACCAATTCTTAAGGTGAATACTTTTCAATGTAAAACTTTGCACGTCATATCCTTCAGGTATAGTCATCCAAACCCTGTACAACGTTTTTTTTCAATTCATAAAACTTAACGAAATAAGAGCCATAGTATGTCGGTTTCAGCAGGTGCTCAAAAAATTTGAAATAGCCCATATAAACAAACCTTTTTAATAAAAAAAAAGACACGAATTTTTTTGAATATTTTTTTTTTTTTTTTTAATTATTTAAACTTATAATAACTGTAACGTAAACAAATAAACTAAATACTATATTCCTTTTTTGTGGTTAAATTTTTAAGAAACTTTAAATAAATGAAAATAATAAGTGAACGTAAAAAAAAATCGGTAAATGGTATTTTGAACAAATGTATAAAAAGTTGAAAACAAATATTTTTATTTGAAAAATAAATGCATGTTCCTTTACTTTTAACTCAACTGAATTTTTTTTATTAAACTACAAACAGTAAACTACATAATATTCTGAGTGTAGAATACAAATATATTGTAGGAAAAACCAATGTAGACGTTACTTAGCATTTAATGTACGACTTAAAGCACTCACATATAAGTGGTTAATGCATATACAGTAACTCATAAAATTAGGTAAACCGTAAAATATTTTGCTAGGAACTGTAATTGTATGTAACATATTAAAATTAAAAAATGTTTCAATTTGTGATATCTAAAAATCTAAATTTTTTTCATTAAAAATTTTGTAAAAAATATAAAAAATTTTTACGACATTTTGTATGACTATTTACAGACTTAAGTAAAACTTTCTCCAAAAAATGCAATCTAAATATTTACTACAAATTTAATACCGTTTGCTAAATTTTATTGGTAACTGTTATTGTATTTTCTTGTAAAAAGTATCTGTAGCTTTAAAATGTGCATCAGAGAAATAATAACAACAACAACAATGGCTAAAATAGTGTCAGTGACGTCACTACATACTAACGTACCATGTTTGTAGTACGTGAAATGTATTATATTTTTTGGTTCGTTTGTGGTGGTTCTTATAAAAAGAACATTGGGCAATAAAGAGTTTGGTATGTGTGTGTGAGATGAATATATAAAAACCAAATATAAAAATAACGCACACAAACTAATATACGGTGTATTGATGTTCTGAAAAAAATAGCCAGAGGATCCTAAAACAGAAAGCTAAAATCTAAAAAAAAAAAATATTAATATCGCCAATCACGACCAGTTTCGCTAAAATCTACTTAAAAATTTGACTAAAAAAAGTTGCAATGGGACATTTATTAAGCAGTGGTAGTGAATTAAATCTTATGATTTTAATGGAAAATAAAAACAAAATCTTAAAACCAAATTATTTAGTAAACTAAGACAGGTATATTAAAAATTGCGTAAGACTAGATCACCAATATTTAAAAATTTTCATATAAGTATCCATGAAGGCTCAATGTATGTTTGTACATGATCATAAATATAGCTCTACATGGATACATAAATACCAATACATGTTTCCATATATATACATACATGTGTTAAGGTAATATCTATATGTATGTTTATGTATGATCACACATGAACACGAATGATAATGTATGTAGATATTATCTCAAATTGCATTAATGCACATGTATGGCAGTATATGGAAGCATGTATGGAGATGTATGTATAGATGTAGAGACATGCATGCATGCTTATGATCATGTAAAGCGTGTTTTTTAAGCCCGATAGAACATACGAACGGGATAGCTGTCAAACGAACTGTCATACTGCGCTCACTTTTTGAAATTTATGCTCAGTATACTCTGGAAAATCATCATAGATTTACGCTTGAAAAACGCTACCAAATTATCCAAATTTACTTTGAAATTCAGTCATCGATTCGCCCGATGTTTTAACGAAAAATTGTGTTTCGCGATAAAACTTCCTTTTTGGATTAACGGGGTTGTTAATAAGCAAAATTGACTCATATGGAGTGAAACCAGTCCACAAGAGACCCTACAGAATCCATTACATCCAGAAACATGCATCGTTGGTTCAGTTTACACGCTGGTGTCATCATCGTACCTTATTTCTTCAAAAATGAAGCAGGAGCTCGTGTTACGGATCAATGATTTTTTGTTTGAAAATATGAGCGGGATGTGGTTTCAACAGGATGGCGCTATGCCATACGGTGGCCACAACCATCGACTTATTGTAATCAAAATTTGGCGATAAGTTAATTTCGAGAAATGGACCTATCAACTGGTCTCCAAGGTCGTGCAATTTGATACATCTCGATTATTCCCTGTAGGGAAGTCACTAGCAACAATTGACGCCTTGGAGGCCAACATTGTTTGTGTTATTCGTGACATACGACCAGCAATGGTTGAAATAGTGGCACAAAACTGGCAGTCCAGAATGCGCTTCGCCATGAACAGCAGCGATGGCCATATGCCCGAAATCATTTTCAAATGTTAATGCCATGTATTATTCTTTTGAATAAAAAAATGTTTTGATTAAAATTTAATTTTTTTGTGTTAATTTTTACAAATTCAAATTCTATCGCGCATAAAAAGACACCCTGTGACAAACATAGAATGAACCCTTATGGATCTATATATGCAAATTTTTACCTGGCTATGTATATCATCGATTTAGAACTGGACTAATTTAGATCATAAATATCATATTTAAAAAGTTTCAGCCCAATCGGAATTGATATTCAGGATTAGCTTTACATATAATTTTTTTTTTTGTTGTGATTTCATTGCGCTGTTAAAAATCGACATATATGGTGGTGTTCATAAGTGATTCATACATGTTCATATGTTAGACCATATATACTCATGTGTATGCATTAACGAAAATTTAAGTAATATTTACATATGTGATCATACATGTTCATACATTTCCAAACATGGTGTACATTAACGAAAATTAAGGTTATATTAATATGTATGATCGAATCTGAACACATATTAGCATATATGAATCACATATGGAGGTATATGGACCAGAGAACGGTTTGAGTGCTTTATTTTCATGCTTTTGAATGCAATCACAAAAAATGAGTACATTGTTGTCAACTCACATTCATTTCAATAAAGCAGCAATTGGCAGAATTGAGAAAAGTGAGTGTAACGAAAACCATGCATTGCATTGCTCGTCTAGTGTAAACCTCACTTAACACTTACGAAAACAACGAATACACAACGATTGGTATGAATAAATGAATAAAACGTTAACAAATTTTTTTGTGAAACATATTACTGTATTAAGAAAATTAAAAAATTGTATACATATTTCATGTTTAATAAAATTAAACAAAAATTTATACATATTTCATGTTTAATTAAACTAAAAAAAATATTATTATTGGTCAACGAATACTACGAGAATGTTGTGATTGATTTCATGTTATTCATGTGGCATCATTTCATTTTATTGATTGACATGTAACGTCATTATAAAATGAATGTTAAAAGGCATTCAACAAAAACATACATCCCAGCAAAATAAAGTGGAAGTAGTGCTTTAAGAACCTCTTTAACTTGACTTCCAAAGCATTAGCATACGCACATTTTTCACTTAATAGAAGTTATTGTTAACAACTGCCAAAAATGGTAAATTAAAGTTATTTTCAACAGCATTTGCATCACCATATAAATTAATTGGTATCTAAATTAATAACATCATAAGAAGTACTTTTTTATAAGTTCATATATATTTTTTTTTGTATTGAGGTTGAGGTGGTAAGTGGTTGGATTTGCAATCAGAAGGTTGCGAGTTCAATTCCGGGCCGGGGAGATAATTTTTTTTTTATTTTTTTTTTTTAATTCTAATTATTTTTTTTAGTATTTTTTATTAATTTGGTTTTTTCTGAGTATTTTAAGAGAATTAAGTAATTTAAAAACTACCAAATAATTAACATCTTGACTTTAATCATAAAGAATTAAATTAAATTAGAAAATTGTTATCCAGAGTGGACAAATAATTATTTGATAAAAATCTATTTTTTGTCTTTGCGATGGAACCTTTTGTAAAACTTATTTAAAAATATAAAAAAACCTAAGGTTTAATATTTTTTATTGTTATGTTGATAAGAAAATGTAAAGATGTATTTCACTGCTAAAAATTAGTTATCGAATTTTTCATATTTGTTTCAAGATATACTTTTCAGGTGTGCCTCAATTGAAACGTGTGCAATATTCAAAAAAAATATTAGGTAAAAAATTTGATTTTGTCTTCAAAAATCTATTTGATTTTTTTAATTCTATTGTTTCGGATCGCAAAAAATTAGCAAAACCAAAAACTATCGAAGCCAAATTTTGAAAGCTAGTTTATTAATAATAATAATTAATTAGTAAATTAATGAATTAAAACCTTTTACTTAATTTAAATATATCACTTTAATTTACCTATAGAGTTTTTACCGACCTCTTTCTTCAAATCTTTAGAAAAAAATACGGGAAACATTAAAAGATCTTACGTTCCAAGGCACAATCGTTTCATTGCAGGCCACTTTTTCCGATCTGTAGTTAAACTACTTCTCCAATATTTTTTTTTTCTCATTGTCATTATCTTATTAAAGACACTTCTCGTCAAATTAATTATTAAAAAAAAATATTTTAAAATTTGCAATGAATTCAAAATTGTTAAATGAGCATTTTTGTTATTTCTTAATATTTTTTTTAACCTCGTCAAAACTTAAAAATATTTTTAAAAATAATTTATATCTCAGTGATACGAAATCAAATAATAAAAATATTTTAAAAATCATTATTTTATCTTTTTGATTATATATTTGTGTAGCATATTTTTCTTGTTTTCATAAAAATATATCAATATTTTCAACTTAAGTTCGTTTTAAGTTTGTTGTACTGCATAAGTAACTTTGGTGCAAATGGTAGCGCGGTCTACTTCAATACTCGCTGGCACCAAAAGATTTTTTTTTTTAATATTTAAAGATACATCCCTAAAGTATGCTGCACATTTTTATTAAATAAAAATGTTAATATATATTTGAAAAGACCTTCCATGAACTATTGAAAAATAGCATCCATGCACTGTTTAAAATGCTATTACAGAAGTTATATATTCACTCCGTCCGCCCAATGACACGACAATGTTAAAATCATTAATGATTCACCTAAATTTGCACCACATCCGACTCAGTAGATGTGGTGTTTTTACTACTTCTTCCTCAGCTCTTATTTTGCTGGAATGGAATAAACAGCAACAGCATAAGCTGTTGAATAAAAACAATGCAAAAGCAATGAATGTATGAATGGACAACAAAAACGAATGGTCTCGTTCTGTTCTCTGATATGGACATTTATGAACTCCAATGTCTTCATATGTAAACATGAACGAGTTCATAAATGTCCCTAATGCATACATATTGATTTTGATTTTCAACCGGGTGATTACAATACAAAATGTATCAGTTTAAAAATTTCAAATTTTTGAAAGTCAATTCCGATTTTGTTGAAATATTCCAAAAATAGGACCGTAGTCTTAATGCGTTATAAGCAGATCCATTGCAAAAAGTCTAATTTAAAGAAGGCACAACATAGTTAATTTTCAGTTTTTCCTCCTTATAGTTCGACAATTTGAAATTTAGCACCACCCTAATAAATATGAACGCTTTTAAGGCAAATACTACAGCCATTGTACATTATTATATTAGCGGTATTCATTCTTGATAGCATTTATGCAAGGGTTGCATTAATACTATGATTTTATGCTACAAAGCGTGAGCGTCATTTTTTTGTGTGTATTGTATGTTTACAACCCAAGCATTTCAATGTTGACAAAACAGCTAATTTCTAACGAAAATATATTTTCTAGCGATTTTTAAGTAGACTTTAGCGATTTTTTTCAAATAAAAAAGTTTGGCATTATTCTTCGTTCTCAGTGGATTTTTAACTCTGTTGTTATTTTGTGTGAATATCAACTTTAAGGAAGAAGATCCATTTTTATATTAATATCGTATTGTTCTTTTATTTAAGTTTGTTTTTTGATAAAAATTTGTGTTAAATCAGTTGTTGTTTTTTTTACACGAAATTAAATGTTTTTTTGTAAATATTTCTGTTCTTTTTTGTTTTCCGGCAAAACTAAAAGATGTTAAGTATTGTAAGTTTGAAAGGTTTGAAAGACCCAGAATATGCAATAGGTTTTCGTCTTTGCATATAAATAAAAGTCTTGCATATTTTTATTTCATGTATTTTGTTGTTGTGGTCTTCAATACTCTTGTATTTATACAAGATCTGCAAGCTTTGAAAGGTCTGCAAGGGTAGTTTGCTACCAAGAGCGAATACCGCTATTGTTAATAAACACACACATGAACATGTATACATATAACAAAAGCATAAGAAGGACAATACAATTTTTTTTATTTGCAATATATGAAAGTAGAGTGGGCCGAACTTTAAACATTTCGATTCTAAAGATATCCCACTGCGAAAAAGTTGTGGAAAAATATTCCAAATCGGGAAAAAATAAAAATTCGAAAATCCATAAATGTCGACAGATTCCGGTAAGTAACGATCAAAAGCACAGTTTTAATAAAAATCGGTGTTGCCATATTTTAAAAACTTTTAAGCTGATTTCAAAAATTTTAGCATATTAGATTATGAATATTTTCCACAGAATCGATTTTTTTCAAGTTCAGCTCACTCTAATGAAGAGTGACCATATTTTTCTGAATGAAAATCTACTAAATATCATTGATGGCAGGCAATACCTCTACGGTTAAAGATTTAAACCCGTTTCATCTGACTATCGTTATCCCTTAAATACCGTTATCCGTGAAATTTTGTTAGCATTATAACTACAATACCAATACCCTTAAAATATCGTTACAGAAATAACTAAAATAACGTTACCAAAATAAGTAAAATAACGTTAACGCTAAAAACCGTTACCGAAATAACTGAAATATCGTAACCCCTAAAATACCGTTACCGAAATAAAATAAAATAGCGTTAAATACACGAATCGAATCGGTAACCATGCTAAATATTTAAATAAAAGAAACTAATTTGATATAAACCAAATATAAAGTCCTTTTTATATTTATACCCCATGTAAAAAATTATACTATGCAGCTCTATAATATTTTGACAAATCAAGCTACCTTGAATTTTTTAATAGGGTATGAATTGGCAGAATGTCAGTTATTAAAATATGTATTTGGTTTAAATCAACTGTGTATTGTTGTTAGCGATATTGAGTATTTTCTGAAGGCCTTTTTTCCTCGAGTTTTATCATTATAACCCAGGTAAGATTTTTTGAGGGTTTTTCCAAAGAATTTAACATTTTTTATAATCAGTATTTATCATCAATTTGAACAGCACTTTCTGATTTGGAAAAAAACGACATATTTGGGCTTTTACAATCCAAAAACTATCAATTTCCTAAATTTCGCTATTAATTGGATGACGTCGAAAGGTAATCGCCAATTGTTTGAATGATAAGGAAAATTGTATAACAAAGAAGAGGAGTGAAAGAAAATCGAAGTTATCGAATAGCGATACACGATACACTTTAAACGCTGCGAGTTATTCAACCATACGCTGCAGAGAGCTCAGTGCCCTAGTTTCCTCTTCTGTGAGCAAAACAACAGATTGGAGAGTTTTAACTGCATCCGAAAATAATGTCTGAATTGAAATGAACGACTTTTAGAAAGGCACATGACATGACCACAAATTGGACCACAGTATGACAAAATTATGGTATCCTTTTTTTCATAAATTAATCCTTTCTTTCACTCAAGTTGATATTTTCGGACGAGCAATAAAGAAATTTGGATGTACCTAATGGAAATACCCACTATTGGAGCGGCCTACGTAAAGAAAACCGATACTTCTCATTATGTTGGCGGTAATATATCATGATGCGGGGGTGCGTTTTCTTTCGAAGGTACGCTGGAAATTCAGTTCACATAATCAAGAATAAATAGTTCTGATTATACTACAGTATTGCAAAGCAGTTTGGTACCAGTTTTAAGAGACCACCCCCAATGTAAACTGTATTTACATGGAATACAATGTAAAAATTCATACCAGAAACGAAACCAAAATGTGGTTATGCGAACAAAACATTATCTATGGGGTATAATGGTTCGTAAGGTTTAGACCAATTAGAGGCAATTAACATTGTTGAAGAGCGAAAATCTGCCATTTTAACAGAGTGATAAAATTTGGACTTAAATTTATTACAAAACTTAATCTATATATAAAATATTATTTGAGCTAAAAAATATTAATGATGGTCAAATTGACTATTTAAAATAGAACAGAAATGTGATAAGATACTGGGGACATTTGCCGACGATAAACTACCATTTTGAAATCGATAATATATTAAATTCAAAAGTATTAAAATATGCAAATCGATTTTGCTGATTTATGTGAAACGAATAAAAATAATTTTATTCCTCGTTTTTCCATTTTATTTACTTTAAAATTTTTGATTTAACCAAATCGATCGAAATCAAAATCGATAGTTTTTTATCACATGCCAGTATTTGTTTCTTTTAACACGATTCTAGGATTCTGAAAAGTTTTTTCATGTCCGAAATAGTTTAGATTTTTTTTAATCCGGACACGTGACTAAAAATCAATACATGATACTTTTTTCCCTGAGTGTACAACATTGAACACCTCTAGTGCCCATAAGTTACAATATACATTTACATCTCATACTTATTTTTATGAAAATTTCTAATATAGCGCTATATATTATCATATATCGTTATATCTTGTTATATGTAAGTAGATCTGTTGAGTCTCATCGTATCAACTTGATATAGCTATACATATATGAGATTATACATAATTCCATATAAAGTTACACAGATAATAATACATGGATAGCAATACGAAAAAATGTCAAAAAAATGTCGTAAAATTCATGAAAATTTGTTGATTTTACAAAGATTTCGTAGTTCTTAAATTTTGTTTTTTTTATGCATGGATTATTATGAGTATATTTATATGTAAGTATATAAAGTACAATAAAACCAAACCGAATCGGATCGGACTAGGCCGAAAAAAAAACATAAAATCCGATATTCGTCATGTGGAATTAACATTTTTCTATCAAATTATTTATCGCCATTCTAATAAGTAGGATTGTTAAGAAAAAATCAAGTCTCGACTTAAATTTGAAATATTTTTATTTTAAGGCGATTTCTACGATTCTGAAAAGTGTTTTCATGTCCGAAATAGTTCAGAACTGTTTTCATCCGGACACGTGACTAAAAATCAATACATGCACCGATCAAATTAATACGAATGTTCACCCTAAACATATCCTTTGTGCATTGTATAACGTATGTTTTCGTATAGACACACACATACGCAATGTTTGCTTTTGTGTGGTCTTTAATAGCAGTAGGTAATATTTATTTTGTTTATACTTTTAGTTTCATGCATGCTCGAAATGTACACTCAACTACGTGGTGTTTTTAAAAAAATTGTCCGTCAGTAATGTATAAAAAAGAATTACAAAATAGAGTAACTATTTTAAAGAGATGGAATACCTCTCAAGTACCTCTCGAAAAAAGTCGAGCTCTGCCTAACTCAGTAACTCACATTTCCTGTTTAAAATGAGTTTAAGTAGCTACATTTTCTGCAAAAAAAAAAAATGTGTCGAGTTGGAATATTTGTTGAAGGCTGCTTCTTGTGAGGTGCCATATTTTAAAAAATAACAAGTTGCACTTGCCAGTTTCGGTAAAAATTCTGACATGTCTTATTTCTAACATAAAACCAATCACAACCCAAATTACAATTCAAATAAATATGCCAAGTCCTTTTTTAGGATGTTTTGTTTGTAAAAAATGTTTTCAAATAAATTTTTTTCAAATCAAAATTGTGTTTTTATAGAATTTTAAAAAATATTTTTAAAACTTTTTGATGTTATTAAACAGTTACAAGCAAAGAGTTTATTTAACACGAAAATGATGTAAAAAACGCAACATTTACAACAAAAATATTAATATTTGCCGCCAGAATTTTTTAGCACATTATTTGTGTGGTAATTTAGCATATTTTTTAGCATAATAAATACTACAGGAATTTTTGATTTTTTAGTTAAGCAGATTTTTAGCATAGGTTTTACTTACGATATAGCAGATTTTTATCATTTTTGCTGGGTGATTTAGCATATTTCAAAAAAAAAGAAATTATCATCAAACCCAATTTCAACACCTTCAAACACAGTGTTTTACCTTCAAAACAAATTTTTGCCAACACAACCTAAATTTAAATTTTTTTTACTCTGTGGTTTGTTTTGGGTTAATAACATTGAAGCCAAATCCGTATTTGCAGGTAATCATTTCTGTAAATATTTTTGATTTCAACGAATTTTTAATGTTAAAACCTGACTTTGTGTATGTTTATATTAGTTCAGATGTAATTTTATTCTATTATATAAACCGGATTAAATAGCATCGCGCCATTATTCGGACATAATTTCTTCTGGTAAGATAAAATTAGAACTAACCGAAGTATAAAAGTCCGTTTCATAAGTATAAAAGTCCATACATGGAGTTTAATTTTTAACGAAATAATACTTTTACCTTTTTTACGTCCAGAATACTTCGAGTGTACGTACGTGTGCTTTCATTCTCTGTTTTTTTTTAGTGCAAGTATATGTATATAAAGTCAATATTATTCAGAAAATATATAAAAGAAAACAAAAAACTTCTTTGCCCCCAAAATGTTTAAATTTAATACTTGTCTATAAAATTGTTTGGAAACTGATATATACTTTTTTGCTAGAATTAAAGCAATTTTAAAGATTAATTTAAATACAAATTGCATGCAGCCACAGATTCTCAAATGTAATTAAAAATTTTTTTTTTGTTATTCGTAGAGACTTTTTGTTCTCATGATTAAAATTAAAGTTTTTTGTTTAGTGTTTGATATCAATGAATGCTTTTAGTGTTGTGGGAATTTTAAACATTCCCAGTAAAACCTCGTCAATAGGCTGGTATTACGTATTGCCTAGTAATAAGTTAAATTCCTTAACATTGCATTATTTAGCGACTTTTGGTATTACTGAATGCCCATTAGTAAAGGGTGATTTTTTAGCAACTTTCTTTTTGCCACCTTAGCTGCTTTTGAGTAACATGTTACTGTTAAACATGTTCAGTTTGGTCTATCATTTAAACATGAATCGGCTTACAAACGAACAACGCTTGCAGATTATTTTTAATTTTATTATCAAAATTCATGCTCGGTTAAGAAAATACATCGTGCACTTCTTCCAATTTATGGTCAGTTTGGGCGACCTTCTGAGGCGGCTATTCGGAATCCACCTTTTTAACGGAAAATTGTGTTCAGCGACGAAGCTCATTTCAGGTTGAATAGATACGTGAACAAGAAAATTGCCTTATTTGGTGTGAACAGCAGCCAGAAGCATTGCAAGAACTGCCAATGCATTCCGAAAAATGCACTGGTTGGTGTGGATTATGGGCCGGTGGAATCATTGGACCGTACTTTTTTTTTTTTTGCCCAAAATGCAAGAGCTGGACTTGGGTGACATGTGGTTTCAACAAGACGGTGCCACATGCCACACAGCACGCGAAATAATGCGAGTTCGGTGAACTGTATATATCACGTTGGGGAGGGTCAATTGACCGCCTATATCTTTATATCGTGCGATTTAACGCCTTTAGACCATTTTTTGTGGGTCTATGTTAAGGCTCATGTTTATGGGGACAAGCCCGCAACGGTTAACACACTGGAAGCCAATATTGAAGAATTTATTCGTGAGATACCGGCCGATATGTTGGAGAGAGTATGCCAAAATTGGACTCAGCGTATGAACCATTTGAGGTGTAGCCGCGGTCAACATTTACATGAAATCATCTTTAAATATTGAATTATATAGATCATTTTAGCGACTTAAACAAATATTTCATACATTTCTCTAAATTGTATGTGTTTTTTTTTTTAAATCAAATCCAAAACCTCTTAAGAAATCACCCTTTAATACCAAATTCACATGTTTAATGTTTTTTATGGTATAACTATTCGTTTATATACAAATTAAATGTAATTAAATTTTTACTACAAATTTGACGATTTGAAAATAATATTCGAATTAAAAATTATAAATTTATATAAAACAAAGTTTTGCAAAACTGCAACTGGGCGTTCCTCAATAAAAAAACCCTGTGGAGTTAAAAAAATGAAAATTTTTTTCAATGCGTAGAAACATTTAAGTGTGTGTACTCAAATGAAAGGAAATTTTCTTAAAATTTAAAATATTATTTATTTTTTTATGATCCATGATACGTAGCGCCCTCTAGAGCTATTTTAAGTACATTTTAAGTACACACAGAGACAAATTTAGCTAAAGGGTCCGCGAAATAACTTTTTTTTTTTGAACTCCTGAACCATTGGACTTTGTATGGCGTCATACCAAGGTCTTTATGCAAAATTCGTCTCAATAATGTCTCCGAAATGGTCAATTGTTGAGAACGACGGTGAATTGATGTTGATGGCGCTTCACGCACACTTTCTGCCACAGCAGCAATATTCTCGGGTGTACGCACTGTTTTTGGTTTTCACGCTTTGGTTTATCGATGAGGATGCCAGTTTCTTTCACTTTTTTCACAACATAACGAACATACTTACCATATTCGTTCAGCGGAAGGATAAAACTAATTATCTGTCAAATCAGACATGAGCTAAGTGTTACCATTCACGAAATCAGCACTAGTTGAAAAAAAAAGTTAGATGGCGGACTCTTTATTTGCCAACTGAAATTCTGTTATTACGACTCAAATTCGGTTATTAATAATTTATTCAGACGGTTGGCACAACTTAACATTAGTTTCCACAACAACGTTCCGTCAATTCAATGAATTCTAGTGCAATACCCAAAATATGCAGAAATCGAATGTAAATATCGTTTTACTAACTGAATTTATAAGTTGTTACCATTAATATACACTTTTCAATTCGGTTGGCACTTTATTTCTCTGCGTGTACAAAAATTTTGAAATTTACTGTTAAAATAAGAAATTTTACATGAAAATATGACTTTTCAGTTGCTATGGTTGGCATTACAAAGGGATAACTGATTGGAAGTCATATTCCAGTCCGCCCAAAGCCCGACTTCGGTGACGGCGTAATAAAAGTGATTTGCTGGTATCGAAAAGATATAAGAAAATATTTTGAAATGTAAAAATTGTTCGTTCAACATAAAGTTTTTTGAAAAAAATTAATTGGTCAGATCAAGACTTTTCCGTTGTTTTAACTGTATTTATCCGTTTGTGTCATTTTTAATATAAAAATGAGCGATTTTTCTTCTAAACCAACAAGGAGCATATAAATTTGAGCAATTAGAGTTGCCAAATAACAATTTGAAAAAAATGTGTAAAATTACCAAAATTTTTAAAATCGTCCGAAAACAATAATAAAATTTTTTTGCAATTTTTTATAGAAATTTAACTTGTTAATACATTAAAATTGGGTTTATAAAAAAAAACATTAAATCTGCAAGTGTATACAAAGTGTTAAAGTTTTAATTCAATTAATTAATTAAAATGAAAATTATTCAAGTTCGAGGCCATACTCTATATTTCATCATTAGGATATTGTCTAAAAAAAATCTATAGAGTTTTTTTTTCAATTTATTATTTATTATTTGACCCTTTCAGGATGTGTTGATAGATCTATTTCGGGAATTTCTAGGTTCCCATCATCAGAACACGTTTTGAAAGCGGTAACAATTCCATGCCAAACATCAAACATTCATATGAACTAGTTTACTCACTACATGAGAACTAATATACATATGAGTTTGAAGTAAAGATTATAACCATTGATCAAACAATAAATTGAAAACTTGTTTGATGTGCAAGATCCACCTCTGGTGGATATTCAATTCACGTTTTTTGTTTTTCTCTCCTTTTATATTTTGTTTTAGTTTGTAAACAAAACAGGGGAAGTAAACTGGGCGGTACTTTGCCTTTTTAGAAGTTTGTTATAATTTTTATTAAAATAAAAATTATGTTTTTTAGGACAATATCCTAATGATGAAATATAGAGTATGGCGTCGAACTTGAATAATTTTCATTTTCATTGCACAATTAAAGGTCGAAAAAACATAATTTTTATTTTAATAAAAATTATAACAAACTTGTAAAAAAAGGCAAAGTACCGCCTAGTTTACTTCCCCTGTTTTGTTTACAAACTAAACAAAATATAAAAAGGAGAGAAAAACAAAAACGTGTATTGAATATCCACCAGAGGTGGATCTTACACATCAACAAGTTTTCATTTATTGTTTGATCAATGGTTATAATCTTTAACTTCAAACTCATATGTATATTAGTTCTCATGTAGTGAGTAAACTAGTTCATATGAAGTTTGATGTTTGGCATGGGATTGTTACCCGCTTTCAAAACGTGTTCTAATGATGGGAACCTAGAAAATTCCCGAAATAGATCTATCAACACATTCCTGAAAGGGTCAAATAATAAATTTGAAAACAAAAACTCTAGAATTGTTTGTTAGGACAATATCCTATTGATGAAATATAGAGTATGGCCTCGAACTTGAATAATTTTCATTTTCATTGCACAATTCCAGGTCAAAAAAATAAATTTTTATTTTTAATAAAATTATAACAACTTCAATTAATTATACTACCGCTAGAGGGCACTATTAGGCTATAAAATTTACTGAAAACGCGAAACCAAGCTATCTGCTATCCATCACGGAATCAATGCTTGGTAAAAAATGTGTTAAGAACACATCAAATAATATTTAATTGATGTATACGAATTTCAAATAATTTCTGGTAGTTTTTGAGTTTTTAAAAAGTCTAAATTACAAATATTTTCTAAATTTCAAATAAAAATTCAATGAAAGCTAAAATTTATTTTCACAAAGTTTATGAAACTTTTTTATGAATGATATAGGTGTATGAATATTTGTCACACATTTTTATGAAACTTTCATCATATTGTTGTAAACTTCATAAATACAATGAATAATTGATGACAATTTTCCCTGAGTGTACAACATTGAACACCTCTGGTGACCATATGTACCAATATATATTTACATATCATACTTATTTTTAAGACAATATCTAATATAGCGCCCATTTATAATCATATATCGTTATACCTTATGTTATATGTAAGTTGATCTTTTTTAGTCTCGTCGTATCAACTTGATATAGCTATACATATATGA